>JAVJGJ010000001.1:71402854-71436032 GCA_035590215.1 Microhierax caerulescens
TTACTTCATTAGATAGCACTTTCCATCTGAGTTGCAGTCTGATTTGCCTCTGAATTTGATATACTTCAGAACTGAAGTTGGACCTTATGTGGCTAACACACTGCCGAAATAGTACTTCGCAGGTTGTTCCTAGATAGTAAATGCGTATACTTAAAATTTCAGATTTGTTTACCTGTGTTAAATGTACTTTAGAAAGAAGAATAAATTCCTTTAACCCTTACCTAATTTTGGATTGGGAGGATGGGGTAGGAGGCAACGCCATCAAAACTATCAACTTGCAGCTGCTGGGACAGGAGGAGAGATGGGGAACTCAAAATAGGAGGCAGACACCCTACTACAACTGAGTTTACATTCACTTGTAACATTTGGAACTTCAAGAAGATACTGCAGTAAACAGAAAGTGATTGTTTTATGGCAAGCGGCTATAAGCAGTAAAATGTAGTATGTATTCCTCAGTCTTTTGTGTATACTTTGTGTTTCCCTGTGGAGCAGGTTTCTGACTTTGAACTGCCACTTTTAATCATTAATCTTTGTTTTGTAGCTGCTGTGCCTTATTGGGGAGTCGTTTGATGACTACAGTGATGATGTATGTGGTGCTGTTGTTAATGTTAGAACTAAGGGTGATAAAATAGCAATATGGACAACTGAATGTGAAAACAGGGATGCTGTTACGCATATAGGGTAAGTAATGTGATCATCTTTAATGTGAAGTACAACAATGCACTTAAAAGCCAGCTAACTTGATAGAGAATGCACTTCAGGCAGATGTAGCCTGTGCGAGCTGTGTGCCAAATTTAAGTAATTCAGTGCCAAATTTATTTGTGTTATCGTGTAGGTTTTTTAAGGGCTTAGTGCAGCAGTACAAAGAAGTTACTAACTTTGCTATAGTTTAGAAATAATGAAGATTTGAATGCAAATCTTGGCAGAATTTTTTTAACTTCACAATGACGCATTGTAATTAATACCTGTAGATAATATAGATTCTGTTGCAGCATGCCAGTTTGTAAAGATGGGTAGCCCATAACAGTAGAGCATTGGTAAAATTTTTCTCAGGAAAGCGATGCTTACAAATAAGAGGGAAGAAGTGTAAATCTTAAGGTCACAAGGGTGTCCTTATATTTGAAAAAAGCTGGACAGTGACATGCTGTGAAACTCTGCAGATGTATTTCCCCTTCTTCTTCTCTTTTCAAGTACACATCAAACAGTAAAGCTGAGTTTCATGAATTACTTGACATGTATAATAGCATGTTGCTTACTGGAATGAAGACTACAACAGTAGTCATCTCAGATTATGATGAATCTGTACTATGGAAAATGCTTGTGCTCTATTTAGCAAGTACTGCTAAAGCTAGTGGATTCCTGATGCTATAGTATTGATACTTCATAATTACTTGCTGTTAAATTCAGTTTTTATGGGCCACTTTAACCTATGCAAAACAGTGGAATTATTTATCTTCCTAGTTTAGGACATTTTAACATGTCTTAGGCCAAACCTTAAACTGTCAGGCTTGCTGACTTTTTTAACTTACTGAGTGGCTCATGACGCATTGCTCATTTGGACCTTTAAGAATCTAGTGGGCTCTGCCTTATACTAACAATTTAATTATGCAGTCATACTCAGACTTAGAAGGTAAGTGTTTAACACTAAACAAACAGAACTGTTACACATTCTGCTAGTAATGAATAACCTTATATCAAACCTACTAGGCATCAGAGAACATTTTTAGAATGTATTAACCATTAACTAAGGACCTAAGGTGACTCCATTAGAGACCTGTAAAAAGTGTAAGATTTTGTAAACTGACACAATGACTTAAGGTAAGTTATATTGACTACCTGCTGTCACATTGCCATAACTCTAAAGACAATACATCAGCTTTTATTTAACAGTTAAAATTGGGCTAAGCTATGGTCCTGTAAACTGCTCCATTAGGGTAAGTTAAAAAACCCAAATGTATGTAGTTTTGTTAACAATCTGCAGTTGAACAGGCTTGTTCTGTGGTTTAGCCAGAGCTTGCAGCCTAGTGTCATTAGTGGCTTGCATCTTGCTCTATGCTGTGGAATGCAGTCTGTAACATGGGTACTGCTGCTTAAAGCATAAGATCCAAGCTGATTTTTCTTAAAGCTCTTGTTTGGGTAGCTGACCATGACCAGTAGTACCATGGGGGTCTGCTTTCTATAAGTAGTTTAAAGACAAGAGAGCAAGCTTGTGCAGCTGAGATGTGTGGAGATAAAAACTGTTCCAGGCATTTGCTGTTTCATTTGGTTCAGGTGATATCAAGTGCTGTTACTAACGACAGTCATGTGAATGCAATAGAATCCCTGTGTTCTACATTAATGTAGGCCTGTTAGTTATGTTTTTGGCAAGAGCTTGTCCTATTTTATATGGTAAGTTATTAATACAAAACTATAAGCTGATTGTAGATGCAATAAGCTAGAAAAATCTTGTTTAGAGTCCTTTATTCATACCTGAAAAATTGTTTCTAAGTAACTTTTTCATGAAGGTGTCAGCAGTTCTTAAAAGCAGGTGTCCTGTTACTAATCCCTTCCTAAGGGCTTTGCGCAAACTGTTGTTCTATTTCTTTTCTCCAGGAGAGTATACAAGGAAAGATTAGGACTTCCTCCAAAGATAGTGATTGGTTATCAGTCCCATGCAGACACAGCTACTAAGAGCGGCTCCACCACTAAAAATAGGTTTGTTGTTTAAGAAGACACCTTCTGAGTATTCTTTCATAGGAGACTGCGTCAAGCAATCGAGATTTGGGAGCTGAACCAAAGCCTCTTCAAAAGCAGAGTGGACTACGTTTAAATTTGATTTCCATCTAAGTGTTGCTAAGATTTGTGAGAAGTCTCATTTGCCTTTGTCTTGTACTTCTGTGTTCAGTTTTTTCTATTTTGGCTGAAGTAACCATTACAAATCAGAATTTTAGTACACTTCACCCCCTGAATCCATAAATGTTTTCCTGGCCCACTCTGTAATAGCTTGGTAGAAAAATTAATATTACAAAAATAAAAATTGTTTATCCACAGTATTCAGAAAAGAAGTTGCATTTCTGTACCTGCAGGAAATTACTCTGTTTTACATTTGCATTGTATGCAGTAACATTTTGCTGGTTTGGAAAAGAATATGGTGCAAACAGTTTTCTAGCAATTTTTTTATACAGCATCATCTTTGCTGTAACCTATGCTGGTGGCTGCTAGATTAATTTATTTGTTTTCCCTATTTGATAACATTAGTGATGTTTTGATTTCAGTTGTTTTTGCTCATGTAACATTTGGTGAAGAATATGGGAATATGACAAAGGTGGAATAAACATTAATTTTGTGCATTCTTTGGTAATTTTTTGGGTTTTTTGTAACATCAAAACTTTGCTACAAATTTATGCATTTCAGTCAAATCAGTGATCTGTTTGTGTGATTTCCTAAACATAATTGTGGATTTTTTAATGTAACACCATAATTTACATTCCTTACTAGAAATAGTATGTCTGTTTTTGTATCTTACGCTGTATTTTAACACTTTGTATTACTTAGGTTATTTTGCTTTGGTTAAAATGGCTCAAGTAGAAAAGCGGTCCCATTCATATTAAGACAGTGTACAAAACTGTAAATAAAATGTGTACAGTGAATTGTCTTTTAGACAACTAGATTTGTCCTTTTATTTCTCCATCTATACAGCAAGTATTTGTACCTCTTGTGACAAGGCAGTCTACTGTGGCTTCTATTGTAGTGTCTTCCAGGAAAGATAGTCTGGAGCTATAGTCTGTTGAAACTTCTAATAAATCTATTAGATAGCACCAAAAATCAAAGTGAAATTATATTGATGTGGCTAGTGTTTTTTCTTAGTGGTTGGTCTAACTGATCATGGTTTGCGTTGTTTCTTTCGTCTTCCATTTATGCTAACCAAGAAATTGAAGGGTATGTAGAAAGCCATCTAGTTTCAGGTAGGAACTACACTAATAGCGCTGAAGTGAGTGGTTCTACTTGTAAGTATATAATCCCTATATGAAAAGGTGCACTGGAGACATGGCTACAAAATAAAAGTATATGAGATCTAGAGTCTGCTAGTATGTATATCTTACACTGAAATGAAACTTATGCTGTGGAAGCTGAAGTTTGCTTGACTTGCAGGATTGAAGAAAAATTTTGAAGGCCATAGAGTTAACCTCTTCTTTTGAACACAGTGTGAGAGGCTTTTTCTTTCCGTTCTAAGACCATGCAGCAAAACTAATGCTTTATTGCTAATTTCCTTTTTTATTATTATTTTTTTTCCCCAGTGTGATGTATTTTAAGGCCTTGCTGGGGCTGTGTGGCCTTTCTTCAGTTAAAGGCAGATGCTTATTCAGGTTTTCATCTTTGATAACTCCTTAAACCAAGTTTAGTCACTGTGGTATTGAAGCTTCAGTTGAATCAGGCTTTTAAATCTGCTTAAGGCACTGAAGTGTTTCTGTGTGCCCAGATAGACTTGGAACAATTTCTTGCACGTTTTATCAGAGATGTGTCATAAATAGCATATCAGACTATACCAAAAAGGTACTACATTAACTTCTGGATCACTATTATGTCTATTAAATAGAAACACAGTAGGCATCTAAATCTAATTATATGGTGCCTTCAGTATTGGTCATTAACCAGGTTAGAAGTTGGATGTCAAGGGAGCTATTAAGCTGTTTGTATGCTGGTTTCTGTGGATTCTGGTGTAACTGGTTGCCTGCTCTGATTCTACAGGCATGCAAAGTAAGTCAGGTTTGTTTAATAGGACCATTCCTAGTAGAATATAGCAGTCCTTGCGTGTTTTCCAGTTTACTGCTTTAATCATCTTTGTAATTAAAGTGAGCTTTTTGGACTAAATTTCTCTCAACTATTTCTGTTCTATATCATCAGCCTCAAGCTGAGTAGTGTTTTATAAAGGCTTTGATATTTCTGAATAAACCAGTAACGATGGTATGCATGGGAAGATAAAGGTAAATCAGTTTCCTGAGTGGTAAGATTAGATTGTCTATCTGTATGTTACTTGGAAGCTCAGTAAAATGGGTGTGATTCAGAAACACAGGTAGTGCTGCCCTTGTGTAGAGTGTTGAGATTAACCTGAGCGCTGTATTATTTTTAATTTCACTACAAGACTGCCTGAAATATGGTTCAGGGTAGCAGTATTTTGCTCATCTAGAAAGTGATATTTTTTGGTATGGTCTCAAGCATTTGAGCATGAGCCTATTAAGCAGCCAGCTGACGTGCACTGTAATATGAAAACTGCAAGTAGGTTCACTTGAGGCTCTTCACTGCTCAAATAACAATTACAATGTTTCTAGAAGACTTGAGTGAAAATTAAATCACATGCTTGCTTTATCAAATATATACCTATGCCTTTAATTCATTGCTAGAAGAAACAAGTGACTGAACCTAGTTTTCTTCTACTTACAAATAGCTTTGTGCTGCATACTAATGTTCTTCTGATTATAATGGTGGTGTTTGTATTCTTGTACTATGGGAGAAAGCAGAGAGCTCTCCATTCTGCATATTAATAAAACAGCCACAGGCTTGTTAGAGGAAAAAGTAGTAAATGTTTAAATCTGAGTATCTAGTTTTGGTACAAAATATTGTGTCTTGAAAATTCCAGTTAAATGGGTAGCCATTGTCAATGTGTAATTTTAATAAGCCTGAGAAGACTAAGGAATAAATGTCTGAAGCATCTATTCAGTTTTATATGGTACAAAACCAGCAGAGAGGAAAGAAAGCAGAAACTTGCAGTGTTCAAAGAGCTGTAAGAATGTGCCAAAATATAGCCTAGGAAGAAGGGGTAACAGATGAGGAGTATTTGTGAATTAGCAGTTTCTGGGTGTACTGTAAGTTGGGCCTAATGCAATGCTTTTCATTGTTACTTTGTCCTGGTGCGCTGTCACTGTCTTGTTTCCTGAGCTAGAGACAGCCTGAAACACTTATTTTTTTAATACTACTCAGTCCTGGGAATTTGGAGTAGTAGCTCTTAGCAAAGCTTAGACTGAGCTCAAAAGTTCCATCTTACGTAATGGAATCTTTTCCTACAGGAACACTTGAAAAAAAATATTCTGGATTCCATAGGACCCTTACTAAAAGCGGAAAACCATTGCATTTTAGCCTTATAAAGTGACATGGATCTTCCCTTTAGGTGTATATGACCTCCCTTGTTTGCAAGCAGCTTTACTTTTGACTCTGGGCCTGATGGTTTTAAAACTAGATTTTACAAACATTCTGCACTGAAGTGCTAAACCAAATAGTTGAGCTTATTAGTTAAACCTATAGAGCTTTCAGACTGCTTAGCACTTTTAGCTGACTTTGCCCTCTTAAGAACAGTTAATGGTTTCTGCAAATTTTTTTGTGAGTAGGTTTTAGTTGGGTCTTAATTTTTTTTTTTTATGCAGAATTTGTGCCTTTTCTTATTGGATGAGAAACAGACAAACAAAAGTGATATATCACCAGTAAGGGAACAGTTTATACCTATTTCATTTTGAGCCCTTTCATGCCTGTCTATCCAAATGAAACTTGGAGAGCAGGAGCATATTAGCAAGCAGTGTAGAACCAGTCCCAGTCCTGGCTGTGGAATGCATCTTCTGGATCTGTCCATTTCAAAGCTCGAGAAGTTGTTAAATCTTGAAAACTTTCCATTTTTATCTCTTTGCAGGACACTCATCACTGTAGCTGCTTGAACAGACTTTCTGCCTTTTATCTCTTAAATTTTTGTGCCACCAGAACTTGTTTTCAGGCATCCAACCCCTGCAGCAAAGCCTTTAATAAGCACTTAAATTCCTTCCCCTGTGATTAAAACCATGATCACTTCTGCTGCCTGGCGCTTCCCCAAAAGACTATGGGATGCCCTTCTACCCTTCCTATTTTGAAATAAAGCAGGTTCTGATGTCCAGAGCTAAATGTGAATTGTGGCTGAGCACATGATGATTTTTACGCTTCCTAGCATTAACTTGTTATTTTGTGTGATGCCTTAAATGTAAAAACATCCGAGCTGAAGTCAGTCTGTTTGGTTAGCAGGCAAACTGATATCAGCATAACTCAGATTTTATTTTTTTTTAATTATTATTCCTTGCTAGTACTGAGTGTATGACAAGCTTGGCTGTGAATTTGTGGGGTTTGACTGCCTCTGCTTTTCCCGTACCCGTTTTTCTAAGTCCTGATACTTTTCAAGCCTTATTAAAACACGTTTGATAACAGGAAAAATTACACTGAGTATAGTCACTGCTTTTTTTTTTGGTTACTATGATCCCATGGAGAATTCCAGGTGTTGCTAAACCTGGATAAAGACTGTGTGTGGCTTTGGCATAATAGTCTGCTTATGGGATTTTCACTTTTTATCTCTACTCATGTAAGTGTGATAATGGTGAAAATGATGTGAAAAGTATGATTTGAAAGTATGTGTGTGAATGCATCATATATAAAGCAAAAATAACATTTTTCTATTTTTTTCAAAGTAGGAAACTCATTTCTAAAAGGTTACTTGGGATGACTTTCTGTAATTAATTATTGGATTTTGCTTTCAATAAGTAGTTTAGATCAATCTTTTTTTCACTTATGTTGTGCTTATTAATGTTACCAAGGAGTTAGAGCCAACCTTGTAGATAAAGGTTTGGCATTCTTTGAAGTAAAGCTAGTTTTCAGTCTTTCTCCATACGTACAGGGTAGTTATCCTAGCGCATCTTACCCTGAGCCGTACAAATACGCAGAAAGTATAATGGGAAATTGGAAGGTACTACTTTGTGTAGCTTGAATGAAAATAAAGTTTCTGAGGAACTGAATGTCTCAGCTTCTTGACTCTGTATGGGATGTATAGAAATGCAAATCAAAGATAAATAAGGTACCACTCTGAAATAGGTATTCACAGTTTGGAGTTTGTTTGTAGTTAGGGCTTCTTCAGCTCACCCACAGGTCAGCCTTGTTCTAAACAAAGCCTGTGCAACATGATTGCAAAAACACTGCTGACTGCTCTTCCTTCCTCTGCCATAGTTTCACAGATAGGCAGTAGTTTGTACAGTGGTACTAGGTAGCAGAAAATTGCAGGTGATCTCCTAATAGGAGCTCCTGTGATCCAGCTGTGCCACCCTTTTGATGTTGAACAGCTGGAGACAGTATTGTGAAACTTGCAGGAGCAGTTTTAGTCTGTGCTATCCATTACGGGGCTTTTAAGGACAGACAGAAACCATCTCTGTAGGTGTATCATTGCACAGCTGTACACTTAATACTGGAGAATTTTTGGATAGGAGAGTAGATGTTTGCTGTAAACTGATGTCACTGCATGGCCTCAGTTCATCTTTCACATTTGAAATGGGAGTGTTCCTGAGTTGCGAGGAAGTGGTGACTACTGACTTCAGCGGTGGAGGTGCTGCTTCAAAGTTCCCCTGACCCTGGAAAATTTGTCCTTGAGTTCATCCCTTAAAGGCAAGGGGGAAATACCTGCAGGCTGCTGTCTGGGGACAGATGCATTCCAGGTTGGTTTGGGTAAAAATTAAAAAGCTTAAAATTAAGTCTTAATTCATCAAGAGAGGTGTCTTCCCTGCATGCACAAACTGTGGGGCAGGGGTGAGGTGGGCATAAAGGGCAGAACTGAGATTGGATTTTTCTCAGGCCACGAGGATTATTCAGAGGTATTTTGGGGAGAAATAACTATGGTAGATGCAAGCACCAAGTTTAGCCAAAAAGTGATGTAATTTTAGGGTCAATTCCCTTTGCAAGGAACTGCTATTCCTTTATTGCAAAAGTAGACCCAAATCCTCAATGTAATGTTTTCTTAAGTTTGTGAATGTGACTTTGGGCCATCTGGATTTGTCTCGCTTGACCTTCATTAAACTCTGGGTTTACCAGTGTTTTGAGGGTTCGTAATAGCAGACTAGTTGTAAGCTGCAACAGCAGTAAACTGTTACAAGAACATACTGCAAAACCCCAAAAATAATCCTGTTTGGATATGGATGATTTCTTAAGCAGCAAATGGTTCTTATACATTTATGTGTAATGTAAAAATTATGAAGGAAGACTTAACAGTTTTGATGCTTTTCCTTGGCCATTGTTCGCTCATAGCTGGGGTGCTGTTACGTTGCCCTCCGGTCGTGTGTGCAGCGGGTCTGTCCCTGCGGTGTGCATGGTGGTTATTGCTGAGGGGGTGCCCCGAGACACAGCTCTCAGCATCTGGAAGCTGGTTGCGTTTTGTAAGCTCTCGCTGTAGTTTTGTGTGCTATCTTCAGTAAGCTCCAGGACTGAGAGATGAGGTTTTCACTTCTACCTTCTGAGGTAATCTTCACCAGCTATATTTATATTGCAGTGTAGAAATGTGCTCCCAGATCGGGTGCACCTGATGTTACTGCACTAACTGTTGCCTGTGTGGCTTCTGATATTGTGATACAGTCTAAGATAAGTATTCCTGTGGAATTGTACGTGTTCTGCCAGAATGTGGTTAACTCTGAATTGAATGCAACTCTTAATAACCTTTTCTCATTTATGCTCTTGAGGCTACATCTTAATTGCACTGAAGAGTATGGTGTTTAGGGTCATCTCTAGTAAAACCACATTGAGGCAACTCAGTCTTACACCCGTTTTCAAGTTTCTCGAGGTCTGAGTAACAGACTGAGCTTTTTTGAAATGCTGCCCTGTGTATACTTTCGTTATAACATGTTTCAGCTCTCCCTAGCTCTGTCTTCCTGCCCCTTAAGGAAGCAGTTGCTGGAATGTGCAGCAGAATTGGTGTGTGTCAGGATGGGAGTAAAATGCTTTGGCAGCATGAGCTGTTTGCAGTGAGATCACTTGCTGGCTGTCCCTAGCTGCTGTGCCTTGCAGTGCTGGGGACAGAGTTCGCAAGGAGATTTGTATAGACACTTAGCTATGCCTGAGTATACTTCTGGATGGAAAAGCGCGGTTTCTGCCCTCTGTTGTGTCCATTTTGAGAGGCTTTATTTTTGCCTATTTTATAACAGTTTCTAAGGATTTCCACAGCATTGTTGAGCTGTGGTCAATGATAATTGTATTGGCAGAGCACTAAAATATTCAAACAGTTCTTGAACAGCATGTTGATTAAGGCACCTGCGTGCAGGCTGGGCTGGCTGCAGCTGGCTTGGCTCACCTGGAGGAGAGAAGAGATTCTTAGCTGCCTGGTGCATCTATTTAAGTTTGGGTTTTTTTTCTCTTTTCCCCCAAAACTGAGCTGTGACATTAAAATGGAGAATACGCGTAGTTAGGATAACCTTTCAGTTGTGCCCATGAATATCTTCTTTTGGGGGGGGTGTCCAGCAGCAGGTAGAGGAGGCAGCTCACAGGACTGTGCCAAAGGACACCGAACAACCTGTTGCTCAGCGGTGACTGAGCTGCTGGGGCTGCGGAACAGCTCCTGCTGAACCTAAAAGGCCCACCCAATATACTATGAAACTCTATAGGCTTTGTCCTAAACATTATTCTATAGGTCTGAGCCTAAATACCTCTGAACAAACTTTCATAACTCACTCTGCATGTTTCAGAGAAGCTGCACTTTTACAATTGGCACAGTTTTGCTCAAGCAGCAGGAGAACTGTCTGTGTGACACGGGCAGCAGCACAGAGTCTGCTGGCACAAGGGGAGCAGCGTGTGCAGCGTTTTTGTGCCAGCTGGAGTGCCTCAGGCAGTGGGCTTCTCCCAGCTGCTTTTGCTGTGCACTTTCTCTTCAGGTAGCCTTTTGCCTAGTTAAAATACAGCTGCTGGGCTGTGAGCAATAAAAAGTCCTTTACTGGACTCAAAGTTTCAAAACAGCTTGGAGGTGTAGCATGTGCGAACTGCTGCATACCTTGTCATGGCATCAGGGGATGGATGACTCATGTTGCAGTTTCTGTGCCAGTGTGTTCAGCAAGCAAGTAGCACCCCAACATTAATTCCAGTGAGAAAAGAAGTATTAACGATGGTAATACAGACAAATAGAAGGCAGCTGAGCCAAAGTATTTCCCTGGGCCTTGGGCAGATGCCGAACCTGGTATCAGACATGACAGAGTTTGAACAAGTTTTACAACTCGTCCTTGGTGTCAAACCCTTTCGGTACAGCAGGTGCTCTGTGAGGTATGTAACAATTCTACCAGTTGCTTATCTTAATGCAGTGTTTCAAATTTTTCCACTTTGACCAGGAGAGAAGAATTGGAGTTTGTGAAATAGTTTTGTTGAACAGGGCAGTTTGTTCTCCAGGTTGTAGTCTAAGCTCTGCCTTGAGCTTGCAACAATTGACTGTAAAGGCCTTTTAACTGCAGAAAATTAAATGGAGGGGGAAAGAAGCTTGCAGTTCTGTGCAGCGAAGTCCTTGTGTAAACATCAGTACTCAACCAGAAAATAAAAGGCTTCTGCTTTCAGGACAGAACTCCCTAGCATTAGTCTAAGGTGCTTCTCAGATGTTACCTCTGGGGTGACCTGAATGTAGGAAAGGCAGAAAAAAATAAGTTTATAGGACTTCCTGATAGTCTGCCTTAGTCCATCCAGGTCTCTCTGTCTGTGTGAGGAATACTGGGGTAGAAAATGCAGTCCCATGGGCTTCCCTACCTGTCTTCTACCTCTGTCCTTGTGATATTTTACAGCAGGAACATTCAGTTGAGTTTGAGATCTTGTAGAAGGGGAAATAATTCAGCTAAGCTGCTACTTAAAACTTTCAATAGTGAGACCTAGTGATTTTTATTATTATTTTTTCCAAGTATCAGTGGAACACTGACAACTGAGTTCTTGTTTCCCAGTGATTTCAGCCTTGTAGCTTGAAGTTTATTTGGTCTGTTCTGTTCTTACCACATTGTCAACAACTTTTCTGCATGGGTAACAGCTTAAACTTAGCCTTTGGGGTTTTTCTTCCCCCTTCAGCGAAGTTGCTTTTGTGCTTTGTTATCAAACAACATGGGGATCATTTGTTGTGGTCAAGATTTTGCTGCAAAAGCTATAAAAAGGGGCAGGGATAGGAATGTGTGGATGAAGAATTTTGCCCTGGATAAAGGAACTCCTCAGTCACACAGAACTGGCAGGTATTAGGAAGATCTAGCAGGAGGGAGATGGTATGCCAGGGGCATAGGTTAGAACAGCTCCAGTCCAGCTGGACTACAAACTCCCTTTCTGACTCCAGTGCCATTCCTAGCTTTTGGGCATCTTCCCTTCCATGCACAAAGCAGAGCTGAGCTGCTGAGGGAACGTGGCCATGTATTTCCCTACAGTAGGCTGTGGATCACACACAAAGGAGTGCTTGAGAGCTTCACCAGGTGTGTGAAAGGCTTTGGGAAGGCTTACCAGCTGGGCCTGTTCCCACCTCCTTCCTGCCTGAAATGATGGGATGGTAATTCAAGTACTTGCAAGAGCACATTCTCCAGGTGCTGGCCTCCAGCTATCATGTACCCTCAAGCAGTAATAAAATAGTAACATGGAATATCTCAAGTGGTAAACATGTGGAGGTAAACATTTTGCACTATGGCAGAAGGCAGCATGTCCCAAATGGAACTCCACTAAAAAGCACAGGTGATGTGAGGTAGAAATCAATAATGTCTGCTCTTTTCCCAACAGTTGGTTTTGTGTTTATCTGCTGTGTTTAGGATCATGTAAAACCTTCACTGTGATTACCTATACAGCTGTTCATATCTGCCCCAGCAAGGACTTAAAAAAAAAATAATAATAATAGGAAAAATCAACAGACTTCAGCTGCAGGGGGATGTGGCATGAGGTGGCTTTTGCACTGAGCCCTTCAGAGAGCTTGTTTCTTTTATCTAGCAGCATGAGATGTGCAAGAGGAAAATTAAGTGTTACAGAAAAGGTTCTTGTGCCTTGTCACGGTCCAAGTCACAAAATGCCATAGTTGCAGCAGTTCTCTGTGGCTGTCCTGGTTAGGAAGGTAACTCAACCCATGGTAGATGCCTTTGAAAGTGTTGATAGCAGTTGTCAGCTTTATTTGATGTGACTGTTTCCCTTCATTTCAGGAGGACAAAATTATGGTTAATTGTTATCTATTACTATAGGTTATGGTATAAGTAGGAAAAATTAACTATGTGTAACTACAGCAGTGAACTGAGCTGACAGGAGTTTTCTCTTTGTTCCATAGACTGTCACTAAAAAAGAGATATGCTTTACTTTTCTCTGTGTGGTGAAATCCAGAGCCTGTTTATTCTTTGGAGACAGTTTAAAAAAACAAAAATTCCTCCAAACACAGGGGTTTCATTTCTGCTAGTAGAGCTACAAAAAAGATGCTTTATTGCTTGGAGCATTCCATGCAGAAAGTTCCTTTTCTGGCTTGCTTAGGAGCCAGGAGCACTGCTGTTTGCCTTCCACTGACACATACTGTATTCTTGACCGTGGTTATTTTAAACTTGGGGCTGACAGGAAAAGGTATCCTCCTATCTACTGACTTGGTTAAAATATTGACCTAAGTTTATGTCCTGTTTCCAAGAGTGACTAATGACATGATTAGAAAACAGCTTAAGAAATGAAAGATGAGTAGTGTGATCTTTCTTCTGGGACACCTTGTCAACTTCTGGCAAAAACCCCTGCACCTAGACCATCACGTTTAATAGCTACTGACTGATATGTCTCTCTTAATTTGGTGAGTCCCTTTCTGAACAAATTCAGAGAATTGGCCTTAGATGGTCTCACAGCAATTGGATTTCCAGCATAGCAATGCATTGCAAGGAGGCAGCTCCATCTGCATCATTCCCTGTAGTACCTTGTTAGTTGCTTGTCTCTGAGCCTCCCTTTCCAATTCAGTTTGGTGGCAGACATGCCAGCACTACCACTTAACAAAAGAGGGTGGAGATACTAATCCTTGCTTTGGATTTTTTTTTTTAAACTGTGCGCTCTACCCATCCTGTTTACAGCTTAGTTTGTGTCTTCCCTTCTGTTGGGTAATTCAGTTGCTGAGTGCTGGAAATCTGGTTAACAACTTAACTTCTTTGACCTAGGGCAATGCAAACCATGCAGTTACTGTATGTAAATAGCTGTCTTGCAATTTAGCAGACTGTGCCTTAAGAAGAATGGAATTACAGAAGCACAAAATCTGATTTCTAATTAAAAAAAGCAACTCTTGCTGATAATTAGCAGCACTTTTCCAAAATAGTACCAGCTGCCACCCTCCAAGTCCACCTTGCCTCATAAAGAGGACCAGGTTTGTTTCAGGTACAAGCTTTTATTTTTTGATCCTGGTAGTAGTTGGATCTTTAAGACTGGATTTCACTTGGCAGAGCTTGTCCATCATTCCTGGGTGCTTTTCACTTTGCTGCTGAAAGTCTTCTTTCAGTTAAAAATAAGCACATTCAAATGGTGTACACTTGCAAAGGAACCTTCTCTCCTGTGCTTGTGCCTGTTGTGTTAGCTATTTGCAGACAGCACCATGGGTTCTTGATTACTCAAGGAACCTTGTGGCCTAATAAATAAAATGGCCATAAACAAAGCCAGCTTAATTTTTTCACATCAGGCATTTTGCCATGGAAAGTCAGGGTTAGCTGGCTCAACTCTGTTGTCAAACAGAAGTAGTAAGAAATATGACTCATCATGTAAATTCATCTTTCTCTGTCACTGTGAGTGAGTTTCATGTGTTCCCTTCTCCCTCTGGACTCTGCAGACCAAGAACTGCCCGTGAGGGGAAGGGGTTTTTGTTTGGGTTTTTTTTTGGTTTTGGCTTTTTTTTTTCTTTGATTGTTTTACAATAGATGAATTAATGGTGACGCTTGTAAAAGGGAAGGAACTACTGTTGCTGATAAATACTCATATGTACAAAACCCTCACTTTCTCATAGTAAAATTTCATTTTACTTTTCAGGGAATCTGCCTTGTTACCAGAGTTCTACCAATAAGGGAAGTTTAATGAATATTCTTCATCTTGCCTCCATAAAACACACTTTCATACCTCTCTACTGTAATCTATTATTAAAACTTTTATTGCTTACAAAAATACCAGCCATTCCACGTAATAGCTTATTTAACATACTTTTTTTTTACATTCAAAGTGTAAAGGGATACAAATCTTTCAAGAAGTGATAGAAGACAAGCTTAAATAACAGAAAATTCCAGGCAGATATCTAATTTCCTTTGAAAAAAAAATAGTAATGGGAGGAAGACTGTAAGATTTATAGATACACCCAGTTTGCATTTTATTTTGGTCCTCAGGTTCAATTGAAGTAACTGTGTTTGTGTTATGGACCTAGATGTAACGCATAGGCTGTGTTTACTATCTTAGTTTCCTGAGACCTGTAATGCAGTGATAAACTCTGTGCGCAAGATTCAAAAGCTAAATGTGAAAATTGGATGTGACTGCTGCTGAGTCATGCTGACAGCTCAGCCTGGTTCTTTAATGAAGGTTCAAAGTAGAGCAGGGTATCTTTTTGAGCAAGGTGGTAAGACTGAGGAAGTCCTGTAGGCACTGCTGGTACTCAGCTGTGCTTGTCACTGAACCTGCTGTGCCAGCCTCTGGGCTGACAATAAGGGAAAGAATTTGGCTTCTGATTCTCAGGCTTCTGTTACTGTAAGTGTAGGGCTTTGGCTTTTTGACTCTGTTTTAATAAGATGTTATGCACAGCAGAGTGTTTTAATAAGATGTTATGCACAATCTGAACAGTTCCTTTGCTGCCAGGTGTCACTGAGCGTACACAAATTTTCACTGACTTCAGGGATTGTGCAGAAAGTGCATGGCCTGTTGTTGCTTTATAATTTTCCCTAAATGTGGTTAGGCATTCTTGTGCTGGAGGCTGCCACTGCTGCTAAGGGACTACGGGAACAGATATAATACACTACTTAAATGTGAGTGTACTGTGATTGAGCTTATTTTCTTCTTGCAACGGGTCAGCTTAAAACTCTGTCATGCCCATGGAAGGGCAATGGTAAAGGGACATGAAATCACAAGATGAATGTGTTTTGTCCCCCAAGCAATTGTGGTATCTGTCACAGGATGGTCTTCTGCAAATGTACCTCTGCCATAGGAAATGGCTTCACAAAACAGTTACATCGCAACAGATTTTCCATGTCTTTAGGTGGTTTTACCCAAGGGGGGAAGGACATGCTTCCTGCTCTCTGATTTTGTGGACACACATTTGCTTGGGAAAAAAAGGTGGTGTTAGTGTGTGACAGTTCATATCCTATCAAGGATAGAGAGGTTTGTACTTTTGGTACGAGTTGCACTGGACTGAGCACTGCATGGTGCCGATCAGTAGTTTCATCCTGTCAGCTCTTGTTAAAAATACAGCTGACTTGCTCTTTTACCTACCTTGCATTAGTTATCTTGCCTTCGACAATATCAACTAAGATCGCACCTTTTCTCACAACCACAGACAAGGCCTACTTTTACAGTGCATGTGGCTCCTGTTGGTGCGGGGCCATACAGCAGATAACAGATGTGATCTGCAGCCACTGTCAGTATTTTGTGGAAATACAAGTGTCAAACTCACCTGGCTGCTTGACACTACCAGGCTTCCCTTTGGATATGTTAATTGGATTTGACTTTAGTTTTATTTACTACTAGGCTTGTTTTACTGTTCCAAGTAAGGGTTAGCTCCTTGCTAGAGCAGAACATGTGGTATTTGTCAGAAAGACAGCTTTAAAGCTGCCAGATAACCTGACTAGCCTGCCCCTCTGCAGACAATTTGGTGTGGGCCCTGCTGATAATGATAAAGCAACTGCACTGAAGATGATAAGAAGATGTTGATGTCTGCAGGGGAGCAAAGCTCTCTGTGGCAGACTAGTACTGCTCTGGTGTATGACTGCCCTTAAAGGAAAGCACTTACTCACTTATGAACACTTACAACATCTTGTTACTGATGGTGCCACCCATCTGCATTTTTTTCACTGTCACTGTATGTCATGAAGCCCCAGATGCTCATTATTTCATTCTCATCAGAATCACGGCTTTGGTTTGCAAGCAAATAACAAACTTGAATGGTATAAAGCTCCTTACAGACCAGTCTGGGTGATGCTTATCTAAGGGTTACTCTTATAGATCTCACCTGTATTTGAAAAGATGTCCACCCCTCATCCCACACAAAGGTGTCCCCACAAGGCATCAGGACTGAGTGCAACTGGATCCATGGAGCTGCTGTGTCCATCAACTCTGTTCAGTCTGTATCAGAAACAGTTTTTAAGCCTTGCAAGATTAATATAGGCCTTTCCATTTAGTGATTATACAAACCTATGAGGTCATGCTAGTACAATTTTGCTAGTGCTCATACTACTTAAAAATTGTATTGTAGATCAAAGTTGAAGGGACTCGAGTATTTTATGAGTGTCATTCAACCTTGTACAGATGGGCCAAGTTTATCTGGTACGCATCTATGATGAAAACTGTGAGTAGATATCTGTTTCTCGTTACAGTGACAGCAGTAAGAGAAGCTATGGCTCTAGGTTAAATCTGTCAGGTTTCACTACTGCAAGGGAGGTAAGGAGAGCAACACCTTCACACACGTCCCACAGCAAACCATGCAAGTAGAAGAGCAAAGGCTACAATGCAGAAGAGGCTGAAGGAATGATCTGGGCCTAAGGAGGAGACAGCTCAGAACAGGTTGAACAGAGAAGCACTGCGTGTTCTGCAAGTATTTGATGTGATAAAGCATGGGGAGGCATAAAAGCAATCTGAAAATCGGAGTATTTGCCATCTGCAGAAAGAGAAGGGGAATCAGAGTGCAGGTATTGCTTCTTGCTCTTGGCTTTATTGGCAGAGGGCCAAGACAATTGGTGGTTGAAGATGAAGCTACTACTGTGCCCTGTCTCCAGAGGATGTGGGCAACCTAGCAGCCTCCTTGCATTGCTTTTATTTCAGCACAATTCTGCTCCTCACAACAAATTATTTTAGAAGATCTGTGGACTGTTACTGCCTGCCCTTGCCTTTCACTATGCAATTTTTGCAGGAGGAATGGATCTGTTTTGCTTGACATGACTTTGATGTCTGCTGCCTTTAAATAAGCTTCAGCTGATGTAAGACTCAAGTGGTGGCAGCGTAGAGACTGCTTAGCTTCAAGCATAGCTGGAGTTGTTTTGTGACCCGAAGAAGAAGGTGAATGTAATTTGCTCTCTGTGTGGCAGAATGCCACGCATTAAGGGAGATAGAAAATAAGTATGTGGGAGGAAGCCCTCACTCAAACAGTTAATACAACTAAATGTGAAGAAAGAGGATTTGGTGTCAAAGCACATCTGTTGCCCATGGTTTGATGCACTCTGCATGACATGTATTGCTAAAGCTTTGTTCTAGCTGTTGTGGGCACCTAAGTTTCCATGATTTTTTTGTTGGCTGCTGCTGTTGCTTTTGAAATTTACTGCTGCTGACATGCAGGAATATTTTTTTCAATGTGTGAGTGAGCCTGCAGTATGGGAGTGTTGATAGCACGCAGCTGACCATGCTGTGCTGAGAGCTTTAGTGCAGCAGAATTTCAAGTTCTGGCTCCAGTGGTAGTTTGAAAGAAAAAGGATCAAACTGGACAGGTCTCATCAAGTCTTCCCAGTCATAATTCCTGAAGAGATTCTTGTCCTAGTGTTCTTTGCTATATAAGGGAAAACACACATACTTTTCTCTCTGTATTTAGAGAGCAGGCGTGGATTAGGCTTGCTAAGTAATAATCACCTTTCACTGGTTTAAAATTAACTAAAACAGCACTAGGTTGTTTTGGTGGGCTTTTTTCTCAGCTGCTGGCTGTAGGGCACAGAATGTGTCTGGAGGAGGTGGCCTGGGCTTTTGTGGCAGGGTGAAAGCAGACATGACCTGCAGCAATCTCTTTCCATTGCCAGAAGCATGGTGTCATGTCCACCCTGGATGAGTTTTCTTGGCCCAACCTCCCAGCTGCCAGGATGGCTGTATGGGAGAGGTGATGTCTGGGCTGTGGTCGGAGGGAGGAAGAAGTGTTGTCCTGGTGGAGATGGGGAAGCACGTCCTAGAGCTGGTGGAGGACCAGCAACAGCAAGTGTCATGTGCTGCTGTCCACCATCTTCAGCCTATTTCCCTAAAGAGAATGTCCTGTTGGTGCTCTCCTTCCCCTCTCCTGTACTGCACTGACAGTTAGCTATTTATTTTCAGTTGTAATGGAAACAGGCATGGTGAGGATTTTAAGCCCCTGCCCTCTGCAGTGGGTAAGGACACAGAGAGGTCTGTGCTACCTTGGTCTCCTTCACTGTCCCACTAACATGCTAAGAGCCTCAGCGTTTCTGATGGAGGATGCTGTACCACAGCTGGACTGAGTGTTTCTTAGGCCTTCTGGTGGCTTCCACGGTGAGCCCACCCCCACCATGCAGCCCATGAAAAGGAAACATGTTTTTGTTCCATGACCTGACCCTTGGTCAGTGCATCCTTTTAGCTCTGTGTAACTATGTTTGTACCGCTACCCAAGGGCTCCATGTGACAGCAAAAGGAGGCTGAAGCCTGTGTGTGCCCCACCATAGCTGCTCTGTGGGGCGAGGATGCTTGATCTTACTTTGTCTCCTCTAATTAACTTATTTTATTTTGGTTTTGCATTTGGGTGTGGGGGCTTTTTTAACACATTTTTAAACACATCTGGAACCTTGTAGTGTAACTTTAGCATGCATCTCCACGCTCATGTCACACTGGATTTGGTTTTGGATTTGTCTGACAGAGCAGCAGCCAAAGCTTTCCCTTTCCCACTATTGAGCAATTGAGCCAATGACTTGTTCCTGAAATCACAACCAAGATCCATTTTCCATGTTAAAACAGCAACTGTGTAATAGTTTACAGTGTAGCACAGAGTTGTGCCTAGTGGGCAACACACATTCTCTGTTCCTTCTGTTGGCCAAATCATGCTGGGAGATGTAATGTAAGGCTAAAAACCTGTGCAGGGTGTGGAAGGGCTGTCTGTGTGTGAAGCATCTTTGAATCTCCTTAGTACTGACTAGTAGAAGACCTGTTTTCCTTTTCTAGCATTAGGGGGAGCACAGCTGTTAAGAGACTACATGGTAAAAATAAATAAATAAATAAATAAATAAATATATATATATATATATAAACAGAAAAAGAATTTCCAAACTTTGTGAGTCCAGTTTAAATCTTCCCTACATTATGCCATGTCTATAACCCCTATGCCACCAGTAACAAAGCTGCTGCAGACACCCCAGATTGTAGGATCTTGGTCTCAGAGACATCAGGGAAAGAAGAGGAGTAGAAATGGACAGTCTGATAATTTTTCAGTCACCTGGAAAGGAGCAAACATAACTCAGCGGCATTAGTAATTATTGAAACCTTGTTTGGCGTTCCAGAGGCCTGGTTGGCAACAGTACTAAAACAGCCATTTGGGAATGCTATTACACCACCAGGACTGTCTCTGAGATGTTGCATTTTATAGAGAATATCTTGGTTTAGGGTCCAGTGGCATTCATTGGTGATCATACGAAGTGCCTTGGTTACAGGGGGAAATTCTCTTGTTCCAAGCTCTTGGCTCTGCGGATTGGTCTTGTGTTGTACTTTGGTAGGAACGTTGCCCAATAAGCTGTGTGGTAAAAGCTCTCCACCCCCAGCCAAAATCGCTAAACTCCTATTGATCTGCTCAGATCTGGGATTTCACATCTCAAAGGGCTCAAAGGTTGTAGGCCTGTGTAATTGCTCTGCCTCTACCTCTGCAGGCTTGTGCTTGCTTTGTCTGTTCATGAAAAGTACCATATTGATCCGTTCTGTTTAAACCCATAAGGATACTTCCTGGCTACTCTGAGCAAGGCTAGCAGAATCAGTCCCTGCTTGCATAAAAGGTACCAGATAATAATATTTAGGTCAAATATGCTGTAAAAGATAATTTACTCTGTATGATTTTCCATGACTCAGCACATACTTTAATCGTTGGAATGCACAGACTGATTGATTGCTTGGCTGATTCCCCTAGATTCAACACCTAAACCTAAATGTTTACAAGTTACATAATCTTGGAGCTAAGGCTGTTCTCTGCATGTTCTTTGGAAGCCAGAAGTGCAAGCTGGGGCTTGCTGCTTTGTGGGACAGCAGAGCAGATTCTCTGAGAGCTAGCAACGACGTGCCAGACTTGGTTTCTAAAGAGAGACCAAGAGAAAGCACAGTGGTTTGATTTTTTCCAGTGATGTGATGGACTGGTTCTTATTAGTGTTACTGGTTTGGTTCTGTCAGGTTCACAGGGAAACGTCAGCATCCATACATCTCAAGCTAGCCCGTTTTGCACACATTCAATTAACTTCTTCAGGAATATACTAATGTTAGTATTTCCAAGAGAATTGAAGGACAAAATGGTTAAGAACCATTCCTTCCATGAGAAGAGTCTGGGATGCCCAAAACAGGTGTGCCTGTGTGGCAAGCAATGGTACTGCTAACTGCAGGAAGACTATGCGAGGAGGACAAATTGTGACTGGTCTGTGTGGATCTTTCCTTGGTAGTATTACTCAAGAAGTTTCTGTGAGACTTATGGTGTTTGCAGTGCTTCCAGGAAGTTAGAGAGGGGGGAAAGAGTTGGAAAGGGACTAAAGAGGGAAAAGTCCTGGGAAGGGCAAGGAAGAAGGCCAGAAAGAAACCCTTATAGCTGTCATGGTTTAACCCTGGCAAGTACCACACAGCCACTTGCTTACTCCCCCCTCACCCAGAGGCATGGGAAGGAGAATTGGAAAGGAGTGTAAAACCTGAGGGCTGAGATAAGCACAATTTAATAACAGAAACATAATAAAAATGAAAGAACAATAATGACAATAACAGTTATAATGAAAAGATTGAGGGAAAGAATAAAATCCAAAGGGGAAGGAAGAAAGAGAACACATGATACACAATGTAATTGCTCACCACCCACTGACCGGTGCCCAGCCAGTCCCCAGTGGCGTGGTTTAACCCTGGCTGGCAACCAAGCACCATGCAGCGGCCCATCCACTCTCCCCTGCTCCTCCCCAGAGGGATGGGGAGGAGAATTATGAAGGAATGCAAAACTTGAGGGTTGAGATGAGAACAATTTAACAGGCAAAGCAAAAGCCGTGCACTCAAGCAAAGCAAACCAAGGAATTCATTCACCACTCCTCATGGGCAGGCAGGTGAGGTGTTCAGCCATCCCCAGGAAGGCAGGGCTCCATCACATGTAACTCAAAACCAAACACCGTAATGCTGCATGTCCCCCTCTTCCTTCTTCTTCCCCCAGTTTCTATACCAAGCATGATGTCATATGGTATGGAATACCTCTTTGGCTAGTTCTGGTCACCTGTCCTGGCTGTGTCCTCTCCCAATTCCCTGTGCCCCTCCAGCCCTCTCGCTGGCAGGGCCTGAGAAACTGAAAAACCTTTGACTTAGTATAAACATTACCCAGCAACAACTAAAAACAGTGTGTTATCAACCTTGTTCTCACATCAGAGCCAAAACACACTAAAACACAAAAGGACTGCACTAGCTACTAAGAAGAAAATAACTCATCCCAGCTGAAATCAGGACAGTAATTCACCCTAAGAAGGGCATGAAGGCAACACACGTCATGGAGTGACACTGCCATGAAAGCTACATCAGAAATCACCAGTGGGAAAGGATACTTTCCTCTTCCTCTTTTTTTTTTTTTTTTTTTTTTTAATTTAGTTCAAAAGGATGGTGGGAGCATGAGGTAAACTGTTATTTATGTAGTAGGGAAGAGACATATATGAGGACATCTGTTCTAAGGAGCTGCTTCAAAAATAACCACAGGAAAGGAGTGTGTTTGCAGAGCGCAGCAGGCAACCTGCAGAGTAGTAGAAAGTAAGACAGCAGTGGTGCTCTGAATGCAGACAGCTGCAAATGGCTAAAGGATTGTGTACATTTGTACTCATTGCCAAACCACCCCACCCTGACCCCAGTGAGTGCTTTACAAATTGAAGGAGGTGCTGTTTCCATTTTTTCTGCCCAAGAACATTGATCCCTTCTCTGTTGTGCTCCTTCCTGACTCCTTTTTCTTAAGTCAACAGCTTTTAAATTCTAGTTTCAAGTAGTTAAAAGTAACCCTGTTCCAATGAATATCCAAAACGTATGGCAGAGGAATGCAGATTTGGACAGTGTTCCATCCCAAAGATGAGGCCCTTTTCACCTGGAAAAAAGGAAAAGCAGACTGAGAGATTTTGAAGCAGACTGCTCATGTCTAGCCCTCTGTCCTAGCCTCTTACTGACTTCTGAGTACAGGAACAGGCAGCAAACCTGGGCACTGATTTACTGAGATGCTGTAAGAAAGTCCGATACAGCTTATGAGTTGCCTCAGCTTCCCAGTGGGTAAAACAGAGAAGTAAAAAGCACAGCTTTTCTGCTCATTTTCCTACTAATGTCTGTGGTTTCAGACAGCTCTCAAAGTGTGGGAATGTAGGATGCAAAGCAAATACCAGGTGTGATCTATCAGTGAAAGGAGAGGGGCTAAGCCAGATGGTGAGGCAGCCATCCCACCGGGGAACACCATGTTGCAGGCACTGGGCAGTTAGTTCCTCCTGTTAGCCAGGTGAGAGACCATGTTTGGTAAAGACCAGATGGAAAATGAGCATAAATGCTCGTTGGGAGATTCAGCCTCTCCATGGCCAAACACTCCTTAGAACAGAAGTCAGACAAAACATTCATGATGAATTTGTATCCCTAGCTACTTTCCAGTTTTTGCTAGGAGAATCAATGGCAAATACCACCTCACAGGAGCAACCAGATGTCCATCCCCCCACTGCCCGACCCTGCATTTTTAGCTAGCCACTGTAGGTAATAGAAACATTATATAAATAGAAGTGAGAGTTTGAGATATAGTAGCTGATACCGTTCTAGTAGGAAACAGCTGTATTTCTTTTCTATGCTAGTGGCTGTCAGCAAGTAAGAGTGACTGAGCTGACTTTGGATATCCCCTGCCTCAAGGGAAATATTATTCTCTGTACTCCCTCCAGTACTGTGTTTTCTGATAAGGAACAACTGTCTGCTAAAATCAGTTCATGCTGCAGCAACTGCTTGGAACAAAACTTCGTTTTCAGTTACAAAAATTCTCACTTACTGCATGAAGTAACTATTTGGAGTTTTGCAGAGTTATTCCGTATTTACCTGGTAAAACCATGACTGTACTGTGCCTAGTGTTTTGAAGCTGAGTACAATCTGCAATGCAGTTTCATGAGTGTGTAAGGCAAGAATGAGATGTGCTTTGGGCAAAATATTTCAAAAGAGTTCAATAGCAGTCAAAATAGCTTGGAGTAAAATGTAGCAACAGGGAATTTAATATCATGCTGCTACTCCATAGGTTAACAAATGCAGACTGAAATTAATTGCTTATCACTATGTAAGAGAGGTGGTATCTTTAAACTTGGTTAAGTGAAGCACTTACATCTATAGCTGGGTAAACAGATAACTGGCTTTATGTTTTTACTGAGGTTCAATTCACATTTAAACTAATGGTCATTTAATGTCCAGGCTGCTTAGGCCATCCCACTGGATACCTCTTCTCTATGCCTAAATAAATTGCATACTAGGCCCCACAGGACTTGAATCGGACTGGTTTTCAAGGAGATATGAGCTTCTAAGCACTGACATCACTTTTGGAATGGGAGCTCTAGCATACTGGGCTGAATGCCAAGAGGTATTCAGGCATATATATGCACTGTATGTTTTTTAGTCTTTCTTTGAAGTATTTAATGGTTTACTATTTTGGTGTCTCTTCAGGCCTTACCAAGGTTAAACTTCTATTAGTTTGTCACGGTACAGAAAATACAAAACAGTTCAGTCTCAATAAATTTGGTAGGTAAGTATTTTACCCTAGCTCAGACTAAACATACGGCTTTGTATAGCTGTTTGATTGTATCATTCTTGTTTCAATTGTGACAGTTTGGCTTACAACCTTTTCCTTGTGTGTAGTGGGACCTAAGCACATTGCGCCATTCTGTTGTGTGTATCTTCTGGACATGCTGCTATGGAATTATGGAAAACTGCCCAAAATTTCCCCTGAATACTGCTGTACAGATGCAGGCAGGGTGGCAAGTACAAGTTTGCAAGGACACAGATACATTTTGAAAAAAAGAATGTCTGAATAAGCACTGTAAGCAAGCAACTGTAAATGGGTGTACTTCTATAGTGTAGAACACTGACTGCAGCTCTTCCTTGTCAACCTAGCAAAAGCTAACCTTGTGTTTGATATGGTTACTTCTCCTGCCAACCTTTCTCCCAATTTGGCTGCAGGGTCCTATGCACTTTAGCTTGCTCCCTAGATGTCTGACTGCTTCTGAGTCCTGCACCTGTCAAAAACTGGGGAATGTCCCTTGCTCTCTCTCTCTCTGGAGCACATGGAGGCCCTGAGAGCATCCCCATGGAAGGCAGACATCAGCGGCTGCACGTCAGCGTTATTTACCACTAGATGGCTGGGCCTCCTTTTTGTCCAGCTTTCAGTTTTGTTCCCAGTCCGGCGTGACAGTGTTTAGAGCAGAACAATGGACTCGTTGTAAGCTTTCTGCCCACCCCGTTTATAGCTTAATATTTTTAAACAACTGATGCTTTTTGCAAATTTACCTCTATAATGAATAATTCAAACTTTTCAAACACACTGAAAGAGCTGTGCAAATATCTAAGAAAACGAGATGTTTTGCAAGACAAAAAGAAAAAATTGCCCACCCTGTTCTTTTTTCCATTACATTACACATGTAATACAACTTTCATTGAGTCTTCTATTTCACAGGTGTGTGCATAAGTGTGACACATTTAACAGTTCATCACTCAGACTGGGATATAGTCTAATGAAGCCCTGAGATGATGTGACACAGCAGCCACATATTTTGGTCTGGTGAATTCAGTGACATAAAATTTGTAAAACTTTTACACACTAACATTCATGTCACTGTGATTGGGAGCAGAAATGTCTGTCCTAAGCAAAATTAGCTTTCCTTTAAGTAAAATTATTTTGCTCACAGAGTGAAAAATGTCAGCTTTCCTGATGACTGCAGACTGACACATTATACAGAGCAAGGTGGTCTACTTCAAAAGCAGACAAGAGGAGCAGACAAAGTATACATCTGTTTCTTGAAGATATCACTTTTTTCCCTTATCAGTCTCTTCTTCATATTTTCAGATCCATTATTTGTATTTACTGGGTCCACACTGAGTGTTAATAGATGCATTTGTATCCTTGAGTTCAAAACAACAGAGATACGTTTTTAAATTAAAATTACTGTAATTGTTTTGCTGTTGCAACACTAGTTTTTTGCTAGTTTTAGTTGCTTGCCACTTGCAGGAACAAGAAGAAGACATAGTCCCTGCCTCCAAGGTAGTATAATCTAAAATATCAAACCTGGAACTCTCAGGGTACTTAAACAGCTTTGTGAGAGGCTGAAGATATGCTGAAGATGTTCCTAAAGATGGTGGTACATGAAACGGTAAGATGGAGATGAATACAGAAATCAGCCTGGGGTGGGATTTCTTTTCCAAATATTGTCTCAGGTATCAGTCACTCACAGTCCAGTTTTCTTAAAGCACTATGACAGCAAAAAAAGCTGATGGTATAATTAGGGTGGTAGAGGAAAAGCAAGAAATTAAAATGAACTCCACCCATCCAAACTCACAGAGAAACATCAGTAGTGAAGCACAGAGCAATGACAAGCCTCTGAAAAAGAAGACTTCAAAAGTAATTGTTCAACCTGACAAGAATACCAGTGGCTACCCCATTCTCATCTGCAGGAGGATGTCTGGTTTTGTTAATATAACACGAGAGAGCAAGAACAGCTTGGAAACTTTTAAGTACTGGACTTGCAAACAAGTAAATGGTATATTTTTCTGAAGTGCCTTTATTTTAAAGGTGGCTGAAAGGTAGTATGTACAGTTATTTATGAAGTGTAACCTTGCACTTGGAAGTAGTCCAGAAACAAAGTCTGGACCCAGTTTACCTCCTCTTTGAACTCTTCAAAATACAGGAGTTCCCAAGTAAGTAGAGAAATCATGTGGCTAGCTTGAGTCTTATCTTCTGCTACTTGATCCTGTCACAAATGGCATGCTATCACTGAGCACAGAGGACTATCTGCTAAAGATGTAGCATTACAACAGGCATCGTGTATTCCTCCCATGACACTACGGGAAGTAAAATGCTCTAATAACACAGCATGGTTTTGTAATGACTCTAGTACTGCTATTTTATGGCTTTTGGGAATGTCTAAACAAATGTGTTTTGTTTACCTTATTCCTAAGCAGGTCCATCAATACAAACTACACAGAATATTGCTGTAAAATACCTGTTCACTGGTGCTATTAAAAGTGTTATGTTTGCTGTGGCAGCTGTCTAAGAAAGCAAGTGTCAATAGCAAAGGTAAAAGAAATTGGTATTTTTGATCCTGCTATGTGGTAACTGTTGTCAGATGTGAGTAGAGAAGATGTGTATGAAGAACCAGACACAAAATTGTGAGGAAGTCAGGTTAAACATTATCAGCTCCCTGCCTTTGGGACTACCAGCTCATTTGCAGAGCTCCTGTTACAGTCCTAAAAACTGTTAGAGGCCCTGGATACACTCTGTCATCTGGTCTGACAGAGAGGAGGCATTAATTGTCACAGCAAAGACGGCAGCCCTTTTGCCACTGCTATTGCCATAGCTCAGATGAGCATGCATGTACCTGCCCGAGGTTAGGAGGTGGCTGCCTGCAGACCGACTGCACAGCAGATCTGGGGCCTCCTCCAGCGGGTGCTGACTCCCTTGAGCAACTCATCCCTCTCCTCAGAGCATTTTGGATCAACTCTGCTGCGGATGCAATGATACGGAGTTCCTTCAAATCACAGCATCCCTACAGCCATTTGAATTAAAAACCAATGGAAAAACCATTGCTTAGATTTAAAAAGGGAGCTTGTTGCACGGTCAGCTTTTGCCACTCTGTTCTCAGGAAAAGGATTTAAGGCCCTGTCTGCACTGAGGTCTAGGGGCAGAACTCTTGACCAGGCTGCCCAAATATCTATTCCAACAGCTTTTAGCTCAATTCTTGGCTAAGACATGGCTGAAAGCTTTTCTAAAAGCTGAGCTCTAAGATTAATTGGTGCACTAACCGCCCCTCCCACCACTGTGACTGCAACTTGTGTTTAAAGCCTACAACAACCAGATTTGCAGTCTTGTGCAGTCTCTCACCCTGCCTCTTGCTTCTGCTCCTTGACCTTCTGACAGGTTTACAGTTCTGCCTGGAAAAAAATGCCAAGCTGATTCCTGAGGGATTGTTTATGTGGACAACTCTGATCCAAGCTCCCAGGAAAAAAAATAAAAGTCTGCAAGGGAGGAAGGATGGGGGAAGCTCAGGTGACTTTAGGCTGAGTAAAGAAAACCCTTGAAGGGAAATATACTCAAGGATTATTAAAATGGTGGATTTGCAGAAAATCTTATCACCATTAAAAACACACTCATAGGAAATCCTCACTCTCCTGAGTACTATTACACAGT
Source organism: Microhierax caerulescens (assembly GCA_035590215.1). Lineage (NCBI taxonomy): Eukaryota > Metazoa > Chordata > Aves > Falconiformes > Falconidae > Microhierax > Microhierax caerulescens. The sequence continues at coordinate 71,431,143 of JAVJGJ010000001.1, forward strand.
AAACACCATATGTTAAACCTCCCAGCTGCGAAGCGAGGGTGTCCTGTGTTATTTGATGAAGAATGGTTGAGAGCAACTCAGAGTGCCTTGAAAAACCTAATGGACCTTAACTTAGGAAAATCATATGGTGCTTCACCACAGGGTAAACATCGGTTGCCCTTTTGGTCAGAGCATTGTCAAGAATTACACAAGAACCTTCAGGTATACATAAGCAACAGTCTGTCTGGGGAGCGAATAGTTCCAAAATTTGCAGTTTGTCCAGTGCCATACCATATTAATGACCATGGTCCTGTAGCACCAATAATGAAATGGGAAGCAACGGCCCATATTCTGATTGTAGCTACCCTTAATTCAGGACTGTAAATTTGTGTGCCTTCTGTAGAATAATGCATATGCTTTGTCTCATTAAGCCCCATCACTGTCCTGTGTATAAAATGGTTGTAAGAAGTAGCTTATAGTTAATGCATTTTGGAGCCATTTTGGATGTAAGAGCATTTGGAACCACACCTGCAGTCACTGTGTGACAGTGAGCTACGGACCAGGTACGTCATACTCTTCTTGCTTCACTGTTGTATGGACTTGTCGGGGAATTAATAAGAAAGAGCTCTGTAAAAATCTCCAGAACAGGGGCTTCCTGAAGCACTGCACTTCAGAAAGAGCGCTGTGTTTCTGGATGTTTGCCCCAAGCAGCACCACGGTGCAGCTGCAGCCCCAGCTGCTCGTTTGCCTTTGACCGCACAGCGTGAGGGAGGAAGCATGCCACCACTCCCACCCCTTCCTCTCACAAGAAGCAGAGGCAGCAGCTCCTGGCTCGAGGTGCTGGGCACAATAAATAACCTCTTCTTTCTCTCACAGGAAAGAAATAGCAGGGTGCATTTCTTCCCTACAGTTTCAAAGTAGCATTTCTGGCACTAACGGTCTGCATATCTCATTTTGCATATGTTTGCTCCAAAGGGACTTCTGAGGCTGCGTCTTCATGTCTATCTGCTTAGATTGCTGCAAGACTTGTCTGGGCTCATCTTGAACAAACCAGCTTGCAGACTGCAAGCAGTAGTGTTCAGCTGAGTAGACTTTGTGACCAATATTGCTAATACCTGGTAGTTCTCTCTAAGAAATTTGCATCCCAGTTAGTAGCTCTCATCACCGTTGTTCCAAAACCTGCCCAAGGCTGGTGGGAACTAAAGTGAATACCACTTTCAGTGTCTTTATATAGTCATCCTTACTTTAAGAACACATGAAATAACAGATACTTACACCAAAAGTACATCACTTAGAAAAAGAAAATTAAGGTTCAGATACACATTTTCATGAGAAAGTAAAATCACACAACGCAGTTAGTTATTGGTTATTATTTGGTATGCCTTAGCTTCAGATTGCAGCCTCTAACTGTAGATGTATAGACATGCTTAATGCTTTGTGAGTCATCCTAATGACACTGCTGTTATCAGATTATAATGATGTTGGGTTGGTCCTGCAAGAGGATATTATTATCCAGTATTGAGAGCTAAGTTTCATATGAAAAAGCAGCTCAATACCCACCAGAAAGCCACTAACCAGTGGTAGCCATAACAGCAATTACTCAGTACTTGCAATTGTGAATTAATTGAAGAGATTTTTGTGCTGTTCTTGTAGGAAGCTAAAGTCATGTTGCCAGATGGGACATGGCATGTAATTCTACCAAGGCCAATACAAATTGTATCACCACTTGCATTTGGTCCTATGAAATTCTTATCTCAGAATTCTTTTTAAACCTAAAAAATGCCCCCTCATCAGTGGTCATTCATTTGCTAAGCAGAAAACAAAGTGTCTTCATGGTTGAAAAACTATCAAATGAACACAAATGGCATTACAAGCCATTATGGTAGCTACATTGAAAAATATTCTGAGGTAGATATTACCTCTGACTACAAATTTTGTTGTATGTCAGAAAGCTATATGGCTTCCTCATGGAAAAATATTGCTATCCTATGAATTTCAACTAAAATGAACTCTCTAGGAAATAACCAGACTTAGGGACACAGATACCAAACTTTTAGACCACAGTTCTTTATCTCACTAAATGTGGCACGTGGTGAGATTAGCAATGCGGTAACTCATGGAACTACCATCTTCAATGTGCTGCTCAGCGTTTTCTCAAGTCACTCTGACTTGCATTTCTTTTTCCTTGGAAAATGTCAAAGAATTCATAGATCAAACAGCAGGAGCTGATACAAAGACAAAGGTGCTGGATCTAAGAAATGATTCAGTTGAGGAATTGGGATGAGAGCTCTTTACTGGGTGGGAAGATTTCAGAGTTTGCACTATACCCTTTTTAAGAGATGAACTTCTCAAACTTCCTGCACTTACTAGCATTAGACTTGGCCAGTTTTTGGTCAGAAGTCTGTTGATATCTACATCCTAGAGGTAGGAAGTAGATTTAATCATTTGGATGGGACTTCTTCTCTGGTATCAGTAGTAAATCAAAGCATTGCCTAGTTTTACAAAGCACTTTGCTACTAGACACCTTGCTTTGTCATTGAAATACTGTCCATTAGTACTCCTGTGACTAGTCAGATGAATTATAAGCTAACAGAATTTGAATAACTGTCCTGCCATGCTGCAAGGAAAGATAGTTATCATTCCTGCTTAGTATTGCCTCAGGCTTTTGTACCAAAACATCACACTGGAACTCAGTGTTGACTGGTAACTAACAGTGAATTTAAAGTGCTGTCACAGTCATCTCGCTCAGCTTCCAGACCTAGGTGGCCAAAGAATGTAAGACGCGATCCACATGAGATGGCACAAAGCCAATGATTTATTTTTTTTTTTTTAATCCCTGTTTGTTTAGGACAGGAGACAAAATGTGTTTGTAACCCAGAGAGGCTGCTGCAGGTGCAGAGGACTCTGTTCCAGCTGGCATTCTGGAGATCAATTACCTACATCAAAGCTGTTCTGCTGCCTTTGCTGTCTGGTTGCTCATTTTTGAGGCTGCACGGAAACCGTATGCCCAAAGTGAATTAAAAATAACAGGGTTCTGTGTTCAATACCCTCTTCAAGTGAGCAGTCTAACTGCTTACACCAGACGTCTTAGAGTTGTCCTTAAGCTGATCAGATGATGGGGCAACATGAAATGCTTTAAAATGACGCTTGGTAATAATACTACTATTCTGATTGAGAAAGCAAGTGAAGTCATGTAATATGATGCTGTAATTGATGTAGGTTGCATTATTTTTTTTAAGTTGTTGATTGGGAATGAATGGATTAATGGGCAAACCATCTGAGATTGTAATAAATATTACTCTACAGTATTTTCCTCTTGCCTGTGAAGCATTAAAATGCTAAAGGGTGCCAACACGTGGTGTTAGTAGAGTGTTATGACAGGAATATTAGAAATGTTTGTACAGGTTGTCACCAATATTTGAAGCCACTTGTAAAAACAGCACCTTAATATAATACATTATTACCATACCCTACTGTAAGTGGTGATGTGCTTTTACTCATTGGTACAGAACCTGCGTATTACTAATCATTCACCCTTTTCATGATTGGTCTTGCAAAGAAAGTGATAACAATAGACACAGGGATAACGTTAATGTGATAAGCTATATAGTCACTGTTAAATTGTATAGGCATGTTGTGCTAATTTCTCATTTACCAGTAACATTGCTTATTTCCATGGATCATCGTCTCAACATCTACCACACCTGACAGATAAGTATTTCCCTTCTCTCTCAAAAAGGCACATAACCAACATGAAGTTATTTTGAACCAAAGACTTTCTTTCGTAGCTCTAATAATATCATACTTTTAAAGTGTGCTATCTCGCTACCTTGTAGAGATGGGAAATGTAATTTATTACAAAGAATTCTACCTTTTGAATTCAAAGTATTGCACTTCAGAATTTCCTGGCCCAGCTAGACTTGAAACACTGAAATGATAATATTCTTCAGCAAATAAATGCTATTATGTTAATGCCGGACCACGTGGGCTCGGAATCCCCAACAACATGGGAATACAACTAAACCACCTAAATTTACAGCCAGTTGATTCAATATAAATTCAGAATATGTAAAAATACAAACTCTAGAAAACATTGTAAAATAGTTCTTCATGTGTTCCCACACGTGTATGCACACGAGTTCACGGGGGAGGTGATCCGAAGGCATCCATTCAGAGCAACCTCCCTCAGCACAGTTACGGTCTTGCTCTTCCGCATGACCGCAGCCCGCCCGCAGCCGTGCCGCTCTCCTGGCTTGCTCCCCGCGCTGCGCGGCCCCGCTCCCTCACAGCAGCCCGGCTGAGCGGCACCGGCCGGCTCGCGCCGTGCCCCAGCTGTCGGGAGGACGGAGCCCCCCGGCCCGGCGCCGCCGCGTTTTGTGCAAGCCGCGGCGCGGGCAGCCCGCCGGGGGCCCGGCCGAGGAAGGTGTCACAGAATGGAAGAAGCCTCGACTCTGACTTACAAACCCGTAACGAAGAACGGCCTCGTCGAGCCCGTTATTCCTCACGGGCTCCTAACACCAAACGCGCCGATTTACCTCAGCGCTTACAGGCGCGGCTCCCCGCACACGCTCCGCCGGGCCGGGCCGCGCCGCCCCCCGGGGCCGCACCAACGGCCGCCTCGAGGCCCTCCGGCCCCGTTACATAACCGAGGAGGAGGCGGCAGCAGCCGGGCCGCCCCCCGCCCTCGCCGCCGCAGACAAAGGCCGGCGGGCATCACTCTTCCTGCCACCAGCCCCCCCGGGAGCTACCTCACGGTCGCCACCCTCCGGCAGCCCCCGACCCGCACCGCGCTCCCCGCACGCCACTGAGAATGAGGCCGGCGGGGGAGGCAGAGGTGGGGGCGCTGCAGAGCCGCCCCCGCTCCGCCCCCAGAGCGACGCGGGCCGGCGGCGGCGCAGTTGGATTGGCGTG
>JAVJGJ010000001.1:71436214-71464732 GCA_035590215.1 Microhierax caerulescens
GGTGCCTCCCGGCGGCTCCTTCCTCGGCGGCCGCCCTTCTCCTTCTCTCTTCCCCTCCGCCCGCTGCGAGCAGCCGAGGCCTCCTCCATGCGGGAGAAGAGGAGGTGGGAGAGCTGCTCGCCGGCCATCCCCGGCGCCCGGCAAGTCGGAGTCGCCCCGCCGCCGCTCCGCTCCTGCCTCATCTCCCCACGGCGCGCTGCCGGCGCTGAGCCCTGCCCGCCGTGCCGCCACCAGACCCCCTCCTTCTAGTCTGTGTCGTCCCTGGACCCCCACCTTTTTCTTTTTTTTTTTTTTCACACACACACCCGCCCACCCCCCTTCTCACCCTGGCTGCGAGCAAAGTGTCTTCATGAGCGCAGAGGATGTCCGGGAAGCACTACAAGGGGCCTGAAGTCAGTTGTTGCATCAAATATTTCATCTTCGGCTTCAATGTCATTTTCTGGGTAAGTGGGCCGGGTTGCGCGGCGCTTCGCGTCTTCCTCTGCCGCCTCCTCCTCCTCCTCCTCCCCCGCCGCCGCTCCGGGTCGGGCACGGCCAGAAGCGGGCAGAGAGGGACGGGGTCGTGCGTGACAGCTGGGCGCGCGCCCCGCCGCAGGGGTCTGAGCGGGGCGGCCGGGGGCGCGAGGCCGGGGGCGCCGCCACCTCAGCTGGGCAAGTTGGCGAGCTGCGTTCCTGCACCTGCGGAGGCTCTGCTCCCGCTTCCCTTCCGGCCCCCCTAATTGCTTTTGTTGTAGGTGCGAAGAGGGTTTCTTGCCTCATTCCCACCCCCCTTTTTTCCGTTTTTCCTCCTCCTTCCTTCCTTCCTCCTGTCTGCCTTGTGGTGGGGGTGGGAGCAGCTAGACACCCAGGCCTAGAGAACGAATTGATCTGCATGTTTTCGTGCTGATAACCCTGTTAAATATGAAAAAAATTAAAAAAAGACCGCAGCTCGAGTTCTGCGAACAGCGCAGTGTAAGACAAGGATTGCACAATGACGAGGTTGTGTATGGCACGGTCTTATTACCATTAGCTATTAACACATAGTAGTAGTAGCAGCAATAATAGGAAGGAGGAAACGGTATTCCCACCCATCCCTAAAGTGCAAGCCCCTGGGAGTCTTGGCTGGGCATTTGCCAGGGTTCCTGGCTGTGGTGCTCAATATCCTGACGGCACAGTATCTTGTTGCACCATTCTAGCACTGGCTGTAGAGTAGGCAGAACTGTACAGGGAAATGTAACCTGCTTGTGATAGTATTTCTAGCATCTTCTCAACGTTGTATTTGAAAGAGAAGCAGCTGGCGTTGGATGTATATGCCAGATTTGGTAACCACAGAGGGAGGGGGTGAGCATTATCGCACACAAACATAAATGTTGAGGTCTTATCACTGCATAGAATGTTATTAAAGTTGGGTGAAAGCTCTTAGATGTACGATCCTCCTTTTCATGAGGTACTCCATTTAGCGATGAGAAACATACAGAAACTCAAGTACGGTGAATGTGGTTTTGAAGGTCTTTGAAGGCAAGTTGAGTATATATCTGATACAGTGGCTTCTTTGGACCAGAAAGGTGAACTGGAAAGAACAAACACCACCACCCCCCACCACCCCCCACCTTGAAGTTTTACGGATGAAGGTAGGGAAGCTTAGAGGAGAGAAACCACCTAACCAGTACTGAGCTTGTGATTGCCGCTTTGGGGAGAACAGGGGAGGGTGGTTATGTGGCTAGCAGGTATTCAGCTAACCTCATGTCTCTGTTTCTAGAAAGTAAAGATGCCTGAAAAGGATGTTTTAATTTGATTAATTTGATTAAATGATTAAAAGGAAGATGGGAATTTTAATTAATTGCTCTTTGATACTGAAATACCTTTTCTTAATGAAGAGAGTAAGCTGCTGGAGTGAAGTTGATTGTTTTTTTTTGTCAGTGTTTACTTGGCCCAAGACCGACCTGTGGAGATGAGTGGTTGCAAGCTTTGTAGTATTCTGACCCTATAATAGCTGGTTTTATTGTACTATTTACTCCATTTTTAGTGGTTGAGTTTGCCATGGTTCTTTTCACTTGTATGTTTTTTCATTTTGGTTCCCATGGGCATATGTTGCTGTGAACACAGATGCTTTTCAGCAGGGAACAGAATAGCGTGAGGAACATTTGTGTGCTGTGTCCTTGGACTAAAAGAGGGAGAACATGGTGGAATATGCATAAACATGTTATCTTGATCCTTCAGGCGCCGTCAGTCTCTAAGAAGCTATATACCCTGTAATTTCCTTCATGTTATTCTCTGAAGGTTAATGTGTGGATGGTGCAAGTGAGGAAGCAGTATGTTTTAGGTGTTTTGTGGCTAGTCATTTTCTTATTCCTGTGCTGTTGAGGCTGATGCAGCATAGTTTTTGCATGAGGGCAGATGTTCCTCTGGTAACCGAAAGGGTTAAAGGATATCTCATCAAGCCACCCCGCTGTATACTGCTGGAATGCTAATCTGAAGACCTGAGTATGTCACCCACTCTGCCATTTGCTTGATGTGTGGCCCTTGCTTACAGATTTCCCTTTTGCAGAATGCTAATTATGTCATTTGTGTACTTGGCTAAACTTCTTGAAATCCACAGAGACAAAGCACTTTGAGTTTAGTAATTTCTTCAGAATATTGTAATCTCTTTATAAGTGAGTGAAAACATAGCCAGTTACTCTTGTAGGATACATCTTAATGTTGTTTTTACTGAATTAATAGCAAACCGTTCAGTAGCCTGTCATGAAACTGGGCCAGAAAAGTTGTAGATGAAAACTGCAGATTCGGTTGGCTGTTTGCAGAATGTGATAATCAAAAATAGCTGCTAACCTAATCGTTGTAAACAGATTGAAATGGTGAAGAGGTCGTTGTATTAACCCCATGAAACTCTCCTGCATGTTTCCATGTTTGCAAGATTCCTGAACACCTTTGTTGAAACTCCTACTTGAGCATTATTATATAGTGGTTTTAACACAACCTTGTAAAATTTTGTTGTAAGCAAACAGGAAACTACTTCTGTTCTGCATCATAAAACAATGGACTAAAAATACAGAGAACTGAGTTGGAAGAGTAATGGTTTTGACAAGAAAATTGTCAGTGCCTTGAACAGAGGAATATTATGGATTTGCTCAAATTATGTGTGGAATGATTGTACATGCTACTTAAACTGAAGATATTACAAAAACTTGGAGGCTTTGTCTGCCACAGAATATGGGCAAAATAAATTATCAAACCTTTTTTGCCAATTTTTTGGTTTTGTGCCAATCTGTTATTTCTTTACTTAAAAAACACAGCTGAATTATTAGAATAATGAATATGGGAAAGTTGCAGTCTAATGCTCTATAGGTAGTTGTAACTGAAGGTGACAGTATGCTCTTTGTGAGGTAGTTCTCAGTCTTGCACCACCCCAGGTAACGTATTCTTGTCTAATTGTGTTTCATACTTTTGTAGAAGACAGTATTCTGTGGAGGCCGTGCATAATTAATGTTCTGGGTATATTTGCAAGGTTAATTTTTTGGAAATTCAGTATTAAAGTATTATGGAAGTGTTTGTTTGGAAAACCTTATTTTATGAGATTACTATGCTCTTGTGGAAAAGGACAGCTTGTTTTGCAGTTGCCAAAGTAAGATTTAGGAACTGAGACCAAATAGGCACAAATACATCTAAATAAAAAGTTAGAGCTCAGTATTGTGCCTCCCTTTCCATTGCACAGCTGCCATTCTTCTGCTGGTTGTTCGTTAAGGCACACACCTGCGCTTTAACTTGACTAGCATAATGCCTGTGTGAAAGCACCATATTATATTTGCTACCTCTCTAGGCTGGTGAAATAGTGCTTTTTTATGAGTGTTTATGTCTTTGTCTAGGTAAACCAGCTGTAGTATATGGTACCAGAAAACATTTTTCTGTAGTTAAAGGAAGCAAACAATGCTTCCTCCCCTCTTTGCCCTTAGACTTCCGTTTAGAATGATGTCAGAGGTACAACGTAAAAAGTAAAATTAGGCTGCCCTGCTTCCCAAAACACAAGAATCATTTTCCGTTCTTTCCTCTTCTACTTCCATGAGACAGTTTTAAGCTACTTTTAGTTCCAAGAACTGTTTTAAATTGCTCTCGGTGCTGTATTGTATGGGATGCAAACCTGTGGATATATACTGTTGTTTAACTCTGAATTTCAATCTGTACTTGATTCCACTGACCTAGGCTAATCGGAAAGATGTATAAAAAGCACTTGACACCTCAGAAACCTTTGCTTTACCTGATTCACTGTAAGTTGTGAGATATGCTGCAATTATGATATATCAGCATATTACAAGTCATAATTTGTGTTTTAATTTGTTTGGCTTCTATTGGTTTTGATGGCAACCATATGGGAGTCTAAATAGTCTTCTGAATTACAGGAAGATAGTGGAGAGAAAACCAAATAAGGTTATGTAAGTGTGTTATGGGAAAAGAGTTGGAAAAGTGCACTGACCTTTAAGGGACAACAAACAGATTGTTTATTAAATTTTGTACATTGTTGATCATTTGTTTTCAAAGGGGCAGAAGATCATTTCCTGATGTCAGCTGTTTTTCAGATATCCACAAGGAAGTTTTGGTTATGTAATTTTCCCTTGCCACAATGATTTCCCCCCCCCCTTTTTTTTTTTTAAACCAATATGAAGCTTGTTCCATGCCTTTCAGATGCATTCTGTAGCATTCGATCTATAAACAATTGCATTGGGAAGATGCCCTTGCAGTGGAAGTGGAAGCATTCTGTTCACTCTCCCTCCCCTTTTATGATCAAGTGATTTTATTTATTCATGTAGTGTTTGTTTTTTTTTAAAAATTCTTACTAGCACGGATAACTGAGACCATTTCACAAGTGGTCTTGCCAGAAACAGAACAATGCTTATCTTGGGGAAAATACATGACTATTTTGTAATAGATCATTGTTGTGAGCTTGGGTTTCCTGAATTCCTCAGTGTCTCTGTTGGCAGATGTAGCCCCAGTCTTTTAAATGCATATAAAAATACAGTAACTCTGCTGGCTCCAGAGGACTTGCTTCAGATTTGTAGAGGTTCTTGGAATAAAAATTTTCTTTATACTGCTTTCCTTTGTAATTTTGTGGCAGGCTGTAACACTGATTATACAAAAAGCAATAGATGAGGAGCATGGGTGAAACAGTTTCCTTTTTCCAAAGTATGTATTTTGCCAAAAGTAGATGTTTGTAGATATGTTACTGTTTTAAGCTATTTGATGTTTCTAGTTTATAAAAGATTGAAGAAGTGTAAGGGCACAAGAACTAGAAAAAACAAATTGTAATTAATTGTGCAACCTCTCATGTTTGAGGTCAACATACTTCAAGTGAATGCTATTGGAACTATCAAATGCAGCTTACGTGCTTTTCTGTGTTAAAGATGAATTTGGTAAATGTATTTACCAGTCTTCCACCCTGATTGAATTGTCATAGCAAGTTTTACGTGGTGGCACATCTATCTCTAAGTATGAAGAGTTAATTTTGGATCTTTAGTGTCCCAATCAGAGAAAAGCTGATGCATGTGAATGGCATCCAGAGTACAGGCAGCCCTGACCTAACACTTCTGCAAGTGAAGCATTTAATGAATATTTGTATGTGCAAAACAAGTTATCATTGGTCTTAGTTCTGTCCCCCTTATTGCATATTGATAATGTTTTCTTAATAAAAGCAACAGATCCATGTTCTGTAACATTCAATTTAAAGGTGCACATGCTACCTTTATTCGTTAAGATAGTGTTTTCATGATAAACTTTTTGGTGTATTTGTTGTATGTACATCTTCAACTATATCGTGTATGATATAATAGGCACACAGGGAAAGCAAGCATGAACTGTACTGGGGAAGTAAGGCTTTTTTTCCAAATGGGAACCCAGAAAATATTTTTTTTTAAAAAAAAAAACCCAACCAACCCAATTTTTCTCAGGCAGTGCAATAGATGTAGACTAATTTTCAAATAGAAGATGTGGTGAAGAAGGTGGTTTGCTGTGGGTTTTGGGTGGCTCTTTTTTTCTGTGTGTGGGGAGTAGAAAGAAGAAAAATGTAAGGAATTTTGTCCTTTCCAATGGACAGGGTTTTGAATGTATGTAATCTGTTCTTAAAGAATGCTCTCTTAAGACCTAGTTCCATAGATTATGATAATCCTGACGTACTTCTTAGGAAACTTTAATTTATTCCTTAAACTGTAAGATATGACAGTTAATGATTAGTAGAACATAAGAAACTTGGACTTACTGTTAGTGAAACAACACTTCCTTTTCTTTTGAGCCCTATTCCTACAAATAGACTGTTGTTGAAAAAGCATTATAAATTATTTTTGGCACCACAGCTACTAGAAGTTAAAAATTTGGAGCAAGAAGCTGATGTGTTGTTAAATGCTCAGTCTATGTACTTGAACGGTTTATACTCCATTAACCAAGGGCAGTAACCTGTGAAGATTTGCTATAAGCATTTAGAATATAATGTTTTTCTTCCAATTAAAACTGGAAGTGAGAGAATATTGTTGACCCAAAGAAATCTCCTGACTTAATTCTGCTGGTTAGGGAATTCTCATCTTAAACTGTAGTGCAGTAGGATGGAATCAGCCTTCATAGTTTGCTTTGCCCAAAATATGTAGCTTATTTCTCAAATGCATGGCTGGTTGCCTGTCAACAGGACTGTAATTGTTTTATTGAAGTAGGCAGGAGCAAGGATCTGAACAGCTCATAAAGTAACCCAGCTCCGTTAGAGATGACCCAGAAGTCAGCATTAACCATTAAAGTGCTTTCCAGTACAGTAATTTTTTTTAACTCTTCTACATACCTGACTTTTTCATTAGCTAGCATTTAATAGTGACTTTTTACTCTTGTACCAGTTTCCATTTTCTTTTCTCATTAAAAATTAGCAAATATTGTCACAATGCAATAAAGAATGAATTAAACCAAAAAAAATTTATCCATTTTTACCAATCTACTGAATTGCATTGCACTACAGTTGTACAGTGCACAATCCAGGAAAACATAGATTATTATTTACCGATTTGAGGCCTGATTTGTTTCTTTTCTATGGTACTATTGTGCGAGTTTGGAGAACATCCCATCTTTTGTGAGTGTGCTGCTGATTCTGCCAAAAAATATCCTCTGTTGTGGATCACTGTGGATATAGATTTCCACTGATTTCAGTAGGACTTTCTACAGGTATAAGGGTTGGTATGGGTGGATGTCACTGCTGGCAGCGTTCTTTGTAGCTGCTTCTGTAACGTGCATAGAGATCTAGAGCAGTCCAGGCTTCCCCTTATGCTGGCATTTAAAAATGTCACTAACACACTGAGACTTGCAGTCAGGGGCACTTGATTTGGTATCAAACTCTGACTCAGTGTGATCTCCTGTAACCTCCAGATGGCCTGACTTGCAGAGATGCTAAAACCACTCAGATACTACTCCTTTAGCTGTATAAAATAAACGAGGGAAATGGCAGTAGCTGTATTTATTTTAATATGCATTAATCTCTACATCACATTCTTTGGCTAATGTTTCAGCTTTCCAGTCACTTTCCTCTGGACAGCATTTAGAATAAGTATTTCAGCACACACAAAGGATCTTGTGAATGAACTGTCAATTTCCCACAGAACTGGGAAAAATCAATATGCCTCTTCCAGGCCTTGAAAATCCCTCAGCTCCTAGTGGAGGCTCTATTACATCAAATAATACTGAAAATCATTTCAAGCAGAGTTCCTGATCTGCGGTGTTGGGAGATTTTTTTTTTCTTTTCTTTTTGCAACGAGACAAATGCATGCTATGGAAACAGTTTGAATACCTGTTCCGTACCTATTGCCATCTGGTTTTCTCAACAGCAAAACCTTTTACGGAAAAATCAAAGAACTGTCAGAACCTCTGCTTAAATATGTACTCTTTCTCCTTAATAGGCAAGTAAAATCATTGCTAAAAGTGTTTGATGCTTCTTTGTAGTATTTTATTCAAAGAAAGAGTTAAAAGGAGACTAGAGGCTTTTAGATGTATTTCAGGTTCATAGAGGCTTCTGTTTTGTTTTCCTGAGTATAGTGTTAATGAGTCAAAACCTGAGTATGCCTACTGTCCTGGCTCCAGTAAGCTACTGCTATTGGGTGATGGATATGATATAAATGAGCCTGCAAGGATGCTTGCAATAAATCAGCTTACTGGGTGTTTCCTAGTGTCCGTAGCTTATATTTAATGAGAGTCCAGCTTAATTTACTTTGATCTAGGGGCAGATCTTCCATGATGCAGAACATTATTTTATGTCAGGACTGTCTGTGTATCAAGAGGGAAGACTCTCTCAACTGATCTCTGGTGCCCCAAGCAAAGACACAGCAGCACTGTCTGTGGGGTGTCACCCCTGGCAGACCTGCCTGGTATCTGTCATTTTGTCAGAGCTTGTATCACAGGTTCTCCTTGTCAGACACCTTTGCTTTCTGTACCCATGCACTGAGTATATATTTGCTTTTGTGAGGCCAGGTTCTCAATGCTTCCCTCTCCCTGAATTGAGTCTCTCCTGCTGCATTCTGTTTTCCCACCAGATGTGATTAAAAAGAACTTGAAGGGGGTTCCCTCTACGTGCTGTAAAGGGTTTATATATGAAGGCAGAAACGCTGAGGAAAAAAATTACAGGTAATGTGTGGCAAAGGTTTTATTGTTTCATGCCATGCTTCAATTAACTGTGTCACCTTGTGGAAGAACCGTCAAGTCTGTCTTTGCAATGCTGTGTGGTATGAGTGTTTCAGGCTAGAGAACTGGGTGTATGCTGGGGTGTTCTACCGTATGCAAAGTAAGGGTTTCAGATTTTTAATTAATTTTTGCCACTGAAATATGAAAACAGAAGGGTTCCTTTTTCCATGTGGGTAAAATATAATATTTTGTAAAATTGTCTTCCTGACTGTCAGTTTATGTGGGTGTATGTCTAAAGGAATAAGTGTGAATTCAGTCAGTCCAACAACAATTAAATTAAAGATATAATTTAAAAGAGAAAAACTTTTAAAATTAGAAGCTCTGTTTTCCAAGGAGTTACGTAATCCATTTCTAGATGAAAGTTAAGCCATCTGATCTATGTGAAGGCTGTAAAAACATGTATATGCAAATATAAAATATGCATGACCGCAGTTAAAAAATAACTAAGGCCTAGTTTTTAATCAATATTGCTTGATATCACCAACATCCTCTTGTTTTTATCCCTTTCTGTGGATATCCAGGGGCATGGGAAGTCTCACTGATTTCATAATAGTGTAATTCTATTTTTTTATTTTTTTTTCTTTGCATGGCTGGGAGGACTTGTTTCTGTAGCAGGGCCACTTCCTGCCCTGGTTATGGCAGTGATTTCGTGGCTGGTTTTGGTGTGCTGCCTCGCAACTGGAATGCCGGTGGGGGGCTGCAAACGGCTGAGGCTGGCACAAGGCTGCAGAACTAAATGTGTTAGTACAGCTTCAGTGGACTGCCAGCAGTCAGTTACCAGAGCTGACTGAGAACTCTCATTTGGGTCAGTGTCTACTGACTTACTGTTTTGCTGCAGGAATGACTTGTGGGAAGATGGTAGGACCGTCTCCTCCTTCCCCCTGTATAGATCAACTTAAAGTGTTTGGGCAAGCAGAGCCTGTTTCAACTCCAGGTGAAGTTTTGGACTGCAGAGTACACAGAGTTACTAGGCATGATGCTGTGTTGATAAGTAGCTCAGTCTGGTGAGGACTATTATGCAGGCATATGTGCTACTTGGAATGTTCCTCCAGTGCACTTGGATCGTCTCTATTTTAGTAAGATTTGTGGTTGTTATCTGTTTTCTCTTAATTGCTCAGTGATGTTGGAGAAAGAAAGAATAGCGATAGTCTACCAAGTTTATTGTAAGATGCACTTAATTTGAACTTAGGTTGACAGCTCCATCATCTACCTTTGATTTCTTTTCCTTCCCATAACTGTTAACTCTAAACACTGTGCTGCTCCCTGTAATAAGGTACTTCATTGGAGCTGCCTGCTGGAAGGGGTAGCAAATGACCTCTCTGAAGCGAGGCCACCATGATTGTCCATTCCTAAGTAGTATCCTTTTTGATGGCTTTGTTGCAAACAAAAAGTTAGTATGCATTTAATATTGTGAATACATTAATATATTATATATGCATGCACAACACTAATATGTATGCATTTATATGCATATATGTTAATATGCATATGAATGTCACTGTATTTAAAAATACTTAATTCATGACTTGCTAGAGCAGAAGTTCCTTGACTTATGTGCCTAAAATCAGAAGTTGAAGAGACTGGAAACCCATCTAACTGCTGTTGCATGCACAGAAGGACTTTTTGCACTGATCTTCCTCTGGCTGTATTTTACTATTCTGCTGCTGCTGGGAGCTCTGGCATGGTCACCACCATTTAAATCACTAAAGTGTTGCCACTTTAGCCATGTGAGGCTGAGCGTGGTTTAAAAATGTTGCTTTCTTTTATATGTAATCAGTCTCCTTCCTCTTACAGGGTGTCCTGTTATTTTGAAGGTAGATAAACCTGCTACCTGGGTAGTCTAAAGCTTTGTGGTGACATCTGAATCAATGTTTTATTCCACAGGATCTTTTCTTTGTAACTGGTGTGTTTGTCAGGAACACAAGCCAATTACATTTTTACATGGTTTACATCCTTGCTGGCCTCTGCTCTCCTTCATTTTTTCCTAAAGCACTCTCATCCATGTGGGAAAGGAAGTAGTTCCTGAACAGATGCAGCTAATAGCTTTGCATATTAAAAAACCCCCAATAAATACCAATGCTGATGAGGCTGATGCTGAAGGGTTCTTACCACTGTAGCAGGTGAATGAGTTGTGACTTCCATCTGGTTGTTTTTGTTTCTGTTGGAGGTACTGCTATGCCCCATAGATTAATGGCTCTGTTAGCTGTTCAGCAGAGGTGCTAAACTCTCGCAGAGGCAAAAGGACAACTGTGGGTAACAGTAGCTTTTGCCTTCAGCTTTCCCTATCAGAGAACTTTGTGCGTGGGTGGGATTTCCAATGAACCCATTATCATCCAGTATTTAATGTATTTTAAATCTAATGCCTAATAAATGACAGTGATGATACACTTGACTCCACTGTTACTTGTGGTTTTCTTGTCAATAGCAGCTGAGTACTGCCTGAAATGACCGTGCCTCTTGTAAATACCTGATTCTTGTTGAATTTGCCCTCCTTTCAAGTTTGTGCTCTGCTCCGGCTTGTTGAGGCTGTTCTCTCTGCTCCATTGCCCAAGGTAGCCCTTTTTTTGTCTCACTGTATATCTATGCCTGTTCTTACTCCTGTCACCTGGAATTGAAAGCTCAGCTGGGTTCTGTGCTGCTAGCCCACAGGAGCCCCTGCATGGTCACTACCATGCTCTGAGAGGGCTTTCTACAGGGGCAGTTGGCTGGCTTTGTTACTGGAGTCCAGGTACCAGTCCATAGGAGGGTGGGAAGGAAGTATGAAAAACAGCACTGGCTTTTTTTGTTCCATTTTATAAGGTACTTTTTCCTACTTGCCAAACAATTTTTTTCCATAGACATGTGCCTTTTTTCAGTGTAGTGCACAAGCATCTCCTGTTGAAACAGCAAGCCTTGGTGCTGGTGCAAGACCTACCAAGTAACTCCTGCAGACATAATCCTTTTTAGTTGATGTGTCAAGCTGTAAGGCTGGTGAATATCAAAACTGAATACGCAACTCTAGCTCTGGTATACAGAATTTCACATTTTAGCTTCATAAACGATTGCTACAGGACTGAGCCATGTAGAATTAGGTGAGGTGGAATGGATGGGGTTATAGTGGAGACTGGCATGGTCAGCAAAGATTTGAGGGATGTGCTGTCTCTCCTGTTTGAACCACATGGAAGGCTTGTTGCTCTTGAAGCACAAGGTCTCAGTGATGTTGCTTGAGGTTGGAGAAGAAGACTGAAATTTAAAGAGGCTGGTGGTTGCTGCTGTACTAGTTAGAAGAATACTGTAAAGTCCTAAGCATTTTAAGCTGAGAGTTTGTGGGAGTCATTTTTTTTTTTTTTTTTTTAAATCTTTGAGACCTATCAGAACTTAAGTTAGTACTGCTATTTATTTAAATCTCCTTAGCATACTAGGGTCGGATTTTTGTTTATTCTAAAATCTGCCACTGTAATATGTCTTTAAAATGACTGCAGGTGATATTTACAGAACGAGGTAGAAGAATTTTGGTGTAATTGTTCTGTCAGAATTGCTCGTGGAAGTTGGATTACAGTCCTAGCTTGAGGAGTTTGAAGTTGGAAGGATGGGCTTTGTCTGTGTTGTGGGGTGGGATTGGATTTATGTGTAAATGGTTCTGAGAAGAGAAACCTGTAACTTTTCACAGAAAGAGCAGGAGTGGAATACACCACTTGTTCAAAAAGCAGAAGGTATATACCTTTGAGAATGTCATCTTCTAAAAGTGAGAAGGTAGTCATATTTTGTCTGGATAAAACCTGCCTTGTTTTCTCTTCCATCTCTGTGTTGTTTCTGGGTAGGTATTTTTCTGCAGTTATTGTTATCAAAGCGGTGCTTTGGGAGCTCTCTTGTAATTGTTTCACTCTGTTTTGTTAATAGAACTTTTCTTCAAAAACTCTCTAGCTTGAAAAATCAAACACAAAAAGGCAAACCAAAACAAACATACACATAAAGATGTTTCAGAATTCACAGAAAACAAACCATGGATCAATTATTAAGTGCTTTCCCTCTCCCTCATCCACTTCCTGATGTAGTATTAATTTTGAATGAGCGCCCTGCATAGCTGCCTTCATCCACTTAGGGTACAGAGCACAAAGGCTTTCAGCACTGTAAATGCTTGGGCCCTTGTTAAGGGCCTCTGCATAAGAGCAGCTCCTGCTGACTTCAATGGGTATCATTTGGTGGCAGCTGCATAATTGCTTTTCAAGCAATGCCTTTTTTTTTTTAAAAAAAAAAAAAAGTGTGTGTGTGTAAGGAAAGCCCTTACAGAGGTCCCCTAAAGGAAGCACTGACAAGACTTTCAAAAGAGCTAGAGGAATTACTTCAGTTGCCTAAGTAGCTCAGAACTGACGAAAAGGGTGATAACACCAGTCTAACCAAAAAAATCCTGGGAGAGAACAGTGGAGCCTATCAGGCAGTGCTTCTGCTACTTTGTGTCTGACCATTTAAATGGGATCTTCCCCTCAATAATAGGAGCTGTATATGACTAATACTTGTAGCATTGAGAAAGCTTAGCCGTTCATCCACAGCAGACAGTTGTGACTGTACTGTGTCTAGCTGTAGAGTAGTGGTGTGCTTGTATGAGATGGCTTTACATGTGCTGTAATATCACTTAACGGTGTTTTTTGCAGGCTCTGTACCTTGCCAGTGGTCTGGGCAGCAAGCTGGTCACCACTAATGTTTTTTATAACTAATACTGTGTTGGTACTGAGTCCTGCTTTTGCCAGGCATGTACATTATAGCAGCAACTTAATGATAAATCTGTGTCCAATGGAGCTACTAATACTTATCTTTTAAGTACCACTACTTATGTGGTCTACCATTAGTCACGTAAGAAATCACCACATTTTATTAATGGCTTCTGAACTTTAACAGCAACTTAGGCTAAAGATAATGGCTTTTGCCTGAAATATGTTCCATTACTGCTAATGACGTCTTACCAAATAAGCTAGTGTGGCAGATAAATGGATTTCTGTAAACAAAGCATAAAAGAAGCTATGTATATACATCAAGCCTGAAAATCAGTTTATAGCTGAATGGAACCTTAACATCTTGGACTAGTTTTGTTTATGCTTTGGTGATTGATAGAGAAAAGGTAAAACCAGTCTGTCTAAATGCAAACTTGATGAATATTGTATTTATTTTTCTACTGTTAGGTTGTTTCACCAGTTTGATGTAATGCAATATGAATAGATAGTTATAGTTGAGGTAGATATATGCCTAATACCAATAGTTTCAATACTATGAAAAGTAAACAGCGAAACCCACCTTTCCCTTTGCCTTTAAGGAAAGCTTTAAAGAAGCGTAAAACTGATTCTTATTGATGGCTTTTAAAAAAAATAATAAAACCCCAAGATTAACATTCCCTGCTTTTAGACGTCATACCACCGAGGGAGATGAAGAACTTTGAGCTATTGCACTGAATCCTTAATCTGCTGGATTGTCATGTACCTCCACATGAAACATTAACTTACAGAGCTGCAAATTGTTCCAAGGTTTTGGAGGAGACTGCCTTCGGACTAGATTCAGTTCAAGGGAGTTCCCTAAGGCAAAGAATCCTGCGCGCTCTTTTTTTTTTTTTTCCTCTGGGCTCTGAAGAAACACTGTATCAATGTACTTACCACTCTATTAAAAAAGTTGAAAATAAGTTTTAATGTAAGGAACTGGAAAAATGTTTCTTTGAAGATTATGTAGTCTCGATTTCTGTTAACTTCGTGCATGTTGACAACTTTCAAATGCCTACAACACTTTCTAAATATATTAATGGGCTGTGTTTAGTATGGTATGAGAGATGTGATAAAAAGGCATGGTTTTGAATATTTCTTAATTTCTGGCTGGGGTCCTGCATGATTTAAAGGTAGTTTTGAGATTTTTTTGTCTAAGAGGACATTTCAAGATGATGTCTTTGTCAGCAAAACTAGCTTAAAACTGTTTGTGTGCCAGTGTGTGGTGTAAGATATGGCTTCATAAACCAACTGAGGGGCTGGTGAAGAGGGTCGTGGGAGGAAAACGACTCCACTCAGCTGAGGATGTGACTGGGGTAACTGAGTAGACCTTTTTGCTGCTGAAACACCTAACTCGTTTAACTGCCTTGATTTAAAGCTGTGTGGCTTTTCTGTGAATGCTCTCCATGTCTAACATCAACCTTGCAATTAGTATTTGGCATAATTAGCTATTTCTATGGACAGACCAAATCTGCAGACTGAACAATGTCCCTTGGAAATATTTAATGTTCATTAGTTCTTAAGTCTGAGGATGTGTTGTCATTTCTCTGTTGTTTTTAAGGTCTAAAACCTTTGGTGATCCCCAGGCAGAGTTAGGAATGCCTAAGCAGTAAAAGGTATGTTGACATCTGCAGAGCTACAGTTAGTACAGAAGTTATAGAAATGAAATTATTAATACAGATAAAGATGTGTGGTATGACCCAATATGAGTTTGCCTGGAAAGGTATTTCAACTGTACTTTACTGTAGGGTGGTAAAGGTATGCTCTTTTCTTTCTCCCTTGAGCTTTGGGGTGAATGTGTGTCTAATGAAAATTCTTCTTTCTGACCTAACCTGAGATAATGCCAGCAGTTTGGACTTCATGGTCTCTGGAAACTGTTCTGAAATTTCAAAATGAGTTCTCAGTGTTCAGAATGAGAATCAGGTTAGGTTATGAAATCATTGTTTGTGAAATGTTCATAACAAACTATAATCATCGGTAAAAAAAAATATGAGCAAAAGGGGAAATACTCTATTGTGAGCTTCTAATAAACTCACAAAATTACGTCCAATACAAAGTGAGTATTGGAAGTAATTTTGTGAGCTTTATTAGAAGTGGCACTGAAATTTAAAAGAAATTATGTTATTTAATAAGTATATAGAAGAATTAAAACATTCACTTTCCTTTAAGGGGCATTTTGCATTTAAAATGAAAGGGAACATTTGTGGGTTTGGATACAATGTAAGAATGAAAACTTGCACAAGGCTGGGCAGAAAGTTGTTTTAAGTCTTTTATGGGTGATGTGTTTTAGTCAAGCTCCCCTTCTTCTCTCCCTGAGGTCTAACATTACATTTGGATAAAAGCATTTCCCGATACAGAAAGGAACTAAAATAAGGTGTCACTGTCAAGGCAGTCCTCAAGGAACCTTTCTGGAAATGCAACAAAGAGAACATACCAGTGATCATACTGGACCAGACAAAAGGTCCGTTTAAGGTAAGCATCCTTAGAATGGTGGGTGATGGGATGCCAATGGTGAAAAGTGTAAGAACAAGGCAGGTAGACAGCGATAAGGCAGAATTAGGATCTTTGTACTTGGTATCCCTAGATGTATTTTTCTTTGTGAATTTGACTGCTTGGGCCTTGAATCTAACTTTCTCAAGTACATGACATCCATTTGTTAGCTGTACCTTTTCCCTGTTAGTTTTGGCTTACTTTTGGGAGAGGTGGAGTTCCAACAGGCATGTAATAAAGCTTTCTGCAGCTTGGAGTCAATTAACTTTCATGTTCATCTACTTAGTTACTGTGAAACCACAATGAAAATCCTGCATCTGAAGAATGCAGTTTGAAACACCTTTTATCTGCTCCCTGATGTACTCAGCCCCTGACTTTTCCACACAATACCATCAAGAAACAAATTCTGGATACCTTCCTTTTCAGTAGTTCAGATGGTTGAATTAAAATGTTGGAGGTGTGTAAAGTCAAGTAAATGTACCAGTCCAAGGTGTCTACAGCTGGATGTCACAGGTGAAAAAGCTTGCTGTTGGGAAGTGGAGCTGTAAGTTTCCAGATGGTGTCCTAGTTGGATCTTTACACTTCTCCTCCAAATATAATGAATTAAGTGTTTTCAGCCCAGGCCATGTTTAACAGCAAGCAATGTAGTTGGCAGTTTTTACATAGGATTGCACTTGCCTTCAATTCTGTGCTTTTTCATCCTCTTTTCCCCCTTGCTTCCCCAAAGGAAGAAGCAAGCAAGCCTGTACTCCCAAAATTCTTCTTTAATTCTACCATTAATTACCATGGACCCTTATCCAGTAATTAAACAGTATATCACAGAGAATTCTGTGATGGGCAGGTGAATCTGAAGGGTGTTTTCAGGCAAACACCAGACAACTTCTTCCTTCGATTTCTGTTTTGGAAGAATAGGAGTTGGCTTTAACATAAAAGCTGAAATGTGGCACTTACCCATTATTTTGGAAGGAAAGGTGAAAAGTTCCTTACTGATCTGGGCCCTGAGAAGCTCCATACACAAAGCTGTGGCTTTTGGGGAGTGCTTCCTCCTGCCTAGGCTGTCTCTGAAGCAGACAGTGCTAACTGTTGTGCTAAGAGTGTGATGTTGAGGGGTTGCATGAGGTAAATCGGTGGCCACACAGTACAGTGGAGTCATTGGTATCATCATGACATTCTTAAGTCCCTAAGGTTGTATTGTAGCTCAAGCAAATTCTTTAATCAAGACAAATTTATAGAAGTCATCTTACATTATATCACAGTCTTTGACATCTGATAAATAAAATCTGAGATTTTTCTTGATTACTTGCATAATAGTCATGTGAAGGGAGGAAGAACATAAGTGGCATGGGTGACTACTAGTATTTACTGGCTGACAAAGAGAAGACAAGAGATAGGCAAGATAGTAACATAATCTGATGGTACGATTCTGGCCCAAAAATACAAGACCCTTTAAAGCTAGCTGACTCTGCAGAGGCTGACTTCACCTTTAAGCTGGTTTACTAGGCTCGGTGGGAGAAAAAAAAAGCTGAGAGATCTAAGACTTTTTGTTTTACTGAAAAATAATAAACGAGTGCTTCTGAATGCCTTGAAGTCCTTGTTGCAGCGCCCAGGTTCATGGTTTGATCCCATTGGGAACTGGATTTCCAGGTAAACAACTTCTTAGTCCAAATTCCTGTTGCTATAGGAAATCTTAACAAAAAATAAAAGCATGAGAAAACAGTTTGGTAGGTGTTCATCCTGAAATCTGTTTTATTTGCTGCATGGGGATCTATTTTAAAAGTACTTCAATGAAACCTTGGACAATGAAACAAAACACTTCAAGGCTTAGTTAGCATTTGAAGGCGAGTTATTTTGTTTGATAGCTTTAGTTTTCTTAAGGTTTTGGCTGTTTGGTTTTGTGGGTTTTGGGTTTTTTTTTGTTTTATTTTTGTTATGTGTATAATTGAAATAATTTGATACATGTTTTCTTGGCAGCAGCAGAGTTGTTCCCTCTGTGCCTCTCCCCTTGGTGTTTGCTGTGTAACTGTGTTCTGCATTATGCCCCTGTTTTCAGTATGATAGTTTCTGCTTAATGAGAAAAAAACCTCATCCTGCAAACTGGATGTAATGCTTTAGGCTAGCTATAATCTTAAAGGCGTAATTGCTTGAAAATGCGGTTCCTACTAGCATTAATAAAATCCAGTGTGAGCAGTGTACATTATGATGTTTATTTATATATATATAAAAAAAAAATTATATATATATGCAGGTATGTTTGTGTGTGTGTATGTGTTTCCCTTCCCACCCCTTTCCTGGCTCTGTTTTTCCATTTCTGCTCCATACCAATACTGCTGAGGCTCGCTGAAGAGGACGGCTTTTGCTCTTCCCAGCCAGAATCTGTTTTTGCAGTGAGGGGTCCCTGCTGGGGAAATCTTTTCCTGCTATCTTTCTTCTCTCCACAGGGTAGCAGGCACAAGGACTGCCCTTCTGTCTGCTTTGCAGACAGCCATGCGTTCTCAGCTCTTACTGCAGCAGCTGCTGCTCCTCAGCCTGACTGAGAGAGCATAAATTAAAATACAAAGGTCTCCTGTGGCCACTCTTGGCTGACAGTGCAATGGCAGATCAGACCTTCCTACATCATCTTCACTTGACTTTCTTCTTTTTCTCAAGAATTTCCCCTGCATTTGTGTCAGTCACGGTCTTTTACCGCTGGGCTGAATAGGAACAGCAATCAGTCACTCCAAATGTTTTATGTACTTGAGTGACTGGTGCAGTTTGCTGAGAAAAGAATTAGCAGTGTTGGTTTCATCAGAAGCTCAAGTCCTTTTCCTTTTTATACTGCCTGGAGAAGAGGGACCGTTTTTGTGCTTTTTACGGCTGCTAAAGATGCAGGGCTAATTCCTGTTCTCATCTCCCTGTGCAGGCAGGCCGAGTGTTACAGCAGAACCATTGTGTTGTGTGTGCGAGACTGAGGGCACAGCAGAGTGGAGTGTTTTCTCTGATGAGTTTTTCTTTCTTGAAGCCTGGTGTCTTCATGTGTTCATGTTCATATGGGGGGTCTTTAACTCCCAGAGGGTGGAGGGGCAGCTACCTGCTGGTGAGATGTAATGCCACAAAATTGGTGTTGCAGTTTTCCTGGCCCAACTGTGTATGTGTTTTTTTGGGGGATTTGTTTTGGTTTTACCCTGTGTGTGTCTGACATAACAGATGTTTTTTGGCTTAGTGTGCTTATATGTGAGGCCACTTCCTTGTGGGTGATGTGTGGTGGTGGTGGTGATGATTATTATTAATCTTTTAATAAAAATAATTGTGCCACTCTCCTCTGCTTTTTCCTGCTCTAGGCCCCACAGGCTCATTTGGCTTATATTGGCCACCAGTATTTGGCTCATGCCAGTGGTGTTGGATGATCTTCTGTAAGGGCAACTGCTCTCATTTTTGCTAGTCCTGTTACCAGTCATATCTATTTCAGCCAGAGCCTGAATTTCAACAACTTTGTTGGGAAAAAAACACCCGACTAGTATTTTATTTGAGTGTTTGTGAGTTTTTGGTGGGTTTTTTGTTTGTTTGGGTTTTTTTAAACAGTCCTTTAAATGTCTTGTTGTTTGGGTTCTTTTCACTTTTTTCCCTCCATGGAATGGAAAAATCTTTGTTAAACTTGTATCCCCTTGTGTCGTAGCTGTGTTCTGATTAATTTATCTTCAGGGCATTGTCAGAATTGGAAGGGAAGCCTAAAGAAAAGCATTTCAGTAAACAGTTAATCTTTAGTCCCTGAAAACCATGTAAGACATGAAATACTGTTCCTTTGTATTCCATTTTAGTACTTGTCAGCTAGTCCTCAATGCAGGGTTAGTCTCATCCTCTACTAATCTGATCCACTATTTTCTAGATGATGGATTTGGAGGTTCTCCATGATTTATGTAATGACTCAACGGTTTCACTTTAATTAAAGGATGGTTGGGGTTGGAAGGGACCTTAAAGATCATTGAGTTTCAACCCCTCTGCCATGGGCAGGACACCTTCCACTAGACCAGGTTGCTCAAAGACCCATCCAACCTGGCCCTGAACACTGCCAGGGATGGGGCATCCACAGCTGCTCTGGGCCACCTGTTCCAGTGCCTCACCACCCTCCTAACAGTAAAGAATTTCTTTCTAATATCTAAATCTACCTTCTAATGTAGATATGTTTTGGCTTTAAATGCAAGCCTCTGCAGAAATGCACCCATCTTTCTGATTTAATCAGACTGCTTCTTGGAAAATAGTTTAAAAACTGTAATTGGAGTGTGAATATATAGATACAACTGTATGTGAATTTCACATCCTCTTTTAATTTTCAGGAGACCATGTTAAGCCATGAAGGCTTTTCTAGCCATTTAATTTTCTGTGTTCAAAACTGAAGTATTTTCAATTTCAGTGGACCTTTTCCCCCTCAGTCCTCTTCTGGCATGTAATTGTGAGCCTGAAGTTCTGACTGCAATTTTAGAGCATTTAATAAAAGTATTGGTCTGATTAACTGAATCTTCTGAGTGGGTTCTGGAGGAAGTGTCTTGACAATATTTTTCTAGAGCTCTTTAAAGAAGCTAAGTGTGGCCATCAGATTGTTTTTTTGTAAAGAGTTATTTAGGCCTTAGCTGGACAAGGGTAGGCTTCAAGCACTTAGAGAGTCTTACCTGAAAAAAATAAAGGCATTGCCTTTATGTACTGTGAAAAAGGGTCCTAATTTGCAAAGGCTTAGTTTAGAGGAAAGAGAATTTGGTAAAACTTTATAAAGTAGTGTAAACTGGCTGTTATCAAAAGTGGCTTCAGGCTGTTGGAGGCTGGTAAGAATTTTTCATTGCTAATACAGTGCACTGAGGTCCATGTTGAATGTTAATCAGAAGTTTCTAAATCATGTAAGGGCTCTTTGAAAACTTGTCCTGTCTTACTTTTCAGAAAAAAAATTATCAGAGTAATTATGGAAATGGTATAAGCATATAGTAATGTTTGGAAATAATCATGGGACCAACCGTGGAATTGCTGTTCTGCCTACCAGTTAGACTTAACAAGAACAAAATGCCATTACTACCTTCATAATTAGATTTACTTTAATGTCTTTGAATGAGATACCTCTGGAATCAACTATTGAGAGCTTTAACTGCCTCCTTGCTGCTTAATGAAACACAGTGGCCTTGCCAGACTGCCTGATAATGGGGTAGCTGCTTCTTGGGGCTTGTTTTTATCCTGCCTGTATATTGGGTATCTGGAACATCTTCAGTAATGCCTAAAGCAGATGCATGTAGTATTGAGATGCAAGAGGAGCAGGATGATTGTCCCTATATCCTTAGTCACAGTTTTCATGTGTGGTGCTTATAATGGCAGACAGGCAGGATCAAAATGTCCCCCTTTTAAACTTGACACTCAGGTGAATGTTCTTCCAAGACCAATGGGGAAAATGTACCTTTTGCCCCCTAACACCTTGGGTGAACTGTTTTACTAATTTAAAAAAAAAAGCCCACCCTGGAAAAAGAGAGTTATTTTGCAGTACCTTCTTTAGCCTTTAACTTAACGAATGAATTACAGTATATTTCAATCATCATGGTAATTGAAACTGGTAATCAATAACCATTGATCAGAATAGAATTATCTTCCTGTTAGGTTAGGTGAGGAGGACTGTAATGGGACTGGCTACTTCTTGCTCGCAGGGCAAGCAGGATGATTCTGTGAAAGGGATGGTGTTCAGGATCAAGCTGTTAACTGTGTTTTTCTAATTCCTCAAATCTGGAAGTAATGAACAAATGTCAGTGGTAATTCAATTAACTCTCCTGAATGAATACATAGACTATCCTATTTTGGCATACTTAATGTTCTGCCTTGCAAAAACCTAAACCCAGAATATACCTAAGCTTAGAATCTTTTTATCCACACATGTGCTACATTAAAATGTCTTGATTTTATGATTGACTTCATAGATTTGGAGATAGGGAAGTAGCAGGACTTGCTTATGCTGCTCCTTTTATCATCTTGATGAGGCAACTGAAAGCTACCTTGGTGGTGGGGCAAGATGGTAATGTTGTGCAAGTAAACTGTTACATGAAAGCAAACAAATGCACACATGGTGAAAAATGTGTATGTTTTTTTTCAGTAAATTTACTGCTATTAACAGGTGATGGGTACATAGTCCTGTAAGTCCTATAATGACATCCTGTATTCCTGTGTCACATACAAGTTTTCATGCAGCATCCTTGCTGAGGAGCAGTGGCAGGGTACTTCTTTAGCCATTGGTAGCTCTTTCCTAGTAATCCCATCCCAACCGGTACAAACCATAGCAGGTCTGTGATGTGAACTTGCCAATTAGTGCAAGAAGTATTCTGTGCACTGATTTGCTGTTTGTGGTGATGTGAAGGAATATAAATTCCTGCTTAATTCTGATCAGTCCAAGAATGTTTTGGTAGAAAGAGTCCAGTGTGTGGTGAGATACACAAAAAGGTTGCTGAGGACTTGTGAAGTTAATTGCAGCTGTACCATTCATGTCAGCTGATGGTGCTCACTCTTCTTTTGGTTCTGAAATTGTATCATGCTTGAAAGTGTTTTTGGGAACTGCTGTTGCTTGACTTTCTTGTGAGTTTACAAGATGGGCTTCTGGGTAAAGCTCCACCCTGCCCTTCACTGGCTGATTAAATAAATAACATTTCCCTGAACTTTTGGCATGCCTTTATGTTTGTGTTGGTTTGTGTTGTCCTTTAAAGGTGAGGAGAAGGACTGACCAGTAGATCTGCATCCTCTTCCTATTTAATACCATAACTAAGAAAACATGTCAAGAGTTCATGAGAGCACCTTTGATGTTTATTTATGCTGGTCTCTTCTGTAGGCTGGAAGATCAGCAAACAGAAACAGTACCTGAGTGAAGTAGTTAGTAGGCTGTAATCACCTACTGTCACCCTGTGATTTGTAAAGACCGTAGAAGCACTATAAATAGCATTGGTGTTTGGGGTTTTTTTTTTGTTGTTTTGTTTTATTTCAGGCAATACTTTTTTCACCCTCAGTTATGACCAGCGCGCTTTTGTTACAGCTCCTTGTCTAGTATGAGCTGAAGAGGTTCTTTGAACAGTAGCTCACTGTCAGAGAGGCATTGCATAACTATAGTGTAGAAGCTGACAGTTTTTCAGCTTGCTGGTGTGGCCCTTTCACAATATAAGTAGCTTTGCTCAATTAAAATTCTGCTAGGTAATTGCCGTGCTTTCAAACACGCTAATGATGAGATTTTGAGCTTTGTGATGCTTAGTTTGAGTTGACTGCACTAGCCTATGTTTCCTGTGGATACTAGAGCAGGTGCTGTAATAATATAAATAATTGTGCTTCTCCTTCTGACCAAGCATATTCTTGAAGTATTATTTTGAGTGTAATAACAAAGAGGAAGTTACTAACAATGTTTTGTTGTGCTTGTGCATCTTGGTTTTCTTCTCCAAAATAAGAATTCCCTGGAAGCCAGTGGGAACTGGGGGACTTTTTAAGAAAGAATGGGGTGTGCAATTGTTGGGTTTTCTGTTTGTTTGGTGGGGTTTTTTAGGGTGTTGGATTGGGTGGGGTGGTTTTTGTTTTGTTTGGGTTTTTTTTTTCGGTTGTGGTTAGTTTGGGTTTTTTGGTTTTTTTTTTTTGAAACTGACCTGCTCACCCTTCCCTGGACACTCCATTTTTTCATGGGAGCTTGAGAAACAACTGCTGATATATTACCTTCAGGACATTGAAAAGGTATTGTTCAATAGGGTAGTTTGTTCTGTTTCCTCTACTTCCTGCTGCATTGAGGCTTGGCTTGGTCTCTGTGTTAGAAGCCAATTACTCTTTAAGACTGGAGGTCTCTTATGAGCTATAGACAAGCACAGTGGAAACTTGCCTAGAATTTGGAAAGGTTTTGGACTGGAATAATAAGCTTTAGTGTCACTTGCTGTAGGCAATGCTTTGCTCAGAATTTGGTAGGCTAAGCAGATAGCTGGCTAGTTAGAATACACTTGCATTAAGAATTCTTTTGACATGAAAACAACATGTATTTTCATGCTGTAAGTACAGTCCTTCCTTGCTGACCTTGCATTTGTTCCTAAAAAGCAGTGGACTTCAGAGGTGCTTGTGGAAAAATAAATATCATTTAGTTTTAAGCAGTAACTGAAAAACTAATCCTGTACTCCAAAATATCACTCCATTCAGTGAAATATGACTCGTGTGACCTAGTTTATTTACATATTTAATGTACTGGATACTTTTTGTCTTTTTTTTTTTTTTTGTTGTTGTTCTCTAGGAAACAAATGCCCTGGTATAGTAGAGAACACCTATTGCATGGACACTGCTGCCTGTCTGAAGCATTGTTCTTTTGTAGGTGGAAGACTTTAAAGGGGAAAGAGCTGCTATTGAAAACAATTTTATTAACCAAAATAGCACAAGGGTATGTTTCACACTGCTGTGCAACTTCTCAATGTATTTATATTTTCCTCAGTAGGAATATCTGTTGTAATGGCTTATCTAGTAAAACTACTATATATGTTCCTATTCAAGGCACACTGAAAGAAACTGAGTAACTAACTAATAAATGGTTGTTTCTGTCATCCTTGTTGAGCACTGTGAAGATGCATTTTCTAAAATTGTTTCATTTTGAATTATCTGGGATGGAAACAATAATGCAGATTTTGGGAACAGAGCGAACTTCAGGAAATGGTATTTATGTTAGTGGAGTAAGTCAAGAGGGGCTGGAAAACCTTTTTAAAATGTAAGTGTTGTCATGCTGCTGTTTTTTTATGTTTTGGGGGTTTTTCTCTTGTAATTTGTGACTTATTATGTTGTTTCTAAGTACTTGAACTGAGCATATAGAAAGAATGTGGTGTTGCTCTCTTGAGTATATACATCACTGATGCCCGAGTTGTGTGCTGCAGGCTGTGTGGGACTGGCTTGCTGTGGGTGGGTGATTCTGCCCCCTTGTGCATGCAGGTGCTTAAAGGAAAGGAATAGCTTGTCTGCGTCTTCACAATTTGATAATTCATTTCTTTCTTGCTGTTGTTTCAAGTCTTGATAGCTGTTCTTCTGATCGCTTTCTTTTCTCTTAGTCTACAGGGCATTGAGAAAGGAATAGTGGGCAGGATGAGATAAATCCATGTAGCTCCATGGTTCCCTGCCAGAGCTTTATTTTGCACGACTTTATTCAACCCCTTCCTGAGGGAAGGACAGGTAGCTAACAGTAACCAGTGTATGATCATGAGTTTCCTAGAAAGGCGAGCAAAATAAGGATATGTGCTAGGGAATGGAGCTTGATTGGTTTGTTACTGCTTTTGGTTTTGGAATCCAGCAGAGCTAATTCTTTATCCATAGTTGCCAGTAATATGACTTCCCTAAGGGTTATAACTTTCAAAAGGCTAAAAGCCTTTTGATAATAAACTGCAGTGAAGGCTCTTGCTCAAGTGTGGGGTTTTGTTTGTTTTTTTTTTTTTAATGTGAAGTTTTGAAAGTAAGACTGTACCTTCAGTGTAAGAGCTGGGTGTAAAGGGAGAGTGGAACAGTGAAGACCAAACCAAGCACATATCCAACAGTCCAG
This sequence comes from Microhierax caerulescens, assembly GCA_035590215.1. Lineage (NCBI taxonomy): Eukaryota > Metazoa > Chordata > Aves > Falconiformes > Falconidae > Microhierax > Microhierax caerulescens. The sequence goes on from JAVJGJ010000001.1 coordinate 71,461,625, forward strand.
AAGGCATCCATCTGGCAGTGGAAAGGGCGTCTAGATCATACAGCCATGAATCTGTGATGCTGGGCTGCTGCTGCTGGAGGCTGGAGAGAGAGCTCTTTTGAGTTCTGCCAAGAGAGGGAGTTGCTCTTTTGTGGCTGCTTTCTCAGCTATTACTTGTTAATACAGTTGTGCAGAGCATGAAGGTGGCAAACCACAGAACTCTTTGGTCTAGCTCTGAGCAGGTACAGTCATAGCTCTGTGGAAGTTCACTGTTGGCAAAGACATGTGATGTGCTTCAGTGTTCATGTGTGACCTGGTGAAGTTCAGACAGCTACTATATGTCATTTGGGACACTTCTACACATTCCTGAGTTTTATTCCCAAATTTTGCCTTATTAGTGTTGGGGAAGTGGCAGTACAATCATCTTCATCCTGCCTTACAAAGCCAAGGTAGCCAGGGTTATCATAGAATCATTTAGGTTTTTAAGATCATAAAGTATAACCATAAGCTGCCAAGTCCACCACTAAACCATGTCCCTAGGTGCCACATCTACAGTATTCTTTCTGGTGGATTCCAAAGACAGAGCATATTTTGTTAAGGAAAGAAAATTTTGATTTTTTTTCTGAAGAAAACTCAAGTTTTTGGGGCTAAGGGAATGTGTGTGTCAGTCTGTGTGGTGAGCTCTGTAAATGAATCAGGTGGTGGTCTCCCCAGGTGGTCATGTGACTTATGAAGTGGCTTTACCTAGTGGAAAGAAAATAGGTAACTAACATTGTTCTGGATTTTCAATACCACCATCAACTGCTGTTCATGAGTACTTGTTCTTACTTGTACTTGATCAAAAAGATGCTGAATACTAATAACGAAAGGTTTTACAAGTCTTTGAGCTCTTCCCATGCCAACTTTTCTGAATTGAGAGCACTTTATGCCACTGTACCTTTTCACTGGTTACCAGTCAGCGTGGTCAAATTGAAACCAAATTTGAAGATGCAAGCATTATTTTTAGAATCCCTCCAAGCAACTGATTCAAGTTCTTGTAAAAGCAGCTGTACTTGAAGTGATCTTGACCTCTTGCAAAAGCAGTGTGCCAGTAGAACTGTTGATCGTGTTGGTTGACTTTGTGCACATCAGATAAAGGCTTTCTCAACAGCTAGATTCAATAGCAGGCAAACAACTTAAGGTTTCAACACAATATATAACCCCCCCCCTCCAGTTCTCACACAGTTAGGACATCAAAAGTAGTTTTTCAGCTCTAAGGACTGGCGAGACGGAGGGAGAAAATAGATTTCTGTCATAGCTTGCTGTTCCCCCACTGACCATGGAAGAGTACTGGGGAGAATCTGTGCTTTGAGTGTTCAGTTTTTAAGACCCATGGATGCATCAAGTAAAACTGCAAAAATAGAGAGGCCAAGCATCTGGCAGGGAGGATCGTTCTTGCTGTTCCAGCTGAGATTAAGTTAAAGCCTGTGAGCAGTGACTGTGGCAAATTTCGCAGCATGCCATGCCAACAATGAGTCCCTGTTCCATAGGTACATTAGTTAACACTGCCACAAGCTGTTTTCTTTTAAAATGCTCAGCACCCTCCCCTTCCAAAACCCAGTGCTTGCCTCTGTTGCCTTTCTCCTGCTTATTTTTTGAGAGAAGGTAGAAGGAGGCTGTGATGAGCAAAGTGACAGTTGCAACTGGGGCTGTAACTTCTGTCTCTGCATTAAGCATATCAATCTGTTGGATCTTTGATTTTTTTTTTTTTTTTTTTCACTTAGTATGGCTTTTCTTAATGGTATGTGCCACGCACATCCATTAGTGCTCTTGGAGCATTTATATGCAAGTATAAGAATTCTGTAGTGTGTTTGAGGTGCTTGTGTAAAGTAATATTTGAATGTGTATATGAATGCAAAGTAAAGACAGTCTCTGCTGTGGAACAACCAAGTGTGTCACTTAGGGCAAGATCTCAGCTGTTGTAGAAAATAGACGTGGAAACATTTTACGAGTTCATTACATAACTAGAACATCTGGTTATTATTCACTCAGCCCCCTGAGCTGGAAGACCAGCATGAGGAGCAGCAGCATGAAATCCCCACAGTCCAGGAGGAAGTCATCAGTGACCTGCTGCTCCACTTAGATGTGCACAAGTCTATGGGGCTGGATGGGACCCACCCGAGGGTACTGAGGGAGATGGCAGAAGAGCTTGCCAATCCACTCTCCATCGTTTATCAACAGCCTGGCAAACTGGAGAGGTCCCAGAAGACTGGAGGTTAGCCAGTGTGATGCCTATCTACAAGAAGAGCAGGAAGGAGGATCCAGGAAACTACAGGCCTTTCAGCCTGATCTTGGTGCTGGGGAAGGTTGTGGAGCAGATCACCCTGAGTGCCATCACGTGGCACATGCAGGACAACTGGGGGATCAGGCCCAGCCAGCATGGCTTTGTGAAAGGCAGGTCCTGCTTGATGAACCTGATCTCCTTCTATGACAAGGTGACCTGCCTAGTGGATGAGGGAAAGCCTATGGTTGTTGTCTGCTTGGACCTTAGGGAAGCCTTTGACAGTCTCCCGTAGCATTCTCCTGGAGAACCTGGCTGTTCATGGCTTGGATGGGTGTACTGTACACTGGATTAAAAGCTGTCTGGATAGTTGAGCCCAAAGAGTTGTAGTAAATGGAGTTACATCTGACTGGGGGCTGGTCACAAGTGGTGTTCCTCAGGGCTCAGTATTGGGGCCAGTCCTGTTTGATGTCTTTATTGATGATCTGGACAAGAGGACTGAGTGCACACTCAGTAAGTTTGCAGATGAGACCAAGTTGTGTGTGTGTGTGTTGATCTGCTTGAGGGTAGGAAGGCTTCACACAGGGATCTGGACAGGCTAGACTGATGCTCCAAGGCCAATTGTATGATGTTCAAGAAGTACCAGGTCCTGCACTTGGGTCACAACAACCCCACACGACACTAAGGCTTGGGGCAGAGTGGCTGGAAAGCTGCCTGGTGGAAAAGGACCCGGGGGTGCTGGCCAGCTGAATGTGAATCAGCAGTGTGCCAAGGTGGCCAAGGGGGCCAATAGCATCCTGGCTTGTGTCAGAAATAGGATGGCCAGCAGGACAAGAGAAGTGATTGTCCCCCCTGTACTCAGTACTGGT
>JAVJGJ010000001.1:71466521-71511713 GCA_035590215.1 Microhierax caerulescens
GCCAGAAGCAGCAAGGCAAGTGGGGGCGGGGACAGAACACAGGAGGGAATGCAGGCAGAGGGAACTTAAAATACAAAATCCTGTCCCCTTTAATGATGCTTTGTTTTGAAGAGTGTCCTTTTATATTTTGGTGAGTTTCAGCTAGGTGTAATACAAAGTGACTGACTGTCTTGGCAGCAGATTCCCCGTCTGCTGGTAGGTGACACTGTTAATTGTACTGGCATAAATGTTGGTTTGACAGCTCTCTAAACTGAAATGGTGAAATGATATAGGTTGCAAGGATACGGAAAGCTTTTTTGTTTTAATGTCTTGTTTCCTCTAAAACCTACGTAGTTACAGTTTAGAGAACAGCTAAAGAAAGGCTAGTACTGGTGCTTTGAGGAAGAAGCAGCCTCTGTCTCAGGGTGGAACAGAAATGAGCAATGGAGGGAAGATATGAAGCTTAACATCTGTCGATGATGAAAAATTATTTGCATAACCTCAGACTCCTGCCCAGAGAGGACATTGATGTCGGTATGTGCACACATATGGTCTTTAAAAGCAAAATCAGGATCAACTGCAAGAGAATGTAGTGGAGCTGCTCTGTGGTGTTGTCATAGTTCTGTGCTTGCTAGCTAAATGCAGTGGTGCATTGAATTTGAAATAGTAGAAGCTTAAAAAGGCTTCTTGTCCATGCAGATGTGATAATTGGTGTAAGTTTGACAAATTTATTGAAGATTATGTTTTTTTAATGGGAGTACCAAATCTGTTTAGCTTCAGTTGCTTTTTAGCTGCCTGTAATTCCTGCTTGTACTCAGATGTTTTTTTTTCTCTCTTTTTAATGCAAGTTACTTGCTGCAGGACTACATAATCCTTTGTTTTCTCAAGTAAATTGTTGTATATTAGTATAATTATACAATGAGCTTTCATTTTCTTGCTTGCTTCGTTTCAGTAGGTCAGCAGTTCTCCGTACCATGTAAACCTCTGCACTTCAGCATAGTTTTGCAGCCTGCTTTGAGCTTTTTTCAAGTGTGACCTGCATTTTTTCTTTATACATAAGAAATAGTTGTGATTGACATGCAGTGTCACATGTCTGGTTTGGGTAATTTTGACCTGAAATTTCTGAGGATTTTTTTTTTTAGGATTGCATTACTGCTTGATTTTTCTTTTGTTTGAAAAGCGACTAGTGCATGTTTACTGACTAGGATGGGGCAGGAAGGTCCTCCTAGCTCTATACCAGATTATCCTTGTCAGCATTTCAGGGAAGAGAGAATTGGTGTTTTGAGTTTACTGCAGTGTAGCTGATGTTGTCGACACATAGTCATGATCGTAGAATGATAGAATGGTTTGGGTTGGAAAAGACTTTTAAAGATCATCTAGTCCAACCCCTTGCCATGAGCAGGGACATCTTCTGATGATGGGGTATCCACAGCTTCTCTGGGCAACCTGTTCCAGTGTGTCACTACCATTAATGATGAATGATAGCTTTGTAATAGTCAGAAAGAGATTGATGTACTAGTCAAGAACAACTTGTCCTGCATTCTTATGCAAAATGTGGGATCACATGTCCTGACAGAAGCAAATAGGAGATGGGTTTGGAAGATCTAGATGCACCCATATGGTGTTTAGCTGGCACAGGTTTTGACAGCAAAGTGTGCCAATGTGGTAGTCTGCTGGTAACTTAGAAGGTTAATGCTGGTTCTTAGGCAATACCAATGTTTACCTCATTACCTGTTCCAATAAAGTATGTAGTGCATGAACATTGCTAAGAGAAACTTCATATAGCTGGTGCACAGTCCCTTCACTTCTATTAGGTCTTTGAATAGGACAGGGGCACTCAAGACTACTGATGAGGATCTGTGTTCTGCCTGTACTTTGAGCATAGGGTAGTTGATGTTTGTGCTCACTAGTGAGTCATTCCCTTCCAGCACTTTCTTGATTAACTTCAAACACTGCATTCCTGCCCTGTTCTTAGGGAAACACTCTTCCTGCAGGGACTTTGAATGAAATACAAATCCATGCTCTTGAAGCAGCAGTTGGAAAAGTTCTTGTTGCAAAGGTTCTTTAGTTGCTAGGTCACCCGTGATCTTGAGTTCCACTTCACATGTGGTTAGGTGTCATTCTCTTTACCTGCATTACTTTCCCATCACCCTCACTAACCACTTTTCAGTGCCTACGCTTTCAGCAGACCTCAGGGAAAGAAGCAGTGCTGCTGGAAATAGTGATGTGCTGGAACTTGTTTTTCATATACAAGAGCATTAGAGCTACCTGCACGTGAAAAAGCTAGTACTCTTGCTTTTATCATGAATGGGTTGTACTAATCGGCTGGAGTTGAGACCTTATCTTAATATTTTTTCCAAGAAGCTGTACTTCTGAGTGTGCTAGAAGTTGCTTTATTGTGGGATATGTACTGGCATTGAAGCTATTGAAAGCCTATTTTACATGACAGCATAATAATAATTCAGGTGAATGCTTTTAAAACCTTTCACAAGAGCTGAGTTTCAGTGCTGTAATTTTTTCTTGCATTGTGTTTCAAAGAAATTGTTTTCCACCTTCTTTGAATATTCTGTAGGGGAGCAAAGAAATTTGAAGATCGACAAACAGTTGCCAATCAAAATACATTTACAGCAGCTAGTGATAAAGAAATAATCTTTTTCTAACAATGGATTTGTTGCTGAATCCAAGTACTGTTCCCTGGTATTCGTTTACATGAGATTATACATACACTGGAAATGTTGCTGTGCTCCAGTCCTGTGCTTATTGATCAAGTTGGAGTGTATGTATCAGCACTGAAGATTCAACCTTTTAATACAAAGGCCATGCAGCATCCATTTCCTTATCGCCATGAGGGGAGCCGGCAGTCCCCTAACGGATCTGCTGCTCCTTTGCTGTACCTCTGTGTCTCTGGCTGGGGGGAGGCAGCAGCAGCAGGCAGGTGAATGAATAGGCTCTCGTGAATTCACCTCCTCACACAACAGTTTCTGTTCCAGAGGCTTTACTTTATGGGAATTTATTGTGATTGTAACTTAGAATGAAACCTACAAGCAATGTGATTTGAGAAACAAGTTCAGCAAGTTTATGATGATCATACAGTAATTGAAAAACTTTTTCAAATGGTTTTATGCTGCACATTATACCCTAAGTAGAGATGGCTGTTGCTCTGGGTGGTGTCTCTACTGCTGTGTTTCTTAACTCAGCGAGTAACCCCCCCTCCAAGCAATTTCACAACAGGGAGTTTAACTTAAAATATCTTGGGAATGACGCATTTTCAGAAAGGCATTAATGTGTGGAAACTTAGCATTAATAGCAAAGATTTTTGATTTTTGAAGAAAGTGTGCTGGTTTGCAGATCTTGTCTCTGGGGTTTTGAGTGTGATTTTTTTTTTTTCCCTTGTAATTAGGCAACTCACTGGCAAATGGAATTATTTTAGCCCTTTAGGTTACAGTACTGTAAAACACCATAAATGTCTATTTTGTATCTATGTTCTTAAGATGTTCTTCAAACTGAAACAGTTTGGGTGCACTGGATGTACAGCTATACCCACTGCACGTGTCTGTCCCCACCCCCCAAGCCACAACACTATTGATAGAACCATAAACATTTTACATACAACCAGTTTGGATGATGAAAACCTACCTGATTACTCTGCTATTAGATACTGGAGAGCACTAACCAGGGGATGCTGGAGGTTGGAGAGAGTTTGTAAAACTTCTTTCACACCTCCTGCCTTCTTCTTTACTCAGTATTGGAGTGGTGAAATGCAAAAGAATTACAAACTTATTTGGATCCAGGAAGAGAGAAACAATTTTTGGAGATTTGCCAGAAGTATCTCTTAATAGATAGACTTCTGAATAGCAGATTGATCAGTTAGTTGGTCCCTTCCATGCTACCCAGTGCCATAAAATAAAGGGTCTCTTGGGTCCAAGTGTCCCAATGCTGATCCCAGACTGATTTAGCTGGGCTGATGCCTGGGGATTGCCATGAAGGAACACACCTCAACAATTGGAGGTGGGGGGGAGGAGGGTAAAAGCCACTCTGTAGGTCCCTTTGCTACCCACCTTTGTGTTTGGCACAGCAAGGCTTGGTGGACTGCAGTAGGAAAAGTGAGGTGGGCACTGGGTGATCTTATGCCACCTGGGCCAGTAGCAGGAGCTGTAGTGGTTTGAGTTGGTCAGTGTTGGATGGAAAGCAATGCAGGTAGCCTGAGCGTGCCTTGCTCACCCACCCGCTGCGGGATTAGTGCCCAGACAGCTCCTGCACCATCTTTGGGTTGTGTACTTGTAATATCCTTTTGTTCCTGCAGAACAGAACCAGGCTGAGCGCTCTTGCCATACACACTGTCTCCTTTCCTCTTGATTGAGTGGAATGCTACTGTTAACAATCCTTAGTAACGATGTTTGTGGCTACACAAAGTAAGCGCTGTGTAATTCTCAGACCTGAAGCTGGTGGCTCATGAAAATAGTTTTCCACAGTGCTGGTTAGCATGTCTGTATAAGATGCATTTTGTAACCCTTTGCCTAAAAGGTCCGTCCGGTGTTGAATCAAGTTACTGTTGTTTCTTCTCATTTACATGATTGTGGTGCATTGCATTGCACACTTTTGTTTAAAGGCTTACAATCAATCTATAGTGCCCAATCAACAGTTAATTCAATTTTTAATTAAGATTACTTTATACCTAGCAGGTTTTTTTAATTACCAGTCATCACTTTAAAAAATGCTCATTCTGCAATTTTTAAAAAATTAAATCTGATTACTTTGGTTGTACAACTTCTGAGGTTATTGCTCCTGTAAACACTTGGGAAGAGGGACAACCCACTTCAGCTGATTGTAACTGTCCTAGTGGCTGTGACAAATTGTATTAACTCTCCTGCACTTATGAGGGAAAAAAAATGAAATATAAATATAGACTTGATGCAAACATCTGGCTTTATTTGATAAAAATGGTTTGGTTTGAACTTCTACTTGTCAGCAGCGCTCTTAGCTCAATGTTTTGATGCATAGTCTGTCTCTGGGGGCTCTTGAGTTTAAATCTACATGTGGGTATGGGTAAAGGATTCTATTTCATATTTTATATTGTATGTGATCTTACTTTTAGAGAGTTCAGCCAGCTCTTCCATGCAGTTCCTCAGTTCAACTGCTAATTTTGTTTTGGCTTTTTTTTTTTGTTTTTGTTGGGTAGTTGTTGTTTTTTAACACTGGTATCCCAAAATAGCAAGGCATGTGTAAACAGCCAGAACAATTGTGACTATTAAAACCTAGGTTTTCTTTGGGAAGAGGAGGAATATATTGTAAAAATTCTTGGTCCTGTGCCATCCCACACTGCTGGGCTGAATGGTGGCATTTCTGTGTGATAGTTCTTGTACTGCCACTCAAACAGTAGTCTTCAAACTTTTGCTGACTCGCTGGCAAGAATATAGAGTAAGTAAGGTGCTAAATGTGTTATCCCTTCCTCCTTCCTCTAATAATCCTGGAAACCCTTTGGCCCACATCTGCAATTTTTACTGGGAGGAAAATGAATATGTACCTTTGACTATGAGCACTCACTAGTAACGCTTTGCCCAGAGGGATGGAGTAGGAACCTGCCACAGAGCATCTTGGTTTATAGACAGGAACTCTTTGAGCAGTTCAAGTATTGAGTTGTCCTCTTCCAGAACTTGAGAGAAAAAGGGGGAAAAGAGGGAAAAAAAAAAAAAAAAAGCTAAGAATAACTGAAACATCCTTAATACTTCAGATCATAACTCTTAGCAAAGGAAAGCTGCAGCAAAGCAGCAGGCAGAGCTATGTATGAGTCTGTGTCCTTGAGATATTAGTTGAACATGGGAGGAAGTGGCCTGGCTTTCAAAAGAAACCGCTAGCAGAGCACTACTTGATATTTGGCTCTGACATATTCCCAATGATATGAATAGACTTCTTATGTTGCAGCACATAAGCAGGATGAGAATGTGAGTCTACTACAGCAGCTGGTGAAAACAACATATGTTTAATTTTATGAAGACTTAAAGACAGATGGTGACCCATAGGATAATTATATAACAGCCAAAATTCTCTTAACAAATCTTTTTATAATAGCTGTGATAATTACTCATCAGTAGACAGTCATTTAAGTTTTTTTCTGTTTCATAAATAGACAGGGATCTAGTTTAGCCTCACATAAACTCTTGAGTGAATTTGTTCTTTAGTCTAGGTTATTCTTTTTCACTTGCCTTGTCATCTCTAGTCTTCCATAGTTCTTGTCAAAAGGCCCAACTGATGGGCACTTCTGTCCAATCAAGTGAAATAAAGCTGAAAATGTCACCTCTATCTTACATTTGCCTCCTTCAGGGTTATTTTCTTAGCTTCCATGGCCTCCCTGTGTTTTACTCCTCCCAATCTCTGTCCAAAGGGATTAACGTTCCCCTAAGAAATTAGTTACTGCACATTGCCCTGTAGTCTGCCTTGGGGGAATGCAGTACAGAATTAAGATCTGTTTTCTGGGAACTGCTGGCTTTCATCCAGGATTTTATCCACATTTCTTCAACTGTCATCTTGGCTGTTTTTTACATGACTCTTGAGTGGACTGGGAAGTTCAGAGGACTGCTGGAAGAGAGTTTTTAGGACTGGGAATGTGCTGGACAACTACTTACAAGGCGTCAGTGTAGCAGCCTTTGAACTGCCAGTGGCCCCGATTGAGCCGGCATCAAGACAAACTGCCTGCTAGCAAGGACAGTTGCCTTTTGTTGAGGATTTTCAGGGGTGGATTTAACAAACAATGTCCTTTCTTCTCTCTCTCTAAGACTTTAACTATCCAGTAGCTCATAACCCATCTGCTTTCTGTGTCCAAAAGGCAATTTGCCACATACAAACCACAGGTTGCTTCTTGATTGGCATCATTTTAGAGGGAAGGAACAGAAAGATGCTTTTTTTCCAGCTTGTTACTTGTATAGCGTTCATGCTGATTTCTGCTTTTTCTAGTGAAGCTAATAGGCAGGGCAGGGATTCAGATGGAGGTGAGGTTAAGTAGGCTGGCCAGGATTAAGGAGATATTAAAGTGGGGAGGGACAGAATTCTGCAAACACAGTATTTTAAGTGATGCTAACCAAAAATAGAAGCATATATTGAGCACTGGCCAACTGGCCTGCAAAGTGTGTTGCTTATTTAAAGGTCTCTCTGTGTAAAGCTGTATCCCTACTTTCCCCAAAGGAAGCATTGATAGCTTCCTTGCTAGCCATGGACCTATACCAATCAAAACAGATTAGGGTTTGAAGAAGTAATTATAGGAAATAGAGCAGCAAAAGTACTTCAGTAAATGCCACTACAGTTTCTCAGCTGGAGAAGTGCTAATATAGAGCTCCTTTGGGACACCACACTTTATTCTCAGTGGTAGATGAGTCAGTCTAGCCCTTGACAATTTTACTTGAGTAAATAGCAAGGAAGTTCCTCATAGCAAGAGCAGCTCTGGACTGTAAAGTAGTACAGGGAGCTTTTGGTAGCCCACGACCTTACTTTTGGAAAATGCATGTTTCTCATGTGACCCATGTGCAGAGTAACTTTCTTTCATGTTGTTTTACAACAGCCTGATTCCTAAACAAATCCTCTCCGGCAGTCAGCTGGCAGTTGATCAAAGGCTTCTGCTTCTTGGCGTTGTATCTGTCCAAGCAAGGATCCTAGAAACTGTGCATCCATCTGTGAAAGCATAGATGGGGAAAGTATTCTGGGGTTTGGAGGGAGTAGGGGGAAGAGGCTCTTTTGTAACCTTTGTAGGTTACCAAATTAAACCATTTCAATGATAATAGATTAAGAAAAATTTCCTTTTTGAAGGTCAACCAACTTACTGAAAATCTATTAAGAAATGCCAATTTGTTAAAGCTTACCAGGCAAGCGCCTGATTCTTACTTTTTTATTTGTTTTTTTAGGGGAAAACATTTCCCTAAATTCCTTGTTGTTCCAATATGGAATTGTTTGGTTGGCTGATAATGTGGTTAATTCCCTTGTTCTGTATGCAGAAGAGATTCAAATCCGATTCAGCCCCTGGCTCAGACAAATTGAGAACTTAAACAGAACGGGATCTCCAGCATTTTAAGCAAGTTTCCAAGCAACTAGACTCTTGATTACTTTCATGATTATTCATCTATGAGACCTGGTGATCTCTTGATCTGGATGGGAAATCTTTCAGTAAGTTGCTAGGGTCCTTGCAGTATAGTAAAATGTCTTATTTTCCATGTCTAGTATGTTTTTTGTTTTAAAACTTTAAAATGCTCTTTCATGTTATCCATTTGAATTTTTGGCTTATTTTCAAACAGTCTTTCTCTGACAATGTATATAACCTGAGTGTTAAGGGTAGAATCATTCTGAATCAGCAATGTCAGCTACTCATGAGACAGTAGCAGCGTGCTGTCTTTTACCTGTATAAGACAGTATAGTTGCTTTTAGTGCAGTTGACCAGTGGATTACCCTTGAAGCCATCCAAATGCTAGTTGGCGTGGAGTTCCTTTTTATTTCAGAGCTCCTGGCCATAAAATTGCAGTTTCTAGTGAGGGTCTCAGCTTCTCTGTTCATCAACTCCCTGACTTTCCTCGCCACCAGTACTCAATGTGGTTTGTTGTCTTGTCTTTATTTGTGTCTGCTAAAAACAATGTGACCAGTAGTGGGTTTAATATACATACTTAAGAATTAAAAACTATTCTTTGGAAAGGATGTGAGATCTCAGTCTTGGGCCTAAATTATTTTGTATGCCATTTTTTCCTGATTTCCTAGGTTTTGGTTTTTTGTTTTTGGTTGGTTTTTTTTTTCCCTCTCAAATTTGTTGTTAGGACTCATGGGTTTTTATTGAACATTTGTTCAGTGATATTCCAAGATGATCAAAATCAATATTTCTAGACCAATGGTATAAATAAGCTACATTCCCTTTATAATGGAGAGCTGTTCCTGATTGCTTTTCAATGTCCTACTTCATTTCAGCCTCTTAAAATGCCTCCAGTGTTCTCAGTCCTGTCCTTCTTTTATATGGATATCTGGCTGATATTTGGACAAATGAATACACAAATCTTGCATTAAAATCTCATAGTCCTTTTTTTTTTGGTGTGCATCTTACATGAAACCTATTTAGGAATAAGATGTATTTTGTTCTTTATTTGATCAGTTGCTCATTCTTGCTTAAGTACTGTTTGTATATAAATCAAGTTGTAAAGGCACCTAGTTTATATTTGTGAGACTACATAAATAAACACTTCTTGACTTGTTTGCTAGTTTGAAGGGGTGAAAGTTAACAAGAAGGGCCTTTACAAGTATACCAGTAGCAAAAAAAGTTCAGTGGAAACATGGGTCTGTTGTTGAATAGGGAGGCAACTTAGTAATGGATTATACAGGGAAGGCTCAAGTACTGTGTATGATTTCGGCCTCAGGAAAGCAACAGGACTCGTCAGAGAAGTTGAAGTGCTTTACTGTGCTCTTATTAGAAAGCTTTACTTGATAACGTATCTGAGTCCTCCTGGATGAAATATGAACCTATTGCTGTTTACGTTGTGAACACAGACTAGTGGTTATTCCTTTTTCTTTATGCAATGGTTAAAGGCTATTGCCAGTTTGCTGCCCTTTGTGTTTGTAAATAGAGGTCCAAAGACTGTTCATTCTTTTTTAGGCCAGCAATCGTTTCTTTGCTTTCTTAGATACTCTAAACGATCCATGTCTTTGTAGAAGTTAAATACCTAAAACTAAATTTAACAACCAGCTGAGCCTTACAGGGACTAAATACAATGAAAGGATTACTCTGTGTTTTGCAGGCTATATTGTTTCATTTTTAAGCTCTTGTATGATGCTTGTGGTTTTTGTGTAGTAACTTTTTATTGTTGACTCATTCAACTTAGAATTTACAACAGGTCTTTAAAATACTTACTGTTTTTAATCTTTAATTTTCTTAATTATGCCTGCTCAGTAAGGTAGTTATGTGTGACTCTGGATTTGTGTTATTGTGGCTGGAATTGCAGCAGTGCTTCACTGTTGCTGTCCTGGCATAGGGAAAACTACGGGGAAGTAGGGGATCCTCCAGAGAAATGTGTAAGTGTTCTATGTGTGTATATCTGGGACCTTGAAGTCTGGGCAGAGTTTACTTGCATTAAGAGTCTAAACAAGTGTTGGACATTTGAGCAATCCTCTATTAGATCCGTTTCTGTGAGTTGCTACATGCTCAGTTCTCTGCACTGCACTTACACATTTGACTGTCAGCTTCGAGCAGCTCCTTGCATGTTGTCTTCGATGAATGGATGATTTCATTCTGTCCAGATCTCTGTAAAAATAAACTGAAAGTCTCATTCTAACTACTACAGGAAAACTTAATAAATGTGCTGTTTTCCTTTATCCTGGTTGTAAATAAAAATATTGAATGATAATAGACATAGGACAAGCACCTGGAAACTTGTGTCACGTCTGTCCTTTTTGGCAGTGAGGTACTGGTAATTACTTGCTAAATTAGCTTTTTCTCCCACTGTTGTCCTAGTAGATTCACTAAAACTGCTTTCCCCAAACCTGATTATAAGTGTCTTAATTCCAATTCCTGAGAAATGCTAGTTAGTCTTGTTGGAGGTAATGGGGTCCAGAACAGGTACGAGAGAATTTATGGGAGGATATTGCTGTAAGAGTAGGATTTTTACTTTGTATGTTGACGTTAATCATAGTAGTTTCAACTGCACATTGCACAGCTGCAGTGTCTGTGTCCTCAGGGAAACTTTTTTTGATCAAAATGCAGTGGGTGTCTTCTAGGAACACCTAAAGTGCACAGTGAAGTGCAGTCTTGGGCTATGAAATAATAAGAATCTTCCTAACATCTGCCAGGGTTTACTTCATAAAAGATACAAAGACAGCTGTCAGATTTACTTTTTTTTTTCTAGTTATGTTTTTTTTGTCCTTTGAAAGGAGAGTAAGAAGCTACTCATTATTTGCTTCAGAGCCATTATTGATTTTGGAAATATAATAAATAATCTGAGTTGAGAAAGCAACAGAGTAACCATTAAGTAAAGCAAGACTTGACAGAAGTTTGCCTTGGTACATGACAAACATGATAGAGCTTGGTCATCAGGAGCCTGTGTTTTGATTCTGGTCTACTCTGTAAGCAGAAAAACAGCACCAGCAACTTAAAATCCCTTTCTTTTTTTCCTACTGATTACGAAAAATGCTTTAAAGGACTGTAAAGAAAAAAAGGAAGAATATTTACAGAGACACTACCTATAGAAGTTTTTAAGTTTTTCAAAATCAAGTGTCATTTCATATCTTATCATATCTGATATGCTTCAACTACCCTGGCAATTTTGATGTAAAAATTTGAAATCTTGTGATTGCTGGCAACCCATGGGAAGCATTAGAAGTGTTGGAATGAGTGGAGTCAGTTTTTTAGAAGAAAAAGTGAAACTTAAAAAAATCCTTCTGTTTGTAAGTGTAACTTTTTTCTTAATAAATAAAACAAAAAACCTACCCAAACAAAAAACCCCACAGCACTCCACATAAAGAGACCAAGAACATACTGATTTGAAATTATCCTTTAAAAACAGTAACCATTGGGACTGCACAGCAAATATTCAGTTAAAATTATATGAAATTGGTAGTAGCTGCTTAATGTTGATAATTCATATGGAAAACTCTAGGTAGATCTGTTTTGCAGTCTTCATTGCTAATAACATTGTCAGAGAACATTAAAGAAAGAACTTTTGTCACTGAACAGTAAATTTATAGGATATCATGTTGCAGGGCATGGAATGGGCATTAAATGTGGTTTGTTGCTCTGGAGGAGCCAATTAAAGCTAGTTGCTGTGTAAAGACACGTTGGAACAAGTTTCTATTCTTTTTTTGTTGCAGTTTTTGTTTATTTGTATTCATGGCATCAGATCATTTAAAAAGAATTAAATCTTCAGTGGAGATTAAATGGAAGAAATCTGCTGTCCCAGGACAGGGTTTTTATTCCAAGCCTCAGTTCATAGTGGAATTTCTCCTCTTCTGAGAGCTGGGTGACATGCAGAACAGGTGAGGAAGTCTGGAACAGGCAAGGTAATGGGTAGCTAATGCCACCACAGAGAGAAATGTTAACAGGAACTTCTGCACAATTTTGGGGTGGTTCTTGTTTTCATGTTGCTACTAGTATCTTTTCATTGACTTGTCTGGATTCCATCTGTAATCTCAGCTTCTACCAGCCTGGAGTTCCCCAATTTTTATTTGTGAGGTCTGAGGGTGGCAGAAATATCACAAGGGGCAGTGGTTGGTCTAGTCAGCACTTCAGATTACTCGGGCAAGGGCAGGGACATGCAGTTTTAAGCAAACAAGCTTAGTGTCCTTGCTTTTTTAGGATCCTCTGTGGCATTATTAGACTTAATTGTGTTGATCCCAAATGCGCTTTAATTAGGACAGACAAGGAGAAAAGGAACTAGACAGTATGAGTCACATGAATCCCCTCTGTTCTGCTTTTTATGTTCTTTGCCTTATTTTTCTTTTCTCCATCCTTTCACTCTCAGGCCTTTATTAAGAAAAAAACCCCATGTCTGGCTTTGTCAGACAAGGTAATTGCATCTTTTAAAGTATAGCTGTCTTGCTGTGACTAAAAGGTATCAAAACAGCCTTTAATGTCCTGATGCTGATGAAAGTTTGTCAGCTGTGAATGGTTGATAAAGCTGCTGTTAGGTTTGTTTTCTAGTGACATGTAAGACAAGCTGCTAGAAACCGTGGGCCTCTGCATTTCTCTTGCATCTTCTATAGGTATTTTTGACCACAGTGTCACTCCATTACTACTGCATTTATATCCCTTCTCCCTCCTTCAGTATTGTCTTTTAAACTTATTAAAATCAACCAAATGGTGGATTTGTAACCCATTGCAATAGTGTATGGCTAAAACCAAATGAGTGTTGGTCAAATGAAGCCTTTGCTAAATTCTTTTTCATAAGCTGTTTTCTTGTATGTGGAGTACATTAAAGTGGAAGTGAACCAGCAATAGGCTGTCATAAAACCCCAAACGCAGTCTTGTTTAATTGAACAATAAGGAACCAGTGTTTCATCAACACTTTTAGCCTTGCTGAGCCTGAGAAACTATTCCTCTCTTTGCCTGTACAATACAGGTTGTATTGTCCTCGACCATCGGACAGGCTTTGTCCTGAAGAATTTGGTCTATTTAGGCCAGATAAAAGATGGTAGGAAAAACTGAGGCACAGAAGGGATATGACCTGGGTGGGGTCTTGTTGCAGGTCAGTGACAAAGCCATGGTGAGAACTCGGGTGTCATAGCTGTTGTCTCATTGCTGGATCAGCCAGCACTTAGGCTGCTACTTCCCAGGCGCTCTTTCATAATTGACTTGTGACGTGTGTACTGAAGGTCAGTGCTGCTTGTCGACTTTGTGGTGGTGACACTGTCATCTCTATTCTTTCAGTTCATCAAATATATAGCTTCAGGTCTTTTGGTCTTGTTTCTGAACAACTTCATAAATTTCAAGGCTAATCTGGAGTGAGGAAACATTAATGTGTAGAAGTATCTTACACCAGATTATAATAAGCAGGTCATTAAGCTGTCATGGTCTGTTGTGTCTGTGGGACTTGAGAGACCTTTAATCAGCAGATTATTGACACTGGGGCAAAAAATCTACTATGCAAATAAAAGGTCATGGCCTTAGAAAATGCTAATAAAAGTTCCTGATTCAGGTTACTACTGCTAAAGAAGAAAAAAGGTTTATGTATGTTTTTGCAGGTTTTTTTATTGTAAAGGTCAGTGAAAGGTGAAGAAAACAGTACCTTGTAATTTAGGCCCAAGGCTTTTTGTCAGTAACTGTAGCATTGCACTGCTGCCAGTATTCAATTTTGCTAAGCATACAACAGTTTCCATATGTTGTAATCCTCTTTTTGTTGCTTTCATCTTCCAAAGTTGTTTCAAGTTCCTCTGACATAATGAGCATTTAAACAGTATGAGTGTAGTTTTAAGCATTTGTTTGTTTAATGGTAGTGAACTTTTACACTTTTTATGTATAGCATAAGCATGTTACAGAAATTGCAGTTCAACTGCATGCACCTTTACACACATAAAACTGACTAGTCTTAAAAAAATAGAGAATCCTCACCTATACATCAAAACAAAATGCGTTTTGCTCATTGGCCCCTCTCCCAATTCTTTAAAGGTGTGAGAGCATCTAAATTGGAGAAACCTCAGAGCCCTTCTCTAAACCCAGCCATTCCTCTGCAAGTTCAATGCTTTGTGACAGAGGTAGGTCGTGATTCACAACCCAGAACTGGAAGGAGCTCCTGGATTGTTTGTGAAGTTGTAGTATCTTGGGTGCAGAATACAAGTACAGATGGCCACAGTTGCTATAGCTCCACTGGAATTTCAACAGCATCTCTTGTCCTTACATGGTTGCCATTTTCTGTGTTTCGTACCACAGTGAAAATTAAAACAAATGTTTGGAAACAATTCTCAAAAGGAAGAAGCCACAGCCTTGGTCCTACGTGTCTGTAGCTGACCATAAAGATAAAATAAACCAAACAGAACTGATAGTGCTTCTTTGTGTTAAATAAATTCCTTCCTTAGGATTTACAGAAGAAGAAATCAATAATAGGTGGAAGTTTCTTTTTTCTCATGTTGTTTAAATTTGTTGCAAATGCTGAGTTGCCTGTGCTACTCTTATTTTGAAGGGAAATATGTTTACAATTTATTGGCCTAGTCCTCAGCTGTATTTGGTAGACAGATAAAATTTTAATAATGGAAAGGACTACAAATGAATACCAATAGATAATACTGTAGAATGTTGCATAAAGCATTCTAAATGTTAAATGGAATATTGGAATACAAAATAGGCTTATTTTTAGTTCTGTTCTTCATTAAGCCAAACATAAATTGATACTTTATTCATTGTCTTATAGTGGTTTTGTTTTTCACATCAGTTTTACAAGAACCTTAGCTGTAACTTTATAAGAGGACTTGTCAATTATTAATTTCAGTGATAGAATAAAGCAATGATATGTAATGAAACAATATATTAAGTGTTAGGCATTACACTGTAATTGTTCAGGAGAAATATGCTTGTTAGGTGTTTTTCTGTGACTTGTAAGATATAGTAAAAGATCTGATTACTGTGTGCCCTGCCCTGCTCCCCTGGCACCAATCTATTGCTCCTAATCCCTCTTTGCGGAGAATCTACAGGATGAAAAACCCCACACTACACAATTTCACTGAAGTGTGCCCTGTTTTTTGTGATTTGATGTAAGGATGTGCTCTACTCACTCAGTAATAATTCATTGAAGAATTCTCCTTGCTAATTGAAAAAATACTTCTTATTAGTTATTGTCCAAGTTGCAGTCTTCCCTTTGTGAAATGGAATTGAGCACTTGCTTGGATGTGTCAATGGAAATGAGTTTATCTGCTGCATGACACACACCTTATTCAGAGAGTAGTCACTGAAAAGTAGATTGGGGATAGCTTGTGTAAAAACATCGGTGATTTTACAAGTTATGATAGGGTGGTACGTTAACTTTCATTATGAAATGAGGAGTCTTGCTAATGAGAACTTACCTGGGTGCTTACCATGCCATGTGTTGTATGTGCTAAGAATAGCAGTAGTTTAGCGTAATTCCAAGGGGACAACTTCTGATGGGCAATTTTCAAGGTCACTGAGCACAGGAAGAAAAACCCCAATTTGTGAATTCAACTACAGTGTAAATATTAGGAAGCACTGTGAGCTACATACTCTAAAGCAGGGGTCCTCAAACTATGGCCCGTGGGCCAGATACGGCCCCCCATGGTCCTCAATCCAGACCCCCAGTATTTACAGACCCCCCCTGGCCCCTCCCACTGGGGGTTGGGGGGGAAACCAAGCAGCTGCAGATGACTGCCTGCCATTTCATCCATGTGCCAGCCCCCTGGTTAAAAAGTTTGAGGACGACTGCTCTAAAGAAAAGGAAGGAAAAAAAGGAGAGGTAAGAGAGTCTGAGGCCCAGGAAGTATTTTTTTATTAGTGTCTGATTATATTTTGAATTGTAGAGCCAGAGAAATATTCTGATCAATATGAAAATTCTTATTCCAAAAAAAAAACCATACCAAAGTTCTGATTTTGCATTTACAAATATCTTTCATTAACTTAGAAGGCTGTGTATCAGGGAAGAGAACTTTTGTACAAATTCTAAGTGCATGCATGTGGTCAGTATATACATATATATAGGCGTGATGATTTTATCATCTGTATTATTGCCTTTCTTGTATATATCTGGAGTAATGGGATGTCTGGATTACTCGGAAAGCCCTTGGTGACAGGATTTGGAAGAGTGAATGAAGTAGAAAGTACATGTCAGGGCTTAAGCTGAGCTCTTAATTGTATTGCTTCTGTCAGTTGAGATGGACCCACAGAGTAGCTGTCCTCTTACTTTGGTGCAAACTGCCAGTGTTTTCAGCCCTGTCTTATGGAAAGGCTGCATAGCGATACAGCGAAGTAGCAAAAAAGACCCTTTCTCTTTGTTCGCTCCAGTGTATAGGATATGGTCTTAGGGAGCTTAGGGTCTGGTTTTGCTCCCACAGTTATTGCTGATTCATATGGCAGAAGTAGGAAGAGCACCAGGGTGTCTTAAATATGTATTACATTGATCAGTTAAACTGTTGAGAAAGAAATTGATGTATTTAATAAGCATATGTAAGTATTTTCTTTTGAATCAAACTGGATCAAATTATTGCATATTTACTGGGAGCCAAGAACTGAGGGAATCCTTGAACTATGAAAAAAAGGGAATCTGTGTACCTGATACATCCTTTTTTCTCCAGGAAAATTGTGATCTGATGCCTTAATTTTGCAAGGGGGATAACCATTTAGAAAAAGTAAACTGGACTGATTAACTCCATGAAAAAATACAAAAATACAGGTAGGTATTCTCAGATGGAGAGGTGAAACAATTTCAGTTGCAAAACGGATTGCTTATGCTTTCAGGTGACAAAGCAGAAGGTCTGGTAGGGCTGGTAGATATTCTCATTAAAATTTGCCTTTCTAAAATAAAACCTATTTTTGAAGAGGAGATGCAGCAGGTGGCTTCAAATACATTTGTACTATTTTTAGCCTACTGATTCTGTGGTGCAAATGGATGGCATCTGAATTAAGGAACACTTAACCGTTTATTTTTTTGTATAATTATGTTTGTGGGTTTTTTTTCCACTTCTCAGTTTAACTACATATATGGTAATAAAGTAGTTCTTTTAAGTCGGGTACTATGGACATTAGCAATAATTTTTGGGAGAACTTCCCCAAAGAAGTAGTTTCAGCTACTGTTAAAGTCATAAGGTAAATCTGAAAGAATTGTGCCATGGGTTAGTATGTCTATTTAGATTGCTGTGCATCCTTTGCCTGGAGAACTAATGATTCCTAATTTTTTCCAACATTGAAAAAAACTAATATTGGAACATTATTTCAGTTCTATTTTATATCTCTATATTGATAATAGATGCAGCGTTTTACGAGGACAGACAGTCAGCTCAGCCAGCAGCCAAAACCAATCTCTCCTAGTCACTGGAAACATTGTGGAGTGTGGGCTTTCTCCTTCTGCTGCTTCTTTCACAACTCCAGCCTCCACACGGCCTCATGGCTGATCAGAAGCTCTTTGTTTGTGCCTATATGTGATTATGTTGATTGAGAGTGCAGGGGCTCATTTTACAAAATGGAACTTCTAAGTTCCTGTAGCACATCCTCAGACATCTGCGTCTTGTCAGGAGTTGTGTAGGAGAGGCAAGAGTAGGAGCACTGAACAAGTCGGTGATAGACTATACTGACAATGTAGAAAGCTATGGGATAGATTTGTTGTCCTGCATTGTTACATAAACGTCATATATATTGACTGTTATGGCAGGGCAGGGAAGCAACCCCTTTCCTTAATTTGGGGCGTATCACTTCAACATCTGTTTTTTTCTTTCTGCTCTGCCTGAGGCAAAAGCTGGTAGTGCTAATTACTGTATGAACCGAAGGAGAGACGAAAAGCGACTGGTGATGTCTCTCAGACTTCATGCACGCTGTTCCCCTTTTTCTCTCTCTCTCTCCCTCTCTAATGCCCTGAGGGTGGCTGCTGTAGAGTGTAATTACTTGATTTGGTGCATCAGAGAGAGGATCTGATGTGCCACCCTGCACTTGTTTGTTCCCTGCCCGTTTGGCAGTGACAGGAACCAAGCAGAGGTCATGTGAGTGCAGCCAGAAGAGCGTGACGGTGCTGGGAACGCATCCGCATTACACTGGGCTCCTTTCATGCCTTCTGTGTGAATAGGGGTCAGCACCGTACCAAATCTCATGGAATTAATTTGTGATTTTTATGGAGATGTATCTAAACGGCACACAGTGAGGAACCCCACCTGAAGCTGGAAAGCCAGTGTGTTGTTCTTTCAGGGCAGGTGGGAAGGGCTGACCACAGACGGTTGAACAAAGGTTTGGATGAAAGTACTGGTGAGAGTTACTTTGGGGCAAAGCAGTTATGGGCCTGATCCTAGAAAAACCGTGCACCTGCTGTTTGTATGGTGCAAGCTGAGTGATCTAACAGGGAAACCTAAGTTTAAGTTGCACAAGGAGCTGCTGAAGACATGTTCCCTAATAAAAAACCATGACACCCTGAAGAGTTAGGGGTGTCATCTTACATGCTTCTGTTTGTGTTGACATTTCAGTGAACGTTCACTGAATGTTTTGAATTGAATGATGCTTTATCTTCCTAGCACTGTTTAGACTGAAGTATAGTTAATGAACTTGCAGTAGAGTTAATGAACCTGAAGTTTTATGCTAACAGGTCCAGCTACATACCATATGTTATGGGTCCACGTACGAAAATCCCAAGACCCTAGTTTCATTGCTGAGTATTGATGGGGCACAGCAGGGTCTCATACAGGAGTTGTAATGACGCTGCCAGCGTTGATGTGACATTTGAAAGAACAGCCTGCAATCATTTAGGTGGCTACAGCCATATTAGTGGTGCTGGCTGGTTTAGACCTTTGTAGAGATAATGGAGTTGAGGGAAACTCTTAGAAAGCAATTATTTTCTTTCTGACGATGTTTTACTAAATGTCACAAAATCTTATTTTGCCTTTCTGCATATTTCATCAACTCAGTAGCTTGCAGACTGATGCATGCAATTCCAAGGCTGTCTTCTGTTGTGTTTCCAGTGAATAAATTTTCATCTTATAGCAGATACTTTCTTGGTCCTTAAATATGTATGCTGTGTTTGGATTGTTAAATTCCATTCCATCTGTATGTCCCATATGTTCAGCCCTCCTACTGTTCCCATTTGTTTGTGGTCACCTTTCTTCACTATGTGAAGGAAGGAACACAAGGTATTAGTGAAGAATCTTTGCTGATTGCTCCACAGTCGTGGTGACAGTTTGTACAGCTGTCTGTTGCCGAAGACCTTTTCTCTCTCTTCCTCTGGGTAGCCCAGTACAGCATTAATTGCAGTGTTTGTGCAGCAGGAGAGGATCAGATTTAAAGGTCTCTTCCTGTCTCCTGATGCTGCAGCTCAAATGAAGAAATATCTAAAATGATGCAAATACAATTAAAAACAATTCATGCCCTGAGATTTTGTGTATTCTGGTAGTAGATGAACTACAGCACACATTAATGGGGAAATTTCCCAGACTGAAGTGTTTTGAAATGGAAAAGAAGGCAAGCAGAGCATTCTGGATTTTCTTGGGCATGTTAGTCAAGATGGAAATTGTTGTTTCAAAAAGAGGTCAGTAGATTGAGAAACAGGTAAAAGATGTTTGATATTGCTTTTCCTCGCTCAGTTAATTTTTTGTGGTTTTGTTGGCATTTACTTCTTGAAAGTTTAGAGGTCGCTTCCAAATACACCTGCTTTTAAACAGAAACCGGGCGGAAAGCTGGAGAAGCTTATGTTGAGTGGTTTCCTTTCCAAATCCTTCTCTGAGAAAGTATGCCACTGCCTCTCAAGTTGTCTCCTCTCCTGTTGCCTGTGTGTTTGTTATGGTTAGTGGCTGGAAAGTGAAACTGACACTTGCCTTGAGGTGAAACTTAAGCCATATTTTTCAATTAAGGGAAAACCTTCAGTAATGTTTTCTCAGATCAGTTGTTTTTCTATGTAGTGTTATGCTCGCACTTTTGAGCTGCAAAATACCTATTTTCTCTGGTAGCTTGGATTCAAATTGCAGTACAGACAGGGAAGTGTTGAACCCAGTTTAGCAGTTCGATGCTGCACACATTCTCCTTTATACCTGTACTTGGTTGATGTCAAATCCTGCAAATTTTACTACATTCAGAAATTAGAAAGATATCTTGTAGTATAAAAATAGCTAATAAAGCATTGGTTAGTGTTGATATAAGTAAAAGAAAATTGGCTTAATTTTGTGAATAACCTTGCGTAGTCTAAATCAGGCACATATACGGTAACTTCTGGAGTTGGTAAGAAACAATGCACCACAGGACAAAATGCAGGGCTGAATGACGTTATTGTCTGGAACAGAATTTTTCAAAGCTCTGGTTGACAGGCCTTCTGGTGCCTCTGGAAGCTGTACTGTGAGGTCCACAGAACCATTCCGAGTACATAATAAGAATTTTTAGTTCTGGGCAGTTAGAGTAGTACACAGGAAGTGTTGAGCATTGACAGTGGCTAAAAACACTACCCTTTAGAGATGTTTCCCTCTATTGCAGTGTTTACAAGGTGCAAAATAATAAAGAATTTTGTTCAGTATTTACAGAATGTGTTTTGTAATTTGGCTTTGTGCATCTGGGTTGCTGATAGTAATTTTGCATCGGTAATAGAAACTAATTTTAATACCTGTTCAATTAGTGGTTTGGCTTCTCTTCTTTTCCCACGTCCCTCTGAAAAACCGAGGTATGCACAGGCATACATACACACAGCTGGTATGACTTTTGAGGTTATACCTTTGTTTATGTTGATGAGGTAGTATTGATCTCTGCATCTTTGTAAAGTGAAGAATTACCTGTCTTGTGTCCCCTTCTATCCTCCACCCCCCACACGCTTGGTGCTGTGACTATTAGAAGTTGATATATTTTATATATTAACATAAGCCATACACATATATGTATTTGCCATTACAGAGTTTATAGTTCTGAGTCAGATTTGATCTGGGGAGAGGTGTGATAGGCTATACAATCACATCAGTGTCAGGATTTTGGATACCCAAGGCTGGCTTCTGGCACGTTATTAAATTGCAGCAAATAATTTCCTACCTTTTTAAGCTAAGATTTCTTTATATATGTGGTACCAGTTTCTTTGTAAATGGCTTTAAACATCTTACTGTGGGGGACCTCCCAAAAAAGAACCAGGAATTAACATCTGGTGAAGGTAAGAGGCAATAAAGCTATTGTAGAATTTGCTGGGAAAAGTTCTGTGTGCACTTGCAGGTTGGGTTTGTGTTCACCACTTGCTTGTTGTTCACTTTTTTTTTTTCTTCTTGTGCTGGTTACTTTTTTGTTGTTGTTTTGTTGGGGTTTCTTTTGTTTGTTTTGTTTGTTTGTGGTTTTGTTTTTTAACTAGGAGATCCAGATTGAACTGTTTGGCCCAAGTTTCTCTGTAAAGCTGGTGGGTGTTCACATAGTGTGCCTATATCCAGATTGGTTCGCTCTTTTTGTACCTCCCTCATCCTCCACGTGGGTTTGCTTCTCTGTGAAGCAAACCAAATGGATCTTTGAGTATAGTCTGTTGAAACAGCCTGGGATGTGGCAGCTTACGTAGCTAGCTAGCATAGGAGATTTTGGGGGACCCTGCCTGTAAACTATGAGCATGGCTAGAGGCTGAGACTGCTTTCCCAAAAGGAGATGCTGAGCGTTCATAGTACAGTGCAATGTTGACAAGCCTACCTGTTTGTTTCCTGGCTCTGCACTTTTCATTCTCAGCTACTTAAATCAATTGTGTAGGCAATGTAGTTTCCCATTTGTTACTAAGGTGAAAGACTAGCTCAGGTCCTTTGTTTGGTGTATCAAATGCCTGAATTAGATGTTACAGCTTCATAGCTTGTCACTGAAAAAAACAAGCATTTGAGTAGCAGTTTCATAATGAATATTTCATGTGTGCCGTGTTTTTTGGTGAAGTTTCTCTGTGTTGTGTTTGTATTTTTTTTTTTAAAAAAAACTTCTGCTTTTAATGGACAGTAGCTTTAGCAAAGCAATATGAAGAAGAATCATGGTGGGGCTGCACCTAAATAGCCTGTAGCTCAGGTGGGGTGGTTTGGGATGAATGAGATGCGCACAGCAGCAGGAAGAGGACAGTCAGAGAAGGTCTTACGGTCCCCTGGGATAGGAAGTTGCTAGCTCTAGGCAGCAAGACAGACCTGGAAAATGACCCCTTTGCAATATTGCTTCCAGACGCTTTGCTTCACCCCAGCTTTTGAAGCAGTGCGTGCTTTCTTTTGCCTTCAAACTTTTTCGAACTTACAAGCCAGAATAAGAAGACTTACATCTTTGCATTGTCAAATTGGCTAAGAGAAATTATTAGTGTACTGATACAGGGTGTGGAATTCAGGTTTAAGTTTTTTTCTCAGTTCCCTTATTTTCTTTTTGCACTTTGCTGCTGCTTGTGGCTGTATTTTAAGCCCATGCTGTTTTCATACACTGCTACAGCACCACTTACATAATTTTTGGATAGTTTTGAAAATAGAAACAGACTTCAGGCAGAGAAGCTGCAGTGGTGGGGAGTGAGCCAGAGGTGGAATGGTGCTGATGAAGAGAAAAAGTCTGGATAGGAAACATAGAGGGACATGGAGCACTTCATGTAGTTCAGAACTGAAGGCAGGGAAGAGGCCCACGGAGAGATGCATGCAGCAGGATTTCTCAGTCTTCCCTCATTGCCTTTTGGGCTCAGGGAGAGCAGAGAAAGAGAGGACAGTGAAACAAACACCAACAGAGTGTAAAGAAGAGTAGAAGAGAAGGGATAGGGTCTATGTGAGATTAATGTGTTAAAGTGACAGTGAATGGAGATGTCTTGTTACTTAAACTGTGTAGGCTTTTTAAATGTTTCTGTGGCGTAGTGGTAGGGTATTTACTTTAAAGGTCTCTTGTATGGAGAAAAAGCTACTGGTTTTAGGAAATCAGCTAGATCTCTTGGAAAGAAAAACTTTATATTCCTGAAAACTTTTTTTATGGAGTAATTTTACCAAGTGATTGCTATATGTAAGTTTTGTGTGCTTTAAAATCTGCTCCAAATCTGCTCAGCAGGACCTGAGTTTAGAGAGTCTCATTGTGAACTTGGAAAGAGTTAAATTTATTTTATTTAGGCTTGAGGGGAGTTGCTGTTCAAAAGTTGGACCAGGGGAAGCAGGGTCTAATTCATCCTTTTCCCTCTGTTTTCTAATATATCAATTTCTGTGGACAAGAGGAGAGGGACTTCAGCCTTTAGAGACTCTTGCTCCGGGCTGATTGGCAGTGCTTACAATTGCACCACCAGAAAGCAATAAAATAAATATATAGAGCAACAGTAACAGAAAGCAGATGTCTTGCTTTTGCAATTAAAGAACTGGAGAAGGCAGTAAGAAAATAATGGCAACAGACTGCATTGGTGGTGGTGGGAAGTGTATATGCCTTGCTTACTTGTCAGACAAAATGGAAAACCCCATACTGGTGAAAATGAAAGATACATTACCAGCCACAGTACTTTGCTATGAAATTGGGTCATATGTGCTTAATTTTTCATTAGAAGGCATCACACTAAGAGTCCTGCAAGATGGAGAAGACAGCTTTTCTCATTGTGTTCTTGGGTCTGTTTTTCTACTTTGAATGATTCTATAAAATCATTTGTGTCTCTGATTCAGCTGAGCAAAATGTGTGGAAACTGGGTTCTTTTTTTCCCACATGTGTGCATTTTGTATTGGGAGGGAAAAGGTGTTACTGAGATGATTGTCTGTGAAATATAGCTTAATGTTTTTTAAAAGCTGTATGTAAAATGGAAATAGATGTGATGTCTTTTAGTCTATATCTGAATGTTGCTGTGAACTACAATGGTAATTAGTCACCTACACAGCATCTTCATTCATTGACTGTAAATAAGTACATGGACCTTTCCTGGTGGTAATGTCTCAAGGCAAAGAAGAAATGGTCTTTAGGGGAATGCATTCTTTGTAAACATTGGCATAAATATGTAAGTGTGTACAGACACTTTGAAAAGTTTGCCTTTTCTCACCACTTATGTCTAGCCACACAAAAGTGAAATGCAGTTAATAGTTTGTGTTGAGAAAGGGAAAGTCACTGGAACTGGGGTGAATAGAAGAAGGAACAGGGCAGACTTCTGGCACCTTCCTTCCCTGTGATACTGGTCCAGGAGATAGCTGGAGACTTGAGAGGATGTCCTCTTTGTTTTGTTTGAAAGAATGCTAACTGCCATATTTAAAGCAGAGGACACATCAGTGGTGTGAAGGGAAGAAGAAAACTGTGAAACTTCACTTTAATTTCTGTTTTGGTGCCCTTTCTCTGTCAGGGCTACTTAAACATGCAACAAAACCCTCTTATGCTCTCACAAAGGCATCAAACTCCTTTTTGCTCTAGCTTAAAAAGCAAAAAGACCGATTTGGCATAAAATATTTGAAGAAAGCAGTGAGTGTTCTCACTGGAATATCTCTGAGTGAGTTTGAGCACAGAGTCCTGCAGAGGAAATGCTTCGGGGAAAATTGTTCATCTGGAGTGTCAGAATCAGTTGGGAACTTCTCAGTGCTGGTTTCGTGTATGTACAAAGCTCAGAAGTCCTGTGTCTTCCTGATTGTATTTCAGGATGTGAAATGTTACACTTCATGTTATCCTAGTCACTGTTGTGCTTCTCACTAAATAACTGTACCTTGCATTCCTGCGCGGTGCTGGCTTGAATCATGCAGAAGGAAATCTCACTTTCTGAATAACCGACAGCATATAGCCATGGAAGAAACACCGAAGTGCCCATAGGAATC
Source organism: Microhierax caerulescens (assembly GCA_035590215.1). NCBI lineage: Eukaryota > Metazoa > Chordata > Aves > Falconiformes > Falconidae > Microhierax > Microhierax caerulescens. Next base: position 71,491,350 of record JAVJGJ010000001.1, read on the forward strand.
CTGACAGTCCCCTTGCTAACACAGTGCACAGAGTTCTTGTGGCAACTCAAAGCAAGGGCAGAAGGGCAGGTGGGGGGTCTTTAAACTGCTGAAATTGAGGGCTTAATAAAACCCCAAAACCCAAACAAAAAGAACCCCCACTAAACTCTTGCGAGGAAGCTGTGGTTCTGAACTCTGACAATTTTGACATGCTTTTCTGGTGTGTGTATGTATTGTTGTGGTGACGGTGAAATTTAAGTGGCAGCACTATAGTTCCATCTCACACAAGTTTTTAAAACCACACATGGATACTGGTTTATGCACATGGCACATTAATGAACGTTTTACTGCTTGGCCCATTGCTGTTGTCCTTTTAGTTGAAAACTGGTGCCAAGTTATTTAAGAATCTCAGGTGAGATGAAAAATTTGGTATGTGAAGTAAATCTGATCACTCTACAATTAAGTCACTTTCTCTCAAACTTTTTCTAGTATTTGTGTTAGTATTTACCCCAGCACCCTTTAAATGAAATGCTGTGCTGTATGATGCTGTATCCCTAGCAACTAAAAATCATTTTCCTCCATGCAGTATAGATTGGAAATAGGTAGGTGCAGCTTGAAATGCTTCTGATCAATTAACTTCTGAAAACTGCCTGTGACCTTTACAGGTAGGGCAGCAGTACAAGTACTGCTACACATTCCACACTTAAATACATATAATCTTTATAGAAGAGAAATTTGAATGCATTTAATGTTTGTGAATAGAAAACCTATGCCTGAGAAAGTACTACTATGCAAGTTTTTTTGTGAGGCTGTAATACTCCAGAGGAATGTTATAATATTCTGCAAATTATTGTTTAAAAATGGAAAAGTATCAAGATTTTACAAGCTTTGCCCCAGATCCGGTGACCATTTATAGTCAGGCTAAATGGTTTTACTAGATGTCTGTAGAGAATTGAGACTATTTTTCTCCATGGAGTGTTTTGTAGATAATGAGGCAAACTTCCATTTTTTTATTACTCATTGGAATAATTTAATGGACGTCAATTACATTTTCCAGAATTAACTGAGATGTGTGTGCTTGCCACATTCCCACGTGCTTCAGATGTGAAGAGATGATTTGTTTCTGGTTACAAGCAAGCAGAACAAGACTGTCTTGGAGACATCTGCAGAAGGGCCTGCAAGATCAGCAGCATATGTGTCCTGTTTTACTTCTGATGCTAACAGCAAAAACAGAAGGATTTTGCTAAGCTCTTTCAACTTTTTTTTTTTTTTTTTTTACACCATGCAGGAGTTTTTCATAATTGTCAAGAAAATCCGAAGTTAATCATGGTGAGAGGTGTAAGTCTCCTCATGAACATCTGTTTTCTGCCAGTTGGGATTACTGAGAGCATTCCTGTGTGCTTCATCCCGATAGCAGGCTGTGTTTGTGCAAGGGTGCACTTTTCTAGGGCGTGATTGTAGGCGGTTAGGTCAGTGGTTTGCCTAGCTCAATATTTTGTCTCAAGTAATGCAAGCAGAGTTTGTCCAAGGCAAGAGGCATTTAAGCAATAAAGCATGCATACAGCAATATTTTTTCCTGATTATAATCTCCCAATGAGCAACAGTGTAAAAACTTCCTGAGCCAGAAGCTGTATTAACTTTTCAATATCAATGGATCCTGCGTTAATTTATCTAATCTTTTTTTTCTGAATGCCATTAAGCTTTTGATTTGCACAGCATCCTGTGATAAAAAGTTTGTGATTCCATCCTGAACCTATTTTCCTAATGGCGCTCTACCATTGTTCCTGTTCCATCAGCTGCTCAAAAGCCAACTGGGCAGAAATTTTTGGTTTGGGATATGGAGGGGACTGAGCAGTATGTCATTCTTTAAGCCTCCTGAAAACGCTGAGAACTCAGTTGCTTGGTTTTTCTTGACAGGCTTGCCAGAAGCTTGACAATCTCAGGTTTTTAGGTGCTTCAGATTAGAATACTGCAGTCTTATTACCCAGTCCATAAATTGGGATGAGCCTGGCCTGGCCTGACACCTGTGTAGTCTGCTGTAAGTCACCTTTTGCAACCCATGAGGTAATCTAACCCTTAAGTCTCAGCTTCTGGTGTAGGATCAGGACACTTAACTGGATTAAATTTAATAAAGCTGATGGATCTGACTCAGACTTGCAGCTAGTGTGTATGACTTAAGTTACATTTGTATGCACTGAGCAAATTCTTTCAATTTTTCCATGCTTATTCTGTTCAAAAGTGTATTAAGCTCTTAACAAAACATAATGTTTTGTACATATCTACAAATAAAATTTGCCATGTCCAAATGCATGTTATGGATTTTTATAATAATGTAGCTTTTTTCCCCCCTCTCCTGTTCCTTCAATCTTAATGCCTTTGGTTATGTAAGAAAGAAGGAAAGAAGCTTGGTACTGGGGAAAAAAACCAAAGCCAACCCGCAACCCCCCCCTGCATTTGTCTGAAAGTGATTTGGAAACTTGAAAGTGAAACTTTGGAAACCTTTATTTCAAGTTTTGAATAATCACTGCAGTCAGGAGGGTAACACACACTGTTGTGGCAAGCTTTACAACCACAGAAAAAGAGCAGGCTCGGTACAGGTAAGACTGCCTTTTTTTGGCTCATGTGGTGTATTACAGGAGGCTGTACTGACATTCTCAAATCCATGTCCTGTACGTAATAGACAATTAAGACTGCTGAAATAACAGACTTTCTTGACCAGCAGTTCTGTTTTTCCATCTAGGAAAATTTTCCATTTATCTTGTATTAAAGTACAGCCAAGCCTGCAACAGCTCCTTTTGAAGAATACTGGCTTGTAGTATTGTTTAAATTTATAGTCATGACTCTTCAAGTCCAGAAAGGAGAGTTTAATTCCCAGTTAGTATAGATGGGCTTCTGGGTGAGCTGGTTGGGTGTAGTGTGCGTGGTCCTTTGGTCAGCTGGCAGAGCACACGTGGAGGAGAAAGTCACAGAGATGTGAGGGGTGCTAGGGAGCTTCAGCATATTTGCAGTGAGCATATTCCACTTGATATGGTATGCTTTACAGGTGGTCTTGTAGTATAAAACTAAAATTGCCACTTGAAAGTGCATATAAGGAAGAAGGAAACTTGCTTTGAAGTTGTTGAAATCACTTCTGGGAAAGCTTTTTAAGCTGGTATCCCTGCGTCTTCCCACTACTTAGCAGAAAAACACTTTTGTCCTGTTTTGCAAAAGAAAAATCGTTAGGATACTTAACTGTTTGCGCAAGAGAAAGTGTACTGTGTGCCAAAATAGATCTGTACACTACAGTGTGGAGAAACCACAAAGAAAACCAGTTTGATGCTGGAGCAGCGTTCCATTACATGCCCTGAAGCTAAAGTGAATCTAGTTTTCTGTTTTAGACAGTGCTTAGGTTTTAAAAAATGGAGATGACAGTTGGACAGATGGACATATAGAAATGTGCTTGGACACTTACTATGTTTTTTAAACAATCTTGCATGATTGGTACTGAATCATGCCAAATATGCAGTGGTGGTATTGGGAGACACAGTGCTAATTGTGCCTGTTCTGCTTGTTTCACTGATCCTTAGCGTAGGTTTTTCATGGAAACCCTGTAGTATGCGGAGGGAAACGATGTACTCGAAAGCATTCAGTGGAGTGGAGAATAGAGGGATTTAAGAAAATTGTACATGCTGTTCCCTTTTCCATCATGGGGGAAAGACACTGTCTTTCAAGATTGGTGCTTTTAAGTCCGTTGGAGGAGAAAAAGCCTAACTTCCTTTTTGAAATACAGGAGCATTCAGTATCAACAAGTTATAGAATGTTGGCTTCAGGGATTTAAAAATTTTTTACTCTTTTAGACCAGCGTGTGTATATATATATTCCTCTCTCTCTTTCTCACACACACGCACACACCGTCCACCGCCTGCAAATCACGGGTTATATTATATTTAAACATCTATGTGTCAGTGGACAACATTGCTAAAACTGGTAGTATTTAGGATTTCTAATCACTTTCGCTGGGAGAGAGCTGTGAGAACAGTTGTTTTGTGCAGGTGGTGGTAATATAATAATAATGTGTTGCTTGACTGTGGGGCTTGCTTTGAGTCTGACAAACTCAAAAAGAACCTTACTTGATCGATGCTGAGAAAGTGACATTTATTGCACCTACTGTTCCTACATGGAACATCCCTGAATGAGTTGTGCAAATTTTAAATTCTTCCAGTTACAATGGTTAAATTTTAAAGTAAACAGCTACATGCATATTTTAAAACTCTTGGTAAGCCCCCCCTCCCCATCCTGAAAAAAATGATTATCCAACAGAAAGGATGAGTCAGTATGTATATATATAAAAAAAAAATCCATAAATTTATAGTGCCTGCTCTGACATATTTTTTTTTTCTCCCCTTAGTTCCTTGGCATAGCATTTCTTGGGATTGGATTGTGGGCATGGAATGAAAAGGTAAGTTGAATCTAGCACCAAACTCTGTGTTTTTCCTCTTCCCCTTTCTTACTCTGATGAAATATTGAATAGTAACATGCTGCACGTTTTGTGTGTCCACACCCAGTTTCTACCGAAACACAATCAGGCTTCTCTGTCAAATAAAACTTTGGCTTGGCTCACCTAGAGGAAGATCCTAGGCATCTTTCTCAAGAATGCCTTAGCAAGGAATCATGGTAGACACTTGCACATAAAATAACTGTTTCAATCCATGCATGCTCAAACTGCAGTTCAGGTACTAGAGCACTCTGCTGCAGGTGATATTGGCAGTGTGTCTCTGCTGCATGTGTCCCCAGGAATGGAGAGGGAAGCCTACATGGATCACAGGACAGTGTCTGAAAAATAAGCCTCCCTGGCTTTGCCTTAACATAGTATGCTAATTGCTGTTCCTCTTTAAAAAAACAACCAATCAAACCAAAATGACAACAACAAAAAACCCAAACAAAACCCCCAAACCCCCCAAATGAACAAAACCCCCAAAACTAAAAAAAAAACAAACAAAAAAAAACCCAAAACAAAACAAACAACCAAAAAACCACCACTCACACACACAAAAAAATCCCTAACAAAACCCAAAACAAAATTAACCCCCCAAACCAAGCCAAACGTGAGACAGATGTGCAAATAAAACTGTCCACTGGAATTCTCTCTTGGAAATGGGAAGAAAGGTGGTGGGGAAGGAGAAAACATTTGTGAACTAGAGCCTGATTCTTAATTTGCTTGCTGCAGATGATGGAAAGAAGATAAAATATCAAGACATAATACACAAAACAAGTCAGTATGTGTTGGATTACTGGATGAAGAGTTTGGCTTGCTAAAAGGCAACAGCAAGAATGAAAGCTAGAGTTTCCTTTCCTTTCTTTACAAGATTGAAAATAACAAAACCTGGCTGATAACAATGGTGCTGTGAATATTCAATTACATAGTGTTATTTTTTTTTCTTCTCTTAATGGAAAACACTGACAAAGTTATAAATTGGTGTTCGCTTAAGGCGTAATAACTGGCGCTTGCAGCAGAGCAAACGACATGCTGGAAGTACTGGAGTTTTGCCACTCAGAAATTCAGAACAAATTTTGCTGGTTCAGAAGTGAGTTGTTAGATTCTAAGTTAACAAGTGCCTTGGACGTAAATATTTACAAATAGTAATGGGCAGTAATTAACTCATACTGTATACTCCTATATATACTTATACTTACAAATCATATGATACTCATGTTGGATGGTATGAATAGGCTTGGAAAGAGGTGCTGTGATTTTTTTTTTTATTCAGCAAAGATGCAATTACGTGTTTTATTTAATACTCTGAGCATGCTCACAGAGCTCATGTCCAAGTCCCAGAGAAGAATTTTGTTTTGAAGTGGCTTTCTAGAAGAGATTGTAACAATTTTGTAAAATTTCAATATGTAACGCAAATGATTCCTCTTTAGAATGAATGAGCAGGGAAAACAGCTGTAGTCCAGTGTTTGAAGTCTAAAATATGACAATTGTACAGCTAGAGGGTGTTCTGGCAGAATAATGGTTTGTTAGGTTTTACATGTTTTCTATATGGAAAGCACCACCACCGCTTCCTAGGAAAAATGCATATAATTCATAATTGTTAATAGTGAGAAGACAAAGCTCATGATTTTACTTGAGATTTGGACATCTGTTATCAAGTCATCTTAAAACCATTTTTAATCAGATCCTGAAACTGGAAGAAAATGCTATGTTGTTTTTCAGACAAGTAAATAAAACCACCTAGAACAGTTTAATATGCACTAGCTCAGGCTCCATATGTAGTAGGTTTTTCTGTAAAAATTAATAAATAAAATAACATTTGTTGTTTTAAAGCACAGGCCTTTTCTTGAAAATTAACGTTTCTCCACAGCTTCTCTCACTGTTGTGTACTGTGGTGCTTAGTGTGGACTGTTTCATTTCATGGTTGTATCAACCAAAATGTGTAGTATAGGTGTAGCTGAACTGCAGAGCTCTGGAGCACAGACAATACTTGATTTTTGTAGCAAGAATTATGGAAAGACGGACTTGTGCCAAGCTGGTTTGAGACCTTTCTTTCATTTGGCTCTCCAAAGGACAGGGAATGGCCAGAAGCTGCAGTCAGTAAGCTCAAGTTCCAGCTACTCATAGGGCCTGTGCAACTTAGAGGAGGGCAGATCAGTTACATCCCAGCCAGAGCTGTTCTTGCTGCAACTGGGGAATTAGAGGCGAAAGCCAAGTAGGTGAAGTCTAAGACTTGAGAGATTTGTAATTAACTGAAAACCCATTCTCTAGCTAGACTTCTTGCCTAAGGCTAGCCTGGGTATCCCGTGGGCGTTATGGGCTGTTCTAATGGTATACCGTAAGACAGAAAAGCAGCTTTTCAGAGAAGGACCAGGGGGTCCTGGTGTACGCCAAGTTGAACGTGAGCTAGCACTGCACTCCTGTGACAAAGATGACTAATTGTCTCCTGGGCTACCAGTGTTGTCAGTAGGTTGAGGGAGGGGATTCTTCCCCTCTACTCAACACTAGTGAGGCCACGTCTGGACCAGTTAAGTGCTCCCCAGTACAAGAGAGATGCTGACATACTGGAAAGTCCAGCAACAGGCTGCCTAGATGACTAAGGGAACCCAGAGCATCTCTCCTACAAGGAGTGGCTGAGAGAGCAAGGCTGTTTTCGGTGGTGCCCAGGGACAGAGGCAATGGGCACAAAATGAAACACAGGACCTCCTGACTGAACATCCGGAAACACTTTTTTTTTTTTTTTTTTTTCTCTCTTTACTGTGAGGGTGACTGAGCACTTGCACAGTTTGCCCAGAGATGATGTGGAGTCTCTCTCTTTGGAGACTCAAAAGCAGTCTGGATGTGGTGCTAGGCAGCCAGGTCTAGGGGACCTGATGACTTCCAGAGGTTCCTTCCAACTTCAACCATTCTGCGAAGACTGCTGCTGTCCCAATGAACTAAGTTTTTATTAAAGTTGAACTCGATGCCGCTACTGTATAATGTGCAAACATAGATTTGTAAGGGGTTTGGGTGTTGGGTTTTTTTTCCTGATAGGATGGGGTCTTCAGAAAGAATCCTCTGTTGTAAACTGACTTGGTGGGGGGGAGGATTTTGATTTACTTCTGGTTTTGAATGGTGTGGCTTTATATCCAGCTGTGTTGTTTTATAACCTGGCCATCAACTTGTATATACTTTTGCTGCTTCACAGAAATTTTTTTCAGATAAAAAGATAGTGTGTCAGGACACATTAAAAATGCAGGATGTAAAGAAATAATCCACATTTTACAGGAGTCCTGTTTGTTGTGGGTTAAAAAGAGTTTTGGGGAGATATCTGAGTTTGGTTAGTTTCTGTTTAGCTGAGTTGGCTTGAATTCTCCCCTTTAAACTTTGTTGTAAAGAAGAAAAAAAATGCACACTATACAGTCTCGTGACCTTCCTTACAGCCTTTGCAGGGAGGTGAAAGAGCTCATTTGTCAAATAGGCAATAGAATTGGCTTGACAGCCAGTCAGCCAGCCCTAAACAAAAACTGGGCAATTAGCATTCTGAGTCATGAACCTGAAAGTGAGCTGGGGGGTGGGGTGGGGGCAATAAACTCAGAGGTGAATAAAGCTGTCTATACATGGATGCACTATATAGCTTACAATCTCGCACTGTTTTCAGGCATGCTGGGCTTGGGCTTGTACCATAAAAGTTCATCCATGGCAGCAGATTTTCACCCCCTCACCCCTCCCAGCAATGACATGAACAATGTTAACATGCAAAGAGTCTGTACTAAACCCAAGCAACTTATACTGCCTTTTCTCAGCAGCAGAGGAAGAATGTTGATATTTCACTGGCTTTTTTAACCACTTCAAGTCATTAATTCTGTTAGCTTTTAAAAAATAAACTAGTCTTGCATAAAATGTGTTTCCCTCCTTGGTTGTATGTATTAGATAATGTGGTCTTAAGGCTGGTTGGGAGTGTTCATGGTATGATGCCAGTAAGTACTTGGGGAAAATAAGCTTCCTGGTTTTCATTGCCTGCAAGAGATTTATATTCAAGAATAGTGAGAGGCTGATGAATTTCTGTTACGTCTTCTGAGACCTTATTAAGACTGTCAACAGAAAGGGAGCTTTTAGAAGGAAAGCCCTGTGGATTTGGGGTACGCTTTAAGTAGCAGGTAGCAAAGGCAGAGAGTTACTAAAGGGAGGTGGGGGGGAGGAAATCTGCAGATCCTAGCAGATTTGTTGGTTAGACTTCACTCATGTATAAGGTTGGCTGAAATTAACAGGGAGAAGTGGAAGAGGTTGATCATGTGCATAAGTTTGGTTTCTAGGTTTTTCTTGTTAAATCAGCGTAACTAGAAGCTGCTCCTGCTCAGAAGTTAAGTTGTACACAGTTTGGAGTAGCAGTGTAATAGCTCTGTGTGCCAGCACAGTATTCCTGGCAAGCAGAAGTTCTAAATCTGGATCTCAAGTTTTAAGCTAGACTTTTACATGTTGATACAAGGTGATTTAGACTTGCTTTGGTGTTGTGGGACAGGCTAAGCTCCCTACATAGAAACAGTCACAATTTGTCAGACAAGTCTGTCTCTGCTTGCCCACAGATGAAAATTACAGTTGTTTTCAGGAACAAATTCTGACTTCCTTTACTGTCCTAGTGAGTGGCAGACATCAAGAGTGAGTGATACACTAGTCACTCATAATCGTTGTGCATACATGTCTATCCCACAGTTCTTGTAAAAACAATTGCCAACAAGGAAACTGTGCACATATCCTGTAGCTTCTTATGGGCTGAAGGATACCCAAAGCATATGTGTCGTGCTTTGAAGCCAGGACTGTGTGTGTATTTTCTAGGACTCGGGAGGAAAGAGAGGGATACTAATATTTGCTATTACATTTAATTCAAATTTCAGTACATAAAGTTGCACTATCTAAACAGGTTCTTAAATCTTTATATTAATGTTCCAAGACCTTGTAACCATTAGTTCTGAAAAATGCAAAAATATGTATTTTGCATGTATTTATACCAGTTATTTACCTATTGAACTCTGCTTTGTCATGACAAGAAAGCTAGACTCATTCTTCTCCTTCACTAGAAACTGAAAAATAAAGTTTTGCTGCTATTGTTGTTTGCTGTGAGAAATGCAAAACTAACAAAAATCAGTGAAATAAGATCTGTAAACATCCCCCACCTAGTTTCTTGCTTGCAGAGACAAAATTCTGGAGTGGAATTAATTTGGCATGTTTCAATTACTATTGTTCTGTTTCCCGTGCTTATTCAGATGCACAGCATGGAGAAACTGCATGGTTTTTATGACTAACAAAGTAGGGAGACAGTTTTCCATTTTAAAATCATACATTTGGAAATACTTTTATTTCTCATCACCCCCACGTGTTTCTGTTTGCCAGTGATTCAAAGTCCTGCGCATGGGCCTGTGGAAAGGCTAATAATCTGTTTGCAAAGAAGAAATGTTTCAGAAGATCTTGTATTGCTGAATCTTTTTCTGTGTTTTGCCCCCCCCAGTAATGGGATTCTGCAGCAGAGAAGGTTTTTTTCCCCGACATGGGGGGGGGACCAAAAAGGCAAGCAGATTTCTCCCATCCTACTGGTGTTGGTTTCTTCTTTTGCCTTTTTAGTGGCCCTCTGGGATGATGTTTGTTATAGGATCTGTTGTGTTGAGTCCTGTTCTTTAATACGTACTCCTGTGGGCCAAATTCCTTGTACTTTCACAGTGTATTACCTCCTTGTTCCCTAGGATGATGATTCTCCTAAGTTGTCTCTGACTCAAGATGCCTTGAATTTTCATTACTAGGTCAGGTTTTCAAAAGTGCCGCTGCCTCAAATGTTTTCACTCAGCTGTTCTCTTTTGCCCTGCAGTATGCTACCGTGCCTGTGAAATCAACTGTTCCAGAGAGAAGCAACAGTCTAGCAAACTCTTGGGAACATTTCTGAGACCTCAACGTGGCAGTGGATTCTCTACACTAACCACAACCACAGACGGTCTGGAAAACTTGCTAGTTTAATGCACTTGTGACTCCCTTCTATTTGGCCTCATCAGAAACACAATCAGATTGTATAGATGTGCCTACTCTGAGGCACTGCACCAACCAAGATGTCTGTGTTGGCATCCATATGTTCTGGGGAAACTAACTTAACTTCCTGGGTTCAGCATGCAAATGCTATGTCTGCTAAATGCAAATAGTGTGGACCAATAGGAGAGGAAGTGGTGATGAAGACCCAGCTTGCACAGTCTACAGGTTTTGAAAGGTTTGAGTTTTCTTCAACCCAGTTCTAGTGTGATTTTATGGATTGAATGCCTGCTAGTGGTTGGAGAGAGAGTTATGTTCCAGGAGCAGATCTTCATTTCTAAGCAATCTAGTCTATGTGCTCTGAGACTTTTCCCTAGTGCGAACTAAAGCATAGCTTGTGTGCAGTCCCTTTAAATTTCAGGATCTGACCTGAAATGCTAATGTAGATGTGCACCAAAGGTGGAGTCAGAGATCTGTCTCTGAAAAGTAGTTCAAATTGTCCTGATGATTGTAGAGTATAAGGTAGAGAAGGGGTGAAGGGTGCACCCTTATTGCTTTTCGAAGACTGTTGCTTCCTTAATCTTTATTGATGGGATAAAGGCAAACAATTGGGCAGCTACAATATCCAGAGGGGCCTTCTTGAGTTACTGTCTTCAAGACCAACATTTTCTTTTGGCTTGGCTTATGCATGAGATCCAGGTTGTAGGGTAGGGTGGCCATGGGGGGGAAAATAGGGCATGACAACAGAGGATCTGTCACTGGCATCTCTGACAGACTGCTTTTCTGCTTGTGCTCGCATGCCATAAGGAGAAGACTCCAGTTCTGCAGGAGCTTCTGGCAGGCCTGGCTTGGTTATCTCATGTTTCTTAGTGTGACTTAAGGTGCCACCAATGCCTCTTCTCCCTGCCCTTTTGCATGAGAAAAGAGCAGGTCCTACTGTTTTGCTTGACTTCCTCCCCTGAATTTGGGGTGGTAGTAAGAGGTCAGTCTTTACTGTTTCATGCCTACATCGTTTTATCATAGTGATTTAAATTTCACAAATAAAGGAACTTTTTTTCATAACTTCACCATTATTGATTTTAGTTCAGTTATGGATGATGCTTTTGTCGGTTCACTACTCCAAATGTATTTTGACTTGTGGTTGTTTGAAAGGTTAAATAACAACCCAGGTGCTATAATGTACAGCAGGCGATTGAGGGTGGGGGAACAGAGAAAACTAATGAGCTGGAGGTCAGCCAGAGAACATGTCCTGCTGGCTGTCCTTGTGGGACTACAGCAGAGCCCTGGGTTGACACCATCAAGAGAAGAAAAATTATATTAAGAGTATGTAGCTTTGCACAAACAAGGTGTTTACTGCCAAATAAAGATCACATGCCTAAACTACCAAGAAACTGATGTGCATGTACCACGGAAAAATAACCATACTTCCAAAATGTGGGTTTTGGAAAAAAAATACTATTTCCTCCTTTCAGATACTAAAGCATCAGTAGTACTTGCAATTCCTCAGCAGTAAAGGTTGGACTACTGTAGTAGTGTTGCTGAGAAAAATACTTTGCGTTTGTAGAAAGCCTAACTTTAAAGGATTTACAACTGGTTTATTTAGGTCCTGCATTGACACGAGAGATCAGTTGACAAACAGTTGCCATATATTCCGTGACTGACTGGTCAGCCTGAGGATTCAGAGCATGTCACTGGAGGGTACAGTGGTAGAATATGAGATTTCTGATCCTCTGTTCAAGCACCTCTGGAATGATTCCCTTCTGCTTTTGGTTAAAGACAGGATGGAGATAGAATTTGTCACTACCAGGTATTTATACCTCTCTGCCAAACTTTCCCCAGAAGCAGCCATTACAGCCAAAAAATACTTAATACTGGTAGTAGGCTTTATAAAACTTGTGGTGGATAGAAGTATGTGCCTATAGGCCTGTGTGTTTAGTTCTTAACAGTATAAAGTGAGGTAATACTCCCACTCATTGCCCTGCTGCTTGAAGCAAAATATGCTTTTCTTTAAAGTATTTCACTACTGTCTCTTCAGAGAGCTTGTTTGTAAGTGTCCAGAAAAAAAACAAGGCTGCAAAACTGTATTCCAGCAGTAAGCAGCAATTTTCTATCAGACTACCTCTGTGCATCTCTAGCTGTAACCACAGAGCATTGTCTGTTTGTCATTACTGCTGCTAGCTGTTCTTTTATTGCCAAAGTCTCCCTGATTGCATATCCTGAGATGTCTCTCCAGAATACTGATAACTTGGGATTCATATGCAGAGACTATATAGAGTGCAAATGAAAATTAGGCAGCATGTGCTTTGCACTGTCATAATGCATTATTTGGGGTTTATCCAGGCTAGGCTTACGATTGCCATATGTGGACTAGCAGAAGATGCACATAAAAGTGCTTTTCAAGGACAGCAAACAATGGCAGATAAATCTTGTGGTGTTCTGTTTCAGTACATGTCAGTCATAGCTACTCTGAGGAGTTTGAGCCTGGAGGAGACCAGAGATTAGATGAGTGACTTTTGCTGCGTGACTGACCACTGAGTGGCATACCAGTGAGCTAAGAGCCTGGCAGCTAGGAAAGCAAGTAAGGTGTGAAAGGATACAATCAGAACTGCAGCGTACAACTGGTTCCCTAAATTTTATTGTCATCAACTTCAATGGGGATGTGACAAAATGCAAAGTGATATATTTCTTCTCACTAACCTTTTTATTATGACTTGCTTCTCCAAGAGCACTGCCCACAAATGTCAGCTGAATTTCACTTGGGTTTCTTAATTCATCTGAATTTTACTACTTCCATATGGAAGGAACTTGATTAAACATAGTAATTTGCTCTAGGCTTTCTTTTTTTTTTTTTGTTTTGTTTGTTTGTTTGCTTGTTTTTAAAGAAAGATTAAGTCTCTTATGAAGGGAGACTTACATGACTGTTCATCCTTGGATTTTTTTTTTTAGTAAAAGAATTATAGTACAAGGGCAACATCCTTTTTCCAGTGACTATTTTCTCACTCTACTACACTGTTGTCCGTTAATTCCAAAATCAGCTAATGTTAAAAGAAATGAATAACAATGTGTGCTTTAAGGCAGTATTGGTTCTTATCTTGAGGTAACTACGTAAGCACAGAGGGGAAACATAGGAATGGCTTCAGAACTTTTTGAAGAAGTCATTTTAGCAGCCCTTCCCTTGGGCAGAGCTCATGTTTCCTGACTGGTGTATAGCCACGGCCATGACTTTTTCACGTTTGTGTGTTATTCGATTATACTGTTTATTTTGCTTGTTATTCTTAGCAAGAAAGTTATGTATTTGATTTCTTTTCTATGATAGATGTAATGAAGCAAAAGTAGTGGAAAACTTCTACACAAGTTGATTTAAGTATTAATAATGGCTAAGTGTTCATTTCAGCCTGGCTTGTACCTTCTCATCACTATTTAGAAAAAGGGATGCGCCAACTGGTCTGCTTTGATAGCAGAACTGGCTCTGAGCAGCACTGTGTTACATCATGCCTTACATCTATTTTTGTCTTTTTAATGAATGATAAGATGACTAGTACTATATGTAATGTAGGAGGAAAGTGATGAATGTGATTTTTATTTTGATTTTGATTTTTTTTTCATTCGTTTCTGTCAGGCAGTAGCCTACTGTAGTACGAGGGAGAGGAATCTCATTTGAGAATGTCATTCATGCTGTTAGTTTATTGTTCATACTTTAGGATTGGATTGTAATCAAGTTTTTCTTTTGCTTTTAGCATGCTGCCCTTTTCCAAAGCTCCTTGCTGTGTGCATTGGAGAAATTAATGTGTATTTTTATCTAGTCTATGATTGTCTACAGAATTAAAAAGTTTTGTGTGTCTGTCTTTACTACTTGCTCAGCATCAGTTTTACTTGGGAACTATGGGAGCGTTTGCAGACCATGTGGAATACTGAATTAAAGATAGTGATTACATGAATATTTATATGTTTTGAGCGGTCTAGACTGAGTACATTAAAAAAAAAAACAAACACAAAACCACCACAGGTCTGAAGTCACAGTTGTGAAGTGTTATCTATAAATAATGTTACTAACAACTTCTGGAAATGAGGTTATGATAACTGCAAAATTATTGCTAGTTTGGGACTATTTCAAAGAAGCAAAGGGGATATGAACAGGGAAAAAGGAAAATTATGAAGAACTTATTAATTCTGCAAATAAGGAACTGTAGAGGTAGAAGTCTACATTGCTGCTTTTCAAGCCACAGTTTATTCAGGAGTTGGTAGGGAAAGCAGTAGCCCAAAGCATTCAGCCTGTGTTCAGGCTTCTTTGAGGAAACATATGAAGAAATGTCTGCTATGGCAGCATGGTTTGCATTGACCTACAGTACTGGGGAGGTGAATAAACAAGCAGTGATACTTCAGCATTTTTGCTGCCAAAAGGCTTTAGGAAACTGTAACTGTTCCTGTGCAAAAGCCGGCTGTAATATGGAAGACTTCGTACTCTATTCTTGATATGACCCATCTGTTAAACATCAGCCAAACTCTGGTTAAAATGTGTTCAAAAAAATAAAATAGTTACTCAAGATTACTGGCATCACAATCCAAGCTCTGCTTCTAAGGATGAAGTGGCATTACAAGGAGACTGTGCTGACTGTCATATCTAAAACACAGCATATGTGGTTTACTGTATGGTAGGTCTAACCTACGTTAGTGCAAACCATCTCCCAAGGCAAGTACTTAAACTGCCTTATGTCCTACTAAAAGATTTAACATTATTTTCAATTTTTTTCCTGCAGATTAGTCAGTAGCTGTACTTTATTTATATAATGAGATTTTGGCACTGTAGAAGTCTGCGGTTGAATTGGCCAGGTATCTAGTTTGTCAAAATTTGGTGTAAAATTCATTGTCACAAGATGCTGCAACCTATGAGCTTGCTTCTCATTTCTTTCAATTGTTGTAAATACCGAGTATAAATGCTAAATTCAAGGTAGTGTTCTCACTATTGACTGTGGTTCTTTCCATCATAATGTGTAACAGTGTGCTTGCATAAATAATGTATGTGATATCTAAAATTCATCTCAGCATGGGTAATAAGATTGAATTAAGTTTTTGTTCAAATATGTGTTCTGACTGTCTGGCAGAGTAATTCTTATAGCTACAGAAGCAGCAAAATGCTATGTGGGTTTCTCGCAGAGGAATTTTGTTCCTTCAGCATGTTGATTCAGAAATACTGTACATAATCGCCCTTTTAATCTTTTTTCTTTTTTAATGCAAAGATTTTTTTAATTGTGTTTTCTTGATGTACTACAGATGGTTTATTTGCTGTAGTCTTCTACCTTTTTAAAAAGAAAAATGCAAGCAAAATTTTACAACTGAAAGCTGAACATACCTGTTATCCCTTGGCATTGTTTCTTTCTCAGGGAGTGCTGTCCAATATCTCCTCCATCACTGACCTGGGAGGCTTTGATCCAGTTTGGCTCTTCTTAGTGGTAGGAGGAGTGATGTTCATTTTGGGGTTTGCAGGATGCATTGGAGCTTTGCGAGAAAATACCTTTCTTCTCAAATTTGTAAGTAGCCTTTGCAACTGTGGCATTCATCAGCTGCATAGCATAAGTCATGTTCTCTGTTTCTGCTTAACTGTGTGAAGATTTTAAATGCCTTTTGGGGAGCGGAAGGTGTTACCTGATGTGAGACTGCTGTTCCGTGAATCACTTCTGCCTAACTGTTAACACTTTACAGCTCTTCAGTCTCTGGTGCTTACTTTTGCTTTTTTAAGATTTGAAATTACTGATGGTAAGAATCATAACATGGAACTAGTGCTTTTCATATGGATATAGCCTAATGTTTTGCTTTCCTGTTACAAAAAAGAGAGAAATTTCTACTAAGAATCTGCATGTTGAACTTAAGATTCCATAGCTAGCACCCTGTGAAATATGAGGAATGTAGACAGACCACTGAATGTGACCCGTGTGATCTGCTGTGCAAGTGCCCCTCGTGGTACAGAGTAGGTGGGACTGTTATAAGGGATTGCTTGCTGATGTTCTCGGTTCTGTTCTGTTCAGCTAATCTGAAAAGGCTTTATTGCTTACTGGCAGTGCTGGAGCCTGAGAGGGAGAAAGGGAGGAGAATGTGCCCAGGATAGGTAAAGAAAATGGAAATTGTCTCTCTGGGCTGGACTGTTAGATGGGGAGGGAGCTGCTGATACAAAAACATACCTCAGTGTTCAAAACTCCTTTAGCTATGTAGCCTGGTTCTGTTTTTTGAAAGCTTTCCTCCTGTGAGCTTTGAAGATGAGGAAAGCAGTGTCATGTTGCATTGTAGATAAATCTAAGATTTATAATAAAAATCTGAGATTCTTTCCTCCACCACTTTGATTTCCAGAGGTGGGCATAGCCTGGGTAGCAGTTGTGTCTTCATAACCATTAACTGTTAATACAGACATGAAAAGGCTTCCAGTGAAATAACTGCCTTCAGATGACATATTTGGATCCCACAGATAGGTTGTATAAGGGGAGGAGGCAGTTGAGGGTTGCAGTTAGAGGCATTTATAAAGCAGCTTGGGATAGTTCTAGCTTGCTTTGGTCTTAAAAAAAAAAAAAAAAAAAAAAGGTGGGGAGGGGGAAGCTAATGTAACACTTTTTTCTCCCTTGCTTCTCTTAGCATGCCTAAAATGAGCCCATCTGCTGTACCAGAAATAGCTTCCTATACGGCAGCTGGAGGAGAAATTAAAAATGCATCTGAGCAAACACAGAGAGCATATTAAAACGAAACTCAAAGGCGCAGTTGCAAAAGGGATGTACTTCCAGTATACGAAGACCCCTGTGTGTTTTAAAATGGTGTAGACTCAGTGGAGATGCTTAAAGAAAGTGGCAGATCATTAGTAATGCCTTTGGCATCCATTGAATTTGCATTGATCATAGCAGCCTCATTTGGTTTTAATGTATATGTGAGTCATTCCATAGACATTCTGCTCTGACTTAGTCATTTATTAATTTCTGCTATTATCAATTTTTCCTTTGTCTGCTTAAGCAAAGTTTTACCAATGATGATGTCTAAAGAAAAAAATCACTTAGAAAGCATTTCACTGGCACTATTGGTTGTTCATGCATTTGCAAATGTAAGTGCCTCCATAGAAATTTAAGATGAGTTTTCAGAGGGCCTTACAGGTGGTGGGTAGCCATCTCTGTTGAAATGTACAGTGTATTCTCTTGGACCTCTTTGAAAAATCCCAGTGAAATGTCCAAGGCTTGAATTTATTGTTGTTTTTATTATTTGTTAGAATAAAACTAAGACTCTTGTGCTACAGCCCTAATTAAAACTGATGTATTTTTAATTTAAAATTTCCTGTGTGCTAGAATACCTTGAACTTGCACTGAAACAGATAAAGCCTTGACAGGACGTAATTGTGAGCCTTGAAAAATAAGTTTCTGGCCATAAAGCAAGCTAATTTTAACTTTTTTCTTTTTCTTCATAGTTTTCTGTGTTTCTTGGAATTATTTTCTTCTTGGAGCTCACTGCTGGTGTTCTAGCATTTGTTTTCAAAGATTGGATAAAGGACCAGCTGTATTTCTTTATAAACAACAACATCAGAGCATACCGAGATGACATTGATTTGCAAAACCTCATAGACTTCACACAAGAATATGTAAGTTGGACTATGTTTGTTTTTTTGGTAAAGTCTACTTTAAAGAAGTATCTACTCTATTTCTTACTTTCCATCTGGTTTCAAGGAACAACAAGTATTCTAGCATATAATATTTTTGAATAGATACTTATATATTTTTATAATTTTTACGGAATTTCTACAAGCACATAGCACCTGTGAAAAGTACAAGTGAGTAAAACAAGGAGGAGAGTTGGGGTGACTTGCTCTTGAACTCTTCTTGAACAAGAGATAGTGTGTCAAGTCTACAAATTAATCATCACTGTCTTGCGTTTAGTTTTGTAGCACATTCCATATGTGTATGAAGATATTTTAGCGTTCCTGGGAAGAAGGGGTGTTCAAGATGTTTTATCGTAGGAGCTATCACACCTGTTTAAAAAAAAATAAATACCCTTTTCTAAGCTTTATTTGGTTCTGAGATGAATGTTGCTGTAGTTTTAGCAACATTAGAGGTGCTACACCACACTGCAGAGTGGCAGAGATGTTTAGCAGTGAAACTACAATGTTATTTCTTTAAGGAGACTTAATGAAGTTAGCCTAATGAAGTGGGCAACTCGTAGTTCTCATATGAAATCCCCAAATGACGCTACAGCTGCACTTGGGAGGGAAGGGTGAAGCCAGACACTACGGGTTAAGCTTGTAATTTATCACAGTGTGTAAATGAGTCTTGCACTTACTGTTGTATACAAGTTATTTTGCCAGTACCTTCTTGCCCAGTACTCAATTCTGTCCTGTGTTGATGAACTCCTTGTAAGGAACCAATATATTGATAATTGCCTTAAACGTTGCTTAATGCACAAATTCAAGCAAAGCTGGTGCAAAGCTTTTCTACTCCGTTTGGAGAGGAACTGAAACAAGCTGTAGCTTCAAAGTGAGCCATTGTAGCCTGACTTGGTAACCACAAGGTGGTACAGGATGGAATGGCTTTAGGTCTTGTGAAGGTGAGGTCTAGCTAGTTCTTCCTGGCAGAAACTTCTGTGGTAACATAAGGCAACTGCTCATGTGCACAGCAGGGGTTGCCGAAACCCCTCACAACCACTGATGAGGACCCCCTGCAACCACCACTCAGATGTTGATCTTGCTCAGAACTGACCAAGCACCCCTTCACTTTGCATGTGAATGAGGAGGTGTCCTCTTGAGAGCATAAAACCCGAATTGACAAAATCTCGGGTGGTACCCCCCCCCCCCCAAGACACCCAGGATGAAGAGCACCAACAGGATGCCACTGTATCCAAGAGTAGTGGTACCTCTTTTTCTCTCCCTCTCGCCTTTCATTTTATTGAATAGTGGCCAGATCTAAGTAACAACATGTGGCACAGGACTTGCTTATCCAATTAAAGTAACTGCCATTGAGCTATTGTATTTAACCATGTCTTGTATTTTGTATTAATAAATCATAAAACTCATTGGTTGGTGTTGTTTCACCTCAATTCAGTCCAAGGGTATCATAAACTTGGTCATTGGTCCCAAGGGAAAGGGAGTTCATCCTGAACAACTCCTTTTGGGTCACAACACTCCTCTTTGAATTTGGCTCTGTGTAGCTAACATGGTTAAGTGTTGGTTAAAATAATGTTTACTAATTTTTGTACATTCTGCAATTAAAATAATTTAATTCAACGTTTGTTTTGCTTTTATATATGTTGGGGGAAAAAATGAGTAAGTAACAGGATGTGGATCCTTGTAGACTGGTTTGAATCTTGTCCACTTGAGAGAAGGTCAGAGGGCACCACAGTCTGAAAGCAGTGATCGACTTGTATGCAAGAAAAAGGCTATAGACCACTTTTGCAGGCACTACATATAACTTGCTCTCCTAACTGGATTAGCAATCTTAGCAGGTAAGTCACGGACAGCATGAGTTTGGAGAGCAAGCTACTACTTCAGCTAGTAGAGGTAATGCTTGAACACAGCATGTTCAGATATTGCAGAGGGAGCTTTGCTGCATCTAGAAAGAGAACTGCAATTCCAACACTTTTTAAAATGTGGTTTGTTTGGGGGTTTTAAATTATTTTTTTTCAATTGATGTAGATGGGTTCATTGGGCTAGCTCCTTAAATACTGTAAACCATAAGTGCTCCACTGATCTCCAGTCCATTCTTTGTATGTTCAGCAAGTTTTACCAATTTGTGTGTTCAACATGTTTTGCCAGAGACTAAGCCTGCCATTTGGCCTGTTTACTTTTTGAAGGATTCTGCTTGCCTTTTGCCTGCCTGCCTGTGGTGTATCCCCTTGCACCCCTCCTGGGAAACCTGCGTGCTCGATTACCGCTCTGAAATGCCTGTACACCAACGCACGCAGCA
>JAVJGJ010000001.1:71513801-71579470 GCA_035590215.1 Microhierax caerulescens
TGCTGGTGGACAGCAAGGTGACCATGAGCCAGCAGTGTGTCCTGGTGGCCAAGAGGGCCAATGGTACCATGTTGGGGCGCATTAGGAGGAGTGTGGCCAGCAGGTCGAGGAAGGTTGTCCTTCCTCTCTACCCTGCCCTGGTGAGGCTGGACCTGGAGTGCTGGGTCCAGCTCTGGGCTTCCCAGTTCAAGAGAGACAGGGAACTACTGGAGAGGGTCCAGTGAAGGGATATGAAGACGATCAGGAGGCTGGAGCATCTCCCCTATCAGGAAAGGCTGAGAGAGCTGGGCCTGTGTGGCCTGGGGAAGACTGAGGGGGGATCTCCTCAGTGCAGATAAATATCTTAAGAGGGTGAGTGTCAAGAGGATGGGGCCGGGCTCTTTTCAGTGGTGCCCAGTGACAGGACAAGGGGCAACGGGCACCAAACAGAGGAAACAGAGGAAGTTCCATCTGAGTGTGAGGGAAAATGTCTTCACTTGGAGGGTGTTGGAGCCCTGGCACAGGCTGCCCAGAGAGGCTGTGGAGTCTCCTTCCCTGGAGAAACTCAGACCCCACCTGGACGCTACTCTGTGCAACCCACTCTAGGTGAAACTGCTTTAGCAGGGGGTTGCATGAGATGGCCTGCACAGGTCCCTTCCAGCCCTGACCACTATGTGATTC
This sequence comes from Microhierax caerulescens, assembly GCA_035590215.1. NCBI lineage: Eukaryota > Metazoa > Chordata > Aves > Falconiformes > Falconidae > Microhierax > Microhierax caerulescens. The sequence goes on from JAVJGJ010000001.1 coordinate 71,514,462, forward strand.
TTTGAATCATTAAAAATGTTATTTGTAGAGTGTTTGATGCTCAGGAAAAAGCATTCATACTGTCTGATGTACAGCCAGGCAAAGATTCCCCAAAAACTGGCAAAATGAGTAGCTGTACTGGTGTAGCCCTCAGATGATTAGTTTTATTGAGATCCCAGGGCACATTAGACTGGACAGAATATCATACTCTCTGTTCTACTATCCCTGGGGCCTGAGCTTGTAGGCCTGTGCAGCAATGTGGTGTTGTGTAGGCGTATCATCTCACTCCATGGATTTCTCTCCACTGAGCAGAGTTGCAGGGTGTGAACATAACTTTAATCACATGGTAATTTAAAACTTAAAGGTTTGGAATGGGCTTTTTTTAAAAAAAATTAAAAAGGCAAGGCAGCTTCAATGAAACTGGAGGGAATCTCTGATTTTGTTTTGAAAGCCAGAGGGGAAACTGGCAATGATGATGCATGTAACTAATGCTGAGATTTGTTTGTTCTGAAAGTCAAGAAGCTCTCCTTTCTTTGTTCTAGTGGCAGTGCTGTGGGGCTTTTGGAGCCGATGACTGGAACCTTAATATTTACTTCAATTGCACAGATTCCAACGCAAGTCGGGAGCGCTGTGGTGTGCCATTCTCTTGCTGCACTAAAGACCCTGCTGTAAGTGCCAGTCAAGAGGGTGGGATGGGTCTGCTGTTGCAATTTTAAATCACTCTCTGAGATTTTTTTTCTTTTCTGCAAGTCATGAATGATCATATGTTCTCATCAACCTATATTTTTTTTGGTACTTGCAGCTCATTTTAACCACTAAGTTCTCTGTAGTCAGCAAAAAGCTTGAGCTAACTTAAATCTTGTATGCCAATTGTTGCTTTTAATTAAAATTAGAGAACCGTGTGCTTAGCTGAACATACATATTAATTTTAGCAAGTATAGAAACCAGAAGCCCTTAAAGCTTTCAATTGATTATCATCAGGGTATTTCATTCACTGCTTTAAAGAACAGCAACTCTAAGATTAGACACTCTAGAGCAGGTATTACTCATTACTTAATTCAGTGTCCTGAGGCTGCAGCCAGTTTGACTCAGTCTGTGCTAGGTATGGTAATGAATGACAGTCTGTGCCCTGAAGAACTGACATATGTTTGCATTAGAATCTCGAGTCAGTTATGGACATCTTTACATGCTCTTTTTTCCTCCCCTTTAAAATTTGTGCTTGTTCTACAGTCACCCAAGATCAGACTTGCAAGGTCAGAAATTGTTTGAGGGAACAGATTTTTGGTATTTTCTTTATGTCTTCTTAAATAGTTGTAGTTCCTGGATCATCAAGCTCAAACTGCTGGAGTCATGCATTACTAGCACAGACATGATAAGGAACGAAGGGTGAAGTGTAGGGAAGCAGTTCACTCAGTGTCACAGTTTCACTAGTTACAGTGAAAGACTTGGAATAGGGATGGGTGTGTGCATGGAAACTGTTACGTGGCTAACACTGTACACATTTGACTTTCATATAACTTAAAAGTAGCCTGTGAATGCTTGTGTTAGTTCAGCTGTGGTCTTTTTCTGCACCTGGAGTGACTTATAGTTCCTTGAATGTATGAGCCTGTAGCACAGACTAAAGTTAGGTAAGTTGCCAACAGGCACCTGAGGTGCTTCCTGCCTTGCTAATGCAATGCAGCTGCTACTCCCAGCGTTCAGTCACTGCACTGCCACTTGCACAAGCTGCATTCTGGTTCCTCTGCAATGAATGTGTATTCACAATAGTTTGAATCTTTCTCATAAACATCACTGAAAATGTTTTAATGAAATATTAAAACAAAATATAGGTTAGTGTCAAGCATTGCATTATGCTTAGGATTCCCCCTACTGTTTGCTTATCTGTCCACCCACCCACATCACAACCCAGCTTTAAAAATGTAGTTGTTATAAAACCAAACCAGTGACAGCAGTACAAGGTAATCCTATAAATACATAATCCATGCTAAAGTTATCTCTCTCTCTTTGTGTGTATATGGTTATGTAGTTTCTTAGGGGGTGATGCAGCAACCAGAAATGTAAACATAAGTCTCATTCTTACTCATTTTAGGTAAGCAACATGCTTAATTGCCTTTAAAATAAAGACTAAAATTAGTATTTCTAAAAATATTAGAAGTCATGCATATAATGGATGTAATTGTAACTAAGCTGTGACTGATTTAGTTGCAGTGATAAACACAAGTTTATTCTGTGGGAAAGCAAATTTGTTCTTTTTGGAATTAGGATGTAGTGTCAGACTGTGCTTTTTGCGATTAGGATGCAAAAAGTTATGTGTCTGCTTTATTGAATAGGGCTTCTAGTTTAGCTTGAATCAGGAAGTGGTAAGTTTAAGATAGGCCAAAATTAGTCTCGTTTAAAATGGATTTGGACTGCTATGGTTCACCTTGCTGTAGTTTAGCAGGTTGAAATGTTATAAGTACAGCAAGGCCTACAAAAGTTGATTTATTTCCATTTCATTCTTCACACTTTCTTTTGGTTAACGAATTCCAAGGCTAAAGGCAGAAGACACTGATGATGGAGAAAGTAGGCATTCAGTACAAAGAAGAAAGCTTAAAATATCTCTGTTGGAATCTTACCTGCTTTTACAGGTTGGAAGTGTGTGGCACTTATATTTTAGATCCTGGAACAGAAATATTAATCTCATTAAATAATACAAATTGCTCAGATCTTAAAGGTCCTTTGAGGGAATCCAACTTGGGCAACTGACACGATGCAACCTGTTGATGTACTTCCTGCAAAGTGAGGAAACACTTAGAGGAGCTTTAACTGCTGATAGGAGATACTTTTTTCCATATGGCTGCTTTTAAAAATTTATTTCTCCGCTGGCTGCCTTTCTTACTTCCCATAACTTGATTAAATTGTGGTGTTGAGTACGCCTAGCTAAAATCGGCTGATTTTCTCACTTCCTTGAGTAGTTCCTTCTTCTGCTCAGTGTTATATGAGCCAGTGACTTAGTATTTTGCTGCCATTGTAACTGACACCAAAAGTAGTTGCTTCATTTTATTGTCCTGCAATAACTCTGTATACAGAGAAATTCAGGTTCAGCTTCCAGTGGGAGCACTCTTCACTGGGAAGAGTCTGCCATAGACTGTTTTATTAGCTGTGCTTTGGGAGTACTAAAACAGGCAGGAGGAGAAAAAACCCATGTCCTTTCCCATTGGTATCAAGCTCCTATAAGAAAGAACAGGCAGTAAGTACTCATTACCCCATCACTTTTTTCCTCCCTAGTTTTTGGGAAGGGACTAGGTACTATATGTATTTCTACAGACATCTTCAGTAAGAACTTGCTGCTTCTGCAACAGAACTGCCCCTTCTCACCTCCTCATGCTGCACAGACTGACCCTGAAAAGTAGTGTTGGCATATTTTTCAGTATGGGCAAAACTTTTTTAGCAGAAGGTTCTTTTACTTAAAATATGTGTTCCTTAATCTCCCTACTTTGATTTCTGAATGCTTGAGAAGGGCAATGAAGCTGGGGAAGGGTCTGGAGCACAAGTCTTATGAGGAGTGACTGAGGGAACTGGGGTGGTTTAGTCTGTAGAGGAGGAGGCTCCGGGGTAACCTTATCGCTCTCTACAGCTGCCTGAAAGGAGGGTGTAGGCAGGTGGGGGCAGGTCTCTTCTCCCAAATAAGAAGCAACAGAACAAGAGGAAACAGCCTCAGGTTGTGCGAGAGGAGGTTTAGATTGGATATTGGGAAAAATTTCTTCACGAATAGGGTGGTCAAGCATTGGAACAGGCTGCCCAGGGAGGTGGTGAAATCACAGTCCTTGGAAGTGTTTAAAAAACACTTAGATGTGGTGCTGAAGGATGTTCTTTAGTAATGGACTTGGCAGTCCTGGATTAATGATTAGACTTGATCTGAAAGGTCTTTCCAACCTAAATGATTCTATGATTCATCTGAAACATGGACTTCACCCAGGTGGAGGGCCAGTTTTCCCAGCTTACTGTCCTGAGAGCAGGAAATATTTTTTTGATGTGCTTTAATTTGATGCAGATAATTCATAGCACTGAATGGAAGAGGAAGGGTTTTTTAAAAAGCAATATGGTAATCAAAGTTAGGGTGATTGTCTTACTACTTACCAGACAGACTCTGTGGAGCTGAGAGGGGGTGTTTGGGAGACATTGCACTGATTGCCTCTCTTCTGTCTCTCTCCTAGGAAGATGTTATTAATACTCAGTGTGGCTACGATGCAAGGCAAAAACCAGTAAGCGTTTTTTTTTGGTGTTGGTTTTTTTTTTTGTTTTTAATGTGGTATATTAAGGATCTGAATCTCTCTTGCGAGAGCAGGTTATTCTACTGATGGGATAGTTGAATATAATTATGTCTGTTTTCTTCCCTCTTCTCCTTGGCAGGAAGTTGATCAGCAGATTGTTATCTACACTAAAGGCTGCGTCCCTCAGTTTGAGAAGTGGTTGCAGGACAATCTTACCATAGTTGCCGGTATATTCATTGGGATAGCATTACTGCAGGTAAACATCACGTTCACTGCAATGGGTTATGCAGAAGAACCCATAAATACAAGGGCGGGAGCTGTCTATGAGAAATTGAAATACACTGTCAGCTGCACTTAGAAGTATAACACCTGTAGGTTTTAGTGAAGGGAGCTAAATGCATGAGGCTTTCTTTGTGTTGAGGAGTATTTAATTTGTATCTGGAGGGATGCATTTTTTCTTTTCAGCTATTTGCAGATCAGAACCCACACTCTGTTAAGACAGATTAGATAGGTAGAGTACAGACCTACTGTTTCTGATGGTGCTTAAATGAACAGCAAAAAGCTTACAGTTGCTTTTGTGAAGCAAGTCTAGAACTGCTCAATTTCCCAGAATCTAGTGCGCTATAAAAATACTGGGGTTACACGAGATTTTCAATATTAGTCCTTCTTCCAACACTTACTGTGAATTTGATTTCTAACTTTCTGATGCTTGTTTTCATATCAAAGTTCTATATAACCTAAGGAGTTTTCCTGTGTGAAAAGAGTTGTCTGATGCTCCAAATGAATAAACTGTTGTCTCTTCCAGATATTTGGGATATGCTTAGCCCAGAATTTGGTTAGTGACATTGAGGCTGTCAGAGCCAGCTGGTAAAACTGCTGAAGTAACCACAGCAAGACACTGGACAACCGAAACCCTCTGAAACCTCCAGTGTGTCGCTCCGACACCAAGCTGTATGGACATGGGTGACAGGGAAGCCTTCTCTCCCAAATAGTCTCAAGTCTAAGTTCCTGACATTGCAGTGAACTGGTGTTTCTTTGGGGTGGGGGAGAGAAGAGTGGGCTATTTAAAATCTGCTGCTCACTGACATTATTTTTCTTTAAAACCACAAGTTTGAAAGCTGTTGAGCCGTGAATCTCTACTGTATTCTTGATCCTGAGTAACAAGTGGACACTTTTTTTAAATTGGTGTATTCAGTGGGACAGAGTTGCATCATTGTAGTCTGTGGATATGCTGTTTATTCTTCGTGTCATGAGCTCTGTGATAGCTGCCAAATATTCCTGAGATGGTCTCTCTCCTCACCACTCTCTAAAGGAACAATTTTCTTGTTTTCACAGCTAAACATAACTACAGGCCTAAACCCATCAAGCAGGAAGCAACTTTCTATGCATCTATTGTACAGTAAAAGAAATTGTTTTTAAAACAAGGGAAAAAAATTTTTATGCAAGCTTCCAACTGTCTCCCTGTGGTACTTTTAGGTTGGAATCGGCAAGCTCAACAGGGAAAATTACCTAATTTTATCAACATCTTTCTTCGTTCTCCACCCTTGTATGAAGGGAAAGGAGTTTTATATTTGACAAACAAGGGTTATAGAGCGTTTGGTTGCTGCCATACCTTAGGACATCAGTCTCTTAAGGCAAGGATGGGATATAACTGTATAAATGTATGAAAGCAGTGTGGATGTTGGATCCAAGTGAATAATATTATTCAAAGAATGAAATATATATTAACTTAAAAATCAAAACATATGTATGTGATAAGGCTAAATCGTTTTACTCTGGAATTTGGTGTAACCTAATGTATTTAGGGATCTCACTAATATTAGTGCTTTGATATACTTGTGCAAAACTTCTTTTAAGGTAATTCCTTGGTCTGTTCCTAGCTGAGGCTTTGGTCTTTCTTTTTTTTTTTTTCTTTAATTCTTTTTACTTGCATGAACTGTGGAGTTAAGAATCTGTGACACTCCAGTGCTTCAAATTTGTGCATATGTTTTAATACAGTCTAATCCAAACTTATTTATTGGTAAATGCATGTGATTATGGAAAGATCATATCCCATTCCCTTGGAAGTTGGAGAGAACAGCTTTTGCCAGATTAAATGCTTACCTCCAGTGAACAAATCCTTGCTATGGAGATATGTCTCCCTTTGTTGCTCCAAATGCAACAAAAAGCTTTCTTGAAGCAGTGGAATATAAAATTTAAAATAGAAGCGCGTATTAGAATCAGCCAAGACTCTTTTGAATTGGACAAAAGAGTAGAATTTGGAATAAAGCACAAATAGTGCAAGAAGAATTAGATCAGACTCCATCCAGCTTAGAGTTTTTGATTCATTCTTCTTCACTAATAATAGTGAACTTACAAACCTGACCATGGCTTGGGTAATTTTATTGCACTTTGTGTAAATTTAGCTTGTTCTATGACCCTTCTCAGTATCTGCAGAACCAGTCCTGAAAGCTGTGAGGTCTTGGCTCCTGCTTTGGTCAGACAGTGGCAAAGGGTATGTAGCACCTCTTTGTAACAGCATAGCATCTTTGAGATGAATTTCAAAAAATGAAGTATGTGGAGTAGAAGAGATGAATGCATTGCTTTCAAAGCTTCCCTGTTCTGGGGGATCAGTGGAAGGCTGGTCTGATGACTTACTAAGGTCCTTTTGGTCCTATGACTCTTAAACATGTGGAATATATGTACCCTTGCACATTTTGCCTTTCTGTGCTTTAGTTGGCCATGTTGGTTTTTTTTTTTCCCCCCTCCAAAGGCTGGCGGTAGGCACACACCGGTGCTCTGCAGTTGCCTCAATCCTGTTGCCCTCCTGTCTTTGAGCATTACCTCATGCTCTTCTGGTTAACTCCCACTGACTGGCTCTGAATCAGGCAGCCTCCGAATCCTTTGGTATCTGCTGTTAAAGGCCAGCCATGACTCAGAGTAATTTATTTTTTTTAAAGCCTTTGAAAGCAATTATAATTCACTGTCCTTAATAAAGTTGGTTCCACCTCACCACAGCGTTATGTTTTTCTTAGCCACTCCTCAACTTGAGGAGTTACTGGTGTTTGTTTCCTCCCACACTGTTTTGCCTAATAGCAACAGGACAGACAGATCATCAGGACCAGTGTTGCTGCACTGAGACAAAATGGTGTGGGGAGAAATCAGGGAACCATGGTTGAGGAAGTAAACCCTTCACCCCAGGGCCTTGATTGTGACCCAGTGCTTTGGTTTGGAGAAAAAGAAAGAAAAGGCTACATTACAGAAGCATTCCATGTTGCCACTGATATTGAATACTGCTGTTGCTGCTGTGGGCTTCTGAAGACAACTTCATTCTTCTACTTGAATTTCTGCAGTTGTACTGTATTGGCCTTCTGTCTTGTCATGCTGTGGTCTGAGTTCCAGTCTGCTGGATGTGGCGTTGGCAGCGTCAGACTGATAGGAAGGTAAATGCTCTGAAGTGAGCAATTCTTGTTTTCACTACTTGCACATGTACATGCAAATGTGCAACACTTCTGCTGAGTCCCAGAATGACTGACTGTTCTTACAAAAACCACTAACTTATTTTTCTAGAGCTTGTCTTTTATTATTGCAGATGCTGATGCTCCCTGCTTCCCTGCTCCCAAGAGATGCTCTTATTTTGCTCATTTTTGCAGTTGTTTGATGGATGCATACTGAACATTTAGGATTAGCTGTCTATATTGCACATTTAAATCCCATATATTTTGTTACAGATTGGGTAAAATGTCCTAGAAATGCCCCATCAGCAGCTACTCAGCAGTTTAGGTATCCAGTTTGGAAAGCTTGTGGGAGGCCTTGGAAATCAATCTGTTACTGTTTGAGCCTGTCAAATGCAAGCAAGCTTTCTTCCAGAAAACTTTGTGAAAACTTCAGGTGAGCCGCCACTAAAGCACAACCGCCGGCTAAATGGGCTCATTTTCTAAAGCAATAAGATGTGGTAGGTGGTCTGACTTCTCGGCAGTTTCTAGCTAGCCTAGGTGTGAGTTCAGAGGTTGCTCATAATTATCTTTAATGTGCAGTAGTTGTTCAGAAATTTGTTGTCAGGCTTATGGCCCTTATGGGATGGTGGCATTGCTAACAAGAACTTTGGTAACTTCAGCAGTCGCCAGGGATTTAGAGCCATTTCCAGATTCCTCGCTGAGCCCTTGACAAAGGCCAGTGTGCTCCTCTGCTTTCTAAACACTCCGTATTCATAGGCCTTTCTGCTCTCTGATATCTTTTTTTTTTTTTTTGATAGCCTAATGGACAAATGTTTGCTTTGTCTCTGTGTGATTGTTTCAGCAGCAGTAGGATCTCTTTGCTTCAAAATCTGTGATTTTGATTGTGCCCCTTAGAGTCTGGAGCTGTGGAGATGCTTGCTCAAGTGTACTGTGTCTGTCCTGAAAGCCGCCTTCTCTCCCCTTTGAGAGAGACGCTAATTGTAGTTCTAGTGTGTAAATAGTGTTTGCAATGTAAATAGCAGCATGCAGATTAAATGATTCTTGCACATGACTGCTGTTCACCCTGGAAGTGTCTGTTACCGCCCTGCGAGGCGCCCCCGTGGGAGCGGTGCTGGGGGGCCCGGAGGAGCCTGGGTGGCTGTTCGGGCCCTGGCCAGGAGCAGGGCATCCCTTGCCTTCCCCCCTTGCCACTGGGCTTTAGAACAGTGCCAGACAGTCAGGCGGAGGGTCAGCGTCAGCACCCCTGGCAGTTACCAAGAGGTTGCTGTCACTTGTGGTGGGACTAAATATGGTGCTATAAGAACCATCCTGGACGTTAATCTGTGTTTTTACTACTTTAGAGATGCCCTTGGTAAAATTGATTCTGATTAGCAACATTGGTTACAGGAGAAACTCTCGTGATTTTTTCATTCTGTTTGCCTTCTTGCTGTGTGTGACTTTTGAATGCATTGGAATGGCAGTTCTGCAAATCCCTAGCAGGGAGATTAGTTCTCAACAGGTGTCAGGCACCACTGAAAGTTCCAGTTCCTCCCTCCCATTTTTGTTTTCTCTTTGAATTTGTTTCAGATTTCTGCAACTGGTCATAAAACTCTCTAAAGCAAACAGACTATAAACCTGCCCTGTTGGATCTATTTGCTACCAAAATGTACCACATGGGGGGGACGGGGACGACACACACCTCACAAAAAAAGATCTGTCTCCCTTAACATGCAGCATAGAAATAAGTGTGGTGACTACTAGTGTGCACCAGGCAGCACTGCTAGCTGTCTTTTGTGTTTTGGCAATATATGTGCTAATAAAAAGCTCCATCCATATGTGTGTTCATGATCACGCTGTGTGCATAGTAGAGATGGACTTGATACTACCTTGAGCTCTAGGGAGATTGGGATTTGGGTTTTTTGACTCAGACCTGACTCTGACACATATTCCAGATCAGTTCCAACTGAATCTCTCTGGTTCATCCTGAGGTGTACAGCAAGGTGTCGATATTTACCCTTTGTGTATAATTCCTTTTTATACGAATGTATTCTCTGGTGTTCCTTTTTTTTATCAGATGTAAAATTGATTGTAAAAGCCAACTACACTTACTGATGGAAAGTATTGCTATAACAGAACTGCATGCCCAATTGAGTTTGACTTGAGCTTTAGCTTTCTGGTTTTGGACTGGTTACCTTCAGTCTAGGAGAAAAGCATAGATCAGGTGCATAATGTATTACTTGTCATCTTTAGCATTAGACTGTGGTATTGTATCACATGCTGATCTCAATGGATGTAACTGGAGTCTACGTAGGAAGTTAATGCAACTTCCTGGTAATTCATTTTAAGCTATTGAAAGTGGTCTTGATCATGCTACTTGTGTTCTTGGGTTTTGGTTTTTTAATAGAGGCATTTTTTTAGGAATGTTTTAATACACTTATGGACAATACAATAGTTTTAATAGTTGTGCAGTATTCTGTATTTACTTGAAGTAAATCATTTTATATGCAATTTGTTAGATAATTACAATTTTATAAATAAAATGGCGTGAAATATGATGTTGTGAATGTGTACTTTTGATGTATGTAAAATTAACAGTACAAAGGTACATTCATGCAAAATTCCCTAGGAGAATACCCTATGCCTGCCCTCCCAGAAACTAAGAGGAAATAAATTCCCAAGTCTCTCATATACAGTGTAGAATATTGTGTTCTAATTACAGTCGCAAAACACATTATCACACTGCCAGTGGCTGCCCTTAAATGAATAATAAGCTAATACGTGAAAAGCACATCCCCAGGAGGCAATCCCATACCTACTGTCAACTGTTGTTGAAGTCTCTGGCTAATGAACATGCTCTGCTTCTTTCTGACAGGTTGTTGGTGTTCCTCAGACTGCTGTGGCTGCTGCTTAGTACAATCGTTGGAGCTCTTCTCATCATCATTTTAGTGACCCTGAACTGTTCAGAAGTTGCTGCTTTGCAGGGAGTAGCACAAAGGGGGTTTGTCATGACAATTAAACCTTTGTAAAGGGAGGTGAGAATTTATCTTTTCTAGGTGCAACACGACCTTAAACAGAAGTAGTGAGAGCTGACTTATTTTATTGTGCAGGTAAAAATGGGTAATGGTGTCTTGTGCTTGCTTAGACAGAGGAGAAAGCCCAGGTTTTTAGTATTTAAAAAAACTGAGAGCAAGCTAGTGCAATTCAATACCACAAACCTATAGTTTTCTCCACAAAACACCACTGTGACTGATTTAGGAAGCATGTCTCCATCTGCAAATTGAAGTCCAATGCCTTTTGCTTAATATACATTTCTCTGGATGTATGGAAATGACTTGGCAAAATAAGAATACAAATAATGAGGCCCGGGGGTGGGGGCAGGGAAGAGAAGGAACAAAATTCCTCCAAAAAAGAAGCAAAGTCAAGGACGTTGCTCTAAATCTTTATAACATGCAATAGATGTGACACCCTTGTATAAGCTCTTTTCATGATGGAGGGAGAGACTAGGAGTGGCTACCTGCATTCTGTCTAACTCTTAACAGACTTGCACACTGTTCCTTGAAGTTGTGGCTAGTTTCTAGGATTTCTGAAACAAGTTACCTTTTCTGGGTCTCATGGTGTCATTTGAGCAATGGGTCCTCTGGATCCAAGGCCCTTATTTGTTGGGGTTTGTGTCTCACCCAAAGGAAACTTTTCCTTGTATTTCCACACTGTGAAATGTAAAAACATATCTAGGCTTTTAATCTTCCTGGCTGGTGTGATGCAAGGTCTTGCAAAATTCGTACAGATGCAGCCAAACCTAACACAGCAGGCAGGTACCACCTGCCCTGTGCAGTGTGGCAGCAGTGATCATTTTAGCTTGGTGTACTGTGGTAGCAGACAAATGAAAAGGCCCGATGTGTCCTGCCTCACCATCAGAGAAACAGCCTGAGCAGCAGATATCAAGCTTTGCTTAGATGTCATCTATCCGCTAAACATCTAATCAGAACCATTGTCAGCAATTTCAATTCAGTTGACTTCAGTCAAGTAAGCAGTGAAATGCAAACAATAGTAACGCCCTTAGATTCTGTTTCTCTTTTTAGAAGAGGCTTAGAGGATAAACGATTGACCAGCTATATAGAATGACCTGCAGGCTGTAGCAAGCCTTGGAACAGCACAGCATTTGTGAGGGTGGATAGAGTCTCTTCAATTACTTCCTCCTACTGCAGCGTACACCCATCTTTGCCCTGCTGCAGATGTTCCTTCTGTGTATAGGCTTTGCACAGATTTTATCTAGAGATGTAAGTGACTTGATACTCCTTCCAGGGAAATCATATGAAAGTAGGTTATCAGTGTTGGCCTTTTTGCTTGCTGTGGCAGTGGTATTCTTAATAAAAATTCAGTGATAAGGATACGGCTAACGCTTAACCTCAGGTCCAGTTTAACAACCAGGTGAATGGAAATTTTGTCGGTGTCACAACTTTGTTGGTTACGATCAGCTTGTGTGAGCATTTGCAGTTTATACCGTTGTCAAAAGGAGTAGTCTCTTTCTAGAACCAGGTAAGTCATTGATAACTCGTCTCAAATGTATTTTGGGATCTCTGTAAATTAATGGAAATTATTTTTATGCCTGAGAACACTTGGGCTCACGTGGGTCCACTATGAACTGTGGCTGTAAACAAAATGGACATGTTCAGCAGCGCAGAGGCTCTGTGTTTCCTGGAGCCTGATGGCACGGGGTCCTGGTCGATGTTCACAGCTCTACACTCTGTCAGTGGCTTTATTGCACTGTTACTAGCAAATGTCTTTTGAATGCTTTTTTTTTAAATAAGAGGTTGTCATACAGTTTAGCATTCGGGTTTTTTTCTGTGTTTCTGGCACTGGATTAAATGGGCATGGAATCTCTGCTGTGTTAATACTCCTGTAGCATCTGCCGAGTTTTGGTACAGTCTCAAAGCTTAAACTGAGTATTTGAGGCAAGTTTCTTTTCATACCCAGCTTGTTTACATAGTCCCTTTCCCATCACAACCAGCATCTTCTGATCATAGTGTCTGTAGGATAGCCAGTGGTTTCATGGAGCTGGGAAGTGAATTTGGGAAGGTCAAATGCAGTGTTTTTGCAACCATGTGGTATGGCCTGGCCTCTGGGTTTGCTGCCTCTGCTGATAAAAAAAGGAGCCTGAAACTTCCAAGGCTGGCACTTCACACTGGGGGTGCTGTATTCACATCAAAATGTTAGAGATCTTAGGATCTTTGTGCATTGTGGGCTTGATCAGTCTAGACAGTGTATCGCACAGTCAAAACTGACATGTGCTGGCTTGCTGGAAACTGCTATCCCGACTGCTCCTAGTTTTGTCAGAGTTGTCTGCTGGTTTGCTTGCTGGCATGTTACAAACCTACAAAGAGCCGTTGTGAGATAAGATGCTTAAACTGGCAGCTTCCTGACTACCTAGGAAAGGAGAAAAAGGAACGCTTGCACGCTGTACTTCTTACTCAGTGGGGTTCTGTTGAAAATTTACAGCAAGAAATGCCTTAAAATCTACAAGAAAACCCCAACAAACAAAACCCCGATCCCAGGCAAGCCCGAGAGCGCTCATACCCACATGGCTTTATGGGATAAGGACTGTATTAGTGTATTCCTGTTAAAACACATTATTGTTAAACCACACAGTGCCTCTGTGTGAGCACACGCAGTGAAAGTGGTTGGAATAGTTTCCTTTTGTGTTTGCTCAACTGTAAGGCAGTGATTGCATTGGGGCCAGAGCCAGGAACGAAAAGGGCTCCTTGCCAGTGCATGGTGGTGCAGTCGCGGCTTCAGCATGTTATTACAAAAAAGGACAAACCACAGGATAAAGTGAGAGCACTGAAATTTTTATTGGTTATCTCTAGGTACCGCAAGTTTGACATTAATAGGCAAGACCAGTGAATGAGCAGCAGTACATTGCATTCAAACCTGAATCTCCAAAGCACCAAAAATGGAGCTAGATTTACTACTTAATCCTATAGTCAGCACACTAGTCTGGACTTGCTGCATCTTGTATTGTCCCTAATTTAGTAGTACATTGTTATGCAGTTAGGGGGCATGAGGAAAGAGTCATTGTGTAGTACCACTTCTACATCATCATAGGACTACAACATGCACATTCTACTATGTGGCCCAAGCAACAAGAATACAAGTAGAACAGTTACGGGTGGAGACAGGTTCATGTTAACACCACCTATGAATTTGTAGAAACCTTTTTGGACGGGTACCTACAGCAGTTCATCAATTCGTGTGGGAACATTACACGCATGCACGAGTGATACAGTGGAAAACACAGCAGGAGCGGCAGCAGGACGGAGGACAAAGGTGAAATCTGTGATGGGATGCGTTGGAAACAAGACCTTCCTCAGCTTTCTACAGCAAGTCTCTGCTCTGTTAGCAAGGCCTGCTGGGCAACAGTTTTGTTCTCATGGCTGCGGAGTTTTGATACGACTTCTAGAAACGCCATGCTCTGCACTTCCTTTTGAAGAGGTTCTGGAAAAAGAAATAGTAAAAGAAATGGTGCTTTGTATGAGAGAGGCAAAAGAACAGAAAAGCTTGGCACATGTGAGAAACTTTCCTGCTGAACCCTGCACACACATAAGCACACAAATGTGTGTGTACACATATTACTACTTTGAATCTCTTTTGAGGATGGACAGAAAGCTCTCCAGGGCCTGGGGCATGCAGAGACTCCACGGATTTCAGGTAGAGATGAATAGTGAAGCTGGTGCATAGCAGTTAGGAAAATCCACCTGGACTGCCTTCCAAAACGGGCTTAGGAAGTGTTTTGAAAAATATTTTTCTGCTTTGTTTAAACTAGCCTGATGAAGTGAGCTTGCCTTGAAAGGTTCATTATGTCATCTGTCTGCATTGGATCAGCTCTGGTTGGTTGTGTGGGGGTGTGAAGTGGGTGAGATGGTTCTTTAATGGATGTGTCACCACTTGGTCACTGTTAGCTGTCCATGTACAGTTCAGCTCTGAAGTTAAAGCAAATACAACACATGGTGTGTTGCCCACTGCTGTGCATATGTATCCAGCGCTTATGTTTTACTTGAAACAGACACTTTGATGATTGCAATCCTGGATTTCACTGTACTTTGTATTAATAAGTAGAGGTTGGGAAACAACCATAAAATTGAGCAATTTAAGGAAAAAAAAAAAGTGTTCTTGAAGCCCTGTACTCTAGACATCTCACAGCTGAGATCCAAAGCAGTTGGTTTTGTTTCATGCTCTGTTTCAGCCACCTTAGTGAACTCCTGCTCAGCAACAAATACTATGTGTTTTTGCTTCCCAGGTGCTGCTGGGGGCGTCATCCCTGAGCTTCTAAAGAGAAATCCCAACCATGTGTTTCAGAGAGCTATGCTGTATGCTATGCACATTTACTCTTTTCTAGTAGAAAACTTCGACATTTGTTTCCCTTCCTACCTATTTTCTTGTTCACATGTTTTCAGTTTTCATGCGGTTTAACCCATACCATGTCAGAGCTGGGAACACTCACATGGCCGTGCACCTGGTAACCTAGGAAGCACCACCAGTGAAGCTGTTGGGGTGCTTATGCTGTGTAAGCACTTGCTGCTCTCTTTCTCCTTCCTGCATCATGTTTAAGCAGGTGTTAGTGAACTGAATTTCAGGAATTTACTGTGCTTTACAGTGGCTGAATAGTTCTGCTTAACATCCAGGTTCCTGTGAGCCTGGAGATGGTCACACACAGAAGTGACCGTGCCAGCTGTGAATGCTCTGCTTTTGCTGATTGTCTACATTACATGTTTCCATTTTCCATTGTCCTCATTTTTCCCTCTTTTCATCTATTCACTCAGTTGCAACTTCCAGATGGAGAAGATCACATATAAATGTATATTTACTGCTTAACACACAGCTGTTGGCAATATCAAATTAAATGTGATGCCAGATACCCGTAACAAAGGATAGTAACAGCAGCAGTCACTGGAGAATTAAACTTACTAATAATGAAACCAGTGCAACCACTTCTAGTCTTTATGGAACTGTACTGTGGCCAATTACTTTAAAATGGCTACACAGGTCTGTTTGAGTAAAATATGGAAACACATAAATATAAACGCTCACTCTGTGGAGACAGTGGTGAAAATAAGTTAGAGGCAACAGAGCCAGAAGAGAGAAGTATTTTCACATATAAAAAGCAGACTTGGCTCTTTGATCTTGCCCCCCCCCCCCCCCGGTTAAAATAGTTTTGGTTTTGTTTTGTTTTTTAAAGTTAAAAGTTAATACCAGGGTTGTTCAGTTGTTACTCTCACGTAACCACTGATTTTACACGGGTCTGTTCATCAGGAAGCAGGGCTGAACACGGGGTCAGCCACACGCTGAGCCTTACCTTTGCAGCTGCGTATTGCATTAACATGCCCTCTGTTCCCTGGGAGTGGGCTAAGAGGCCTTGTGACTAGGCAGAGCTTCTAGTATGGTGGCAGATGGAACTCTGCCAGTTGGATAACCCTAAACACCACCCCCCACCCCTCCAAGACAAGACTGCCACTTACTTCAGTGGAATAGAGAGATGGAGAGACAGCTATTTGACTTTAACTGTTAATCTTGCAAGTGACAAGACTCAAGGAAGGGAAAATGCAAATGCCAGGCAGAATTTCTGAGGATGATTATTTTAGTTGGAAGCAGTGGGAATAAGCACAAGAACATCACCGTGAGGCTGAGGGGGAACCTCTCTAGAAAGGCTTCTGCTCTAAAATGGATGGATAATCCCAAGCACAAATTGGTGCAAGAAGGTTGTAAGTAACAACTGAATTATGTCTTATGTCTTAACATTACAGTGAATGCCTACTGGGGGCTGAAGCTCATTAGCAAATTTTAAGTGCAATCTTTGCACACTGAGATGTGTATAGTGCTCTAAAAAATACTTGTTCCTTTAAGATGGCATTAATACAGCATTCACTCACATGGATTTACAGGTCACCAGAGTTACGGTAGGCATGCTAAACTAAGGGGAAAAAAAAAAAAAAGGCAGTTTGGTGTACAGACACAGCACACGCTTAGCTATGATAATTTTTAATAACAACTGAATTGCCGTAAACTCATCTCTGGAGAACCTTCACATGTTTCACAGTTGGCAAGTCATGTGCAGACAGGCTCTGAGTTTCCACCTTTCTGTACTTAACCCAGTTCTTTGTCATCTTAGTTGTTTGTAAATTTCTGAAACCTTTAGGGAATGAAATTTGTTCTGTTTCTATAGAGTAAATACTTTTTAAGGAACTGAATGAAAGAAACATAGCCCCTTCTTGAAACCTCAGCTGGAAATCAAATTTCACCACAACACCTAGCTAATTTTTGTTTTGTTGTGGTGGTGGGTTTTGATTTTTTTTTTTTTTTTTGTTGCCCGCCATACCATCCTTCAAGCAGTCTGACCTCTAGTAGAGGGTTAGCTCAGGAAGATTAGTTTACAGTACCCAGTGCTGACACGTGTTGGAGCATGTCCTGCTCATCTTTCAAAGCAACCATGAACGGCTGCACCTGGTGGCCTGAGCATGTGAGGGCTGCAGAGGGAAGGACTCCTCCTAGTGAGGTGTGAGGATCCCTCCTAAATCAGGATTATAGCCTATGTGCTGTGCTAAGTACTTGTTTGTGTGCACGTGTCCTTGCAAATATTACCTGTATTTGTATTGGCTTCCTACCATTTTTGCAGGAGCTTAAAACTGCAAGTGACAAGGCTCCTTGCAAAAGTCCACCAGGTCTTACTTGGCTAAATTGACCAATCAAAAAAGCCATCACATCAATAATCGGGAACTTGCAGGTGAAAATAAAGTTCTTGTTATCTGCACGCTTGCAAAGACAGCCTGATACTGTACAGTTTTAAATGCCTTTCATTTCTCTCCAGTCAATTACATTTTGAGCTAGCTGCATTCCAAAGAAGAGTCCAATTTCTGCAGTTAACATCCAGAACTGAGGTAATGCTGTAAATAAAGCATTATAGTAAATTGAACTCTTCTGTGTACGTTTGTTGTGAACACAGAACCAATCTCAAGAGTGTGTTTGCATACACTCTGTGTTTAGGCTAAAAGAAAGAACTAAGTTTAAATACATAAATCTCTTGGAAAAGCAGCCTCTCCTGAATACTCACCAGATCCTATAAGGGCACAGATCAGCACCATGGAGTTGTATTTTATTTCTGGAGCACTCCTGTCGTCTGAGAGCAGTCTGTGTAGAATCTGAACAAGCTGAGCATTCTCAAGATCCTTTTCAGCAGTGACTGAAATACAAGTGAAAATTTATAAATCTGGAAATGCTGCTTGCTTTGATGCTTCTGTGTTAGCTATTTATTGAAACATGAATCTCTCACAGTAGTGAAAGTGGTGCTATGGTACATAGCTTATTGGCATAAACCTGAAGCACTTATTAGAAGGTATGATGATAGGAATCACAGCTCTTGCTACAAAAATGTAAAATTAGGCTAACTGCTTGAAAGGACAATGACAGAATAATGATAAGATCTAATCTTAAATGCACATTGAGCTAACGGACAAGCCATAAGCCTTTCTAGCTATTTAGGCTAACATGGCATATTTCAGCTTTCAAGACTTCCATTGCCTGAATTTGCTTTTGGAAATTCTGGGTAAATACAGATGGTGTAATTCCTGATTCCGTGGCAGAGGGAGCAAAGGCTGCGAAAAACTTCAAGATCAGTGTGAGTTACTTCCTCTGTAGCTTTCTAAGAAACGTTTTGTAGTGAATTTGGGCTTGAAACCTTTAAATGTCTGAAGACAAGACAAAGAAGGGTTAGATGATTCCTGTGAATAGGAGCATTTTTCCTTTCAATTAAAACAACTCCCTGATGCATTGGCAGTGATTTGGAAGTTGAACATAGCATTCCTGTAGTATGAGATAGCAAGAGGTGGAATCGTGAGCAAAAATATGTAATATTGCTTGTTTAGTTCCTTAGTTAAGAAGCAAGGTGACAGGATAAACAAAACTTCTATTGGGCATTTACCTTTTTGTTTGGTAAGCTGAGGTACTACAAAGGCAGGTCAAGACATGTAATCATCTCTGCCTTCATATGGCAACTCTTGTACCTACTTCTGTGGAACTTTAGTAACAAAGACATTTCAGGGGCAGTATCCACCTCCTGTGTGTATTCTCTAGCTCTTACTAATTAGGTAAGTGAAAGCCCTCTCAAAAGGGGATTAACCATTCCAGTATAGGAATGTGGTCAGGTCGTACACACAGTGTCCACTCTAAAGCATGACTTCCTTAATTGTTGGGGTTCTGGGTTTTACCCCAAATCTGGAAGTTATGTTGAAGGGCTTTTCTAGATCGTATGATCACTAGAATGGTGGAGCAGATGCTGCTTTACCAGCAAACTCCAGTTTTCTGCATAACCTTACTGTCAGCCCATGTCTGCATGAACTGCTGTGTGCTTCAGTGCTGCTGAAAAGCAGGTGGGAGGCTGCCCTGCACTGCAAAAGAAACTGGTGCAGCGCTCTCTATGACGTCTCTTGGCAGACTGGGAAGAAAACGGGTAGTTAACCACTGGGATACTCACCTAATTCTAAAGCCGCTATTAATGCCAGTGCAACGAGAGCTTCATTTTGCATTATTACGTGTTCACTGGTTGCCATGGTTACTAAATGCTTGATGCCACCACTTTGTACAATGGTCCTAATTACATCCTAAAATAAATAACATAGAAATGAGAAAATTCTGTATTTCATACAAACTGTATTGAATAATTAAATTGTCATGGATGCTACGTTATCTTTGGGTAAGGATACTCACTGGTGTTATGCACATATAATCACTTTATACATAAACATACATGCATGTGAGCCTATAAATTGTCTGCTATTACTCTGCAATTGTAAGATACAACCTGTTAAACCATGCCAGTTAACCACATTACTAAGTTAAGATGCACAACTAACTCGGGTTATACTGTGTAACTCAAGTTCTCATGGCATGCCATGAATTGCCTAACAGTGAGTCTACTCTCTCTTATGTTTGAACTCAGCTGGCGCTCAAGGATGAGTATTTTTCCCTTATGTTGTGATGTTCAGAGCAGCTTATCAAAAACATCCAACAAACCATGTATTTGAGATAAGGAGACACGCGAACATAGTTTTAATCAAGTTACCAAATCATCTCTCTCCATGAATTTGTAGTTTCTTCAAAATGCTCAGAGAGGTGAGATCACTAATACTACACCTTACTATGTAACAGAAATGCTGTACTTGAAAAAAAAAATTAGAAAGAGGCAGGAAAATGACCAGCATTCTCTTGAAGTTTTGTAGAATTTTCCTTCAAATACAAAGCAGGCTAGGAAAGAATAGTTATGGGATACCAACTATATATAGGAATATATATTATATTCCAATATAGGAAATGAAAAAACTGACTGGGTTAAATGGCTTTAAAGCAGTTTAAAAATACACAGCTGGGATTCTGTTTTCACGTCCACAACTTGATCTAATTTACATATGTGACAAAGGATGAATAAAGATTTCTGGTGTCTGCAGGTCTTTGATTACTTGATAATTATTGTTTCAAAAGTGAATTTGCACCTGATGCTTTCACCATCATATGTCCCAAAACTACTTGCAAAATGTTTGCCTAAAAACCAGGTAACTTGGCATGCCCAAGGGAAACTATTCCAGGAAATGTGGTTTGGTTTTTATTTGTTCTGTGGGTGCACAAAGTTTTGAAATAATAGTTCTTGAAATAAGAATCTGATTTAATTTTTTAATCGGTGTTGAATTTCCACTTAAAGCATACATCTCTTTCCAACTCCAGCCACAAGCCAAAACTCATTAACTGATACACGTGTTCAGAATGATTTATGTTCCAGTGCTTGCACAGGCTATGTGGTGACATTCTTTATGCAAGGAAACAGCCACAATATGATCATAATCCTTGAAAACTGAAATACTGTTAGATAATCATACTGAAGATGCTAATGGCAAAAGTCACAGCCTAATGACTCAAGAATTTCACATTTAAAATGTGTTTCTGTCCTGAATGACATGATGTGCACAAACATGTAAGTATTTTTATCGTTTTCCTTACTTGCAATGATGTCTTTTATTATTTGTGATTTTCTGGTGGAACTCCAAAGTAGTTTTGAGACTTCATGGAATAATCTGGAAACCACTAATTGAACTGGTGTGGAATTTTGGCTATATAAGCCTTGGTGATCAATCAGCACCTTTGATAACAACATTTTTTGTTTTGTAGGTGAACATCAGACTCTAAAAGGCAGTACCAAACAGATAGAAGAGGTGACAGCAGTCAGGTTTGGTGCTAGTGTGGCTTAACTCACAAGGACCCACTCCAGTTTTTTTAGAATGAGATATAAGTTTTCCAAACTAATGTTGCCTTTGTAAATATTACCCCAAACACTTTAAAATTAAAAACCAAATTCAGATCTGATTTGCTGTGAAGAACCATACAGTTGCACTCATATTCAAGCCTAGAGGGCAGTAAAAGCATTAAAAATAAACCACCCTCTCAGCCTTGTTCTCCCATTTCAGCTACATTTCCTCTATAAGTACATAAACTACACAAAAGTTCAGCTGTGATAACTGTTACCTTCTGTATTAATATCTATTTGATGGCATCAATAGTGTCTCTGTATTAAGAACTGAATTCTGTTTTCCTGTAGAAAGCACTGATAAAAACTCGCAGGTGTGGCAGCGTATGCCGTACACGTGGGCTGCAGGGACTGATGCATGGGGTGTAGAAAAAATGAGAACTCAGAAAAAATGAAACCTGATCAGTTTTTGCGGCTGAACATAAAATGGAGAATGGGTATGAGAAAGAGACAGTCGTATTAGAAATCAGCAATGATTTAAATGTCTGTAAGGCCTGTTGATTTGCTTGTGGAGAGGCTCAATAGATCAGGTCCGCAAAAATGTTTTTCACTTCGTAAATGCCGTGCATGAATAAAGAGGTCACTGTTAAAGTTTGAGTTCTCCAAACTACCCTTGCTATTTAAGCTCAGTCATGCAGCCTGTGTTCACATCAGTGAAGTCTGAGCCTGAAATAGCTTGTTTCCAGAGGAGATGCTTTTGTCCCTTCTAAGGCTGTGTTTTGCCTAATACTTTACTGAGCAAGGAGGTGGACTTGGGCTGCGTTGTAAAGGTTGATGAGGTGATCCCAGAGACATGACTCCTGCTCCACAGTTTCTCTTAGTGTCATACCTTTTCCCATGTACAAGCAAGCTTCTGTTAGAATTTGGAATAAATGATCATTTGTAATGACCCATTAGAATCTTACAACTCTGAAGTGTGCTGTATGAAGAGTAGGAGGACAGACAATTTCTGGATCTCGATTTTATATACATATATAGCAAGATCTTAAGAATTGAGTGCAGCGATTTCTCATATATAGTGTTGTTAAAATGTAGAATATATGGCGTGCTGAACTTCTACAGGATAGAATACAAATAAAAACGAGTCATGACTTGGACACATGAATCCTAACAGTGTTCCTTCAACTGCCCTGCCACTCTGAAATTGCATTGCTTTGTTTTTGTCTTCTTTTTAACTACATAGTTCCAGCGAGCATTTAAACCTGTTGCTTGTGTCTGACTGGCGTGTCCCAGAAGTGGAGGAGATGTAACCCATGAATTAACCAACCTGCCTCTCTAGAAGGATTACGTACTGGAGGGCTTGGCTACCAATACCAAGTGCAGAGGTAACTCTTAATTCTTAAGCTTTTTCACCACTAACTTACTTTCGATTTGCTGTGTCGTATAAGTGCAGAAAGTAGTCTGTTGGACTCTCCCATCACACCTGCGTGATCCTTGGCTTCACACCACTCCACCAATCGTTCCACCAGTTTTACATTTTTGCCCAGCTGTTCAGCTGCTTCTGCTACATGATGACGGAGCCAAAAATACAACAAAGAAGTTGTCACTTTTTAAAGCAAGTGCTAGAAAAATAAGCTGCAAGTTACTAACTAGAAGGAGTTAGTAGAACTTCACTAGCTTGCACCGACAGTGGGAGAAGTCTAGGTTGCATGGAAACAAGTAAAGCCAGTCAAAATGAAAACAAAATACAGGACAACTTCATAACCCAGTTTTTTAAAACAACTTACCAGCCAGCTAATGAGGCATGTGCATTGATTAAAAGTAGGGAAAATACAGGTGATGTCACAGCCCCAGGTGAGCTAGCTCAAAATTTTAAAACCAGGAGGGACTGCTGCTAGAAGGGAGCACTGTGGTCAGTTAGATTTGATTTTATACACTATAAGTCACATACAATCCTTCAATAAATTTCTATTTCACATCTAATAGCTTTGCTAGAACTAGAATGGAACTTTTGAAAGAACCTGCAGGACTGGGTAAAAAATAAATACTTGGCTAGCTTCTCTTATACTTTTAGATTTTAGTAGACCTCTGATTTTATAAATCCTCATCCTGGAACAAGCTGTAAAACTAAAAGGTGCTTGTTCATTTTGAAACTGCAGTTTATCAATTAACAAGTGCATTAGTCTGTTCCAAGAGCCAGGTACAGCCAGGAAATGCAGTAAGTGAACAGCCAAACAGGAGTGGTAGCTTATAATATGCCTCAATACATACTCGTAATGTGACAGTGTAGGAGAGTTCTGAAGTAAATAAGCATTCTACACCTATTCTGAGGGTCCCTGGCAGTCAATCTAGGAGTTCTGAAAAAAAAAACCAACCAACCCACATTCTTCTTCCTTTGTGTATGTATTAGATTTGTTCCAACACTTCAGGAAAAAAGTTTTAAAAAACCCTTTGCTTCTCTCTTGTAAGAATCTTGGCAGCATATCACAGACTGAACCAAAGAGAATCACTTAACATAGAGAACAGTTTATTTTTACCTTGTGCATCTATTAACATTCTTAATGTTCCCAGCAACTTGAATTGAACAGGGGGCATCTCCGATCTGAGAAATTTCAATACAGCTTCTGCAACACCAGCTGATAGCATCTTAGCCTTATTTACAACTGCATGAATAAAGAACAGGGATGATCTCAAGAACATTTCTGGAAGATGCAGTTTATTTCCAAGACAGTCCTGAAGCAAATTTTCAGACACAGTTTGAAAAATAGCTTGTGAACGCAGACTTCAGGAACATGAGTGTGCACTGACAATGCTACGTTGTGGAAAAAATGACGTGGTTGCTAAGACACAGGTATGAAATTAAGTGCTTTTTCCTAGTATGCACAACATTTTCAGTGTTCAGCCTGAACGTAAACTGAAGGTTAGACTTTTCCCCCTTTCTCTGGGAAAAGGGTCTTCCACAAAATGCATCAAATAGAAGCCCAGGCTGGTACTTGCACCCCAAAATACGAGGAAACTTCTCTGGCTCCCAACAACACTCTTCTATTTCACATAGGCAAAGGAACTAAAGCACCTAAGTAGCACAATAGTCTCTTGCCTGGTTTGAATACTTTATAAAAACAACACTGTGGCCTGACATGTCTGGAGCCTGTAGTCCTTGTATTGCCCCCCTCAAACTCTCTTTCATCCCCTCCTTGAGTCTACACTTTCCACTTTCATGGAGCTGTCTGAATATGTAAGGCGCAAATGTGGTCTGATATTGTACTTAGAAAAAAGTACTTCTTTCATATTCAAAGTAGTGTTTAGTAAGCAGTTCATCACTGAGGCCGGTTATTACTTGCTCATTTTTCTATAACAATACACATGAAATCTTATGTAGCTCTCTGGCAGACATGCTTTTGAGCATAGGCTACAGGAAAGCTTGCTGACTGATGGAAGCTAATAGCATCGCTCAGCTGAGAAACGTAAGCAAATGGCATGCTGTGAAGCTGCATGGGTTTAGTTACGTACGCATGATCATTTTTAGAAAGTTCTGGTTTGTCAAAACCGAAAATAGTAAAATAAGGTTAAATGGATGAAAGACTTATTTTTGGCTTGGTACGAGAAAGCATATGCAAGTATTAGAGACGTGCTTTGTTTTTACATGGATATGCCCTGCCTTTTATGCTTGGGTAATCAAAACTCATACAAATTAAGTTATTAAAAATGACAAAATTAGCATTCAGTTCATTGCCTACAAACAGTAACTAATTGCAATAGGCTGGCTATTCTAGCAGTCTACTTCTAGCTCTAATTTGGGAATTGTCAAAGCATCAGGAAGTTACAGTAAGATGCCGTGTTTCAACAAAGTTGGCACTGCTCCGTGGTGGGGGCCCTCAGCTGTGAGAGAGATCCCAAATGAAACAAAAAAAAAGTAGAAATACAGTGCTCTGGAGACAGAAAGGATTGAGAAATCATATCCAAGGCCTCCTCAGCTCCCTTCCCATTACAAAGCTGCCCTTTCCTTGATGGGGGATAATATGTGGGATCAAAGTTGCAGAGGAATGGTCAATGTGCCTGTGATATAAAACTGCTTGTCACGGCTGCTGTGCAGAAGACATAAAAGCAATGAGGGGCCCGAATGAAAAGCAGCAGTCTGATGACCTGTCTCTAGGACTCAGTCAGTTCTCCCACCCCCATCCCCTGGAGGGGGGCAGAGGGAGAACAGAACTTCACCTTCGGGAAATTAGCAATGCAAAGTGAGGCTTACCAGGAATAGCCAGGTTTCTGAGAGCACTCAGTGCAGCGTGCTGCACAGTTACATTCCCATCCTCCACATGTCTGTCTAGCAGATCCATCAGCTTTTGAACTATGCCATTATCCACCATATGGATGCAGTTTCCATCTGTGTGAGATAAGTCACTTGTGAATGGAAGGTTATTACTAAGATTTTTACAAGAGCTTTTTAAGAATAGAAGGGTTACCCATTTCCTTGCTCGTTTCTAGATTTCATTGCTGAGAATTTGACCACCATCATCAATGGGAGCTGCAATGCTCATGACAAATTTAAGAGCGATGTAAGAAACGTTGAAGGCAGTGGAAATGCCCTATAGCTCTATAAATGTGAAACAGTATTTTTTAAAGTAGGCTTAACACTTTTCAGGGTTATAAAGTATAAAACTACTGATGTTCCTATATAGCTCAATACCAGGTTTACCACAACATACAGTTTTTGTTTGCAGCTGTACAGACAGAGCATGATAGAAGGGCACAGATATATTTACATAAGCTATTATGGCATATTCTTACCATTTCTGGCAAAATTTGCAATAGCCAATGCTCCTGCAAGCTGTAGCTGATGGCTATTGGACGGAATCCATGAAAGTACTCTTTGGAACACACTGCCTTTTCCTCCTTCAAATAACTTTTGCATGGATTCATCTGGGGTAAAAAGCACAGACAGTCAGCAAGCCAAAGAAGTGTTTCTTAGGGAAAATTCTCTTTATATTTGTGAAGCTCTGCTGGCTTCACTACAATTAATCCATTCTTGCAATGGGATGAGAGACAAAATCTGACCTATTAAATGTTAACTGGCAGGCAGCAGGTCCTCTAGGTTGTTTAGAAAATGAATAAATAGTAAAATTCAGCAGCCAAATGGCATTACAAGTATCTGCTGTTGCTTTGCAGAATATAGTGACACACTGTACTTACCTCCAAGCAATAATAAAACCATAAGATCAGAAGCTGTTTTAAGCTCTGCAATATCATCCTCTTTGTCACTGTCCACAGTCTTCTGGACAATCTCAAGTAAGCACTCCACCAGCCCTGCTTCAACAAGCTGCAGTTTAATGACATCTGAAGAATAGCATGGATAATAGAAGTAAGAATCATGATTTTAAATACATCTGTTTTACAAACACGCAGGACAGACTGTGAAGGGAAGTAGCGATGTCAGTGGTTTCAAAGAGAGCTTGGGTAGATAAAACTTGCAACTTCTTTATCTTAAATTCTCAGGGGCAACTTTATTCATTTACCAGGCATTCCCCCTGCTCTGGAATGCCTTTAGAGCAAAACTTTACACTGAAGCTGCACAGAGCTGCTCTTCACTTCTCAAAAATGAGGGTATTTCTCTACAGCAAACTTCTGGTATCTCAGTCATCATGCAGCAGACTCAAAGACTGTGCTATGTTTGGGCTTTCAAAAGACTTTGGACTGTGTTGCAGAACAAACATGGCGTTTCTTATTGTTTCATGTACTTTACTGAGATGTGCAAGTATGAAACATAGAACTTTTTGATGGAATCTCAGAGCAAGTAATCAGCCATTGCTTGTAGCTGAGCCAGGATCTATGCTATTCGTTGGAAGTGCAGTAGGGCCAAATCCAAAAGGCTGGGTTGGGAGAGAAATTTGTCATGACAGAAGAAAAACTGGAAACTAATGAGGTAAACTCATTTCTTAGTCGTTACTGGCAACGAGGCTCAACAGAGGTGATAAATGTGTTTTTCAGGTGGTGACAGGATTTGGGAGTAATGTTTTTTCTATTGTTTCTACAACACAACTTTAACAGGTTTTTTCCTGTGAACTTGAAGCTGGGAAATGTCCTTTACATGCCTAAACTCCCTTTCTGTTAAGGTTGTCTGGCAGGTCGCCTGGTGCTGTGCTATGTCTTTCAGATCCATGAAAGTGATTCTGGTAGTTTTTGCACGCTGATTTTAGACAGCACAGTCAAACTACTGCAGAAATGTGCAAACAAATTGATTTCTCTTAGCTTTCTGCGTGAAATGGTGTTTTAACAATAAGAAGTTTAAGCAAAGTTGAAATATTTTTGAACGCCAAAGCTTTGGAACTATTTTTGTCATACAGTTTACAAGCAACAGTTAGGTGAAGAAACAGGTCTGCCTCTGGTGAAGGAAGACTCTGAATGAATCTCAATTTCCTGTTGTCACTAGGCTTTTTGTCTGCGTGAAATTAATTGTTCCTCTAAGACAGCTGACCTTCTCATGAACTTTGTCAGGGAATGCAAAATATTTTTATCTTTTTGCACTTTTGCACTGAGGTACTTTAAAAAATAGAGAGTTCCCTTAGTTACAGAATACCATGTTACAATGTTCTGTGGTTTGAAATACAAATTGCTACACCAGTGTGCTTGAACAACAGCAAAGCAAAACAAACATAAAAAACACCTCAAAACCCCCCAACTACTAAAATGCAGACTCTGCAGATACTTCATTTAGGTGTTTTTGTCTTCTGACCTATTGCTAATTATCTACAGTCAAAAGCAACCAAATGGTACCAGCACAGTGAACTCCTTTAAGTACGCCTTGAATCCACAGTGGAAGAGTTCAGCTGACCACCTCATACCATGCAAGCACCTGAGTTGTGTTCACCAGGAGCAAACTAATCAAATTTTATTGTGACTATAAAACATAGGGTAAGAAAAATTAAACATCTGAACTTAAATATGTCAAACTCGCAACAAGTTCAACCCAATTCTGTGTAAGTCTCCAAGGATGGAATCTTTTCTAGCAACTTGCTAGTTATTATATAATAAATGAATATATTTTGCCAAGATATGCATTTTCAGAACTGAAAAAAGGAATTCGGTTTTCACATACAACTTAAAATAAAAGACAATTTCTTAAATTGAAGTAAGAATTTATCTTGATTTATACTATGTAAAAAAGAAACAGACAGACAGTGTGTACAACACAGTTGGATGAAACCTAAATTTTCAGAGTTTACAATTCTAATAATTTATCCTATTCAAATGATCTTTAATGCTGAGGTGATTAAAATAAGGTTATAGTGCCACCAAATACTACGATGCCTTTCATACTCCAAAGAGCTTTCCACTTCAGTCCAGCTCCACCTGTTAACTCAGTTCTGTTTCCTTAACAGGCAGATGGGAGGTTACACAAACCACCCAGAACTACTTTGGGAGGAACATCCTGGAGAGGTGACGGGGCACATGGCACTGCCTGCTCCGGCTTGAGCAGTGAACCGAACTTGGGTCTCCTGGGGCTACCATAATACGTGACCAAATTAAAATTAAACACCCAAATTAAATTCATATGATCGATCTCTCAATGGACAGTAGGGGGAGAGCATCCAGCTCTTAATTCTGCAATTAACATGCCCCTTGCAAAAATAATGTCCATAGGAAATGGAACTGCCAGGGGTTCTACAATCCCACAAAATGACATAATGACTGATGTCCTGGTGTCGTAATGGCCTATGTACACTTGAGCCTGTGTTTTGCAGACAAATATTGTAAAGCCCTTTAAAAAGCCACTTTTAATATTCCCACTGTGGTTACAGGGAAATAAAATACAACATAATCGTATATAGAGTGAATCAGAGGTGAAATTAGCATCAACAATTTGTTGGCTCCTGTCATACGCTCAGACAAGACCCATTCGCTTTATATGAAACTATCACTGTGAGGATCACTCACGGTGGCTTTTGAACAAGGCAGCCAGTTACTCTGCATTTAGTCCCTGAGAAAGATATTGATATACCAAAATACATATAAGGGAATAAACAAAATACAGCGTAAGAAAAAAAAAAAATCAATATCCCACCGTTTTCTGCCAGGGGAGCCAAAACTTCAAAAATCATCTCTTTTTTATCATGCTCTATTTGCTTCTTGAACAGTTTCACAAGCTCTTCAGCGATGTTTGTGTAGGCAAACTGTTCTTTACTTGACTCTGTGAAGCAAAAGGAAAAAATCAGTATCAAGTCAACAAACCACATCAAAAGGTAGGACTATTTTTTTTTCTTTATTGCCAGATTTGTTCAGTAAGATGACTAACAGTGCTCTTCACAGACAAGAACAATAGACTCGTGCTTGTCACTAAATAAAAAGACAAATGTCTAACACTTTAAGATAAATGTACTGGATTGAATTAATTATGACTAAGGCTGTTAAAAATATATAAATATATGATCAAGGCTGTTGGGGCTGTTTCTGCCCAACAGAATTTAAAGGTAGCTATAGAAACAGTACCATTACAAAAAATGTTAAGCATTTGATTCCCCTCAGCTTAACAGGAAGACTAGCAGATTATATATTGCATTTTCTACGGGTGAGATGAAGAGTCATACCGAATGCTTTAGTATTTACATGGCTTCACGATGGTGACATTTCCTTCTAAATCTGTGCGTGGCTGTTGCAGGGCCATTTCATACTGCACAGATAGCATAAAGTGGCTTCGCAGATGGGCTAGTTTGCTACCAGGAGATCAGCCAGCAGGTAACAGTTCTTCAAATGTAGATTCAACAAAAGCATCTCCTATTCTGTTGCCTGTATCTTATTCCTACTCACTGGCAGTATCACAGGGGGTGCAGGTGGTAGGGGCTGGTGTTGTGCATTCTGCAGTTGCCACCTCCTGAGGGCCATCTGTAGACAGAAAACCTTCCAGCACCTTTGCTACTGCTCTAATGGATGGTTAGGGATTATTTTAATGTCGAATTGACCCCATGGACTGAGGAAAAGCATGAACTGCAGACCTAGACCCTTTTGTGCATATCCCATTATTGTTTTCTCTCAATATGCAGAAGTACATAACATATTCTAAGAGGATTTTTGATTGTTCCAGTGTTTTTAAAAGCAGAACATCACTCTCTTTATTGGGTTTTTGCCCTGCTTTGACAGAGAATAAAAGTTTCATATAATGCTTCTCAAGGGATCTGTGCAATGCAGTTGTCTCTTAAGTGATAAAAAATGACAACTGCACAATAAAATTCCCTGAAGTTACAAGGCAAAAATAAAATATTTCAGTAACAATGTGATTGACTAAGCTATTGCTTAAGGGAGATAAAAGTATTACAAGCTAAATTAATTTTGTGCCAATCTTAAAGAACAAGCATCTTTTTGGTGTATGGGAACAGGAAGAGAAGCAGCTGCTGTTAAGCTCTTTTTCCCATGGTTCTTATTACTCAACTGGACAGGGCTGGATCTTTCCAAAGAGAGAAAGGAAATGTAGTTCTCAGTAAAGATACCATTTATTATATTTAAAATCCTTCTGGTTTTTAGTTGCATTTAAGCACTAGAATTTTCAGTACACATCTTGTATTATACTTCCTGCTGTGCAGACACAATACACAGTGCCCATCTGTAAGACACTTGATATATTCATTTATTTAGGGCTATTTTGATGGCTCTTTCTGTTGTTGATTTGTTAAGCAGACTTGTCTGCTATAAGCAAAGGTATTATGCGTGTGATGAGACTACACTAGATAACATGATAGTCTCTCTGGCCTTGAAATCTATGTATTCAGGAATTATTTTAGGAATTATTAGCTGTGAATAACTTCAGGCCACCAAACAGTACACACTTACAGGTATATTTTTCATATTTTAACTGCTGAAATCTACTTAGAAATACAGGATGATATCATAACTACTCTATTATTGTACTTCAGTGCAAAAAAACTCTTAAGACTAAAATGTCACCAAATAGATTAACAAAAGAACAGCAGTGTAAAACACAAGTGATAATAAAGCAGAGGCTCTAACAGCCTGTTGGTTTACACTTGATGGAATTCCAATGAAAACTAATCTACTTGCAAAGACATTGGATAAAAGCAGGACCACAAACTTCAATTTAAATGAAGTTGTAACTAAACTTGCTGAAAATAATATCTACAGCTTAGTAGTATTCATGATTCATACATATAAGTATTTATACTAGAACAAGTTCAAACTCTGCACCTAAAAGAATATTGTATAGGCAGATTTATGAACTGTGCCTGTCTCCGTTTCATTCAGTGATTTCCATGAGCCAAATTTAATCCTGATATAACTTCACAGAGCTACACCAGGATACATAATTTATATTATTAATAAATAATTCACAGTAAGTAACAGTGCTCAGGAAATACTGTTTAGATGATTTAAAATGTGCTTAGTTGCACTGAAGAACGTTAACATAAAACATAAGGTTGTACCAAGTACCCAAATAAATTTCAGTACATTTCAGTTACTGAAATGGGGTGGGGGGGGAAGACAGCTATAGATTTTAGAGACATTAAGCAGAAATTGTTTGCTTTAAATTTTGAATGTACCAAAAGGAACAGAACAAGCATCAGTGCAAAGCTCGCATTAGTCTTAAGATCCAACTGGATAAAACTGGATGTAAATTTGAAATTAATATTGTGGACTTACCAAGTTCTGCTAAATTGCCAAATGCAACAAGGCACATCTCTGTCAGAGCTGCATTTTGGCAATGAATACCCAACAATTTCACTAGTGTAGGAATAACACCCATATTGATAAGCTGTGACTGCAGGGTATCTACATAAAAAGAAAGTACAACAGTAAGTTTACATTTCTGTTCTGAAAAAGCATTTTTCACACAAAGCAACTTCTAGTCTAAGCAGCATTAAAATGTCTGTCTCCTGTACTCTTCTACACTAGGATCTGGTCCAGACTTGTGATGTGGACTTAAATTTCCCCTGTCCCTGCCAGTGGGATGTATTCCCAGAAATATTCCCTCCTGATCTGGTCATAGGATATAGGGAATTATGCAGCTACTGATAATTTTGCGGTTATCACATTCCTAATACATGTTGGGTTTGATTCTGAGCTCACTGAGAGTAGCTGACTGAAATCAAACAAAACTACATCAGTGAAATAATTATTTATCTGAGAGCTTGTTCCTATACTGTTTTCCCTTAAAGATAAAAACTGGAAAATTAAAATTAGAATGAATATAAACTGCCACCAAAATAAACATGAAAAGTTTTATAAACACAGGAAGTCACAATGTAGATTATGAGGAGCTTGAGAAAAAAGAAAGTTTAATAAAGACAAAAAAATGGAAGGTTTAAGAAAAGTCCTTAGAAGCCATTCTGATCATTTCTTGCATAGAATGAAAGTTTATAGTATTTACAAGTAAGAAAGTTATTGCTCCTAGATGTCTGCAAATAGAAAGATGCTTTGATGGTTAGGCAGAAACATGATTGTTTTAAAGGATTATTTATAACGATATTTTCTCTTACATGTTTTACCTATAACATAGCAAAGAAGAAAAACATTGTTTCACAGTTGAATAGAATGAAGCAGACATGAACACACCAGCTGTTTAGTAATTTTCCTAAGCTTTGTTTCTAAGCAGTTTAACTATGTTTAGATGTTACACACTCAAAAGACAAGGATCCAAAGCCCAGTGAGTTCAAGAGAATTGTATTAGTTCATTTAGCTTTGGGTCAAGCCCTGCAGGGGAATTCTTTCTTTCTTTTTCTATTTTTTAAGGATTTCATTCCAAGCAACTGAAATCAATTGGAGTTTTTATACCTGTAGAATCAGACCCATAAATATTGCAGATTTTTTACAGGGAGATAAAAACATATTACATCTCAAGACTAGCATATTTAGTATCATCTCATGCTCTCGGAAAATTCTTTGCCTTCACGATTCTGCCAAATGTGTCTGGAGTTTTCATATAATAAAAATTATGAAAAATTCTGGAATGTTTAGTTCACTTATATGCAGTGTAAAACACTTTTATAATAATTATCAATTTGGTGCACTAGATAAACGAATGGCACGGTTATTGCAGGTTATTGGGGATGAGCAGGAATCCTTATGGCTTGACATCTTTCCTAAAACTGTATTACTTACCAGTAACTGAATTTCCTTTTCTGGGGGGAGGGTTTACCTCTTCCACAGATTTGTGGTTTTTACAGAAATTTATGAGAACGCCATGTCAGACATCAAAGAGCTGTTGAAGTTGTCAAATTTCAGGTAAGTACAAATTGCACTAGCGCATGCATTGAATGCCATTTTACCTCCAGCAGATGTGTGAGTCACTACTACACCCTCCTACTTCATTTCAAATGGGCTGTAAAAAATCTGTCTCTGAATAGGAAAATAGGGGAGGGGGGAGCTGAAATGGTTCTGTGGAGAAAATGATCATGTAGGAGAACTCAAGTTACTGGTAAATAATCTGTTTTTGTCCTCGGTTTGTGATTGTCCCCTGCAGACACTTAAAAATTCTGAAGGAAAAATGGTAGTCATGGAGAACAGGAGAACAGAGACACAAACCACAAATGCCATAGAAAATTATGTGGAAAGAAATTGCTTTGTTACTAGACTATGCCTTTAGTGACTCTAGCATCGCTTTATCCGACTGTAATGGACAAAGAGACAATTCATCTCTACGGGCTTCATTTGGCAAAGTGTTCTGACATCAGAAGCATAAACTCTATTTCGAGTAGGATTTTTTTTTTTTTTCTGCTATCTCTTTCTTAATATAAAATATATAAAATGCATAGAGGAGAATACCGGTGGAAAAAGGGAAACCATATTCACCTTTGAAAGGAAACTAGAATCTTAGCCAAATAGAAAGATATATTGTTCAAGAGAGCATGGAGTGCACTGATTAAAGGGACCTTCCTAAGTAGGAAAAAAAGGAAAAAGAAAGAACAATTATACTGGGTCAAACCAGTGACAGATACACTGGTCATATTGGTCTCATTTCCCTAGAGTAGAAGGGTGGCACCTGAGCATGGGAATGGTCTGGGATTGTAAGAATTGTCAATAAGGTAAATTATCGATACCTTAACAGCAGTAAGTGAAAGGGTAAATTTTCTCCTCTGTTAAAAAAAGAACAATGTTGTGAGTCACAAAGCTGCATGGGAGACAAAACCTTTGGGGAAAAAAAAAAAAGGCTGCCAGCAACTATTTGCTATGTTTATACTTAAGCCTGGGCTTGCCATACAAATTCTGAACTTGTCATTTACATCTGTCATTACCACCAATAAGAGGCTCTTTCTCTAGTAAAAAATACAAGAGCAAAACCAGTTAAGAAGTTGTTTAAGGATATTGTATTGGGTTTCTCGCTGGTATGGAGACCTACAGCACTTTTCAGTTCAGAGAAACTCAAAACATCCAAGTGGATCAGTGTTAGCTGCAGGGACTGCCTGCCAGCAGTTCCCTGGCTGTCCTACGAAAGACCGCAGACCGGGTAACTTGGAATAGCTGCGTATCTCCACTTCTCACTGCACGAAGTGTTAAGGTCCTACTAGAGCAGAAGACAAATTCAGGGGACACATGCATCCATCCTACAAGCAGTTGCCTGACACTGGACTGAAGTGAGCCATGAAGCCAGGCAACACCCTGTCTCAGGATGAAACAGCATTTCTACCAGCTTCCTAAGCAGAACCTTGGGTGTAGCGAGCCAGAAGCACGAAAACCTGAATGCCTCTTCTGAATTTATGACTTAAAGCCACAAAAGAAACTCTCAAATTTTAAACTGCTGTCACATGCTGCACTAGTAAAACACCTCTGTGTTCTCTCAGGGTGAAAAGCACTGACAGTGATGCTGTACAGATGCATATACAGGTAGATAAAAGGCAATCAATACATGCGCCAGCACAAAGAATTACCTACCTAAAACTCGAATTTCAATGGCTCCATGTCCTTCGGTGACACACATGGAAACTCCAAACAATAAGATCTGGGGAGAATATCCCAAATTGAGAACTTTATTGGGGGCATTTGAGTTTAAAATGCTGATTTAGGTTAGTTCATGATTTTGGACAGAATTTCAGAAAACAACTAGTCATGTTGTGTTTTTCATCAGTAACCGTGAATTTAATGCTAAAGGAAAATTTGTTTTGTACAATTTGGTGGCATAATTTTGTACCCTAGAGAAACCTGCTTGCAATCCCCGTGTCTATGTTAGATCATCATATAACATATAAATGATTATCTCACTATCATAAGAAACATACTTTTAATCTGCTTTTACATGCTTTAGGTTATTTTGCATTTAAGTATATTTAGGTCTTGAAAGCATGCTAGACATCTTTAGCTGTGATGTAAATGAAACAAAAAACACGGCAAGCATGAAAATTAGCAAAGGTAAGTCTTAGACGGAAGCATTACTAAAATATTGCTGTTAGACCATATAATGGTGCCATGAGTCTCCTTTTCATTTCTTGTGTATTTACATAGCTTCTGCAGATGGTAAACAGAGAAAATCAGTCCCCAACATTCATTCCAGTCACTTAGAGTTTTGTGAGAATAAGAAAAGCTTGGCAGTTACATGATTTAACATCAGGAGTTGCATTTTACGAAGGCACTAAAGGAAAGACAACCTTGACAGACTGAAGTTTAATATGAAATGAAATGAGGAAGCAACCTATACATGATTGTATTTACTGAATATATATGCCCATATATAAACATATGTATACTTTTACACATGCATACTGAATCCAGTTAACTTCTGATCTCCAATCTGATACATAATAAGCCAATTGGCCTAGTTCTCCCACCATTTCTGCTTCTTTAAAAATGCTTTCATGGTCTGTTTTATAAATCTCAAGAGACAATTAGCTACCATATAGACTGATCCCATTAACTTGTAAATAGTCTTGGCTCACAGGATTATGAAATATGCAGAATAACTACTCGTGTCCCTAACTCTTTTACGTAAGAGTTTGCATGTGATTATTGGTTTTATTAGATTACTTATTAGTTTTTCACTCTTTATCCAAGCCTGCTTTGCCTCTTGCTCTTAAGCAGATTCATAGCTTACACAGAGACTATATGGCATAACAGTCTTCCGAATGGGAGAAGCACAACAACATACTGAACCCACTGAAAGGTACCAAAATAGCAGCTTTAAGCATAGGTGCTCTATACCCCAAATGAAGTCTGAATAGCTTGACCAAGAAAGAATTGTAGGTTTTTGCCAAGACTTGCTTCTTTCAGGATTCAGCGATGAGCAAAAACATTCACGAACATGTGTGACAGATTTGTTTTGCTCCTGGCCATAGCTGCAACTTTGCGTCTTAAGAACACTAATGGAAAGTAGGGATGAGCTATTTGTGTCTGATTGAATTTGGGTAGTAAAATACGATTACGATAGAGAGGGCAAAGATAACCTGGGCTGAAGACAAAGGGATGCGTCCCATCAGAAAAAAAGCCCTCTGATTACTAGCAATGCAATTAAAAACCAACACTTTTTTTTTTTAAGCTTAAAAGAACTGCAAGAGATGCCAGAGCTGAGTTTGTTCTGTTAACTTTGCAGTGACTACTGAAATTAAAAGATACCGAAGAGGTAAAGGAAGAATTGACAGCAGGCAAAAATAATTCCTGAACACAAGCAGATGGCACAAGAACCTTGTAAAGGGAATATTAGTTTTAAAGTTTAGACAACAGTGTTATGAATGGAGCTATAATTGCAAGCTGATTGTCCAGAATCAGGACAAGACACAAGAATGTTCCATTAATTTGCTCCATTTAGGAAAAGTAAGTATGACTCATAGCTGCTCTTTAGTTGCCATTTTTGTAAAAATCATGTATGATAAATCCCTGTACTAATTCAAAAACTTAAAAGTACTCAGGAATGAGTCTCTCATATTAAAAAATAAGGTGGTTGATAGCTATTAAAAAATAAGGTAGTTGATAGCTATTAAAAAAAAAGTAGTACATATTGGAAAAAGAGAGCAATTAGTTGACTGGGAATGACATACTGTTTAGAATCAAATAAAACAATTTATATACTCTTTGCTCATAGCATGCTATGGATCAGAAAATATTTGGGTGTTCACAGATAATTAGATGTAACTAAGAACCAAATATGCTGTAATCATCCTTATCTGGATAGCTAGTGCAACTTAAGAGTGCAAGTCATTGAAAGCAGTAAAGAAAACTTCAAAGAAGTCCCCACCTGTAATTTTGTAACATAGCATGCTAAGCAGGAAAAGATTACAGAAACAAGAAAAGAGAAGGTAAAAGTGCTATTTCAAAGACTGAAACACTTCCTTCTTACATTTCTAATACTACTTCTTTTATTTTTGTCCGATTTGTTTCCAATAACTACAGACAAAGTGATCTGGGACTCTAGGCTGCAACCCAATACTACCCATCCTTCACCAAAACCAACAGAGTGTTTATCTTCTCCGTAAGTAATACGGGATCAAGCCTTTGAAAGTAAACTCTGAAAATGGTACCCACTGATCTGTGAGCACAATTAACTGTCAGAGCGATCTGAGTTTTCTTTTTAACAGGTCAGCAAAGAACTGCATTTACTTATACTATTATTCATCTGATGCTGCAACATGTGCAAGTCAGTGGTTGTCTTGGGCTCATATTTGACATAGACTGTTGTCCTGAAATCTACCACGGTCTGCAGGTGATATTTTTAGAGCAGTTCACAACTATGGTCCAATTGTACTTGTGGCTCTTAAAACAATACTGGTGGGACAGGTCAACTACCTGACGCTCCGTTCACATGCTGCAGGTAGAGTCACTGAGTATTCTTGTAAAAAAATAATTCTTTAATTCATTTATTTATTTAATATTGATTTGGCAGATTTTTGGGGGGTTTAGTTCAGTGGTTGCCTTGGTGAGCAAATTCACAGTGGAACTAGAGAACACAGGTCCTTTGAGCAACCTGGTCTAATGGAAGGTGTCCCTGCCCATGTCAGGGGGGTTGGAACCAGATAATCTTTAAGGTCCCTTCCAACCCAAACCATTCTATGATTCTAAGTCTTACACAGCACAGCCACAGGTGCTGGGCCAAACAGGAGCTAGGTCCCTGCTCAAGGTCTTTTCTCATGGAGACCACCAAGTACATGGTGTAAGCCCCCAGTATTCCTCCCTGATGAGGTGGTAGGACAAGATGGTGGTATGCACCCAGATTCAGAAGCTGGGAATACTCCTGCATTTCTGACTTCTGGCATTGCTTCAGTGTCAGTTTGTTATTTATTTATATTTGTTATATATTTATATATTTTATAATATATATTATATATTTATTTATATTTATATAATAAATATATTATATATATTTATTTATATTTTATTTATAGTTGTTATTTATAATATTGTGTCAGTTTGTTAGTTCATGCGAAATGAAAGATGTCATTTAGCAGAGTAAAGAGCCGCTAGTGAATCCTCCTTAATTGTCACTGAACTACACAACTGCTTTATTGATTGCATCAGAATAAGATTTCTTACTAGATGGAATGAGTCATTTATTCAATGTTCATAACAGTTAAAGTGTTCAGAAGCTGCTTGTTTGGGAGATTTATCTCATAATTAGTTTTCCTAGGGAATATCTGCTGGGAGTTTGGTCACCTAAGCAAAACATCTCTTCACAGCACTTTTGGACTCATCTGTCTTCAGCTACCAAATATACTAGATGCTCCTTAGTCTTAATCCAGAGGATTCTGGTATTTTAGAGGTGAGAATATCAATTTGTTTGAAATATTTTAACAAATAAGGAAGATACAAAGTTAACACTATGAAATGTAATAAAATGTGACGCTCGTGCAGACACCAAGCAAAACTATTCCTGAAAACTGTATACATGAAATAAAGGAACTAGAAAGCTGCTACTTGGAGAAGGAGGAGGACATACTGTAAACAAGTATTCTTAAATAATACTAGGAAAGAAGGAGGAAAACAAGCATGTAAGAACAAGAGAAAGAGATGAGACATATACAACAGTGATATTTGGAGGTGGAAAAGTAACATTAAGAGCGCAGAGATCCAGAGAGATGGCACAGAAAACACACAAGGAAACTGTGCTAGAAGAGACGATAAAGCAGATTAAGAATTTATACAGTAAAGGTAAAAAAAAGTTAAGCCTATGGACCATCCTGAAAAGTAGAAGAGTTTTGGGGACACAGGTTTGGAAAGTTGAGTTACAGCAAGTGACAACACTAAGGAAATGGTAAGTAGCTAATAAAGAAGCTACTTCTTCCTATCATAAAACACTACAATTCAGGAAATGGGCATGATTGAAGACAAAATGTGATTAGCTAACTACATGTGCAATCTGTGCCCTTACAAGTCAGGAGAACAGCCACTATTTAACTTTCCTCATTTATCCCCATTTTCTTAAGAGATTCAAATTTTAAAAAACCTGGAAATGTGTGAATGCTATAAAATATACTTTGGCATATTACCATGTTTGCATGCAGAAGCAAACTAAGTACTAAAATATCAGTATGTTTATACAACTAGTGTAGAACACTATTTTCTTACCCTTAGTGTTCAAGGATTTCTCATTTAAGATACTATTGTGTGTTTTTGTCCCAGCCCCTAAACACTCCATTTAATGGCATAAAGAAAATAAACTTATAATCTGTAGACACCAAACATACACATAAATTATTCCCCATTTATCTTAGAAGAAAGTAACATGTGGTTTTATATACATTTCACAAGGAGAAAAATGATTAAGGAAAGCTTTGGCATACACACCCCTAAATCATCAAGACAACACTGCATGCCTGCAACAAATTAGTCTTAAGGTGTTGTTTGATACAAAACGAAAAAGAAAGGACTTAATGTAGCCTTCTAGTTTACTTCTGTAAATCTGTTGTTTCCTAAGGTGTATAATACATCTCCATGTATTGCTTTTAGACAAAGAAGTAAATTCCAGATGTTGATTTTAAAAATTTATACGATATGCTATATGGAATTGCATATTTTTGGGAACATAATTTTACTGAAACAGAAAATTGTATATGTGAATTGAGGTACTTGATCTTTTCAGAATAACTTAATGTTTGTATCCACAATGTAAACCTACAGTTGACTTTAACTTTTTTCTTTTTTTTGATGGGGTTGTTCTCCTGGTAGACATAAAGCAAATTTTCAGTGTTGTTTACCATTCTCATTGCTATAGTTCATCAGCATGCCACAAAAGACAGTCAAGAGCTTCTCACTGGCTGGATCTGTTTTACTGCAAAGTGACCTTATATGGTCTACTACAATATGTGCACCACCTGCATGGTCAACTGCGTTCCTGCCCTCATCTGTAAAACAAAGAGTTACATTAAAAAAAATGAAACCAGAACCCACCGTAGAGTCCCGAACATAACAGTAATCATCAAAGCGAAGTTTTTAAACAGAGTGAAGTCATTCCTCCAGTGTTGTCAAATTCATCTAGAGAGATGCTTAAGGGCCAACTTTTAATGCAACAGAGCTAGGAAAG
Organism: Microhierax caerulescens; assembly: GCA_035590215.1. Taxonomy (NCBI): domain Eukaryota; kingdom Metazoa; phylum Chordata; class Aves; order Falconiformes; family Falconidae; genus Microhierax; species Microhierax caerulescens. The sequence continues at coordinate 71,554,833 of JAVJGJ010000001.1, forward strand.
TGAAAACACCTACAACAAAAGGGATTAACCACCTGACACTAATACCTTTGTAAAGAAATCCAGTGTTTAAGGCAGAGCTGCTGGAGCTGATAAATAACATTCTGAAGACGCATTGGGTTTTGACAGAGGGAGGTTCTCAGCACTTTTCAAAGCCTAGTCCATACACTCTTGGGGTAAATTACCTTTGCCATTATGTAGACCAAGAAATTGAAATACAGAAAATAAATTGCTTAGGTTACTTAAAACCAAAATGGGGAATAAAATGGACAAAGCAGACAGAGGTACTAGTTCCCAGTCACAAACTCTGTTCATGCACTCACTCTGCCACACAGCATGTTCTTTGTACTTCTATACCTGAAATTTAATACCACTATCAGATTCTTTTTGCATGGCTAAAAGACAAATTCTTCTGCATCTACAAAAGACTACAATGTTCTGAGGTGTTTTAAGTAACACACTATAATCTTGGATGGAACTCCTTCTGTGTAAGAAATCCGATTTGATGTATCAGTGTAGGAATAAAGGAAAAATTGGCCTTCCATTGCAATAATCAACAATACTGCTTCCTTTCCCAGCAGGCAATCAGCAACAGACAACAGTCAATAACCTAAATTCCAGGGCTTTCAAAGGAGAGATTTCCAAGTGAGTTAAGAGTTGGAATCAACTGGAAAATCTGGATGAAAACAAAACCTTGAGGGGGAAATCACTAAAGCAAAAGTTTTGCAAAGTAAGTAAAAAAACCCCTCTCCTCAATTTCTTAATGGCCCCAAAGCAAATCTCCTCTTTCCTTTGTTTTTCACCACACTATTGCCACTCTTCTCTCTCCCCATCATATGTGGAGGTCAAGCTATCAAGTTGTCCTCATTCTGCAATGTATTCAGTACAAAAAACAAGGCAGTCCATATTCAGAATATGATCTTCCGCTATAAATTGCTCCAGAGCTCTGCAAAAAGAAGTTTATAAGTCTTCCAAGTCTTGTTAATACTGTTTATACTATACATAGTCCTTACATACTATATATTAAAAAAAGGATTATAAGTATTGCATATACAGTTACACTATATATACTCATAAATATAGATACACATATATATATGAGGGGTATATAAATGGACTTCAGATAATTTGCTGTGTGGAGCTGAAGGAGGAAGGGTAATTCTCGGTGGATCTTAACTATTAAATTTATTACCAAAGTAATAACGTGTTTTGCAGAATAAAAAATAGATGCAGAAGAGGAAAAATGTCACTGCCACAACTGTCTCCATCTTGGACATGATCAGGACATCAGGGGACTGTGTTTCACTGCAGGTATGTACGCTCCATTTTGAGAAAGGAGAAACTGGAATCTGTTTACAGTCAAACAAATTCAAGACAAGGTTCTGTGTCAAGAAAGGACTATAAAAAAAGGAGAGATATGAAAGAAATAAATCTCTTCCGTCCTTGATGCAGTGACAAACATAGGCATAATGCTGAAATTAAAGGAAGTCCCAGACCAAAATATAGTGAGACAATAAAGTCAGGTGTTCATATTCAGTGCTTATATTTACCTAGTCAGCAGAGAAAGCACCCAAATTTGGCTGGAATATTCCAGCATCTTGTTTTAGGTATTCTCTTCTTGTATTTTTTATTACAAAAGTTATGCAAATACATGATTTTGCATTTGACTCACCTGTTCTGTGAGTCAAAACAGGTGTGCAAAACCAAACTGAATCACTGATTGTATATCAGATGGACTGAATGTGGTTCTCAAATTACTATAACACAATTGGATTCAACAAACTAAAACCAGGATAAAATTAAGCTTGAGTTGAGAATCGGTTGTCAAGCTTGGTCCCATGTCTTGATATGGAACTGCATATAAGAAATGTAAGCAAAGAATAATATAAAGGTAGAGTTGGGTGAAGATTTGGAAGCAACGTTTAAAAAAAACGAAAAACAGTCACAAGCCAAGTTCCTTACCTGGATGGAATTTGGCACAACTCCACTGAAAATAATTGTGTGGTAATATTTTATAACAAATGAAAATCTAACTTGTCTGTCTTTTTAATTCCATTCTCTCTGGTTTGTCAAAGAAGTTATACATAAAACAAATACTGTATCTTTAAGTACATAATAGTCTCTCACGTCAAATACATGACAAAATTCTTATCCACACAGTATTTTTGTTAGGTTTGTTTAGCTTCACACTGTACAGACCGCACAAGTAAGGCAGAAAGATTCAGAAACAAATCTCACTCCAAGGAATGTCTGTTTCTATAGTATACTCAAAAAGTCTGGGTAAAATGAACTTCAGGATCCCTCCCAATTAGGTGGCAGGCTCTAAGTGCCAGACTTTGACGTGACTACGTAGGTTGGTAGATTCATAAAAGAGATGCCTTAACTGAGTTTGTTGCCCTACCTCTTTCCCATGCTTCAGCTCACCCTGCGTAGCTGCTTCTCTGTCCTAGCCAGATGGGTGAAGAACAGACCTGGGCTAGTACTGTAATTAGGATTTCCTGGTGCTGCCTTCTTATGCCCAAGAGGATTAACTCAGCTCATTAGTGCGAGGCCACAAAGAATCCTGTACTAGATGTAGGAGGAAAATTCTGAAGGTCCTGACTACCCACTCCAAGCTCAGGCTATGACACCCTGCCGCATCCCCAAGCAAAAAGCATATTTCTGACTCAGAATGCTCCATGTACTTATTACCGACTCACTTCTCCCTGCTCTGTCGCTAAGAAACAGATTTTGCACACAAGAATACTCATTGAACTCCATTTACAGTCAAAACAAGACCACAGCATGTTGCTGTGTCTTGTTCTCAATCCAACTACTTCCTTGCAGTTCAGCAGCAATATGAACTCCCACAGTTAACATGCTTCCAGCCTCCCAGAAGCTGTGTTGAATTCTTTTCCTGCGACCTTTTTAAATAAACATTTGCTGTGCCTAAGAGATCAGTGATTGAACACTTCAATGACAGCATTCACATTTCTGCTTAAAAATGCTTCGCTACAGCTCACAAAGGGCATTGGTGTTGTATAGGTTTTTTTAAGTACATGTAATACTGTTTAAAGATGCCAGAATGACAACAACCCAAGAGAACAGAGGGATTTTTTTTCCCTACAAAATGTACAGTAAGATGTATTTCAGAATGAGTTACTTCCACGCTGTTCTTTAGCCCAATGTACCACAACCATCTCTAAGAACTAGTAGAGTCTCTTTTGCTTTTATGAAAAACTGGCTTTTAATGTGTATTATCAAATTACTGTGGCTGCTCTCGTTCCCTCTACAAATAAGAGTCTTGACAAACTTTCCCATGGCTCAGCCATGTCTGTTCCAACGGATGCCCAGGTCAGAGACCAAAATTTTTTTAGTGTGTATGATTGGTAGGTCTTTAAAATGAATTTAGTTTCAATCTGCTTTTCCTAAGATGTGTTTGCATAATTGTCCCTTGAGTTTTCTTCTCCATTTTCCTAAACCAATCCACTGTCATAAAACGTTAACAAGAAAAAAACAATTAAAGTGACAGGTTAAAGTATAGAAATAATGTAAAGGATAAGCTATACAAAGCCAATGAGTTATTCCTAAAACACATGCATCAATTCTTGGATTTCTGTCACCACTATAAGCTTATTATTTCTGAAAACATAGTTACATGAGGCAAAGGGCGGTGCCATAGTATAGGCAGGTATCAGAAAATATTTTTGCAATACTCACCTAGTGCTCTTTAGTCTAAACTTTAAATTAACTTTGCTGTTTTCATACTGGACCCTTTTTTAATACAGAGTTCAAGCTCTGCCAATCCAAGTGACATTAAAGAAACAGATGCATCTCATACAGATTGGGAGAAAAACATTTCTTATTGATGTTCTATTAGGATATGGAGCTGTGTGTTCACAAGAGAAAAAAAACAGCACTTTCAGACAGTTCTAAAAATTTGTGGTTTTAACCAATTTTTAATTAAGTTTAAAGATATATAGTGGTCTGGTTCCTCCATTATTCCACGCTTTTCTTTTCATAATCTCTAATAATTAAACTACAGTTTAGAACTCATTTGCACTTCAGATCCTGGTCCTGCAAAGATGCACAGCTTAAGTGTGTATATGGTGTGTAAACCCACAGACTGGTAAAAATTAGGCTATGATTATGGTGATGATGGCATCATAGCTAGTTAAATAAAGACTAAATAAAAGCATAGAAAATTATGTTTAGTATAGTGAGGTACTAAGAGGTTGTTTGAAAACTGGGCCCCCTTTTTTTTCCTCACAAAACAGATAAGGTACAAACACTCTATTACTTTTGCCTATCATATCTTTACATCACGATGGCCACAATACCACTGCTTTCCAAACAGTTCTTTACTAAGTCTTTGTTACTGTATCTTCATTCTGAAATGTGAATTTTGTGGTTTACAATAATCATATGTAATGATATTTCTCAGTAGGGGCCTTACATTGGTTTTCAGACTCAAAATGCATAAAATAGATTTAACCTTTAAAAAGCATCAGAAATCGCAAGCTACCATGTTGCTATAATGTTTGTTATATATGTATGCTTCAAATATATACCCATTTCTCAGACATAATCAGCTAGAAAACTATTTGATAGCATTTCTTAAAAATGATCTTTTGGGCTTCAAATTTAAGACTTGTACTTTGAAATGTTCTGGTTTTGCCTTGCAACTGGAAACCTGAATTCTCCTTTTGCCAATTCATGTTCTACAAAAGTTTATTTGTGTAAACAGTTGCACTGGTATAAATGGTGCAAGTCAGTGAGGGAAAGGATGATTTCTATGATCAAGGTTCCTGATTTGCATAAACCAAGATGCCAAGACAGCAGTTTTTGGTGACATGGAAAAAAATATATTTCTTTTAAAATAATTTTACTCTGCAATTTGGTGTAATGATAAAATAATTTAAATTACATACTGTCATTTTTCTTTAAGTGCTTTGTCTTTATTGCAGTTGGCTACAATCCTGCATTCTTTTTGACAAAAATATAGCTTAAGTTAGATTATGTGCTTTATAATTTTATTTATTTATTTATTTATTTTTAGATTAAACTAATTTACAGTGCCCAAATTGGGGGGCGGGGAAGAGTTCTTTCTACATGTTCTGGTTTTGTTTTCCTCTATTTTCTAGTTAGATCTTCTTCGCATTGTTTTTGTACTAAGGCATTCATCTGCTCCTGCTGTTTATTCTTTCACCTGAAGTCCTAATCATCTATGATAGATATCAAACTGGCTGCTGCAGAGGAAATGATGGTGTAACATGCTGAAAATTATGACCAAGTGTGGGGAAAAAACAGCAGAAGTAGAACTCCCAAGGAAGAAAGGTCCTGCTTACATGTTTTTACATGTTCTTATAAAGAAATAGAGATAATATTCAGAAAACAGTTATGGGCAAACCCTTAGCTAGTGTAAACCATGTTATCTATGTAGACATTAGGAAAAACATTGCTACTTACATAAACTAGGAGTTTTCCTTTTTTGTTGTTTTTTTTTTTCTGTCTGAACACCGTAAAGATAAATCTTTTAATGCCATGCTGTCATTCAGTCAGTCAATATTTGACCCTACTTTTAATCTTCAGTCTGTTTATATATGCTTTTAAATCACTGGATTTTGGACCCTGTCAGCATTTTGGCTGCCAAGTCCACAGACTACAGCCCTGTTACAGAACACACAGCAGCACTGCATTAATTTTAGTTTTTCAAGGAAAGTAAGCTTCATGTATTTATTTTGCACTATTTTTGTTTGCTGCTTTTTCCATGTTTTCTGTGCAGTTGTCTACAAGGGACAGGACACAGCAATACTGTATTTTGAGATTCATGTTTTAATAATTTGAAAGATAATTTTGGTGATTGCTCTGTCTATCTTGTACTGTAATTTCCTTTCCATTTATTTAATACCTTCAGGAATTATAACACTCTGATTACCACAAGTACAGTTTTTATTTGCTTATTGACCAAAATCAATGAATATAGCCTTAAAATTTTTGCTTTATGAAGAAAAAATAATCTCAAATTACTCACGCTGGCTTCATAGTACAGTCTGGTAATCAGTTCATCTTAAATTGCTGGCAACTATCCTTAGCCCTACAACTCCAGCTGCATTGAAGGTATTGTCTCATAAATTATTCTTTTAGAAATTATTACTAAAGTAATAAATATGTAAACAGTAAACTAGAAATGCTAACAGAACACTGTCACATAATATGGTGCCTTCAAGGACTGAGAATATATAAGCACTGATCTTTTTCGATAAAACTGTTGCCAGCATATTTGCTGGCTAATGACAACTGATGCAGCAGTGTACTGGCCCTCTTATGCAACTGTTTTTTTTCTAACAAACACAATTTTTAAATGTTGCATTCAAATGGAGATCTAGGGGTATTTTTGGTAGACTTCTTATAATGTGTTCAATGTGTGGACCATAGGATATGAATGCCAACAAGCCCTGATCTCTCTCATGAGCATTGTAGAATTTTGTCTAAAGAGTCAGGAGTCTGGCAGAACGTTTGAAGGGATGGGGTAAATGTGCCACTACCACATCACCATAATCTTATGCTGAGGTAGCAGTCAAATGCAAGCCAGATTCAACTCCACAATTTAGTTCCAATAAAATTTCCTTATTTTTCATATTCCTCTTATGTCAGATACATATGAGAAAAATAATGTGTTTCTATTTCAGGCAAAAGAATAGCGATGAGTTTACTGTTCAAGACTTTTTAATACTTCACTTCCAGTCAACTTCTAGTAGTGGATCTGAGTTTTCAATATAACAGCAGAAATATTTTTATCAGCATCAAGATATAAAATACTACTAGTCTCAGTATTGGGATGTGATTTGTTCTGGATTCCAAGGAGATATTAATTTTGAAGTGCAGTAATTTCCACTTCTGAATTCTATTTAAAAATAAAGAAGCTAACCAGTATGAGAAAGTTCTACTAGATATATAAAAACCAGGTAAAGGTCCTCAAATCTGAATGTAGCACGTCCCTCTGCCTTCCTTTTCACATGCAATATGCTTACAGCAGATTTTGCAGTTGACTTTATAACTCTATGTAACTACTTATTAATTCCATTGCAGTCAAACAAATTAGATTTATGAGAGCATAAGTTAGAGCTGAAGCCAGCCCGTATTATTATTTCATAGAGCATGAAATAAATCATGGAATTCAATTATACAGTAAAACATAAGGAAATTTTTCTAGAATGGTAAATAGGCATTTATAGCATGTCATGCTATTAACAGAATAAACCTGCCCACAGCAATTAATTTAGAATTTTTACTCCTAAGTCTTTAAGAGCGATGATGTCTCTCAGCTTCAAACTCTTCAGGACAAGGCTGTGGCCTGAGCATGGCACGGTCACAGGCCAGTGCAGAACAGGAGCATCCTGCTGGGTGCCTCTGAAAGGAGCTTGGCAAGGGGCATTGCCTGGTATGGTGTGAGGGTGGCACTGTCAGCTGAAGGAGAGCGAGGGAGCTGTGGCTCTCCACCAAAGCAACCAGAGGAGCAGACTCAGAAAGTGTGTAACCTGTGGGAATTTAGAGTAGGTTGGGAAAAGCCCAAGAAGCAAAAAATGAAACAAAACCAAAAAACCCCACCATAAAGCGTATTCGTGGATCTTACTAGGCCCTGGGAGGAAAGAAAACTATTCGGAGAACTGAGAAAGTAACAAATTGCCCTGGGATCTAGGAAAAGCTGGGGTGAGTCTTGTGTTTGGGGTCAGTGCTATCCTTGCCCCAAATTACGAAGCCTAAGGGGGGTGGCAGGACTCAGCCTTCTGAAGCAGCTCCAAGCTGCTTCAAGGGCATTGTTGCTTGTTAGTGTGCAGCCTGCACGGAACAGCTGACCTGTAGAAGATTCTTGTATTTTGCAGGCTGTGGAATACAACCTGAGAATGACCAGCAAAGTGTTTTGTCTTAGGAAATCTTTCACCTCCTTAGCAGAAGGCAACCCACCGATTTGACTGGAGGGCAACTAGCAATGCACTGACTGCAGAACAGCCGGCGCTCGAGAGGCCAAGTGATGCCAAGATGTGGTTGATAAACTGGACGCTGTCTCAGGTAAGTGACACTTTTTTCAGGGAAATGTGCATCTTGTTGTAGGTAGGGTATTCAAGGCATCCACCCTGACTCCTCAAGCTATTCTGCTGGCTGGACAACTATGCAGACACACAGCAGCCTCAGGATCAAGGAGGCTTAAAGACCAACTTCAATCATACACACCAACACCTCGTGTGACAGGAACACAGCTTTGTAATTGCTGATGCTAACTCTCTTGCTATAATCTGTACTTTTACCTAACTCTTTGCTCACCAACTTTTATCAAATGCTTCGGCTGCAACTTTCTCTGGTGGGCACCATCTCTTGATTACATTAGTGTACTAAAAGTATTATAAAAAGGCACTGACTGAACAGTCCTGGTGCCAGGGCTGTGACATTCAAGACTTTCACTGCATTAAGGGATAGATTTTACTACTAGAGTTCTTTGACAATAATGCCCAATTCCTGTTTCTGAGAGTTGTGCAGTATTCCTTAGTCAGGGACAAAACAAATGGAATTAATTCAGGTTGTTTGCATACTGTGTGCTAACTCTATGCTATTACCGTGCTGTATGAAATACTGTATAAAACCTGATGCCTGTGTAGCTATCATATAAACTAAAAGGCTTGGCCTGTGCAACATATGCATGGTGCACAGCTTGCAAAAATTAGAGTACAACGAAATTACATTCTACGTTATTATTTAATAACCTATGATTATATAATTAGACTGTATTAAAACACAAAGTTAAAAGAATGATGGCTGCTAGTTTAACAAAAAAGCATAATAAAACACATTCCCAATTATAAATAAGCAACATTTACACATCCCAATTATAAATAAGCAACATTTAGCAAGATGCTCACAGATCCTTTATTCTGTTTTCCCTGATAATTCAGTTAATATTCTCTACTATTGCTGATTCAGTGACAGTTGATATTTCTAGTCACATAATGCCTATTTGTCTAAATAAAAGTAGAATAAGCTAGACACTTTGGCCATGTCTAGACACCAAATTAACAAGCTTTGCTTTCTGAGGGGCTTGAAAGCAATGACATGTCACTGTGCAGTTATCTACAAATATGAACAAATTAAAATATCTTAAAAGGCAAAGTGAAAAAAAGACATGAAAAAAGGTTGAACTGAAAGGAGAAGAGTGAGTTACATATCTTGTTCACTTATTGTTACTGAAATTCTAAAAATATTCTTCATAAATATATGAGAAATTTCAAGTTTAATCCTTTCCTACTTTTTTAGCTTTGAAGTACGAAGAAATAGCTCAGTCCTTAACCAAAGTTTGAATCCTTAACTTGCTCTTAGGGTGGCAGCAAGACCTAGTGAATAAAGCAGAATGCCTTTCCAAGTCTGCCAATGAATTCTTTAATATCCTGGAAACACCTTTCATCTCTCCCTGGGTCCATGTCCCCCCCCTCTTTTTTTTCTTTTTTTGTTAAATTTCCTTGTTGCTTTTGGCTTCTATTTTGACTGAAAATTAAGCTGGTGTCTCTGAGCCTGTTGGAATCTGAGCAATACACAAACTTTCAAGACTGTGAATGAAATATTGGAGAAGGAGAAAGTAAGGAATCAGAAAAAATCTGCTTTGTTTCTCTAGATTTTACTTTCTTTGCACTTGTACTGACAGAATTCTGATCTACTTATTCTGCTTATTCAAATAATCTTCCTGGAAAAAACAGGAAGAGGTAAAATATTTGCACTGCAGAAAATAAGCAGAACCTATCATACCTTTACTCTTTAAAGCAAACAGAAAATCAAGCCTTATACCTTCATCTTAAAGAAGGTTAAAGTTGCAAGTCTATGGCAATTTGGTTTTGTGGTTTTTTTCTTCCCTGTGTGGCCTTCTGTTAAGTTCTGGCTTAAGTCATGAGAATTTTGCCACTTGTTTCAGTAGAGTTAATATTTAGAATGTAAATTTCAAAAATATTAATAGCCTGAGAATGAGAATTCAGGTTTTTCATATGACCTCTTGCCTGGCTCTTTCTGATGCTCTAGGAAGATTCCCTCATCATTCTGATCCCATTTAGGCCAGCTTAAAATAAGTAAATTACAATAATATTGTTTAACAGCTTCCTAAGAACATTCATGATTAACTGCTGATAAGTACTAAATATTACTGTGAAAGTATGTGTTGGTATGCATATGGTGTGCTTAGTTTCCAGCTGATGCAATACTTGTACTGCAGAGGCTTGGAAAAAAAATCTGCATTATCAGGGACTTCTAACTGAAAAATGCTATAGTTTTCTAAGACTGACATGTCTTGGAGAGGACAGATATAAAGGTAAAACACTATTACTGTAAAACTGAAAACTAGAATTTTTGTTCTCTGAAAGCCATTCTAAACAATCACTTTTCAAGCAACAAGTTAAAACCTCTGGTCTCAATCTCATGGTATTGCTTGGGAAACAGCTTAGTAGGTGGCATTTGCATTTGGTGGGATCTGGTGCAATGAAAAGTGAAAGATTGTGGTAAGATGCTGCCTGGCTGCATAAATCAGGGTGACCTTCACAGAAATGATTAGCCAGTAGTGCTGCCATTATCAACACCAGTTGTGTTCTAAGATTCTGATGGTTTTCCATATGGTACTGAAAAAGGTTATGCCATTTTTGGAGAAAACTGAATCTGACTTCTTTCCAGTACCTTTAATTCTTAGCTGTCTGGTTTTCAGCTTTAGATGTTGAAACTAGCCTCGTCTCCTGAGAGGAGATGTAACTGTACAATGGAGTAGTTTTTATACTTAGCCTTTCTTAGCAGATCTCTGCAAGAGGTCTGTATATCCTTACAGGATAGGCAACTTGAGTATAGAGAATTTATAGCATGTGTAGGATCTTTCTAACAAGAAGTGGTATAATGTCCATGGTCTGGTGTTAAGGCTGGGGTCAAGAGAGGTCTGGGTCTACATGAAAGGCCACATTGCTGCAATTCAGAGAGGAGCTTTGCCACCAACCCAAGTAAGACTGGGTAGGTAACAAAGAAATATACAGCTTGGAGAATGAGAAAAGGATCCAGTAAATTTCCTGCAGAAAAAGCTAGATAAGCAGCTGTCAGGAAAGCCTTTATAGAATGAGTTCGCATTTTTAGTTTCTTTCCAATTCTATAGCAGTTTATATCATGAAGTATGGTTGGTGAGAACACATACCCAGGCTGGTGGCTTCATGGAGAAACAAGGTTGTAGATAGGTGCAGAAAGGAATAGCTTTGAGACTCCCCAAGGAGGTCTGCCATTAATATAAATATTATGCAAGGGCAGAATGGGAAATTTTTCATTTCTGTTACAAGATGTATGGAGAGCTTATTTCCCTTTGATAGCTTTCAGAATATGTGGATGCTCCAAATAGCAAGAAGGAATTATTTTCTAACGGGTAAGAGTCTAATCTGATCTCAGCTGAAGTCAATCAGAATGACTCCCTCTAGTCTGTATGGCTACTGAATCAGGATCTAAATATCCTAGCTTTTCACTTCCTCTTATAATTATCACTTTTACAGTATAATGATGGTAGCTTCTATAGTGTGCTCAATGCTATATAAATCACAAGAAAACAGTTTGTCAATCAGTTCAAAACTGAAGTGTTTAACAACCTACTTACGGAAAGATCACTGAGATTAAGACAGAACGTGCATCGCAAACATGATAAAAAAATATCATGAGGCTATTATCTGTTCAGAAAACACTACTATTTTAATACAGTATCATCTTCCATTAAAATTCTTGACTAAAATGGATCCGGTTGGCCTGATCTTTCATCTATACAAACTGCATTAGTGTGTGGGCTGTCAGAGGAGGTCAGAGACCTGGCTACAGACAGGTTTTTGTCTTTCTCCTGCATCGTCATGTGGGTCTTGCAAGAAGGCAGGCCTAACCTGAAAACTGTGGTCTCAGTCTCCCTGTCCCCCAAGCTCTCAATCTGCCACAGGATTAAAGTCATCAGAGTCTTCCCAGTCCATTGGGAAAGAAGCCAGCAGAGAGAGCTGAGGCATGTACTAGCCATCAGGTTGTTCATGAAGTGATCGCAAGCTGTAATTTGGATAACAGTGTTTAACTTAATATATCCCAACTGCCAGAGATGATGGTAGGAAATAATTTTTAGGCTTTATCTACAGCATAATTAACCATTTCTGCTGTGACTTAAGACATTGCTTTTCATAGCAAGAACCATGTTATGTTAAACATAACCTTTCCCGAACAATGGAGATGAGAGCTTCATGTTGCACGTGGAACCAAGGTGCAGGGGGTACTTAGGGTTTTGGAGGTATGCCCTATTAGTCTGTAACACCTGTACAAACTGACTAAAGAAACAGCACTGGGGAGAACAGCAGGGGGACTGGAAAGAAAGACTGTAGAAAAGTAGCTATAGTTTGATTCATGGATAAAGAGTGGTGAAGCAGCTAGAGGGACAGGTCTTATGCTCTGACTGGACAATGCCTAAGAATTTAGCTTTGATTATGAGCAGACCCCCATATCTGGTGGTTAAAAGCAATGAGTGGGCTATGAGCTTTGCATCTGCATAGACAAAATTCTGTTCTGAGTGAGGCTAAGGAATCCATTGTCTGGAATTCATATTCCATTGAGGAATCCATATGGAAGTAGAAGCAGCTGTATTTGGTACAGTGTGTAGCTACAGTGGGGGAGAAAGCAGGAAGGACAGGAGGAGAGAACACATCTCCATTTCTTTGCTTTGCATTTTCTGCTTTGATGAATATTTGGGGGCCGAGGTGTGTGTAGCATTTATTAGATAAAGCATGCATAACAACTACAGGCTGTGCAGGAATATGCAGTAATGTATCTGTTCTTGAATTGTAGGGCAGCATTGAACAGCCTGCATACTGTGATTGGTTAAATTCATCGCTTCTGACTTAAAATCTTTTGGGCTGCCTCAATTGTTTCTTTCATCTCTGCAAACAGGAGGAAGGCTAGAAGCCTCATCAGTACTAACAAAGCTTTCTTCTACTCTGCTTTGCAATTATATTTGCCTGTGTTCTTGATGTTCAGACTCACATAAAGCAGATCTCTTCACAACATAAATACTTTAAAAAAGATGCGTTCAAGGCTGCTTGGGATAAATTTGACCTATTTTTTACTCCTTAACTGTTTACAAAATACATTTAATTCTGTAGTTTCTTCCCTGCTCAAACAAGTGATTCAGTATTATTTTAGGAGGCTAACACTGACAACCACGACAATAACACTGTGCATGTAATACCTCAAACTCAATAGAGAAGAAAATCTGTCAGTAAGTCAACAGGTTTTCACTTCATGTTTTCTGTGAGGAGAAGAATCGTTCAGTAAGGTCTCTGGCCAGAAAGTAATTCCACTTTTACCTTGTGGAAGGTACCAAACTTCTTCCATCCAACACTGGGACTTAGCCATGAAATACGTTTCCCACAGCAGCCGTGTTCCAGGAGTAGCCTTTCCGGAACTTATGTGGAAATGGTCTTGCTTTCCTGCAGCTACTCTGGGACTTGTGAACTCTGAGAAACCACTGCCATTTTCATTTGATCATGAAAAAATTTCAGGAATCCTTCTCCTCTGCGAGGCCACTTTTAAGGGGCCTTCCCTAGAAGAAAAGCCATTTGACCCACAACTTTTGTCCTGTGCCACGCAGACCTCTCTCAAAAATACAGACCTGATTAACTCCTTTTCACACAAACTGTCACTAAAAGTGATGCATGCTTGCTGGGATGAAATACAAGATAATTGGGGCTTTCAATAAACAGGACCTATTCAGTATGGGTTTGATTTCATAGTTTCAGACTAACGTTGACTTAAAGACCTTCCTCATTATTGCATGTTATAATTACACACACAGTACAAGTAAAAAAAAAAAAAAGCATATGTATATGGTAAAATATAGTTACTGATGTATTTCAAGTTCCTACGAGTCTCAGTTATCAGAAGGATAACACCTGCGTTTGTGTCAACTGAAAAGAAAAAGACTATCAATACATAATAACATTCTTTTTAATTAGAATTATTGGCCTCCACACATATTGTCTTTGTTATACTTTAAAGCTCTTTGTTAGGGAAAAATATATTAAATTTTATAGTGATAATCATATTGAAAGTATTTGCCCTATATAAGAATTTAGGATAGGATACATACCTACATAATCATTACACATTAAGATAACAAACAAAGTAAGGTAGGGTGGATGTAATAAATAAGCACTGTAAATAACCTCTTCCACTCAAATCCAAGATGCTAATATCTTGATTTTTGTGACATTTTATTACACTTTATTCATTAATCCTATTTAAATACACAGGGAAGGTAATGACTGCCCTCCCACAGGAGCATAGCAACACATGGCGTACAGAACACATCACTGCGTACCGTAGATTTTATCAGTGCCAGCTTTGCTCCACAGGACAACCAACACAAGACACATAATTCAGCTTCTCTGTACTGAATAAATCCTGCACTGTAAAAGCCAGCAGTAGTCCACAACACCTCATACTACAAAGCCATTTCTGTGTGTCTTTATTGTATTTTATGAAAAAATCTGGGTTGAACAACAATGACATGAATAGTTATGTAGATTTTACTTATATGAAATAAACCAGTGCCACCTGGGAGTGATCTTTATATCACATATGACCCTGAAATAAAATATAGTAAACAAATTACATTATAGAAAGCTCAACAGCTTCTACTTGAAGTTTCCATGGGGAAGCAGCTGTTTGGTTGATTGCTCACCTTAAAGAAGATCCTAAATGAAAGAATTATACATTAACATCCTCAAGCAGTAGTTAGTCTGTAAATGGAAATGCTAGCACGGAAAATCTGATTAACTTCCTTGAGGTCAAAGGCAAGGTAGTTTAAAACAATACAAAATGTACATTTTCAAACTAGGATGAGAAAAAGTAGCAAGGAGAAAGTTTTTTCAACAGACAGTATTCAGAACAACAAAACTTTTAGTAAATGCAACACAGAACAAAGAAAATTTCTTGCCATATGAAATAAGGCACTAAATCTCAAGATAACAAAATGCTTTTACAATTTCATCTGACTTCCCATCTGCAGACATCCATAGGCTTCTAAATTCCTGTGCATAGAAAGGTGTTTCTGGTGTCTCTGCTTTTGTACCATATTTATTGGTTTTTATCAAAATATTTATAGTAAAGGATAATGAAATGGCATTTTCAAAATACTACAACCATTGGTCTGGTTTTGCAAATGACATACACATGCATGTAAGCAACATGAGAAGTCACAATTTCATTTCAAAACTCAATTGCTTGGCAGTGCAAAACTTATTGTGCCCACAAAAAGCTAAAAAAACCCTCACCAACCTTCCTTCCCTACAACCTCTGACTACCAACTACCAATGTGTAATCCTGGAGCAACTGATTGGCCACACAAGAATTCTGAGAATCAGCAACATAGGTCAGACATCATTTCAGCCACATATATAGCTCTGCACAGCTTTGAGACTGGTAGAATATGAATATTCCCCTTGGACCATTCCCTTCTGAGACATTGTTTGAAGAAAAAAAAAACTATTCAGGCCTCTGTTTATATAGTACCCGCTCTTTGAAAACCTAGCTCATTATGTTTAAAAGAAAACAAACCCAGGATCGCAAATTTTTCTATTCTTATATCCAGTGTATCACAATATTGAAACAGTTGTTTTAATCTTTCTCTCACAACAGTGTAATGCAAATGTGACATTCAGTTGCCCCATACAATCAGCAAAGTCATGTGGTAAATAAAAGCCAGGAAAAAAGGAAAATCATCCCCTAGTACAGAATGTACAGAACACTAAAGCATTTCCCTCCCTCCTACAAGAGCATTACAAAATATGGCATATTTCAACACTCACGGCTATCGTAGCATATATTGCCCAGGGCACGTCCTGTTTGAAGCAATACTTCCTGGTCTTTGCAGTTTAACAGCTGCACCAAAGGAGGGATCAACCCAGCATCCACACATGGGTTCCGCATAAATTCTGGAAATAATGCAAAGCCTATTAAAGCAAGCTGTCTGTTTTCAGTTTCATGCGTTCTAGTTACACTGGCATTGCATCTGGGCCTTTTGCAAGAATAAACATATGCATGGACAAACAACATAAATTCTCATGCAAGTTTCTGGTGAATAAGCCCAAGTCAGGATTTGGGCTTATCTTCTTTCCATTATTCATTAATTTAGAAGGAATTAAGAGTATTTAATTGACTTCCATGGAAACTAATTTAGCATAGCTCAGACTGAGCATATTTTTAGCATCATAAAGAAGTGCTGAAAAGAACAATGAATTCACAGTCTTTTTCTCCACCCCAACAAATTCAACTTAAAATTATTAAATAACACAAAAGATGACTTAAGACTAGTATTCATATTCCAAAATGAGCACCATTTTTTACTCTCTATTCTCTTAATTAGAACTCCCAAGAAGCTTTTGCTTTAAAAAAAAATAAAAAAAAATGCTAAGTAACAGGCTCTTTATTTGGAAGGTAAGGAAAGGAAAAGAAAAAGAAAGAATGAGAAATACAAGAGAGATTAGGTGAGCCCAAAGGCCTGTACCTTTCCACAGTCTAACTGATGCCCACCATGGGAGGAAAGCTAGAGGATCCATCCACTGGGAAGCTCTCTGCCTTTCTGTCCTTCCTTCCTGCTATGTCCCCCAGTCACAGAGAACCAAAGTATTATTTCACATCCATGCAAGTCATAGATAGAGAATTATCCTGGTATCAGAGAGATAAAGGACTGGTCTCCATAAGGAGCTACAGTTACACAGGCACTGTGCTGCACATTTTACAAAGGAAATTTACAGAAACAACCACCTGACACACGAACAGTGTTACTTAATACTACTGAGCACCATTCAGAGATGTAGCATTGTAATAGGCAAAAGGTCAATACATTTGTTGTGAACTGCAAATTAATATCTCTTCCTGATCCTAGACTATGTTGGATCTTCTAAAATCAGCTTACCTTTCTGTTACTTAGTCATTTATGAAACAGAATGAACCAGAGTGTCCAATTTCCATAAAAAGAGATGAGAACATTTTTCTGATTCTGGATCAACATGCCAATAACTCAAAGATTTCATACAATGCTTGAAGTACAAATACATCTTCTTAAATACTCCCTTTGTTGCACCTATTACAATGTTCTTTGATGTTTCTGTAGCTACAAATTCTTGTACCTTTTGTAGTTAATCTTGCAGTGTTATTTCAGCTAAAGAAATAATTGTCACAGAGCTAATTCTCACAAGATGATAAACTTTGATATATCAACAAGTAGATGAAGCAGAATGAGCAATATCTATACACTTGTACAGGTCCAACAGAAGACAGTAGTAACCACAACTGACCCACCTTCCTGAGATAATGTAATATCTTAAAATTGTAGACAGATGCTATACTGTGATAAATGGTGATGATATCCATTGCAATGAACTGAACAAATATCAGACACATCTGTTCTTTAAAACTGGTCTTGCCATGTCCATGTAACTTTTTATCTATTTTTTTATCACCCACTTTCACCTTCATCTCAGTGTTTACTTACTAAATGTATTATGTTCCTTCCTCTGTCCCTTCAGCCTTTTCCTTTTAATTGCCTATAAAACCTCGTCTGTTCTTCAGCTTCTCCCTGCATCGTTTTCTTTTACACCCACTAATTTACCATAGTTTCTACATTGTCAAAATTAGATATAATTTTTTTTCCCCTAGTCTGTGACAGGAAATGGAACTTGATCTTCCCTAAGAGACTGAGAGGTCTCAGTCTGTTCTGTCATATGTTTAGGTTCTTGCTCATGTGGTGAAAAGGAGTGAGAAACCCTTCCTCCATTTGGAATGAGCAGAAGCTTTCAGTCTCCCATTCAGCAGCAAAATAATTAGGCAATATGCTGAACAAACTTTTATTTATCAAGGTTGTATAAGGACAACAAGTAAAAGAAATGGTGCTGTATATAGCAAAATAGATCTGTGAGAGCAACAAAAATGTGGTAACTGCAACTGTATTTGCAGGTGATACTACACAAAAATAATAGAAGAAAGAAAAAGAATCATTTAGAAGGTTTCCACCAACCTGGAAGGGGAAAACGAAGCTGATCCTTTGAAGGAAACAGTGAAGAATCACTTAAGTTAGGAGGAGAACCACTGAGGACAGAGTAATATAAACCAAAGGAGGACAAGACTTCAAAAGAGAAATGTAATTGTGATTTGGTATTACAGATTATAAGATGATGTTCTCATTCTTACATTTGGCAAAGAAGAGGACACTGAAGACCTCAGAAGAGGGTTTAAAAGGTCCACAGTGGGGAGAGACACCCCATGTAGCAAGCGCATCTGAGCCTTCAGTATGCTCACAGTTGAAAGGGAAATGGCTGTAGCTAGAGAGACAAGACTGACTAAAGGGAATTCTGTGTGTCTGGATATTTAAAATGGGAGAGATTAACACAAGTTCATGTTTGGAGGAGGAAAAGTCATGTGAACTGGAAAGGTGAAACAGAGCAAGAGCACAAAAAGCTGGAACAGAGGAGATGAAACTTAACAAAACTACTGAGGCAGAGGGATTTGATGTGATGTGTCTGTATGTGTGTCTGTGTGTGTGTGTTGGACCAGATGAGGGGAACAGGAAAGGACAACAAGAAGTGGGGAAGCAAAAGATGCCCTTTTATCAGTAAAGCCCAGATTCAGAGTCAGAGGCACTACTACCAGCTCTGCCAGGGCTGCATGGCATGACCATAGGGAAATCAATTCACCTGCCAGGGTTTAATGCCTACTATCTGTAGGATGTTGATAACACTGTAGGATGTTGATACATTTCTCTAAGTGCCTTGAAGTTTGTTGAAAAAAGCTGCAATATAAGCATGGGAATTTGTATTCTTACATAAGAGGACATAGAAAAGAATAGAATTCAAATGAGGTGTTGCCTGGTATCCTGCTTAAGCAATGATTTCCACAGTTAGAATCCAAAGAGGAACACCCAGCTCATCTCAGTCTTGAAAGCACTGGGCACCTTAAATAATTTCTGAATACCTTCACTTTAACCTTACCTGCCCGAGGTCCCAGTTATACCTGCTAATAACTGTAAGAAAAAGACAAAAGCTATTTTCTATGATGAACCAGGTAAAATGCTTTCAAAGTACACTCTGAAGAGTGTGCTCATAACAACAATTTAAAAGCTGGCAAGGAAAATGATACATTAGAAACTATTCAGAGATATTGTGTATTAATTCAGATTTGAAAGATACTGGCTAAAATGCTCTGTAAGAGAATCTGGCAGGAAACAATGTATAGTAATCGGTTAATTGTGAACATTGGTTTTATTCTTAATTTTCCCCATTCTGAGGTCGGAGCTAAATGGACTAACTATAAGGATACACAGTTGACGGCAATATTCTAAATATACTTATTATGAGTGTTATTATTAGCATGTGATAGTTGCATGAATCTTATTCTGAAACATTTGTAAGCTTAGATTTCTGTTTACACTTTTTACTATTTATTATGTATTTTTAAAACTTAAAACCTAACCATATAAATATATATATATATTCTTGTTGATAATTGTTTCTGACTATCCATCTGTACATTGTCTCAAAATCAGTGAACTGGGTAGAGGAGGTCACACCGGCTATCAGTAAGAAGCTGTAGTATTGTGATTCCAAAGAAAAGGTAGGAAGGGAATGTGGAAATAGTCAGCAATAATGTAGCCCTTTCTCTTTAGAGTCATCAGTGTGAGCGTTTACAGAGGGAGAGAGATACAGCTGCCAGGCCTGCATGTAGACAGCAGCTAAGAGGCGTCCCATTTTTCTCTGCTTGGTGTCTGAGAAAGGAAAGTGCAAAATGCAACCTGTGCCTCTCTGGCTGGGAAAGCAGCAAGTCAAGGAGTGAGAAGTGTCAGCCATAAACCTCCTCTACCCCCGTGTCACAGGGTCTGACAGTAGCGCCTGCCTGCAGATATGACACCATTTATTTGAGCTCAAGTTATGCAGAGTATTGGGTGAGCTTTAAGATAATTTTTCTAAAGAAAAAAAATGTAAACAGTTGTAGATTATCTCATATATTATATGACTGTATGTATATAATACATACCAAAATGGAGCCCTGGTTCTCATTTGAGATCTTGGGATCTTACTCTAATACATATAATGCTCTTTTGATAGCAGTAACTGATTTCCATGTGGTATCAAAGGCTTCATAATGATAATAACGTCATCATAAATCTCAGACCAAAGAAATAATCTACTATCCTTTAACCATCTCTACACACATTACTGTTGTTAACTGTGTGCACTATGTATAACTGGATGCACAAATTATGCACATCTTTTTTTTCTATATGCATTTCATAAAGCCAGGCGCATGCTATTTCTGCCCAATCAATTATACTACTGTGTTAAAAACTAAATAGCATGAAAGTAAGGACTAAAAAAATTCCAGCAGCCAAATGCTGTTTTGATTATTAAAAAGCAGAGAAATAAAATTTGACAAAACAAAAAGAGTGAAAGAGAGGGATATGAAAGGTGTCTAATCTACAAAATGAAAACATAAATGAGTAAAACATACTGACAAGTGAGGTGAAAAACTGAAGATGTTCCAGCAGAAAAGTTCTTGTAGAAAACCTCACCATTTCTGGCTACTTCTGCTATGATGTTAGCTACTTTTGCTGTGCAGGAAGATTGTGGCGTCAACAGACTCGCGAACACCTGAAGAACTCCACTTTTCTGGATATTTTCACTTGTCTCCATATCTGAAAAACACATCACACAAAAATGACTTATGCATCAGCTTGCTTTGAGGAAGAAAAGAAAAGCAGAAGGGAAGGGAAGTCTTCTCAAAGGTAATTATTAAAGTAATTATTTTCCCACATAAAAAACTAACTGCTATTTCTGTGATAATTATTTTATATGATGTGCTCATAAAACTTAATACTTTGCTATTCCTAATCTTCCTGATCTTTGCAAGGTGACTCTGTGTTATATATAAGCAAATACAGGCACATACTCATGAATACATAAGGAAACTATTGGAGAGATTAGTAGAAAGACTAAAGGTCACAGAATGATATGCAGCAGCCTAAAGTACTACGTAAAAATCAAGGAATGGTACTCTAATTATTGGAAATGTTCAAGGAATGACAGAGGAAGACTTTACAGCTGAGGGCACAGCTTAATGCAGTGTAGGAGTCAGAAACTGGAGAAGAGGGTGAGCTACACAGATCCTGGTCTAGACTCCACTTACACTCAGCTTGAGTACCTTCTATGTTATTCTGCTAAGCTATAGTAGTTCCAGTGTAGTCTCAGTAGAAGGGAAAGGGAAAAATAACACTGAGTTTCTTGTAGTAGAGATCAAAGACTTGGGACAAAACCTTTCCTCTTTCTGCCTGTAGTAGAGACAAATTGTGCAGCTGCTCCGTAACAGGGCCCCACATAGCATTGCTGGCCAACAGCTCCGTAACAAACTGAAAATTAACATTGATTCAACCGCAATTAAAGATAAGGTACTTGATGCTAAAACATATTTTTCTAATGCTTTCAAATAATATCATATTTGAGATGAATATTAGTGTGACACACAATATGATTAGATGGCAGCTATCACTTTAGAAAGCAGCATGACTCCTTAAGCCAATCATCATGGAATTTACTTGCATTCTCCAAAGATCGCTTTGAGATGCTCTAATTGATGACTTTTGCAAAGCAAAACAAATCCATCTGAATGCAACACTCTTGGTTGACAACCCTGTCTCACAGGGGCATTTTTAAGTACTACATCATGCACAAACCCCCTCACATCACTTAAAAGCTTTACAGTAAGTGCCAGTTAAAATTAAAAAAAATGCTAGAGCTTGCCAAACGGTGAGAAACAGATGTAGACATTTCAGAGCTGAAAAGACAGGCCTCTGACCACCACTTTCTGTAGTTTCTTAGAAGCACCCTTATTCTGGTATAAGAGCTATTGACAGTCAGGCTCGGCAGCAACAGCAGTAATCAGTGGATTTGGGGTTTATATAGTATCTTTCAAATCTGCAAGATATTATATACTTTTGAACACCAAAGAAGAGCCTTGAACTAATCCAATACTTTTTTTCAAGACAACATTCTCCAGTTTTCCCCTAAACAAGTAAATGCATATTTTATGCACCACAACTAGCTAGTCTTAGAGAGCAACAGTTTCCAACCACTCCTTAACTGTGCTTTCCATGTGAATTGGTAACATGTCACCAGGCTCATCACCTCCTACCTCCTCCTCCCTTTCCCCGTTCTCATGGCTGCAACTGATTTTTGACTTGTGTCAGCTCCAGGACAAGCCCTGCTGCCTCCAAGCACAGGAGAGATCTCCACGAGCTGACCCTGAACAGAAGTCAGCACAAGCCTGGCAGAGGTAACTCACATGGGTTTCATGGTTCATATACAATATCTACATGCTTCAGTGGCCAGGAGCCAGTGATTTCTAGGTGACAGAAAATGGACTAAAAGGAGAGAACTTAAAGTCTGGATTTACACTTGGTGTAATATACAAATTAATTTGGTGTCAAAATAGAGATACGACTGTATGACACTAAATCCTTGCAGGTAGTTTATAGTACATCCTTCATATAAGGCACCCTAAGGGAACGTACCAATAAAATTGCTGTTACATCCTCATGCACATTACTCTAAATGTTCCTGGTTTGTATCTGCAGAATAAATTTTTTTTTTTCTGGGATTATGTATTCATCACATTAACATTCTAATAAAGAAGGTGGGGGGGATATGTGCTGAAATATACAAATTAATTTCTTTAGTCATATGTAATTGGCAGACATTTCAGTTACAGACAAATCAACCTTTTTGGTGGGCTTTTGAAATGCTTACACAAGGAAAGGTGTTTTAATTGGACCAAGACTCCTTATATATAAACCTAACATTTTCTTGTTAAATCTAACATTTTTTCCTCAGTATTTTTTATATTCTTTTTTATATATTTTTATTATGTTTTTATTATTTATATTTTTTATATTCTTTTAAAGGAGGAGGGCTTAACAGGCAAATGATGCACAGGAGTGCCCTGCAGAAACTGGGAAGTCCAAACCAAGATTCAGGTAAGTAAAGTGTTAAAATTATAGAGGTATTCAGGCTGGAAAAGACCTCTGAGATCATCAAGTCCAACCATTAAGCCAGGACTGCCAAGTCCATCACTAAACCATGTCCCTAAGCACCGCATCTATGTGTTTTCTAAACACCTCCAGGTATGGCGATGCCACCACCTCCCTGGGCAGCCTGGTCCACAGAGGGTGGCTTGATGAACTCTTCTGCCAGCTCCCTCAGTACCCTCAAGTGGGTCCCATCCAGCCCCATAGGCTTGTGCACGTCTTAAGTGGAGCAGCAGGACACTGGCTGTCTTCCTCTGGGCTGTGGGGACTTCACTCTGATGCTCCTCATCCCTGTCTTCCAGCTCAGGGGGCTGAGTACTCGGAGGCAAGTTTTGCTACTAAAATCTAAGCCAAAGAAAGCGTTAAGTATCTCAGCCTTTTCCTCATCCTTTGTGTCAATGTTCCCCACCACCTCCAATAAAGATTGCAGATTATCCTTGGGTCTCCTTTTGTTTCTAATGTATTTGTAAAAGCATTTGTTGTTATCTGTTATGGCAGTGGCCAGCCCGAGTTCTAGCTGCACTTTTCACCTCTCTAATCTTTGCCCTGCATAACCTTGTGACATCCCTATAGTCCTCCAGAGCTGCCTGCCCCTTCTTCCAAAGGTCATAAACTCTCCTTTTTTTTCCTTAGTTTTAGCCAAAGCTCTCTGTTCAGCCAGGCTGGTCTTCTTCCCTGGCGGCTCATCTTTTGGCACATGGGGACAGCCTGCTGCTGCTGCTCCCTCCTGCTGAGGAGGGGAGTGACAGAGTGGCTTGGTGGGCACCTAGCATCCAGCCAAGCTCAACCCACCGCAATGGGACATCCCCCCTGGCTGGCTCACCGACCAGCTGTGTCAGGCAGTTCTTCCACACTTTTCAGGAACCCCCTGGACTGTTTCCTCTTGGCTGTGTCATATTTCCAGCGGACACCTGGTAGGTGGAAGTTCCCCACAAGAAAAAGGGGCTAGCTATCTTGAGACTTCTCCCAGGGGCTTGTAGAATATTTCGTCTGTCTCTTCATCCTGGTTGGGTGGTCTATAACAGACTCCCACCAGGATACCCACCTTGTTGGCCCTCCCTCTGATTCCTACCCACAAACACTCAACCGTACTCTCACCATCATTCAGCTCTAGGCAGTTGAAACACTCCCTGAGCTACAAAGCTTCCCCACCATCTCTCCTTCCTTGTCTATCCCTTTTGAAGAGTTTACGCTCATCCACTGCAGCACTCCAGTCATGCAGGTTATCCCACCATGTTTCCATGATGGTGATTATGTCAGTCTTCCTGCTGCACGATGGCTTCCAGCTCCTCCTCCTTGTTGCCCATGCTTCCCCTTTCAGCTCTGCCACCAGGCTGGTCATACCTCACACAGCCGTCATCTCTGCAGCCCTCTGGTAGCAGCAACAGGCTCAGGCTCTCCCCTGCAGCCCATGACCTGAACAGCTGCATGTTTACAAGGGAGCTCAGTCTGGGTCACCACAGGCCTGCCAGCACTGGCTTTCAGCCAGGTGGAAACCACAGCTAGGTTC
>JAVJGJ010000001.1:71579570-71598722 GCA_035590215.1 Microhierax caerulescens
ATGACCACTATTGGAGCTCACCTCTTTGAGCTGGTAGGGGGGTGATGCACCCCCCCAGGTGCCCTGTCCTGACTGCCTGCTCTGCTCACCACACTCCCAGGGGCTGCTTTGGTATGTGCAAGGGTTTGGGCACCTTCACTCCTGACCTTGCCCACGCTGAGTCAGAGCTGTTGTTCTTGGAGTCCCAACACTTCCCACTGCTCACGGGGACGGTCTCCCCACCACTCTTGTTTCTCAGAAATACATCGTTGTAGAACAAAATACCAAGTTGGAGCTTTTGAAGATGATTTCAGCATCACTGTAGGTATATAAGCAGTTCAACTGTTTCTTAGAAGTGCCCAAATGGGACAATTACTTTCTAGCTGCTTGCTAGAAAACATGAGCTACGAGTCTGGTGTGTGACTGCCCACATGTCGTGTGCAGTTCTAGACACTGTTCTGCAGGAAGCACTGAAGGCATCAACTGCGATAGGAGGGGACTGCAGCTGCGATTGAAAAGCAAATAACTGCCCTGAATCAAGCCAAACTTACAACTAGAGAGTGGCACGGTTGTTAGGGCAGGGGCTTCAGAAAGCATGGATTTAGACTGCCCATCCACTGGGGCCCATGCACCTCTCTCTCTTTTTTGCTCAGCTTCTATAACACAATTGCTGTATAAATGCATAAAAGGCAAAGGGACACAGACAGGGTCAGAAACGAAGGGAAAAAATTGCTAATGGCTTTATATCGACAACCCTCAATTTTTGCCTGTATTTGTTCTCTTTGGAGTCTGGAGAAGGCCTGCCTGGCTTGCTGTCTGCATGTGTATGCACAAAAGAGGTATTATTTGTTAAGGACATGAATCCACTGCATGCTAGTTTCATTCTAGGCATTCTAGTAAATTACTAGAGCCTAAATTATTTGGAAAACTTATTTCATTTGTAATCTTTTGAATTGCTATTTCAATGTATTGCCAGTTGTAGTTAGAGCAAGTAAAACCAAACATTTCTCTAAGAGCAAGAAAGATCTAGGCAAAATCCTCACTATATAATCTCTTTCCATACTTTCTATAATGGAGAAAAGGGAAATTATAGGCAATGTTAATCACATGTTAAAAAGTTGGCTTATGCCTTATCATTTTAACTCCTTTAGTGGAATTGCATGCCCTTTCAAATCTGTTCAACTTGTCCCTTAAGGAAACCTAACAACCTAGGTAGTCCGATGTTAGGGTGCCATACCTCAAAGTCCTTTTGCTATGTGTGATGTCCAGATTTCAAAAGCTTCCTTTTAAAGCCTGATTTTCAGACTGCATGCACCAACCCACCTGTAGAGCACCCGCTGCCCCCTATCTTAAAGCAAAGAAACTGTAGGACTGTAGCTGCTGCTTTAAAAACAGCCCTTTTGCACACAATATAATACAGTGATGTGCCATGGCAGCAAAACTGGGGGAAAAACCTCTAAGGTTAAACCTGCAGCTCTAGATGTCTCTTTGTATCACTAGATATCAAGGCAAAGGGTATGTTATATCACATAGTGCCAAAATCTTATTAACGTCATAGCTGGATGATTAAAATATCAATATCCTTGCTTTTCATAGTTTTTGCAGCGCCTGAAGTCAGAATAATAAAGGGTGTGGGCAGGAAATTCTTTAATGCCATACATCAGAGCTGGAGAGCTGAGCACCATGGCTATCAGACTGCTTAATTAAGTAGCAGAAATCACTATAGGAAACAAATCCAACGAATGTCTCAAATTAAATTCTACACTCTCTTCCCTCTGAGCTTTATTTCCTGTGAAATTTCACTCCTCTCTATTCACTCTTTTCTCCTCTCTGCATCATTTCATCCACCTTCAAGTGAAAGAAAAGGCAAGGAGGGGGAAGGCAAGGCAAGGAGGGGGAAGGCAAGGCAAGGAGGGGGAAGGCAAGGCATACCTGTCAGAAGCACTACTACTTTGCCCTTGCCAGCAGAAGAAAGCTATAGGTTCACCATTCCTTTCTCTATAAACAATGAGTTTAAGTTACACTGTTAGATGTAACCCAACAGTAGTGAAGGCTAGCACTGCAATAATTCCCATGTTGTGGAGCTTTACATGAGAAATGAGACACGCCACAGAACTGTAAGTAAGCAGCTTTGTGTGTCCTCTTTATTAAGCCAGCCGTCTTTGCAATACACTTTTTTTGAAAAATGCATGTATTTCTAGCTGCAAAAATGTTTTATAAACCTCCTGTAGCTACTGCAGAAAATTACCTTGGATTTATAATGTTCCTTCTACATGTACTTTCATCAGAAAAAGAAAGATGAACACATGAATAAATAATGATAAGCCACGTGTATTATGAAAGGTACCTCCCACCTGCTCTTTCAAAAGGCAAAAGGGAGGAGAATGAAGGGAGCAGGGATATCTTTTTAACTGGCACATTCTCCTAACCACCACAGTAAAAAAGGTTTACGTGACCAAGAGTAAGTATTGATGCTCTCTCCATATATGGCCCCCTCAAGCACACTCTCTCTCTCTCCTTAGCCTCCTACTGTATTTTCCAAACCACAAAATGGAGGTTTTAGTCTGACTACAAGAGCACAAAAAGTGGGTTGTAAAGAACTTCAGTGAAACAATTTATGTGCTCTCATGTAGTAAAGAATACGCCACTGATGAGGAGGCTTTTGCTTAACATACCTTAGCCAAAAAGACTGTTCCAACTATAAAGAGTTGTTTCTACAGGGGGGGGGAAATCCTCTAATAATAATTTATACAAACAAATACATGTTTAAATATAACTTCCTTTTGTCATGCTCCTCCTCACATGGAGAAACCCCCACAGATACAATCTGCTTGCTCACCTACCCTTCTAACTAGACCCCTAGGAGGCAGGGGGGGAAATTCTCCCTTAGCTGTGCAGATGTTTCCATCACGGTGTTTGCTCTGTTCTGTCTCTGCCAGCAGCAACAGGGCAACTTCAATTCCTATTTTTGATGACGAAACAGAGAAAGTGCACAGATGTTTGTAATTAAAATCTCAGCTCTAACAAGGAAGGAAGGACAGATGGAGAGATATTCGTCAAGCAAGTAGCTGCATGATTCCTACTGATTAAATTCTCAAAAAGCTGTATCCAAAGAGTAAAGGAATTTCAGGATGAGACCCACCCCTTGAATAGCCTGCTGCAGGTACCAATGAAGTAATTTAATAAAAATACATGCCAGCTTTGCCTTCCATGAAGATGTAGGCACATCAATACTTCCACGGATATGTCACAGCACAAGGCAGAACATTAAAGCTAGGCAGCTCAGAACCCCTGAGTTCCTGAACTCGATCTAGTTTAGAGCCCTGACACATAGTTTGATGGATTTATCTGAGCTGTTAGTTTCCCCGTACCCCACTTCTGACTCACCCTGTGCAGGAGGTGACCACTTCAGTAGCACAGTTGTTGGAAAGAGTGTGATACTAGCACCTCTGCTGCCAAGTTAACTAGCATCTTAGTAGAAATGTTATCCACTAGCATCTTCAGGTTTTATACTTGGCCTATGTGGACATTTTAATCTGCCTCCTCTGTTATTTGTACTAACTGGACTTACTACAAAGACCCTGGGTAAAGCCGTAAGTATACTTAGGCTTCAGTTTTTCAATCTGCATAAGAGAAATACTAGACTCATAATGTAAAATCCTTTTTCCAATTTCAATTTAGTTTAAAAATCAAATCAGATTTGAAAGTGGAGAATCATATATGCAGGAAGTGCTTTGTATTCCTTTAAAGCAATCTCTTAAAGTGTTCTCAAGCAGGCTCTAATGCCTGCTGCAAAATTCTGCCCGATGCTTATTGGAAGAGTACAATACAAAGAAATTTTTTAGCTACTGATATTTTTAAAAAGTTTTGTTGCCAAATTATCTTAAGGAAAAGCTAATCGTAAGTCATAAGGGACAGAGAAAAAACTAAGAATGAAATTTCAGACCTGAAATTGTGACTTACAAGATCTCTAAATACAACTTTTTGTAAAAAGCAAGCTTTTTCCTTTGCTTCTGTATTGCATTTCAGAAACTCAGTCTAAAAAGAAATTTGTCAATTTTATTATCTGGAACTGCTATTCACTGATGCCTTCTGTGAAGAAAAAAATATATAATATTTAATCTTTATTTGGTACATTGTGCATTCAATGAATAGCACTTGGAAGTTAACACTTGGATAAACATAATTTAACTATCTGGCACTAGCTAAATACATCACTATTAAGAGGAATTTATGTAAAATGTAATCGCACTAAGCAGCAGTGATTACCATTCAGTATCATTAGGGTATGCCAGTTTACTGGGAGACAGTCCAATAAAAAGCAGTCACCTTGATTTAGTATGTTCCAATTAAATAGCTATACTGTAATAATATATTATATATATATCACTTATGATTAAACTTCTCTGGATTGCATGTATACAGTGCCATGAAAAGGCAACAGCTTCACGAACTAAGATGTAACAAATACCGTACTTCAGCAAAAAGAATGAATGCTCCATAACACAGTATTTGAGCAAATACTCCCTCTTACAAAACACCCATCAGGATCTCCGACTTTCAGAAAGGAATTTGACTAGAAGTCTTCTCAGGTAAACTTAATGGACTGCAATGAGCTTAATTTGCTGAGCTGGCCCAATTCAATTAGAACCTCTGGCTCAGCTACAAAATGTTCCTTTGCTACAATTCATTACACTACATCCCTCAGAAAGTAACATCACCAACAAAACAGACATTTATTATTTTTGTAGCTTTTGGCAGTATAGCTGCATCAGCAGTAAGGGGCTGCAGGTAGGAAGCTGTACTATTGTCGTTCACTCACCAAAACAATCTCTCCATATGAAAAAGCTCCTGTCAAAAATTTTTTCCTCTGTAATCCATTATCACCATTTATGTGAGCATAAGACTTGATTTTATGCATACAAGCCAATGAAAATGATTTTTCATCATGCAAAATATTCCCAATTATGTTAAATGTTAATTTCTACTAATATAGATGTTGTAAAACAAATCAATGGCAAAAACTAAAGGCTTATGTCAAGCTTTTTCCTTTGATTTTACAGCTTTATACTCTGCATCAAGAAAACCAGGTTTATATGACGCTCAGCATAGCCAGTACACTAATTAAAAAACTGAAAATACACCTTTGAAAGAAGAATGCTTTCCTTGACACCTACTGCCATAAGAATAAAGATGGATGGTGACCCAAAAAAAAGGAATTGCTAAAAGAGGCTGTACATATTTTGGCCTTGAACATGGAAATACTTTGCCATGTACATAGCTTTATACATATAAAATATACCTCTTGACTCAGCAGGACTACCAGAATGTAAGACTATATGACCTTAACAGTAAGAATATATATAAATGTTGGCAAAATCAGGACCTTTCCTTATATTCCTTTTACTAATTTTACTCTGTGCTCTAAACGTGTGCTGCAGTAACATCAAGCATTCACAATCATAATAGCATTGTAACTTGGTCACAATCCACATTAAATGATTGTCACCTGATTTTACTCTTCATCTGTTCAAAGAGTCTCTTCAAAACAGAGAAAGGTTAATTTGGTAATGTTTAAAGACAGGTTTGCTTGAGTAAGCTGTGAAATGTAGAGGTTTTTTTCTACATGCTTCAGAAAGGGAAAGGAGTAAGCTTAAAATGTCTAGCTAATGGGACAAAATGAAAGTGATTTCTGATAACATTTATACCTCAGAATAACTCTGCTAGGACAAGAGGTTCTACAATTTATTTTTTTTCTGTTTGGGGTGGGAGGGTAGCATACCTTTTACTTCCATACTACTGTGTGAGAGGATCACAGAAACAAAAGATGAAATGACTATTGCTTAATCCTGTGTGTGCTAAAGAGGTACAAGATTTCATGGAAATCAGATGACACACTCATGTGTTAAAAGTTAAGCAGAGAGCTGCTTACTCTTATTTATTCATTGCAGAGTCAGGTATGTACACTAAACTCAAAAATGTTCAAAAAGGAAATAGATAAAAATATGTAGAGCTCTTGTATTTTTCATAAATCACAGGCATTAATACTGACAATAATACATTTTAAAATTTCATATTTTTTTTTAATTGAGCTCTGAATTTAACAATTACAAAACATTATCTCTAAATTCTCCATGATTTTTCTGCTTCAGCAGAAATATTGTTCCATCTTCTATGGCCAGTGAAGATCATAAAAAGGGACATCAAGTATAGGAAGAACATAAGTACTAACTGTATTCAACAACATATGGAAGCCACAGATATAAAGAGCAGAATAAAATGAAGAATTTCCAACTCAAATATAACCTCTGTGTTAACATATGGTTGTGAGAACTGGAAATCTACCAAAACATTAAAGACAGGAAACTAGATGCCTTTGAAAGCAAGTGCCTACAGAAGATTCAGGGCATTGGATGGAAAGTTTCATCACTGATGAAGGAATGTGAGAAATCTGCAGTCTCTGCAAAAATCCAACATTTTCTTAAGCAGTCCAGATGCTAACACATCCTCCTCTGTGATGCCGTCAAACAGAAACCAACGCATTTAAGAAAACCCACTGGTGGCTTTCAAGAGAAAACCTGAACAGAAGCTTTAGGTAGGAGGGCTGAGCTTACGATCTCAACACCACAGAGCTGAATCAGCGGGAGGTGATGGTGAAGGCTTGCTCATAGTTGCTCAGGCAGTTTGCAACGTTATTTTCTCTGGTACAACACAGTGAGTATACTCAAAGCAAAACACTGCTACAGTATACAATCAAAATAAGTTTTGGGCCAAAGCAAAATAACCTAAAGAAACTGTGTGGGGAGAAAAATGAAAGGCTAAAGAAGCCTTAGGATAATCTGAAATTTCCAGTTTCAAACATGAATTTAAAATTTTCATGTGTCATCTGATGATTCCTTGACTTACCAGGTACCAACCAGCATAGCTCAACAAATACAAAACAGGGCATCTTAATCAACCACATCTTCAAGGTAAAGTGCATTCATTATTTTAAATCTTCTTTGAACGCTCAGAGCTTTCCAAATTTTCTAAATCTCTTTCAAAATTGGGCCCCTGGCTTCTCAGTTAAGCTTATCTTTATTCGTGTGATTTTGCTTAACCATTTTCTCACACATACTTGGTAAAACTCATACTCTTAGCCTCCCAAAAAGTGTATGTAAAAAAATGTTTCAAATGCACATGCTAGCCTTTGCACTTCAATTATATGTCATACATATTTCAGAGCCAGGAGCTGAAGGCTGGGATTAGTAGGCATTTCCAGCCTCTTACACTGAGTATACCGGAGCCAAAAATAACATTCTCCACAGATTTTCAGATTTCTCATTTATAAAAACTGGGTTATTTATGTCCGCTATAACCTCCTGTACCTAAAACGCAGCATGTCTGGACTAGCAATAACATTTTTTTTGTTGTTGTTGCTGCACTAACTATGTCCCAGAAGGCCTGTGGTTTAAAAGAAAACTTCTATTTCCTTCTTGCTTTCTTTTCCTCAGGCAGTCCTTTCTTGTGGACCTCTTATTTGAGGATCTTAGGATTTCTGCACTTTTTTGATAGGAGCAATATTCATGAGACAGCTCTTAATAGGTAAAGATCTGTGTATGTTGATATAAAATGATGGCAAATACTGTTTTCTGTTGTATTTCCCTATACAATACAAGTAACATATTGTTTCCAATACCCAACAGTACAGACCCATATTTTTCTTTGAGTGTGATATAAAAAATAAAGCACTTACTACTTCTTTCCAGAAATATAAGTGTATGATCTCTCAAAATACTTGTCTCCAGTAAGTGCTTTACTCATTCTTTTGACAAGTTGGGTTTTTTTTTAAATAGATTCCAAGCTGCAAAGCATATGTTATCATATTTTTCTCTTACCTTAGCCTGCCATTGATTAAGGCTTATATTGAAAATATCTGAGCCAATAAAATCATAAATGGATGAAGTTGTATCCATTGTCTCACAGATCTTTTTCTACATATAACTAGTTCATTTCTCTTACGTTCTTTGAATTATCATAGTAAAACATGTAACATTGTGCTTTTAGAAAAAAAACTCTTGAAACCAGTAATTGTTTTCTTTTTCACAAGATAGGTTTTTGTTCCAAATCAGAAAGTCATTTCAGCTCGTAACATTTAGCTGTTTCCTATTATTCAAAAAGTAGTAAGATTCAGTAATACACCCAGCAATGATGCCACTGGAGCTGATGTTTTAATACTGTAATTTTTCTACAGTATTTGCACTAAAAATTTCTGTTGGTCAGGAAAGCAAATATGCTTTAGCGTAACTTTCAGTACTACTTGTATGCAGGGGAAGAATGAGATTTCACAGAATGTTCCTCTGTAAATTGTCATTTAAAAAACCCCCACAAAATACCCTTGAATTCTTGAGTTGCTAAATATGACAGAAACTTAGAAAAAATATCAGAGCAAATATACAGCTTCCGTAACTATGGCCAAGACCTTGAGTTAGATGGCTGTGGGCTGCAGACATACATGCAACACTTGTACACAGAAGGCTGCCTGAAGCCCAGGGGGAGGGCAGGCAGCACAGGGAGGTGACACAGCTACATTTCTCTGAGAAAAATACATCCAAATTCCTCTACCAGAGCTCTCCTTCCCCCAGTTCCCTCCTTTGGACTTTTTCTGCAGACTTCAATTATTTTCTTCTATGCATACTTTATTATAAAGCAGCTACAAGATAAGCTGTTTATTAGTCTAGCCCATTGCAGGGGTAGAAAATGACCTGTTTGTAAAAAGTCTCAAATTCTAATGTAAGGAGTTCTGACATATTAAACACAAAATTAGATTTCATTTTGCAATGCACAGATAAATCTCAGAGGGGCTTTTTTAAGCTGAATTTTTAAAAAAGCTGCAGAATCTTGGAATCTTATTCTCTGACAAGTAATTATTTGGGTCTTGCCTTTTCTGACTGCTAGGATCATTCCGCGCTCCATATAACAGTAAACAGTCTGCTTCCAGATCAGCAAAATTCTTTCCTGACAATAACACATCAAAATGTATCTATATACAAAGAAGCCAATTCTGTGGGGCAGACAATGGAGTCTATATAGTTTTAAAAACTATATAGTTTTTAAAAGAAAACACACGTGATATATGAATTTTATCTCCTCATTCAGTATAGGCCAGTACTTCATTCAGTGCATGGCTGAGTTTACTTCTTTGCTGCTAATACTGCTTATGGATCATGCACCACAGCCTTCCTTTAAAAATCTAAATTATGGAAAGTTTAGCCATCTAGAGATGGTAAATGCTGGCAGGTAGAGAGAAATTAAGCATTCATGATTTCCTTTCAGAAGTAAGGTGGGCAGAATCTCAGCTTATGTGAATGAGGTAGATTCACAGAGGTGAACAGACCTGTGCAGACTTAATGTTAGTCTAGATTCCCAGCTAATCTACTGCATGTCTTCATTACTGCAGGCCTTACAGGTGCAAAGTTCCCAGAAGTGCCAGCTGACTTCACTGGAAATGCTGAAGTAAGGCCACACAAAATGAGGTATGTTCTTGCTATTCTAAAGCATTCCTAATGCATGCTTCTCTCTTATTCCTCTGTGTCCTGGTGTCAGCTGGGATAGAGCTAGTTTTCTGCTTAGTAGACCATGCAGTGCTGTGTTTTGGATTTGGTGTGAGAACAATGTTGATAACATACTGACCTTTTTAGTGGTTGCTAGGTAAGGTTTATACTAACTCAAGGATTTCTCAGTTCCTCAGGCCCTCCCAGTGAGAGGGCTGGAGGGGCACAGGGAACTGGGGGGGACACAGCCAGGACAGCTGACCCGAACTGGCCAAAGGGGTAGTCCATATCATAGGACGTCATGCTGAGTATATATAAGCTGGGGGAAGAAGAAGAAAGTGGGAGAGACTTTCAGCATTATGGTGTTTGTCTTCCCAAGTAATCATTACACATGATGGAGCCCTGCTTTCCTGGGGATGGCTGAACACCTGCCTGCCCACGGGAAGCAGTGAATGAATTCCTTGTTTTGCTTTGCTTGCATGTGCAGCATTTGCTTTACCTATTAAACTGTCTTTATCTCAACCAACAAGTTTTCTCACTTTTACTCTTCCAATCCTGTCCCCCATCCCACTGTGGGGGGAATGTGAGCGAGTGGCTGCCCGGTGCTCAGTCACCAGCCAGGGTTAAACCATGACACTGTCATTGCTGCCTCTTCCATCCTAAAGTCCTCAGTTTTATCAAGTGCATCAAACAAAGCCATATATGACTGGTTTCACCCAGAAGTGCTGGTGACAGATAAGAACTAAAATATCTACATAAATAGGAATATTCATGTTTCCAAACAATGTCTCCTAAAGAAACCATCTGTGCAGGATTTTCAGACCTGGGTCTCAGATGAAAATGAAGGGCTATGCAATTATCTCCCTGGACAAAGAGTAGCTAAAACCATTTGAATTTGGCTTGCCAAATATTTACCAGCAGTTATCACATTCAGCAAACTATTAGATTCACCCTTGTGTATTATAGCACGTGTGTGTGCCCACACCTTTTTTGACTGGTGTGACAAAAAGTCGAATAGCTTGTAAAGCAACACAGGAGTTATTGTGTTCCAGGGCAATACAACCTGTTTGGGATTATCGGAAGATCAGCTGTCAGAATTGGTGTGAAAAACAAAAGAAAAAGCAGCAGATTACATAAAAAGAAATTAAAAGCCACAATATTCATTATAACTTTGCCATCTCTTTCTATATGGTAGACAATATGGGAAGCAAGTAGTCTGTAATGTTTTAACATAATGAAAAGTTATAAGACTGGATGCAAAGTAAATGGAACTATAATTGTCACTGTAGACTAAGGAATTTAACTTACATTTCTGCAGCA
Source organism: Microhierax caerulescens (assembly GCA_035590215.1). NCBI lineage: Eukaryota > Metazoa > Chordata > Aves > Falconiformes > Falconidae > Microhierax > Microhierax caerulescens. Next base: position 71,590,403 of record JAVJGJ010000001.1, read on the forward strand.
GCCCCAACCCTATGCTGCATGCATGCAGTTAGCAATTAAAAACAGTGTAATGGTCTCTGAAACATTGATATGAACATGCAATATGCCCAAATTGAAGTTGTGGAAATTATTATTTCCTTTGCTAAAAATCTCAATATTGTATTAACACTGGGTTTAACTGCCATTTTTGGCTGACAGTAGATGGGAGTGGGTTGCATTAGTGTATTAGTAATATATAAATTTTATATAAGATAGAATAATATTTTTATCTCCAGATCTTAATGAAGTTAATAGAACTAAATTCTGTGACTTATGGTACCACCATGAACTTCCAATGAAATCAAAGTCCTACAAAATTATCTTAAAATAAACTATTCCTTGCATGGCTTATTCTTCTAGTTTTACTCTAATAGAATGTATACTTTATTAATATGATCATACACATGGGAATATACTAAAGGAGGGCAGAATAATTATTTGAGAGATCTTATTTAAATTATTTCTGTGTTACAATTAACATGTAGTTTTATATAAACAATCTGATTTCTAATTATTACTGTATAATAATTTATACAAAGAACAGAAGTTCATTGTGTATCTTCTGTCTAGATTATATCATATCTCATATATATGATAATATACACTGTAACTAAAAATCAATCAATCAATAAACAAAATCCATATTAAGATGTTAACTGGATGGATGAGAACTATGAGAAGGGACATTCATTTGTTGTTGACTATCCAAAGGAAGGATAGTCATAATATGTTGGTAGCCCGGTAATAACACAGAGACTGTAGCATCTAGAAAGCTGATTCTCTGTTTGTGGAATCAATCTATTACATGCAATTTACTTCATAACCTCTGAAGCCTTTTGAACTTACTGCTGTTCTCACAAATTTATTTCAAACCAGAAATCTGTCTTCTATGAGGAATTTTTTTTTTTTTCAAAATCATCAGACTATCTTGAGAACTAAAGCCTGTTTGCTGTCCAAAGAGACTCAGCAAAACTTAGGTGTTGAAGTGTCTAATTCAGCAGCAAGCTGTTGAAAAAAACATCCATCTAGCCCATCTCATTTTCAGTGAGTTATCTTAGTTGCCCTCAATCTTGGGCAACTGAAAATATGTGGAGATACATGTCATATGGATATGACCCTACTGAGCTGCCATCTTACTGACTTGCAAAGACCATGGTAAATGGTGGAGGGTTTATAGCTAAATTTTTTAATACTACCCAAAAGAGGTCAAAATCCTAATAATTGGCTTATCTGATCTGGCAGCTATAAGACTCAAAGAGAAAAGATTTTGGAAGGAAGAGCAAAGCCCTACACTGAGACAGAAGAGACTCATCTGGTTGCCAGGATGTATCAGTTAAGTTTGCTGTACATCAGTCAAAATTATGCATGTGCCAAACTTGTTCTGTGGTACAGCTATCTGGCCTTCCTAGGCAAAATGGTACTCTGTTATCTACATTAAGTAAGTACTTTGTCACTTTTCACACCATCTTCTTTTTAGTAATTATCATTTAGGTATTAAACTTGAAAGTAATGGAAATATGAAATCCAGCTGATAGTTGGATTGAAATATTGGATATACCTTATAAATAAACCCATAGGAAAAAACGATTCAGCATCTTCAAAAAATGGACTGATCTAAATAAACCCCAAATATTTTATTTCCTGGCTGACACCTTCTTGCAAAATAATCAAAATTAAAAACCCACTACCATTAATTGCAGAGACTGTTATAATTCATTTTTGGTTTGATATGGATAGTGCTTATATTTTATTATGGAAAACCTCATGAAGTATTTTACAACAATTAAGTCAAAAGGCTGAATACCTTACTTTCATGGGAAAGAAACATAATAATAGTACATACTTTTGACTGTATTGATATTTACAAAGGACTAACACTTCTTTTAAATGAAGAATTTCTAATCATGGCTTGTATCTATCCTGACAAGTTTTTCAGCCTGAAATTGTACACAGATTTTTCTTGTGTCACCATCTGAAGCGCTAAGAAAGTTAAACTCAGAAAAGTCTTATAAACTGTCATCTTCATTTACTGTACCTTTCTGCCTACTGTGAGTGGGGACATACATTCTACAGCTTTTGGTGAAAAAGACATCTTGTTCCATTCTTTAGTTATTTTTATCATCATACCACATGTTAAATTTGGACCATCTTTGGACAATCAGCCTATTTCTGCTTATTGAAACTACTGGAAGTAAGAAATATATGATCAGAAGTATAAGGAAAATACAAATAGGAAACTACGCCCTTTTAACCAGAGTTATCAAGCAGCTCCCATATCCCTCTCCCCATCCAATCAGGCTTATTTGTCCATCCCTGTTCTTTGTTTCTTGAGTGATCAACTGGACAAGTAACTATGCTACTTCATGATATTGGAAAAAGGACTGGACTACAGCTGTTCCAAATGTACAGGTATTTACCTATCACTGTCTTTGTTGCTACCTGAATGTTACAGATACATGAGTTAAAAAACCCCAGAACACAGAACAATCCAGGAGCCTACTGCTTAAGTCAGTCTTTCTCCCATATTTTACTACCTCCATTTTAATTCAGTGATCTCATTATGTGATATAAAATTTGAAAGGTCCATACAACTTACTGTTTTGTGCCAGAGCCTGAAGCAGACAGTCCAAGCATCCCTCCAAGCTATCTTCTGTGCTGTCAGTGGTTGTTATCTTCAGCTTTTTCAGGGCATCACTTAGATTATCTGCTTGGTAAACACCAAGAAAAGAGAAATTGGTGTCCTCATCAATTTGGTAACAGCATTATAGCCTTGAATGTAAATAGTCACTGTAAAGTCAACAAGATTCTGTAGCAATGAAGAAGGCATGTACGGTCTGTATTCTGAGGATACAAAAGCCAGGAGTCAAAGTTAATAGATGAAATTAAACTTCTCAAATGTAAATATACCTTTATCATTCTGCATCTGAGAACAGGATGCCAACAGGCACTTTACAAAATGCCACTGAACAGCAATTTAGCCATCAATATTTTCTCGGCCTAGTTAATGCAGAAAACCAGCAGAAACAGAAACAGGAAACTGTTTCTTTGCTTCTACCTTTGTGTGTGAGAAAAAAATACTATGGAAATAAGCACATCTTGATTTTTTTCATCAATAAAGGGAAGCTAATTGAAAATGCCATTTTCTGTGTGCTGTGTAGGCTTCCATCTTGACTATATATTCAAAGATCCCTAATGCTAAGCTTATAACTTTTTAAGTATTATGCCATTTTCCACCACAATGTGACAAGCACCACTGTTTATATGAACTGTGTTAACTCTTGAAATTCAACTGATCCATAAAAACATAAGGCTTCTTGTAGAAATAAAAAAGTTCTTTTGTGGATTTCAGATAATTAAACAACTCTTCCCTCTTTAAAAAAAAAAAACACAAAACAACCGCCCCAAAAAAACACCAAACAAACAACAAACATCCAAATGCAAACCACATAATATAATTCTCAATAGATGCACATTTTTTTTTCCCATAAAAGCTGGAGTAATATGACTGCTACCATTTTGAATTTTCACAAAGCAAGGTATAAGTGTTAGCAGCTGCAGACTGAGTTTCTTTGGTTTGCCTGCTGATGACTAACCTCACTCTGAATGGACTATCCTTCTAAAAAATGAGTGCTGATTCAGTTTCCATGCCAACTCTATTGGTAAGCAGAAAGTGTTACTCAAAACAATGTTGAATAGTGTCTAGTTGTCTCTTGTTCCCCAGTGACTAACCAAAAAGCCTTGACCCAAGCCCTACAGAACTGTAGGTACAGTTTCTTTGCAATGCATCACTGTATCTTCTACGCCTGAATGACAGCCAGTGCTGCCTTAGAGCTTCACACTAATGTAGGAAGCCCCCTTCTTAGGCGAGTTGGCAGATGCTGTGCTTTGCCTCCTCTTCACTTGCCCACACATGGCATGGTGAAAAGGACAGGAGGCATGGCAAGAACTTTGCTTTATTTGTCTGAGATACCGGCTGCCCAACAGAGACATAGCAGCAGGCACCTCACGAGGAGACCGAAATCTCACTCGTCCTGGAGCTGTTCTGCTGCTCAGTCAAAGCTGTGGCTTCTGTCCCACACCCATTTTTTATTAGCATATGCTTTTGTAGCCCAATATCCCATGCAGATAAAGGTAAGATGCTTAGTTTTTGAGGTGCTCAGTATTTAGGTAAGAAATCTGTTATGAAGTTGTTTATCAGGCTGTTAGTTTGTCTATCAAGAATGAACGTGTTCCTAGCTACGCTATAGCCAGGAATTCCATTACTCCTAAATGCAGAGTCAGCAGCATGCAGGCAACTCTGTAAAGTTTCTGGGGCAGCTGCACGGACAGTTGTGCTCCTTGTGATCTTAAACCTGCCTCCTTGCCACCTCTCCTTGCTACACTGAACTGATACCTCCTGGAACAAGCTAACAAGAAAAAAAAAAGAAAAAAAGATTTATCATTTTCCCTTGTAATGACTTCCGTTACTCTCTAGCAGGCTTACTGCAGCACATTTATTGAATGACGCTTAACCAACAGCAGAGCTGAGCATGCACTGTAGTCTCACGGCTTAAATTATACAAGAAAGAATATTCAAAAGACACAGGTGTAGGGTACCCAATGTCCAGCCCCAATACTACAACAGAACATTGTACGTTCTACCTCCTCTTAAGACTTTTCTCAGCCACCTCCCTCTCATATTTTTCTCTTCAGTTTTCCACTAGTATAGCACCAATTCTCTTCCATCCTACAGGCATCTCATGTCCCTGTATACTCACACACTTAGCTTTGATACCGTAGCAACCATTTCTAGTACAAGGACTACATCTACTATATATATAAAAACAGGGGTTCCTACAGTCTGTGGAAGAAGAAAATGCATAGGTAAGAAATTGACCTTCACACCAAGTTTTGCAGACTGGAGAGAGGCTACTGTTATCAGAGAGCACACCAGACTTCTCTCTTACACCCTCTTCTACCTTGCATGTGCCAAATATATCACTAGATCCGACTTATTATTTCATTTTATTGTGCAAAGAAATGAGTGCTTTACCTCAAATACTTGTAATTTCTTCCACTACATGCCACATCAGAACCTGCAACGTAATTATGAAGGTCTTCCCAGACTTTTTTCCTACCTCCCCTTCCTGCTCAGTGCCAGGTTAAGTTTTTCTGGGGAAAGAGCTCACTATTTTATCACTATACCGTTACATATAATATGCAGAATGTTGTATTTCGGGCAAAAATTTCGAATGTGACTATCAAAATATTTCATTCCCTAAGACAACTATATTTTTCATGGTACCAAGCATGTGCACATCCCACTGACATACATAGACATTTAACTTTAAGACACACACTTAAAAAATAAATGGGCCTGTTAGTTTAAAAATACCTAATGAAACTATGATAATCATATCTTTCACAAGATATGATTAGATACTATAGGTACATCTAAAATAATAGTAGAAATTAAATTAGAAACTATATGCATAAAGTGTGTTTCTAAAATAAATTATAATAATCCTTGATCTTCTAACAAGCCTACAATTCTAAACTTATTGCAGCTTGAGACTTACTCCTGTGCAAAAGGAGAAAACACAAGTAGGAATACTGCAGAAACAACAGACCTCCTGACACAGTGTCAGAAGGCCATTGGTGCAGAGGAAAACAACACCCTTCAGGAAAGACTTTATTTGCCCACTTTGATTCTTCCTGTCAAAGCCGGTCCCCCTTCTAAACAGGGTCAATACTTTGAAAGATACATTTACTAAACGAAACCTGAGAATCCTGGGCATAAGCAAATACAACTTGAATAGATTCAGAGGTTGTTTTGGTTTTGGTTTTTTTTTTTTTTCTGTTCTAAAAAGAACAAAACCTTATAGTTTGAGATGACACCGACAGGGATATTCAGAGAGGAAGGACTGTACTGTTCCAGTGGGCTCTTACCATATAATCACCCAAGGCTTCCTGACTTCTGCAGTTTCATAGTTGCCCTGCACCTGTCATTTAGGGAAGAAGCTGCAGATGCTTGTCTTCCATGTGCAAAAAACTTGTTGTTTTCTTATGATCATCTCCTGCTTACCTTTCTATATCTCTTACTCTCCTCCTACAGAAGCTGTTTTCAGCAGGCTTACTACTGCATAGGCTGATCAGATTCTAAGAGACAAACCCCCACTGGATAAAAACAATATAAGGAATCTTTCTGGTTGAGTGTCAGGGAAATGTGAATTAAGTAGATTTTGTCAATGTGCAAGGTCATAAGAAAACTCACATTAGTTGGGAAGATCTAAGGGGGCAGGGGCAAGATCAGGATAGTAAAGGTTAGATAAGGCTAGTAAGGTTCCCTACGGCACAGTTCCTCAGCAATCCTTTATCAGGTTGTGAGTTTGTTAGGCATCAAGTCAGAAGTTTAACAGAACTATCAGCTGTCTTGTTGATGACCCCAAACAGAAGGAGTTGCTCATACTTATACCTGGCTTACCGGATTGCTTTCAGAAGAATTAGTTCTCCTATCTGGACAGAAAGCCCTGAATCCCACAGACCTTAATCCCATATATCCTAATGACACAAACTGATAAGTCAGGAAGTGGAATCTGGCAAGAGCTATCAGACTTGTCTGGCCCATTCCACATGCTGCTGAATTTTGTTTTCCCCTGATAACTATGCCTGCACAAACATTCATACAAATGAGGTGGTTTAAATACTATAGTAGCCCACGTTGATTTTGGTGGCACAGCATTACTACTATCTCTCACAAACTTTTGCTATCTCTTGCGCAGGCATTTTTACAGAGAAAAACAGTCAGACACTAACATAAGTTAATGCTTTAATATTTCATTTCATTTCACTTCACCCTTTCTTCTGAGAGCTTTCCTTTGACTCATTCTTATTTTCAACCACTAACATTTTATACAGAAAACTGTTCTTTCATCTTGTAAAAATTTGGTAGCTGATCCATCTTGTTCAGGGTCAGGCCCACAGGAGTGGCACAAGCCTGAAGAATAAGCCCAGAACGGGCAGAACCCATTAGTTCCCAGGACATTGAATAAGCTGGCAGGAATGCACAGGATGCATCCTTCTTGAATCTACATGAGGAAAAGCTGAGAAACTTCCCTTTGGATACCTTGTCAGAAGATACCTAGTCCCATACAACAGTTTATCTCCCTAGACATGCAAAATAGCCCAAATACACAGTTTATTGAGGACAAAAGAACTTTATCTTCATGTTTAGGCCATTGCCAAAAACTACTGCAGCCCCTCCTTTCTTCACAGCAGCTGCCCTCAAGCGCTCCCAAGTGTACAGTGCTTTCTGTCAAATTACCCAAATTTACCATTTGAAACAACTCTCTGATCTTGCCCCTGCCCCCTTAGATCCTCCCATCCAGGAAATTTTGAAACCTGGCATCTAATCAGGATGTAGATATATGCTGCCAGAGGCCGGTGGTAAAGAATTAGGTTTTGATAGGTAATGCCAGGAGAAACTTAGCTGGCTATTGTCTCCCCAAAATGATAGAAGTAACAGTGCTCTTCAAATAGCAAAGGAGTCCAGTGTGACTCAATGGATTCCCACAGCATTTTACTCATCTCGGGAATAACAAACAGACAGGCCTGGCAGCGAGCGGGTCCTTACAAATGCAGCGTTTCACACACTGCCAGGGTACCCCTGGGACAACAACCCCAGTGTGAACCACACCTGACATACAGACTGGGTTAGCAACTGCTGGGCATAGACAGGAGATGGATTTGCATCTGTTACATGAACCTGCACTCCATCTTGCTTCTCTGCTACGTAAAATGGCATTGCAGGCCAGAGCTGGGAGACTGAGATGCTGGCTATCAAAGCAAGCAACTGACCTTTCTCCTTACCAGGCTCTCTTGTGCCTGGTTGCTGTGGAAATTTAGGCTACCTGAGAATTACAGACTCTGTTCTGCAGGCGTCATGCAGTCAGCAATGTCAGAGAAGGATCTCCAGGCACCGAGAAACATGTCTCAGAAAGCTAACAGGCACAGGCACTGTAGCCACACTGGTTGTATCTGCAGGTGGCTCTCCTCACTTACCATCATTTGAACAAGATGCTTTTGGCTGCACTGGTGCTCTTGTACATAACCTTTCTAAGCAACAGCCTGGCATGGGATTCCTCTTTGATCCTTAGAGATGTTGCTTCTGTGAGTTATGCCACCAGTGGAACGGGCAGTCTGAAAGCATTCCTGTTCCCTTGAGATTCTGAAGGGACTAGGTTGGTCAGTGGTGGTGCCCTCTTTCATGCTGGAAAAGTATAGATAAATTATTTTTTCCCACATGTAGAAAATACTGTGAATG
>JAVJGJ010000001.1:71598822-71614938 GCA_035590215.1 Microhierax caerulescens
TGTAGCATGAGCCACAGGGTGCTGTTTCTGCTCTGTTGCCCTGAAAGACATGTGCTGGCAGCCTGGGGCTATTCCTGGCTGAGGTTATCTAAACTGTCTGAGGATGCACAACCAGGAGACCTGGTAAGAATAGACCAGACCAAATGGTCTAAGACAATTCAAAGGTCAACAGCTTTGTTGGGAAACAAACAGAAAATAGAAAACTATTTTGCTACTGTTAAATGATCACTATGTACCCACATTTTTAATACTGCACACAACTCTAGGCACCTGGGGCTGTGAATGAAATGCTGCAGAACTATAAAAGGCACAGATATGTCTGAACAAAGGTAAGGAACAACTACTTGTCATGAAGTTAAATAGGCAAGGGCTCATTCTGAAAAAAAAAACCAATTTTTTTTTTAAAATCTGAGTAAAAAATGATCCAGATGTATGTAATCATGAATAGGACTAAGGTAATGAAAAGAAAGCTAGTCTTCACTGTTTCTTCTAACACAAAAACAGAAACAAAATGAAATTATCAAGCAACAAAGAGAACAAAGTACATTTCACACCACATGTAATTAAACTGTGGAACTATTAAGAGGCTGGAACTATAAACAGATTCATTTAATTTATTCAATCAGAAAAAATTATGAGCAAAATAAAGTCCATGCTTGGCTATTAATACTATGATATGCATTAAACTTCTGGAAGTTTCCAAACATTAGATTACTAGAAATTGGGAGAATATCATCCTGTACTTACCCACCTCCTGTCCCTGTCCCTGCCCCACCCAGTGTTTTCCCAGACATCAGCTACTGGTCATCCACTGTCAGAAATAGGACAACTGGGTGCGCTGACTTTTGGCTACAGGTGGGCCATACAGTATTTGCACTGTCACACTGCACCTCAGTGCTCTTGTTCACCAAGAAAAGATGACCAACAAATCTCCCTGCATGTTTGGACTTTACTGGGCTTTCTGTTTGGATCCAGCAAGCTGGGAAAAAACTTTGGGTTCTGTGGTTTCTCCACAGCCAGTAAGGTAATTCCTGTGTTATCAGCTGCATCTTATGTGCCCAACAGGTCCTGAGGCTGATCCTGGCCCTAAACCAGATTAACACTCAAATCCATGAATCCAGATATCTTAATCAGGGAGGATTTTTTAATATTTTTTTTTAACAGAAATCCTGTTTGTTTGTTTCTGTCCTACCATTTTCATTGAGGTGGGTTAATGTTTTTGTTTTCCAACTGATTTCACTAGTTCTAGAGAAATACTGCAAGGCTCTTGCTGCAACCTGTTTGTAACTTAGGTACATTTACTCTACTTTTCTAGCATAGTAACTAATTTTAATGAGAGTGCCTATTTTTGTTAACGGTTCAGCTGCTTCATTCTTAAACACTTTCTGAATCTTAGATATATACCATCTGGTCTTAGAGACTTGTTACTCTTTCATTTATCTGTTTACTTCCGCATCTGTTTTTCTCACACTTTGATCCCTCATGAAGCTTCATTTTTATTACCTGAAAACACTGACACACTATGACTCACTGCTACCTGAGCAGTAAACTACCTAATTATTTTTGGAAATTATCAGGTCAGCCTATACATGCTAACAACTATTTAGTTTGTATTCGAAATCAGGACAGAAACCTAAAACAAAGCAGCATCAGCTGGCATTCAGTTCACTTGGAATCTCTTGCCAATGCAAAATTTTCATTTTGCTGTGGAATTCTTGTTAATTTTAAGCAAAAAGAGTAGTGTGGTGGTGGTTGTTTGGGTTTTTTACTACTACTGAACTCCCTCAATAACATGTCTGTAAATAGAATTAAAAGAATCAACCCTAAATATAACCAGAAACAGATATTAGCTAAATTGACTGCTCTCGTTTTCTGTTTTGGTTTCTTTGCTTTGGGGGAAATTTGAGATCTTTGAAAATAATTTTCTCTATGATTTTTACTATAGTCACAGATAAACATAACATTAATACAAACACATTTACACTATTGCATAGTATATTGATCTGTAGCTGCTGTAATTGGTTTCTGTATGCTAATGATCCTTGCCCTGTTATTTTAATCCTGAGTTTCAAAGGCTAGACTATAAGAACAACATTTCAGAAGACTTTGCAGAGTCTTGGAAGATTTTTATCCCTTCCCTGGGAAAATGTGTACAGGTTTAGTTACCTTTATATTTTATCATTACACACTGAAGATCTGGAATTGTCTTAAGGTCCAAAGAAACCAATTAAAATTCAGTGAAATCAACATAACTTTTACTGATTTACAAAAAGCCCTAAAAGGTCTTGCTTAACACAAGTCATAAAAGAAGGACGAAATGGATCTTTTCATAATAAAAAAAAAAAGAAATATATTATTTGGTAATCTGTACTGGATGAATTTCATTTAAAAATCAGCTAATGATAGAAAAAGTAATTATTTCAATGAAAGACATACAGGTTCTCATTTTATGGAAAGATCTTTTCTGGTACTCTGTTACTAGGTCTAGTAGACAAAATCACGCACAAGATGGCTACCGATTTGTAAGGAATTACATTTAAATGACAGGTAACTGCACATTTTATTTTCATACAGTTTATTTTCTCCAGGTGCCTGATCTTCACTGGGCTACATTACGAAAACCCAGGAGACATGCAGGTTGTAACAGAAAATACTAATTGGAACTTTTGATGGACAAAAGCCTTCTAAATTCTCACTGGATCCTTAGTAAGCAAGAAAAACACAACATCATCTGCAATCAAAACAACCTACATCAGTGGCTTTATTCAATGCTCTGTTATAAAACTGATAATAAACAATGTAAGATGCCTGTTTTATCCTAAGTGATGTGTTGTATCAAGGTCAGCCAAATTTCAGAGAAAAATGGTTTGGGTGCTGAATGGAAGAAAAATGTTTTATCATCTCTACCCTAAGTAGTACATAATATTGCTCTGTGTCATCTGGTTTAATTCTCACTTGTTCATATCACTCTTTTTATAACTACATAGATTTCATACATTTGTTAGTTTCAGAAAAATTTCAAATAAATATATTGATTTCATCAAATTTCATGCATATCTCAGTTGATTTCTTCAGAGTCACCCTACTGAATAGATCTTACCTTTCTCCCTTACTTTCAGAAAGACAATCTTTAAGGTTTTTTTCTCTCCATATTACTATTCAGGGTACTTGCATTTCTGGAAAGCAGCATCAGAATTTTGAACATAGAGGAAAATCAAAGTTCATTGCAGCAATTTTCCCATATGAAGAAAAATGGCTAAGGCAGGGCATCTGCCCAGTGTCCTTTACAAAATAAAAATGTCCTTTGACACCTCAGCTATTGCCAGCAACAACACAGAAAGAAAAGCTGCAAGACAGTCAAAAGCCTAACTTGAGCATGTTGGGGATTTGTGTAGTTCTTATCTGCCTACTTAGGTTATGTGGAGTCTCTAAATCTCTTCCAAGGAAATCCATACAGGTAATGTAGCACAGAAGAAGCAATCTTCCTAACCTTCCTCCTGTATTTACATGAAAAAAGGTACCAATCTATCTCCCTGGTAAAGAGATTACACCATCATCAGAAATAATAGCTCAGGCATAGATGTAAGTCAAAAACAAAAGAAAAATTATAGAATGTGTATCGCAACCTAACCCTTCAAACAATGAGTCCTGTTAAGGCTCAACTTTTTTATAGCCTAAGAATATATCTAATGCAGGAGACAAATACTTATGCATTGTGGTGTATATGAACTTTTCTTCCTCTGTGTAACATCTAACAAAAATGCAATGTTATTTAATAGATAAAATGTTCTCACATTGACAGATTGTGTCAAAACTATGTTACTATGTTAGCCAAGCTGTGTAGAAGCACTACAGCCAGGGGCACTGCTGCCTCTAGACAAATGCACCGAGCAGGTGGTTTAGAAAAAAAGGGAAACACAATTAAGGATTTGAAAGCAAGCTGTGTAAGTACACCAATGCACACCTCTGCTTGCTGGGTGTGATGGGTGTTACCCTCCTGCTTCCCATAGGTCTGATCTGTAGCAATGTAATACGTGACAGCTCATGTGAAGAATGCTTGGGAGCTGAAGCTCAGGCTGCAGGTATCCTTTCTTTCAGCACTGCTGGTCTCCCTGTCAGTCCCTACTGAAGGACAAGGGAGTGGCCACCAAGAAGCAGACAGGTTTCTTCCAGGATAAGCCAACCAACTGTATGTAGTCACAGCACTTGATTCACAAAAGAGACAGCCTCTTTCTGTTGTTAACCAGATTCTGATTTTTTTAGCCCAAACTATGGAAATGAATTGTATGGTTTGGTGGCCTCCCACAACAGCTCCCAAGAACTGTTCAAATTATGTAACTCCCAGGTCATCAACTGTCACAACACTATCATGTGTTAGCTGGTATTTCTCCAAAGGCATGACTCTTGATGAGTCTCAAATATCTGAGAATTACCAGATTTCCTAATATGCATTTTTAAGTCCTCACATAGGGGAAAAACCCAACAACCTGAAAACATGTACTAGATATTACAAGAGTAAACAGAAACAACCTAAAGGCTTATTCTTTAAAAAATAATCCCACTGATTTTTTTTTTTATGTTTTGCTCATCATTCAGCATCTTCAAATTCCATTGTGGGTTTTTCCCACAATTATACTCACGCTTGTCAGTTTCATTAAGTTGGTTAGATATCAACAAATACTATTACTAATGTAATCACCCAAATAAGTAAAATACATATCTAAGCAAAAGTTGCATGTATTTCATGTTGTAAGAGCTCCACAATTCCTTTATCTTAGAAACAGGTGTGTATACATGCACAAATGTATATAATATAGACATACACTACTGCAAATAAAAAATTGCTAGAGTGATATTAGGTTGCACAGTCAGGTATTAAAAACACAGAAAGTTCCAGAACTCAGTCAACCCACATATATTTGACTCCGTAAAATATCTGCCATACAACACAGCATATGCCAAGATGTATACATGATAAATACTGTTCTTTCCAAGGGACCCCTATCTCTTTCAGGACAAATGGTCTGTCAAAGAACAACTACTTAATGTCTTCTCTTATCCTCATTCTTGGCATGTGGTTCTAGTCTTATGTACCAGATACTATTAAAAAGTCTTGTTCTGAAAGATTACTTCCTTTCTCATTGCCAATTACACTATTAGTATCATTACCTTATGTCATAGTATTTAAAAAATATTAATATGCTTGTTTTCACAGGGCGTTTATAAGGTAAGATGGAATCAATACACTATGTGACTGAATGGGAGAACTGAAACTTGAAAAATTTAAGGTCAAAAGTATTTGTGTGGGAATTTGGGGTTCCAACACGAGACAGCTCCTGATTTTCAGGTTCCAGAGTTACTGCACATTCTGGATGCCTTTGGAGTCTTCAGATGCAGATAGGAGTTTTCCTCAGCACTTCTGTAAAGCAGACTGCAACACACCATGGGTAGGTATCAAGAAAGCATGAGATGTGTGATAGATTACCAGGGATATATTTGGTTTGAAAAATTGTCTACCATATTTTCCCACAGAAACTGTGTCATGAGGGAGAGAGGGATCCAGTTCTTTGTAAGAACACTCAACTATTAACTGTCAGACCAATTATTCTCTATACATGTCCACTCCTCCTTAATTTATGACATGGCTTCCAAGCACTGCAATGTAAGAGTTAGGGTCCCTGAGTCAACAGAAGGTCTCTGTCACCAGATTATCCTGGATTGCTGCTCACCCTATGCACAGAATGAGAAATATTTTGTGGGGAAAATTCAACAGGACCAAAAAGCCTCTTAAACAACTACTGATACTTCAGACAATAGTCCAAACCTGTATCTTGCTAACACTAAACCAAAAACCAACCAAGAAATTAAAATGGACAGCCTAAAGCAGACACTTGACACAGAACATAGCTCTTCCTGAAGAGTCAGTAAATGACTGAAACAGGATTTTTCAAATAAAGGGGTAACCTCCATAACAATCAATGCTATTATTCCTTACAATGCTATATTACATATAAATAGACAACCATACAGAGCAGGACTATAGAAAAGAAAAGCTTGTATGTGTATGCACACAGAAGCAACTAGCAGGGCTTGTGTCTGCTTACTGGCTCTTTTTTTATTCATGTTAGCTGTTTTATTATGTTCTTTTGCCCTCTTTCTTTTCCCTTCCTCTTCCGCCCCTCCAGATGATTTCTGCCTGAAGCATTTTTTAACCTCACAAGCAAGAGAGACTTTGTCAAGACAGCAAGAAAAGAGAACAGGTGATAAAAAACAAACAAAAGAAAATTAATCTACAGAAATAGTAGTTTAGAAACAGCACATTTAACAGTTAGCTCTCTCAGCCTGATCTTTTCTTTGGGATGATCTCTGCCTATGCTACTGCATATAACCTTTTCTGACCGTACCTGCTCTAAAAGTCTTGATCCTAATGTCATTCAAGTTAAGTGACTACAGATGGCAAACGCTAATCTAGACACTATAAAATCAATTAAGAGGAAAGCACTTTCCTAAAATGTTTTTTAATTTTCCTTTAAATTATTTCATTTACTGTATTAGAACAAGCACTGATTTAATAGATCTATAATATTAGAACAAACACTGGTTTGTTTTTTCCTTGCATAATTTAATGGGGCTCCCAATTCGCTATACTTTTTCCAGGTTCTCTATAAAATAAGACTTGTTAAGCAACAAAGTAACACATATGCAATGCCAGAAGTTTGTCTGAATGGGCCTTTGTAGAATGCTATAATGCAAGATAATGGTTCAGATTTGAATTATACATTTCTAATATATATAATATAATATAAGGTTAATCTACTGTTAGATCTTTCAATCTAACTAAACTAGTTAAAATTACTTTTTCCTCTTGTAACAATACTGGGCCTGTCATCTTCTCCTACCTGAAGAGTATAAACACAGCTGGGGCTTTAATAAAAACAAAATAAATACATAAATAAATAAACTAAAACCAGGGAACACAAGGCTGAGGATACAAAGTTCCAGGACTAGCAACAGTGCTGAAGAAGCTCAGAAAAACTCTCATTTACTTCAACAAGCTCTGTATCTGGTCTTTGGCCTACACTATGCAAATAAGTACATATAAATTATACAATACAAGTATAGAGTGCAGTATCTGTCATAACTATACTTATGCTACCAGTTTGAGTTATTGAACAAATACAGGATCTGATTCTTACAAAGCCCTCAGCCTCATCTCTCACCAAGCAACAGTGAGAATTTTACCTAAGATACCCAGGCTCAAAATTAGTACTGCTAACTCTAATTGTATGTCACATAGTTCTTCTGTCAGATGTTATGAAATACTAAACTGCAACACAGCATTTTTCTAGCTCTCCCGAGTTCCTCAGAAACCTTGAATATGGAAAGGAAGCACTTAAAAGGCGCAAGGCAAACAAGGAGACCAGAGTGTGTTACAGGTTTTCTTCCTTTGCTTCTTAAATTGTCTGGTTTGAAGGTAATCCTGCACTTGAACAGAGACAATGGAGATTCTCAGTTCTTGGCTATTTCTAACTTGACAATACACCCATGATGATGCTAGAAAAGGAGAATTCACATAAATTCACATGGGTTTATATGTCTACCAACATCCTTAAATGGAAATCTGACATCACTACTGTCAGTGGTTATTGATGTCAGAAATCAAGGTTATTTTAGTAATGAAGCTATTTTGTGTTCTTTCTTATAAAAAATACATTCATCAAGTCTATTTATTAAAGGGCTGTTTCTAAATTCTGCTTTTAATATGACCACTAATTGTACATATAAAATGATCTTTTTATAACTCACTAAGAAGTTGTGATATTTAGATTACTGTATATCTTATATCTCTTTTCTTACCCACCTCACAGAAATTACACTCTCTGAAGCAGTCAGCATCTTTGCATTAAGGGAAGGTATATGTGTAATTTTGCGTAGTAGGAAAAAACATCAAGTTTTCTGACACATTCTACAAATGTTTCAAATATAGTAAGTTAATAAACAAAATCTCAGCCCTTGTCCTTTTGAGTGTTAATAAAATTCCATCTGGTCACTTAGAAGCTGTGCCAACATTACCACACAAAGAGCCTTTGAACCATTTGAATGTTCAAGAGTCACTTGACAGTTTTTTTATTTCCCTTTTTTTTTTTTTTGTCAAATACACACCTAATAGTGTACAGATGGCTAGGTTCTAACAAGTTTACTTGCATGTAAACTTGACACTAACCTTGAAAGTAAGCTGCTGAGATTTTGCATTGGGTTGTTGCTTGGGTTTCTGTATTTTTTCTAGCATTTAGGATTGTTCAGTCTACTGCTGCACCAAGTTCCTTCTTAGGCAAATACAAAGTGAAAGTGAAAACCTGGTGCCTAGTTGTTCTAAAACCACAAGCATAGTAAGGATACCCTCAGCCTGCTCAGAGCCAAAGGAATAGGAGAAGGTACAGGGAATTAAAGGCATAGTAGACAGCAAATTAAAGGAATGTTCATTAACAAAAATATTCACAGGGAAAACAAATCTCAAGAACTGCTCTGAGCAATAAGAGAGATTTTGGCAACAGATGGGTACTATGTTCAGCATGTATTAAGTATGTATCTTTTAGCGCCAAAATCAGTTATAGAATTATTCTCTAGTCACTGTGCCATTTATTTATACGTGTATTTAATAGAGAAAAATAAACTCCATACTGTTAACTTATATTCCAATTTGCCTTGGAAAACTGAAATTGATTTTCCCAAAAAAACCCACCCCCGAATAAAAAATAATGTTCTGAGCAACCTGATCTAGCTTCAAAGTTAAGCCCAGCTTGGCACAGGAGGCTGTATTAGGTGACCTCTTATGTCCCTAATGACTTCATTTTTCATGCGATGCTATGAGTCTATCTGATGAGATTGTATACATCATAAACACACAGCACTGAATTGCTTGGCCTGGTCTACAGCCTTCAATGCAAAATAACTACTAAAATAATCACAGTAATAGCCAAATTATCAGGGAGGAATCAAAGCACTGCAAGGCTGGCAGAATTAATCTAGGTGATCCACTTCTGCACTACATGGAGTCAAAACAGACAGGTAAAACACCACTGAATGTCCCACACGGCTCTCAGCTAGAAGATCAGTTATCTGGGATGCGAGGAATGCAGTGAGACAAAAATGCTATTTCAGTTATAAAAAGTGTTTTAATAACACTCCCTCCTCATTCCTATCCCTCAACACTTTTTAACTGAATCAAGTACAAAATCTGTGAATTAATGGGATTAATTTTTATCTTAAATCTCTGTAGGATAAGCACTCAGAAGACAGATAAGGGCCTGATTCTGTCACTAATTATCTGTGAGTAACTTTTTCATTCTTGCTGGATTATTTTTGTAAGTCAGTCTTCCACATGTGCATAAACACTTGGAGGTCCTGACATGTAATGAGATACTAAAGGGAACAAAACTGTAAAAAAAGACTACTTTTATTGTTGTTTTAATTAATTTGTGGGCAATTTGACAAATTTGATTTTTTTAAAGGATTTTGCTTTGACATACTCTTTCAAGTCTTGGTTGTGGACTTAATTAAAACTAGCTACTCCAATCTTCAAAGCCATAACATATATGATTAGAACCCAAAGAGAAAATACTACAGAAAATAAAACTGGCCCTGAGCAGTGGAAAAATAGATAATCTAGGAAAAGCTGTGAAACTTTGAGGAAAGGCTATAACAGACCTAAAAACAGAACATAACAATGTTTCTACACATTCTATAACTTCTTAGGGCAACATTTTTAAAGGTATCTTGGCACCTTAAATGAAGTTGTCCTTGAAAATTAACAATGTAACCTGCTTTTGTACACCTGGTCTGAAATCTTACATTTTTATCAGTTAATAACTTTTCCTTTTTTTTGCTACTGTCTTTTTGCATGTGATTATGGAATATAAATTGTTGTACCAGTCTGCAAATGTATACCATTCTAGGAGGAAGTCTGGACCTTGAACATCTTTCTGAATGGTAAGCCCTTTAAAAACTCTTGAAATATGGAGACTTAATTTCCCAGTCCTTTTCCAAGCTAAGAAATTGTTTTGTTTGCTGGCTCTTCAAGCAGCTTATTTTAACTTCAAGGCTGATCAGAGCACTCTAGCAACCCATTTTCTCCTGGTCCAGCAACAGCAGTTGCTATCATGGTGTCCTGTTCAGACATTGTTCCCTTAGCATGTTAGCTCTGTGAGAAACCACCCTGACACAGAACCTAGCATTAGACACTCGCATTAGACCTAACATTAGAAGGCTCGCACAACACACTTCAACAAAACCTCAGCAAGGAGAGCAAATGTTTATCCTGATATAATTATAAAGCTCACTTTGTACTCTAATCTTTTACATTTTATACAGAGATACAAATGTAAAATAATACATCTGCCACTGGCAAAATAAAGCTTAGAAAGAAATTAAAAAGACTCATAAATAGCTTAGTTCATCCTAATTAAAGACATAAGATGTTCTGCTATGCAACGACACTCATGCAAGTTCCATTTTCCTTCTTGACAACATGAAGCATATCCTAAGCCAACTGATCTACTAGACCTGTCCCCACAATTACATGCAGTTTTCCCGCAATTCTCTATCCCAGCAGAAGACCAGAGCTGCAGCCTCTGCATCTTGTCAGACTGGGGGACTTCACAATGATGTCCCAAAGGGCACCTGTTCCTTAGATTAGAAGTCTTAATAGTGATTTAGGCTGTTCCCCAGAGAACTTTCAAAATCTGCTTTTAATTTGTTTTTATTTCATTTTCCAAAAAATTACCCCCAAAATAACTACTTTTAATCACAAGCTACATAATTACAAACTATGCATGAAAGCTTTCAGCCCTGAAAATATACTGTTTGAACCTGATGAGTGTCTGCAAACAAGTTCGTAATGGAAACCTGCCATTTGTGCTATTGTTTGGTTTTCAATGAAAGTTTGTTAGAAAGAGATCAGCTGGAAATCTAATAAGTGACTCTAAACCCCTTTATTTACAAGTGTCTTCCAATGGAAAATTCATATGGTGATAAAGTACTTGTTTGGCTGTATTCTCCTACTACAGTTACTCTCAGCAAAACATTTTTGTCCCAAGGAAGGAAGGAAGGGAGGGAAAGACTATCACATAAGAATATGTCTTTCCTCCTAAAACCACAATTGTTAAAACCTGTAATTCAAAGATGTCCTTTAACCACAGAAGGGCTGACAGAAGTGTGGCAGTCTCCTCATGCCTTGGAGAAAAAAGCTTTCAATGTTCTCTAATGTCAATGAAGGATATGAAGGAAAACAAGTTAATCCTGAAAAACACTGCTTCTTGGCTGGCGAGATTGTCTGATGTCACTAGTTCTTCAATTTAGCAGTTTAGCACAAATTACTAAAATTGCCCCAGATCAACAATGTGCTCTTTGTAGGCAGATTATGGTGCCCACATATTGTAAATTGAAGACTGGGTTGTCAGTATCATTCATCTATAAGATTTTAGGGCCAAAATATACTCTAGAATTTGTTTTTATAGGTATTATGTTCTGCCTTAAACCTGGTGTTACTAAGATTAGTAGACATCTGTGGTTAACCTCTCTAGTGATAAATATTTACCTATTAATGCAGTTATTTGTTCTCACTTCGAAATGCCTAGGATGTAGGGCATCAATAAAAACACTGCAGTGATAGGATCAGATGCTCTCTAGAGGAAAAGAATTTAACTGACTTTTCATGTAAGACTGACATAAAACTGCATGATCAGATGGCAAAATTAAAATGGAGCACAAAATGCTTAATACAACCCTATTTTAAAGAAAGATTTCCACAAAACGCACTAGTATTCTGCATAACTGCTGCAGTTATAAGTGATTATTAACCTCTGCACAGCATTTAAAAGGTTTATTTAGTAAAAATTATACAACAGTGACAATGCAGTAAACATGATAGTGATGCTCTGAGGCAGCACATTACAGTATGTATGCACAGCTGGGTAAATCATAAGCCACATGCTATAGGCCTCAAGTATTACTTCAAACCACTGCAATAAACATTTCAATGAGTGGGAAGATGCAATACGTATCCACTGAAAACATGGGTTTAGAGAGAGAAAAATCTAACCGTGCAAATCACATGGAAAAAAATAATCTTCAAAAGAAAAGGCTACTTTATCTGTCTTAAATCTTGTGACTCTTAATTAAACTATAATTCCCCCAATCTGCAATCAGCTGTGTTTGGACAACATCACAAAAACAAATTAAATGCTCCCAAGACAGACATATTTGCATGAAGCTCAATAAGAAAGGCAACCAAGATTTTATTTTTTTTTTAAAAAAAGAAATATATTTTTAAAAGACAAAAAAATTACGCAAAATGCCATTTGCTATATTAAATTTATTTCCCCCACAAGCAGAATCTGAGTGTGTTGCAATGTGGAGGACTGCTTTGCTTTCTCTGCTTAATAACAATCTCTCAGACTAAATAGTCATATGGACAGAAACAATAAAGGGTCAGGTTCTGCATACAACCTGCAGGTCTCAAGAATGAAGGGCAGAGCTAACAAAAGATGGTGAGGACAAACAAGTCCTTGGAATATGTTTCACAAGGGTTGCATGGTTCTGTGACAGCTGGGTAGAGTTGCAAATGCTATGGCCCCAAAAACAAGAATGTCCACTGTACTCTCAAAGACTTCCCTCTGATGACCAAGCAGATCTTGACTGACCCTTAAATCACAAGGGAGGAAAAAATAATTATTATTTTAAAATCACATTTATACACAGAGGTGACTCTAGGAAGCCTAGCTCCCATGGTCTCATTCACCTGTCACCAAATTCTGGAGAAATTTAACCTTTTTGCCTTTGAAGTTCCACATGCATTCAGCTTAAGCCTAAATGCAGAACTCTCCTAGTCCTCTCAGGCAGATTAATAACCAAAATAATGTATTACCATTATTGGGATCTCTGAGGGAGCGACTCTTCTTGTCCCTTCTTTGAATGTGCCGCATACACAAAGGCAACACAGGAATTCTTGGCGACAGGCACTAGCTTCCAACAGAAAGTAGGTGGCAAAAATGTGAAAGTGACTTGCACATTAGCCTAAACATGAAAATAAATCAAATGCTATCCTCTACCTGAGAGAATTTAAACACAATTCCCCAGAAACATAGTAAAATCAGATTTTTATATTTTTCATGTGAAGACTGAAACACCATCTACTTCTTCTATTGAGATATATTTTATATTAAGCAGTCATTGCATAAAATAAATGAGCAGTCGTAGGAAAAAGTGCTGGAACCAAACAATTCCACCTTTTGAAAAACGCCTTGACTAACAGGCTATGAACACACGCCGCTACTAGGTCTGTCTGGTTTTCTGGTCTGTTTGAGGGCACAGCTTCACTTGCAGGCAGAGAAAAAGCCTGGACCACCTGGCTTCCTGCGTAAACATGTGCCTATCCCAAGGAAGGTAAAGGTGGTAACCCAGTTGTGTCTCTTCTTCCACTCACATTTGAAAAGGAGAAATGAAGGTTCAGACTTTAATATAAAAGGTGCAGGCATCCACCCCTGAGAAATAAATCCAGGCCCTGGGCTTAAGGCAGAAATTTTGCTGATCAGAAAATAGTATGCATATTAATGATGGGTGGTTTCCTGCTGAACTTGGTAACTGATCCCACTCTGAACTCTGTGGGCACTGTTTACTTTGGGAGATAAAACTCCTGGCTCAGGTTTCTGAATGCCATGCCGGGAACCAGCACCTAAAATCCAGAGTGTATGGGTAACGCAGTTTGTCCCTAACCACATGTCTGCAGAGAAACTTCCACTGTAGTCAGTCCATATTTCAGGATATTCATGTTATTTATTTTATGCCACTTTCAATCATGGTCTCAGAGAACTGTATCACTGCTAACTGCAGTTGTGCTGTTACATTGGTCTATAATGTCAGTAGACTACCCAACATAGGCAGACTCCTAGAAGGACTGAGCTACTGATTGACTGCCAGTCCTTTTGCCATTAGGGCTGAAAGATGCAGGGACCCAGCATGATTTTCTGAGAGGTGATTTCCTGACCAGCTCCTGCACGTAGCAAGGATGCTGTAGCTTGTAGCATAACTGAGTACAGAGGAGTAATTTATGGACTGCTTGACAGTCAAGAGACACTAAGAATCTTTGTAAGCCTGTCAATAGTCTAAAAAACTCCCATGTGCCCCAGCCCATTATCCACTAGGCATCTTGCACCAACACCAGGGACGAGCACAGTCCTCTCTATATTGTATGTTTATAGTGTTTGTGCCAAGGAAATTCCTCTTGGTCAGCCCATATAACTCCCACAGATGCCAGCCACAAAGGAACCACAGTCGAGGGAAGAATCTCTCCCTTTAAATTTTCCAATTATGTTTTTTCTGAGTCTTTGTTTTCTCAACTATTATGGTCCCTTGAAAGTAGAAGGAAGGGGAAGCGGAGAAAAGAACACTTCAGAAGTTGTCACACCTTACGGGGGAAAGTTTAAAGACACATTTAATGGAGTAAATGTGTGGCTTATGCACAAGCCAAAAGCTGCTATCAATTTTAACTACTGTTGATACGCTGAGTTTTTAATCAAATGAGGAAAAGACCAGAATGCTTCTGTATCAGCAGGCATAGATCAGTGCAGCTTTGTTGCTGGCCTTATTCCATTTACTTCCAAAAGCTGCACATAAGAATAAAAATTTTAAGAAGCATTACCAGGTTTAATATCCTTCCTCTCCATTTTATTACACACAAAGCCTCATGTGGAGTGTTACTGAGGTTACATTAATTAATTCAGTCAGCAATTGATTCTTAAAGCAATATTTATCAGGAAAATTGCTAATGTTTCAGCTGTCAGCACAAGATAAAAAGAAGTCTTTCTCCTTCCTCACGTCCCACTGAAACAGGCAGCTAGGCACAATGAGTCGTAGTTTGTTGGTCATTTCAAATTCCCTACAAATCCAGCAGATGACAGGACGTGCATAGTTCCATCTAGACATTGGGCCTTCTCAGACTAAGCGCTCCCCTGTTCTTTGACAGTACTTCCCATGTGTAATCAGAGCTGGACTCCTCTAAGGAAAAGGAATTATTCTCTGATCTAGTTGAGCAGAAGTCTTGATTGTCCTATTTCAGATCTACACCATCGGTGCTCTAGAGGGATAAAAATAGTGGCAGATGTTACCAAATAAATCTGCTAGCGTAGATTCATCTATCTTGGAAAAGCTTCCTTTTGCTCCAGGTTACTGAATTTGAAAAAAATATTAAATTTTAAAAATAGTAATACACAAGTAAAAGCACAATGGGTGGGATAAATGAACCCAATGTAGGAAGGGTCTTTTACCTCTAAAGTTAAGTCAGATATAGCCATGACAGACAGGCTATGACTAAACTGGGGGTCTTGGGAGAGCTTCTAAGGATGCATTCTGGCTTATCATATTTTATGTCGGAGACAGCTCAAGACATGTACTGTCACCTGCTTAGCTGGAAAGAAACTGGACACGTAGACAAGGTAGGAACTATCCCATGCTCAGTAGGGCTCTCACGAGAATGAATGGGAGATCTGGACCCAATAGTTTCCCATTAATTGCTCCTGCAAGTCAATCTCAAAGCATTTCTCATCAGCTCAGCAAGTAATGTACCACAGAAAAAGCTGAAATCCCATTTAGGCTACACCTGAGAACCCATATTTCATCACCAGTGTGATTCTGCAGCATTAAGTCCATTGAAGCGCATACAAATTGTTTGCCATCCTCTAATCACTTGTATTAAATGATTGCCAGTAACTCACATTCACTTGCATCTGCAAACGCTAGTCTAACAAGCACTTCCAGAAAATTTTTTCAGGCATACAGCCTTTTTACTTTTTCTAGAGTTAGAGATACAAAGTGTTTATCATTGCTTTACTTAGTATCAAGAAGTGAAATGTGAGTTTGAGTGGCCCTATATGGACTAGTTAAACTGCAGATTTCTAGTATGCAGTTTGTGTTTGAAACCAGTACAGTCTGAAGATAGACAGGCATTTGTAATCTTTTGCAGACAACATTAAATTTCGGGGAATGGCTAGCATATTGAATAGCAATCTAGAGGCACCTCTCAGAAACCTGGGGACTAGATCAACAGGAGTCTCATCAAGT
>JAVJGJ010000001.1:71615038-71627840 GCA_035590215.1 Microhierax caerulescens
GAGTCTCATCAAGTTGAACAAGGCTAAGAGACAAGTTCTGCAGCTAAGGCAGAACTGACCCCATGCCTCAATGCAGGCTGGGAACAAACTGTTGAAAAGACCCAGGGGTTACAGTGGATGCCAAGCAAAGCATGAGGCAGTAGCATGCTCTCAAGGTAAATAAAGCAAACTGTATATTGGTTTTATTAGGAGCATGGCCAGCAGATCAACACTGTGCTTCATGCCTGGCAAAGATTTGTGTGTCCCAAAATTCTTTGGTTGTCAGTGTCCCAGAACAAGAAGGATACTGAAAAACGGGACAGAGTCTAGGACAGGGCTAACAAGATGGGTACATGCCCACAACACACGACATGTAAGGGGAGGCTGGGGACTGCTTTAGTCTGGCAAAGAGGAGACCTGTAGCTACCTGAAGGGACATTACAAAGACTACAGAGGCTTCAAGTAGTAGCTAGACAAAGTCATAGTTGACCTGGTTCTAGTGCTGGCAGCAGTCCTGCTTCAAAATCCTTCCAAGTAACAGTCCTGTATTTCTTATATGATTCCATGAATCTTTACAAATTTCAGCTCAGAACACCTTCACTGTTTCTACCACAGGGCTATTACAATGCCTCCAGGCAGGACATGCTTATTACAGGTATGTTTAAGTCTTGCTGTGTGACAGAAACATAACTACTTGGTCTTACTAAAAATTAGCAGAGCACAGACTGGAAGAATCCTGATCTGACTATTCCTGCTATCTAACTTTTACATAACAAATCTTTTCCTTTTCTTTACAAACAGGTAAGTACCGTTTTGTTCTACAAAACATGTAGCAGTTTGGGGCTCAAGAGAAAAATCCTCAAACACAGGTAAAAGCAGACTCTTGTATGTATAAAATTATTTCCTTTTTTTGTATGTATAAAATTATTTCCTTTCTCTTGCTAACATTCTGCTATTTTTTATTGTGAGGTTCTTGTCTTGTCTTGCATTTACTCAGTGGTGTATGTATTTTCAGTACTGCTTGAATTCCCACACATAAGACGACAGCTTGCGACTGTAAAATATCATGGAAACTAAGTCTTACTATTGGGAAAAAGCAACTTGTTGAATGTGATACATAATTATCTTGATTTGTTAAGTCCTTCATACTATTCCAGAAAGATCTGAGCACAACTTTGAAGAACAGAGAAGGTGAACTCCCTTTCACTGTGGTCTTCAGTTGTAAAGGGCGGGGGCGGGGGGGGGGGAAGAAGCTTGAATGAGGCTTGCTATCTGTAGCTATATTTTAATACTGAGGAAATATTATTAATTATTTCTATCTCTGAAAAGAAAAAAAAAAAGACTAAAAATGTGAATTCTGGTCAAAAAAATATTCAGCATTTGTGAGAAGATGTCGTACCTGACACAAATGGTACGTAAAGTACCACAGAGGCCATTTTGTGAACTGTTTACAAGTAGAACCAAAAAAAGCATATTAACTCTGCACATTCCTACTAAAACAAGCAGTTAGAAACTTCCCAGCCTATTGTTAGGAGATTCTATGTATACAATAATTATCAAAATACCCAGAAATTTTACCATTTTGAGGTAAATAAGGAGTTATGTCTGAACACAGGCCCTTGAAAATGCTGGGTTTAATTCTAGCTGTCATTATAACACCTTCTGCACCTTGATGTCTCTTTTAATGATGCAATGACACAGTAGAAAACTACATTTCAGGAGCAAATGTTTTCACGGATATTGAACCAGTATCTCTTTTGCACAGCATGCCTTTCATTTGTTAGGCTACCTGTTTACTTTCACATTTCACAGTTCAAGGTAAAAATCTAGTTTTCGCTTATTTCCTATCTCACTATCTGGGTCAACAGCAGCTTTCTGCAACATACTAACTGTAAATCCTGCATGAGAAAGAGTAGAGGGGAAGACACCTTTTTACAATCTACTATCTTGGTTTTCACTTCTTTAAATAAACAGACTGGGGGGTGGGGAAAGGCTAAATTTGGTTTTATTTCCCTGCTTCACACTCTCACTTAAAAGGCTATTTAGATGAATTAATGTTTAAAGATCCCTCTCAAGAGGATTTTTTTAAATGACCAAGATCAGTGGTCTTATCTTTTCAGTAACCATCTCTTTGTCACCCACAGCTAGTGCATCTACCTTTTCTAATGCTGGAAAAGTCAATTTCCTCATCTGTGTCTGCCATCAAACACTGAGCTGACTAGTCTTTTGAGAATACAACTCCTAATTTCCCTGTGACACAAATTCTCCGGTATACCGAACACCTGCAGCTTTTTCTGGCTTCTACAATGTGAGTCACTGCAGCCTCAAAACTGTATGCAGATCTTAAATCCATTAATGCTACTAAACCATGATGAGTATTTAAAAATGAGACTTCAAGTCATCTCAAATATGAAGGCACCATGGGCATCATTTTATTACCCATCACTTTATTACCCATTATCCTATGGCCATTTATGCCCAGGCAGAGTATTAAAGCTACAATTTGGGCCCAATTATCATCTTAAATCAAATTTGCAGTCACTTTATGCATAATACAGGGCAATGGGGAACTGAGGTCATAATCTGACTACACAGAGGCTTCAGCAGCAAAGCTGGTTTCAACAGATTACCTTCTCTAAATGATCTGCAACCAGGTCACTCAAAAGCACTGCAATACAGTGTCATTTAAAACTACAACACACACTTAAACATGTAATTCAATGGAGTTTGCTGTATTCAATTTAAAGAAGTCATGTCTCAGCACTGAGTAAAAAAAATTTACTTTAATTCAATTAATGCCTTTTTATAAGCTCTGTGTTGCACATCCAGATCTTTCATGTCAAAGCAACCAGACTTTCTTGTCTGATGGTTTTATGTTAACCTTAGATTGCATTAGATGAAGCAGCAAAAACCTCTAGAATGAAAGGATTTAAATGATGTGCTAAATTCTGGGGACAAAGTAGTTCTACAAATGCAGAGCAAAAGAGTATGCTTATGTAAACAAGCAGAATTTGGCTTCTAAACTTGCACTGACCCTCTGAAGGTGTTAGAAAATAATACAAAAGTCTAACACATGCTACATGATCAAGGCCTAAATAGCACATAATCTTTTACTATTACATAAATACAATAACCATAGTGGCCATCAAAAACCTATTCTGATTGTTCTTTGAGAGACCAACTATTAAGTGTTAAAATAAGAATTGTTAAAAACATTTTAATTCCAAATTGTGACCAAAACCTGAAGTTGCCTGTTTTGTTATAATGGCTGCTTCTGCAAGAACTACATGAATCTGGGGAGAAGAAAGAAGGATTTTAAAAAAATAAAAAATCAGAAACTTGCAAGAATTCCTGAATTTAAAGTTTGATATCTAATCCTTGGTCTCATGGTTACATCTTTGCTCAAAGAGAGTCTAATCTTAATCTGCAAACAGGCTCCTCGGCATATTCCTGATTGTAAAAAATACTTTTTCCCCTTTACCAGAAATTTAATAGGCTCATCTATTTATTTTTAAGGCATAAAAAGGGTCAAACAGAAAAGCCTAAGTTTCAAAAAAACTGCCAATAATTAAGTTGTTTTGTAAAATGTGCCTATTAAGCAGCTTTCAAAAAATCCAGTAAATTCTTTATGTACAGCCAAATATGCTTGTTTTGTTGATGACCATTTCTGATTTTAGAAAAGGAAGCAGTTTAGTTTAAATAGTTGCTAAGTATGCTGGCTTCCAAGTGACTCCTTGCTGTTCTGATCACTGAAGTACAGAAAACTGTTCAGAACTGAAAGAGCTAAGCAGGCTAAAAACAATCCAGTAGTCTATAGCTGTTGCTTTTTATTGGAAAGTCTATTTAATATCAATTTAAAGAAAAAGTAAAACAGGCCACCCCTTGCTAACATGAAGTGCTGATTATCTAGGGCATTTCTCTCTCCAGCCATCTGTTTTGAACTGGGTACATGCACTGAACTCAAATTCTATGTTTACAAGAGAACTCTTCCAGTCTCTTCCAGAGACTGTATAGGAAGTCTTAAGTTCTACCTTGTCCTCCACAGCCAAAAAAAGAATTGCGATGCCTCCACCCTCCTCAGAAGTTATGGCCTTCATAAAGATAAACAAGCACTTCAGATCATTTCTGGGATGAAGATGTATTCTAAAGATGTATACTGAATTGCTTTTTGTTTCTCTCCATCATTATTGCCTTCAGAGCATTAAGTGTCCACAGTCAAATATATGCGTCATCAGAAGTGTAATGTGTAGCAGTCTTGCAAAGAGGAATTCCTAACATTTGCTGGAAATATCAGAAAGCACCAAAAGCCATCACCTAATGGCTACAAAGTCAGTTTCTGAAACAGATTTTGAAAACTTAATTTTTCTTTTTCCCTATGCTTCTACAAGCTAGAACAAAGGTCACCATATGTATATTAATAGCTTAAGACACCATGCTTACTATTCCTTTCACTGGGAAGATGTTTCGTGTTCAGTTTGTTTCCTCTTTGATAAAACATACTACATAAATGACATAATTCTATAAATTTTTAAGAAAAGCCCAGTTCACCAAATTATTTTCTTTATCATAGGACATGGCTCTTTCTTCATTTTGGCAAGTTCCTTCAGATGCTACACGTTAGTATAGCACCATACCTACGAATAAAAGCCATTTTAACAGATGGTCAAAATCGGCCCAGTGTCTACCATTTTCCCCCTAGCTGTAAAACTAGAAAGTCAACATTACTATGTCTTGAATGGATGGGGTGATGCGTGTCTTTTTACAGTTTCACCAAAACAGAGCAGTTTAAGCTCTACTACAGCTGAGTCAGAAAAGCAGGATCCCAATGACTTCAGCAGTACTCAGTGTGGGCTTTGTGTGGGTACAAGAATGCTGCATAAATAACATTTACATGAATAGGGCCCAGTTCTGCCTAATTTCTTTCCTAGAAGATACATTTTTTTCATATATTCTCACTTACTGTACATTAGACAAAACTGAAGCATGATTTTAATCTGGTTATAAATAACTCATATTTAACTGAAGAGAAGAAAAAAAAAATCACTTAAGTTCTTGAAATTAGAAAGCAGAGCACCAGTTTTTCAATTCTTTCCCTCACAAAGATAGTGGAAAGCATAGATGACTAAAGAAGCTGTTAGATATTTAATGAATAAAGATAGAACCAGAGGAGGAAAGAGAGTGGGAGATGGGAAGACAGACACAAATGAACAGGTAACTGGAGGAGCTAGAGAGGAGGAAGACTTCACAGAAACCTGGGCAATGAAATAAAGAAGCCTGAAGGAACAGGAAGGCTGTGGAAGAGTATGTGAAGCTTATGAAAAAATTCTTAGGTAAAATAGATGAGATGAAGAAAATAAGTACACTGGAACATCAGATACAGAAGCGTGCTTTTTGCCTGGAAAGCGCACACTGTATTTTGGGCACTGCTGCATGTACAAGTATTGATTAGTCTCTGTGATTGGACTGAAGCACTATCTTGCTGCAAATGAGTGATGGAATTATTATCGCAAAGGTTTAAATAAAATAATAATAAAAAACAACAAAAAAACCCCACTACACAACAATAGAAACCACCCCCATGAAACTGCTTGGTTCCTGTCAGTAATCCCTAATGTACATGTTCCATCTCTTTCCCTCAATTGCCAATATTTCCCTGCTTTTCCCCTAATTCCATATGGCAGAAGCCAGCATGTCTGTATATTCTGCCTGAGCTTTGTGGAAAACCAGGTAAGAAGGGGGACTGCCCAACAGGTTCTGCAGGAAGACAGCAAATGTATTTGCCTAAAGCATATTGATGGATTTTAATTATAGCAGACAATTTTACAATGAATGTGCCCACAGACCAGTGTTCTGTTGTGGCTGGCCTTCCTTCCTCACCCCCTGAACAACATCCTGATCCTAAAATCAGTTCAACGTGTAAGCATGGGACAGGACTGAGGAAAAATAATGTCTACTAGTTACTTAGGGGAAAAGGGGTGGGGTGTGTGTGAAGAGAAAGTGTGGAAATACCTGTTCATTGCTGCTACCACACCTCTTGATGGTCACGTTCAATCACTGCATTTCCTCCTAAATTTCTCACTGAAGTTCAAGAGGGGTGTCTTAGGTATTTGTACAACAGGGTCCTAACACGACCAGCAATCCGGTGACTTCCAGTGCGCACATCAGAAGATTGCTGAACGAAGGCATCAGAGATATGAAGATGCTGCTATTACCAAGTACACCAGACTCAGAAGACTGACTTCAGTCAATTCCTCCAGAGGCCCAGGAGGTAAGTTAAACATTCTGTGGACAGGGAAGATTTACATAAGAAAGATGTGTACAGTCCCACTTTGGTTTTAAAAACCCTTTTCTCTTCCCATGCTTTGTTCCTGCTGTCAAGATAAAACAGCATTTTGATTTAAGGAAATTGTTCCAAAGCCTTCATGTAGCACAAGTAGCTACTTGGCAGTACTGAACTCAAGTTATGCCTGCAGGGTACTGGGTGCTATATAGACTGCAAGCATGACGGGGTTTCTCCATAGACAAGGGATATGTGAATAAACTTAGCAAGACTAGAGAAGGGACCAGGTACACTACTGGCCCTGTAAATAGTGACATGTACTTGTAAGTTTGCATTTAAGGGTAGAAATGTTAAAATAGCCCCATTAATTTAAGTCACTGGACTGTCATGTCCAACATCAAAGATGGGAAGTGTTTCTAAATATGCTCCAAAAGAGGGGTTCCTATCATGTCATCCATCCTACACTGCTTAGCTGCTCTCCTCCATGAATCAGTCTTCTCACTCAGTCTCTGTCCCTCTGTCCAGTTGTACTCCCACAAGCAGAGATGGGAGTCCACATTTCCAGAGCACCAGCAGTAAGCCTGAAAGAAAGGCTGCTGTTCACCATGGGAATTTAAGCACCTGCTTAACTGGATTTAATCAGATACTGAAATGACTTGTCAAATCTAAGTCAAATGATAGGAAGGGTCAACAAAAAAATTAAAGGTATACAAAAAATTTGCATATTTCTCCCACATTTTCATCTGTGCCTGGCAAGTATCAGTGGATGGAACCAGCTGATGAACTTCAACAACACTGATTAACTTTCATTAATCTCCCTGAGCTATCACTAACACAATGAATAGCTTAGTGTTTTAATAAAAGCTCAAAATTGACTTATGTCTCAGATGTTCCTACAACATATGACTAGGAAGCAGAAAGCTTATAAGAGCTGTGAAATGTGAGGAAAATGGGACCTAATATTGAAATGGATCATTTAAAGTATTTCCTTTGCAAAAGTGTGATTTCAACCCCCACCCCCGATTTTTAAATGTGTAAATTTTATTTTTGTATGTTTGTGTCTCAACTAGAAATGGGAAACGTGAAATGAAAGCACTTCATTTGTTTTATACTGCAAATTTACAGGCATCTGCGTTTTCTCAATTTATGCATATTTTGAATTCCAACTACTTCAGACACACATACATTTATTCCCTGACATTTCTTGTCAGAATTTGTGAAGATGTATCTGAAAGTATTTCAAGTCAGAGATATTTCCAAGACATATGCCTTGCCAGCACACGCTTATACTTATACAGCTAAGGTATGCTGTATTTATTTGCAGGTCCCAAAGCATCCTGCACTAAATTCTGTCCTCTATCTGGAGTTAAACGAACAGCAATTATCTGGTTTATAGATTTGACAAATTCTTCTGGATATCTGCTGACTTCATAACCTACTTGAACTAGAGCTTAAGAACACAGTGATATCATCAGGGTTTCTGCACAACTTCAAAACTCTCTAAACTAGAACCATGCAACTCTCAGGCTGAACAAATGTTGTCAGGCTGTGTGCTCAGCTTTGAGGCTCCTTAAACCACAGTCATTTATTTCAGAGAGTTTACAAATTGTATTAGGCATATCTAGAGCACATGTAAATTCCAATACACATCGGCTATTTTTTTTGCACTAAAAGGAACCTCACCATTCAGAAGTCCGCGACTTTTATTTTACTCTGCCAGAACAAATTTCATTTGGTTGCCATTACATTAAAATTTGTAAATAGAAACAATTTTCTAGACCATATTTAACAAAAAGAGGCCCTGGGAGACTGTCCTTACAGTGAAAGCTCTACTTATAAAATCCATTACTAGGAAAATCTCCTTTCTAATAAAAATTCAAACTGTCATTAAAAAAATTTCTCCATTAGCTGAAGAACATGTATCAACATTAAGACTCCTAATTTCCAGAAGTTTAGACATAGTTCCTAATTATTTTAATCTGGAAAGAAGTTAGAATCAGAAATGTAATGCCCCTAACAGTATATCAAGGCAGCAGGGATGCTCATTTTCTTGAGCACACAGCATGTGAACAGACCCAGGTGGACTAGTCAACACTGGAAAATGGAGTTTCTCTTGTATCAGTAACTAGGTCACTGTTTAATGTCCCTTTGTTATGCTAAAACATGAACTACATCCTGCCACAGAGTTAAGAAGGGATAACAACCAGCCTCCTTGACAGATGGCATACATGAATCTCCCTTGCTTTCTGTCAAATGGTGATGACATCATTTTTCCTTTTATTGAACAAATTGTAGGTTATGTTATTTTTTTTAACATATTTATAAATAATTAAATTCTCAGAACCCCACGAAATAAATCTGCTTTACTTGAGGAACACGGAAAATTATAATGGGTCTTCTCAAGGACTGTCAGCAGCAGCTAAATGGTACTACAAAAAAAGAAGGTAAAAATTATCTGATTTTATTTACATTTATACCCCAACTATTTTTTTTTTTTTTGTGGGGGGGGAGAAGTGGAAGGGGAACACAGAGTCAAGATCCTCATTACTTTCTCCTATTTCTGTCCTCTGTTGTTCCATTCATCCATCTATTAGGCCCATCTTTCCTCTGCTTCTAGTACTTCTCTCCCTCCACGCATTTCCCTTAAGGGATTTTTGTTCCTTTCTATTCTTGTCTCTTGTCTTGGTAGCTTTCTCATTTCCATTATTACTGCTTTGTTTCCTTCAGGTTTCAGCTGTTTTCTTGCCCTTTCTCTTTCCACTTTCACTTTGATGCAACAGAAAGCCAGATGTTCCTCACAGACTTCTGACACAACCTCCGAATATTCTGCTCTCAGGAAACATACTTGCGAATGAAGCCTTTAACCGAAAGCTAAAGACAAAATTGCTTCATTTCAGTCTCACATAATAACAAAAGATCACAGATATTGGCCTGAACACAGGAACGGTTATTCATTGAGGAAGGTCAGTCCAACTAACCTAACCTCTCTGACTGTTTCAGAGGCATACTTCGAGGAACATTACTGAAGCAAAAGAGATGCAGTCTAAAACCAGTCTTCTCCGTGTTTGTTTTTTAAATACAAGACTTTCACCAAAAATCAGTCTTGTTTTTAGGAAATGCTAATAAAACATTTTATACCGGCTTAAACTGAAATATTTGGGATGGCTAGAACTAATACACTGGTGGTATTCGAAGTCTGTTTTAGCAAAAATTTTAAAATTTAAAATTATCTTTTTGTGAAACGGATACATCTCTTTTCCAAGCAACTTACTAGTCTGACTTGCATCTTTTATAACAAAACTAGCAGGAAATCTCTCAAGATGGAAGACTTTTTTTCATTAGCTTTCATTGCTCTCATGTCCAAAGCTAGTGATTACATTTTTAAATGAAAAGCAGGTAGAATTATCCCTGTCTTCCTGAAAACAGTATTACACACCAGCACACCTGAAGCTTCACACCTTCCTGCCTCCTTTATTTCATGAGCTCAGATCCTGAAGACAGAGAGTGGCTTGGTACACCCTGACCTGTGGTTCACTTTGGATTTGGTGTGTGACAACCCCCAGGCTGACCCCAAAACTCGATACATAGTTGCACATGGTAATTCTTCAGGGAATCTGGGAGAGAAAAAAAAAAAAGAGTATATTGGGAGGACAGGGGCAATACAAATCTTTGTTCCACAACAGTGTAGCTAAACGGACAGTATTTAAATCCAACTACATTGCGGCCTGTGTGCTTTCTATATCTTGTCATCATGCCATTACTGCTAGGTATTGTATGAAGAGTTTAGCAGGTTGCTTTCACAGTTTGTTGCCTAAAAAAGCACCTAAGCATGTATTAAGCTTCATCAGAGCAGAGGCTGCCTTCCATTTTCTGCTAAAAAAACCTATAGTCTCAAAATGGAAGAATACTTCTATAAGCTTTCACTATTACAGACCATAATGACACTTCAAACAAACTGTTAAGTCTCATTAAAAAAAAAAAAATAAACTGCTATCTGTATTTGCATTCTGCATACAAACTCTCATAAGTGGTGTTTCTCCATCTTTTGGGGCCAAAGGATTATTGTTGAGCCGTCAACATGTAACCAAATTCCTGATTTTTATTTTACAGATTTACATTTGTGAAATAACTGCAGCCTGCTTACAATAACCTCCACAGGACACTGCTCTAAAATAGAAAGATTTTCTTGGATATAGCATGTTTGCACAAGTATACCATTTGTCTTTTTCAAGGTTAAATACAAGAACTGACTCTGCAAAGTAGCCATTCATTGTGAAACGGAAGTATTACATTAGTAACTGAAAAGTAAAAACCTGTAATTGTTCTTAAAGAAACAGAAGTAAAGTACTGGTGGTGCACATGTCATCTCAAGTATTCAAAGTGCTCTACTGCCAGGAGGACTTATGGCAACTTGCTTCTCAGCACCAAAAGTTGAATATTGTTTAAACTGTACTCAGACAGAACTTTGAAAACTATAAATGCAAGCAACAAAAATGGTAATTTTGGAAAAAACTGATATTAATGAGAGCAAATCAGTATCCTCTAGGAGGAAACAACAGCCATAATGTCTTCAGAGGAATACACGCTTGGAATCAGAGTGGCAGCAGAGATATTTCTATACAATCAAGAAAAAGCAGATCCATGTATACATAACCAGTATTTTTAACAACAGAAATATTTTGATTTGAGTTAGAATATACCTACTTGGGCTTCCATTTTATATCATCAGTATACAAGCCAGCTAATATCATACCAAGCTTCATAAATACAGAATAGACCATATGTTTAAAACGTTAGTGCTCTCTCTGCCACAAATGCTAGCTTTTTGAGCCCAAATTAGGGGAAGATACAAAAGCTACAGAAAGAACAAATTCATCCTTGATTTAATTCTAAGGATTTTCAGCTTTTATGTAATGCGTTACCAAAAAGAATACTATAAGCTGAATAAGGGAAGGTAGCTCATTGATTGTATGAGCCTAAACATAGGTCTCACATGGAAAGTCATTATTAGTTGCTAGCCAAGGTGAAACTGATTTCAGTCTTTGCCACTCACAACAAGATCTTCTGCAGAAGCTACTTAGGGTTTGCCTTGATTTTAAAGACAGTGGAATCAGACCCTGATACTTGAAGAAGTTGGGGTGGGGAAGGCTCCTCTGTATTTTCACATGCAATCTCTCTGGGCAATTATGGATAGGTGCTGATAGATTCACAGAAAAATTATTTTGGTCTTCCTGAAAATAATTATAACTACCCTTACTTATGCAGCAAGCTGTAGCAGATTTTCAAGCTGTTTATGAACCTGCCTGCAACTGAAGCATAGACTCCTCTAAAAAGGAGCGCTGTGCTCATTCTGCACCAGCTTTTCTGAACAGGTTTTAAGTGATGCCCTTAAGTTGTTTCTTTTTTGGAAGCCAAAACAGAGTTAGCAACAACCAGACTTTAAACAGAAAGATGAGATTAATAGTCCTACTTTGTGAACGGAGACAGGAAACATACCCAAACTAAATTCACATGGGTTAAAAATGCAAGGCACAAGAAGAGTTTACCTAGGATGAAACCTGACATTCCTCATGCCTGACCCTGACAGCTTCTAACTTGAACCATTCTCCAAAGGTTCTCCATTGCTTTAAAGGAGTTAAATAAGTATCTACCCCCATCTCATAACCAGAAAAACTGAGGCACTGCAAGTGCTTCTTTCCATGGAAACTTCTAGTTAAAAGTGAAAGATGCATGTGATCTGCAAAGAAACTACTGATTTACCTAAGGCCGCAGGAAGTGCTGATGTCAAACCCCTGAGCCCAACTCAGGAACCACCACCACCTCCTCACCCTGGTTGTGAGCCACAGCTCCCTGCCCTCCGGATCTGCACCCTCCGTCTCATCATCACACCTGGCAGACTGGCAGGGTCTTTGGCAGCTCAATGTGGGCGCTCCCTACCCATCCCTGGATCTGCATTACAGCCGAATTTCTGGGAAATCTGTTTTACGGTGGCTGTTTAATACCAGCAGAGCTGTAGTTTGTGCAAGAGGATGGGGTGGAGGAGGCAAGAGAAATTCACTGAGCGCTCTGTAAAGAAAAATCAAATACCGTACTTCTTACATTCACATGGCATTTGTTGGAAGCTCCGTGCAAGCGGCAGCCAGCATGAAACTACTTAATTTACAGTCTTAAGACCAAAAAAAAAATAAATAAAAAAATGCAGCGGTAATATGGCTGCATCTGTAGGCACGAGTAACGCGCTTCCTAAAAGCCGGAGAAATACGAGGATCCTTGTGTCTTCCACGAGCGGCAAAGGGAGATTATTTTATAACCACTGCCCCAACCGTCTCCATTATGCAAACGGTAACTGGGAGCGCGTCCGGGGGTGCCTTACATAACTCCTTGCCCCGAACCCCCCTTCGCACCCGGGGAACCGATCTCTCCCCCTAACCCGCCCGGGCGGGCACGCCGGGCTGAGCCGCCGGGCGCCGGGCCGGGCAGAGCCGGCAGGCGGCGGCGCAGGAGCCGCGGAAACTTTGCGCCGCAGGGCCAGGGGCCGCCCGG
>JAVJGJ010000001.1:71628700-71657937 GCA_035590215.1 Microhierax caerulescens
GGCCGGGCGGGGCGATGGGTGCCGGGGGAGCCGCGGTGGCTGGGTGGGCAGGCGGCCGCCCCCGGGGGTGCGGCAGGGCCCGGCGCTGGCGCCCCGCAGCCCCCGCCGCGGGGTCGGGGCACGGGGTGAACGTAGGGGAGGAGGCGGGTGGCTTCAAAGTGGGGAGCGTGGTGTTTAAGTGCGTATTGGAGAACCGGGACTCGAGGAGGAGCGTTTTGCACGGAGCGGGGGATTAAGCCGGGTGGAAAAGCGGTTTTTGGGTGGGGATACGTGAGGAGAAGAATCAGGGGAGGAAACTGCCCGGTGAAGTCCAATTGCTGTACGTTTTGCTGAACCAACGTTACAAGTTTTACACCCAAAACTGAAAGGCTTGTGCGCAAAGTACTTCGGCGTGAAGGCATTTTGAACAAGAAGATGAATCTCCATATTCGTTTTTTCCCCTTCCTTTCTGCCCTGGGTTAGTCAGCCTATAATGCAGGGAATGGTGAGGAGCCATTTGCTGTTACAGTCCTCTCATTATAGTGCTTTCAGTGAGGTTTGTGGTGTTTTGGGTTTTTTTTGTGTGTGGTTTTTTTTTTGGTTGGTTTGTGTGTGTGTGTGTGTGTGGTGGTGTTTGAAATTGAGTAGTTCTTGTAGCATTTTCACTTTTTTCCAAATCTTTACATATTTATTTATTCACAGGTTTACCTGAGTAAATCCTGAAGTGTGGTTAAATGGAGTAGGACCAAAGAGTATGGCAGAGTTGCTTGCTTGCTCTGTAGAAATGGATAGGCCAGGGACAATTCAGATGAGTGATGTAAAAAAAAGTTGTGGATGAGTCAGCCCCCACAGTGGCTTCACAAGTGATGCCAGTAGTTGCTTTCACCAGCCATGAGCAGCTGCCAGGGGTTTCCTCTGGAAGAGGTCCCGGGAGCTTTCATGCCTGTAAAAGGACAGCGTGATACGATGAGCAAAGGGTAATTCATCAGTTCTGTGCAGTACGGACTGGACATGCAGGGACTTTTTCACTTACTTTGGTGTAGCGTTATGATTGACCAACTCCTTCCATAGGGCATCAGCGAAATTTTGCAGTTGACTTCATTGGGGTTAACCACTGTCCATGTATGCAGAACTTTTGACACTGAAGATACGTAATTTTACAATCAGCTGATACATTTAGTATGTTTTTACAATGGCTAGACAACTGAAATGCTTTTGGTACCATTTTCATTGCACTGTGAGTGCAGAAAATTCAAATGAGAACATGCTGGTTTTTTAACTGCAGGGTTTGTCTAATTCAGTACCTAATAAAATACAGAGATTCTTCAATGAGCTTAAGTGGTGAAAAGCTGTATTTTTCTGCTTGCTTCTGTTTTAAAATCTTGCCTGAAATTCACATTTGTCCTATGTTTTTGCCTCCTCATTTGTTGCGCTCAGCAATAAATTTTGCTTTGCCTTTATAACTGTGTCCCAAATGTTTCCTCTACTTCTCTGGGGAAAAAGGCTGTGAAATACTGTTCTTACTGATCTGTCTCTAAGAGATCATGAAGGAGATACTCCACATATTATTCCAGATTATTTCCCACTTGGACTTGGATATCTGGCATAAATCAGAGCAATCTGTAAAATGTGTGGATTTCACAAATTTATTTACATGTCCTAATTGAAATGCAGGCATATATCATTGCAAGACCTGGAAAGGTAAGCCTGTTACCTGCTATAAGAGGATTTTGAGGGCAGTTCTGCTTTCAAAGAATTGGCAGAAAGAGGCCTGGCACTACAGAATATCTTTGATTATAATTGTTTTTAGCAAATCCAAAATAACTGTGCAAAACTAGGGAGACTTTTTGATCTTTTGACTGAATACTTCATAATTCTAGGAGGGAGAGAAAACTAGAGGGGCCAAGGACTTGATTTATTTTTTTTTGTCAGTGCCTCAGTTAGGTACAAGTTTACAACAGAACAAAGGGACCACTGTAAAAAAGCCTCAAAGCACGCCCTACCATTCTTGCAGCTGAACTCAAGATCCTGTTAAGTATGGCTACTCCTGTTATAGTGCAGAAGGGAGGAGAGTCTTTGTGAGAGGAATTTCCATCTCCAAGAGACTATATGGAAGAGCTTTGGGCCACCAGGCTTTAGATACCATAATATAAAAGATGATGACAAAATCAGTGTGCTGGATTTTTTCGAAGTGATTATCACCTGTGAAGTGTGGTTCAGTGATGTCTGTTCTGTGAGAGTATCTCATTATAAACGATGAAATGATGATGCTTTTTATGTATTCATAAAAATAAAATAATTAAAACCCAAGGTTTTTGAGGAAAACTCAGAACTAGAAGCAATGTGTTAAGTTACCAGTGAGATTTGCAATAGAAATTGGGAAGAAACCTGTGCGAACACATTCTGTGGATTTCAGGGGATGTTTAATTTCAGCAGCAGGGAAGTGAATGGAAGATTCTTTCATAAAAATATCCTTTAGAACAGCTTATGAGATCACTGCTTGTTTCTGCTCTTGTAATACAGCTGTGAAAATTGAGTTGTAGACTACAGAAATAATGAAGTTGTTAGCAAGTTCTGTCTCTGCAGTCCCAAACACTATGTATGATATTCTGCAAGAAAATGGAAAATTGAGTCAAAGTGACCTTCTAGTGCTTTACTGCTTCATGAATTTTCTTTTTCGTATCTTGCATCAGTTTCAAATTCTCAGTGCCTTTCCTTGCCCCTGACAGCAACTCCTTGAAAATCTTGCATACATTATACCATTTAATTTGGCACAAAAACGTATGTAAGGAATATATTTTTAATAGCCTCTGTACTGATGTTAGAAACCTACATGAGCAACAGGAGGGTGTTGGGATGCTTAATTACACAGGGAAGTACAACATGGTACTGTGACTTAGTGGAATTTGAATCATCTGATGGGAATAGGTTGTCACAACTGATTCCATAGTAAGTAAAGGAAGGGCAAGAAAAGCAGAAGTGTGGGTAGTGCTTTACCCTTCGTTTTCTATTAGAGGCACAGACAACACTCCAAATCCTGGCATCCTGAGAAATCAAGTTCTTGTAAAACTAGAGGTGGAAATAGTGTAGGGCTGCCTGTGAACTTGCACATGGAAAACAGGACAAGATACTTGTTGAGGTCTTCCTGTGATATGTGAATGGGAAGGCAACAAAGTGTGCACAGCGTGAGTGTTGCCAGGGATGACCTGATGTCCTTTTCCCTGAGAGTAAGCTGCCTTGTGTTTTCCATGGGGTAAGTGCAATTATTAATCCAAAAGTGAACACCTGACCTTGTTCTATGATAAATAATTCATGTTCCCATATCTGGTGTGTAAGTATTCATGATAAAGCCTTTCTGGTAAGTGCTGGAACTTGGAATTAGAAAATTCCAACCTTCACATAGGTACATCTTTCTAGCTGTGAGAGCAATTTAAATACCAGAATGGCTGACCTGGGAAAGTGAAATCAGAAACTCATGGCAGTTTTTTATCTCTCAATCCCATGCTTTCAAAAAACCCCAAAGATTTAATTTGGCTGAAGGAAAAATCTGTGTGAGTTATGTGTGAGAATGTGTGCATTGTCTGTCGTGCTACAAGATTGCAGTAACCCTTTCTGGCCTGAAAATGTGGAAATCTTTGAATGACCACTATCTCCGCTTTCTTCCTGGGTATTGGGGAGAGTAAGAATGGCACATGATGCTTGGTATGGTCATTACACTTGAAGACTATAGGCTAGTCTTACATTTTAAGAGCTGAAGAAGGTTTCTTGCATAGTCAGGAAGGAATGTCTTCTTTCTTCACCTCAAATGTAACTGGGCAGATGTATTAATTTTTGTTTATTTGCTAGGGTTTTGTATTTAGTAGGACTTTCCTAGTGTCCTCAAGAAGAGCTAGGAAAGCTACTGGAGGGAAAAATAGCTCCAAGATTATTTTGTGTGTATAAAATTCACTTGGATAACCTAGTCACAAGATCTGGGCTTGGGAAAGACCTTGCTTCCAGGTGAGATTGATAGGGGCCTTGCCTATATTTGTCCCTCCTTTCACTATGGGAGGTGGTTTGTCAGTTGAACTCTTGCCATAAATCTCACCTAAACTAGCATCCAGTCATGCAACTGTCTTGGGTATGAGAACTTGGTGGTTCCCCTTCCTCAGTGGTGGTGCACAGTGAAATTTGACTAAATCCCATTAGGGTGCAGGTGAGTAAAGTCAGACTAATCCATGGAACTTGGTTAAATTTATTGGCCTGTGATACACAGGTGACCTCATTGCCCTGCTGGCGTTAGGCATTAAGGAAGTGATTCAAGGCAGCTGAGAGGGCTGGGAGAGAAACATAAAAAAGGATGAACTAGCTTTCTGGTTTATATTCCATCACGGTAAGTGAGAACTTAAGCTTTCCTCAGCCAATTTAAATGAAAAAGGTTACAGTGTTTGCTAAAAAGGGGTTTTATCTGCAGGCATCTTCAGCTGTTTTGTAACTATATTCTTCTCAATATTGACTGGCTATAATCACATAATTTTTGTGATTTTCCTGCTTAAGTTAGAGGCATGTGAAATAAATTGGAATTAAACCTTTTGATAAGTTTATGCTGTTATTTCTGAGTGAGTGCTAATACACAATCACATTCTTGGGTATTGGTTTATATTGGAGTTGAAAGATGTACAAAGCAATTATACAATACTCTATTTTTAGTTGTATACCTTTATTATATCTTCATTTGATTAAATCATGTGGTTTTGGACTTAATGAAGTGTATGCTTCTGTGGCAGAGTTTGCTATGGTGTTTTCTTTAAGTGTTATGAACAATTTTGTGTTTAAATGTTATAATTTATTACTATAGAAATAATGTTACTCCTCTAGTGGGACAACTGTGTCCTATTTATTTCTCTGCTTCTGCCAGTTTCTCTACTTCAGTGTAAATAAAACTAAGCCCTGTCAGTAACTTCTCATTTGTAAAAACAGCTTCTGACTTTGTAATACTAATGGAAATAACCTGAATTCTATCTAAATAACTGTAAGAGCAAAGCTGTAGCTAAACAAGGGCACTGTGTTCAACTGTTAGTGATTACAATACAGAGAAAAATATGTTTTAGGGTAGAATTACAAAAAAAGACCTGGTTTGAAATCCTACCTCACATACTTTCTAGGTGGTAAAAACAAGTTACTTTGGTCTGTGACTGCATGTCTATGAGGACTGCCTTTCAACAACCAATGGAAAAGAATCAATCTGTTGTTTGCTGAATGTATTCTGATAGAATTAAATAGCCAAAAAAAAGTCCAAGAAAAAACCCACTGTGCTTTATCACATAGTGTATCCCTCAGTGCCAAGTTCAATACCGCAATGCTTTAATAGCATCAGTAAGCGCTCAGAATTTAAATAAGACATTAGAGATGTGTATGTGAGCCTTACTTATTTAAATCTTTCTGCTTTTTTCAGACCCTGCAATCCAGTGAGCTTAGGCTTCCCCAGTACTCTTAACTCTCTCTACTTTGACTCCATTTGCTTCATCCCTGTCAGGAAATAATTTTGCTACAGTTGACAACTGAACTAATTCTGACTGTCATCTGCCAGGTGACCGTCTTCAGAGGAATTTGCAACTCTGAGGCAGTGTCTTGCCGCATTATTGCCCACAACATGCTAGTGTTACAATAATGTGGAGAAGGGAATATCTGTCTGCCTGGACTGTGTCCTTTTAAAACCTGTCTTTAGTTCAAGGAGATGAAATATGAACTCTATGGTTTATTTAATTTTTTTATTCTATAGTACAGGAGTTTATGCTATATCTTAAGGTAGCAAAATTTTTGTGTGTGTATATATGTAGGACCCTTTATGCTCTGTGGTTCCTTAAATGTAAGATTGGCTGTAGGCTTCATTGAATTTCAGAAACAGAGCTTTCACTAAATATATATATATTCACATATTTAATATGTATATGTATATATGCACACATATATGTATATGTGCATAGATATTTCTGGGATATCGTAAAAATAAAAATAAATAAATAAATGAAAAAAAGTCTTTTTGCATTTGAGGAAGTCTGAAATAACAACTTTGAATATCACAGACAAAATCCTTAGGCTTTAATTTTTCTTTTCTTTTTTTTTCTCTTTTTTCTTTTTTTCCCCCCCTTTCTATCCCTTGAGCTACTGCAACCCATATTTCTCTGACTCCATTCTACAACATAAATAATTAGTTGAACCCTGTTGTCCTGGGTCTTAGAGCCTGCTTTGCAGCCAGGCAGCTCTAGGTATAACCTGGTGATTTGAAGTAATTTTTTTGAGTTGTTGTTTTCCTAGACAGGCTCTGTGTTTGAGATGCTGCAAGAAACTTAAGTCTGTAATAGCATCTGACAAGTCTATAGTTGAAAAAATGCAGTTGGGCAAATCTGAGAAGAAAACTGCATTTTCAGATAGATGTTGAGCTCTGGGCTGATCTGCTCGCTTGCAAGCATTTTTTCCTTGCATTTCCTTCTACCATGCAGTTCAGGAGGTTGGGGTGGAATAGCAATTTATGCTGTGAAAGTAATTAATGTGTAACAGCTAAGGCAGGGTACCTAAAAGGTGCATGATGGAGCAATTGACTGTAAATGCTGCTTCAGTCAATGAAGATGCTGTTGTTCATGAAGGGACAGCAGGTGTCTCAGTTTTGGTAGCTGTGAATTTCATGCTCGTTATTTTTATTATTTTTTTTTTAATGTTGAAATCTTGGTACCAACAATGCTGCTACCAGTAAAACCCACATCCATTGTAGCATCAAGAATGAATTCTAGATTCTAGCAATCTAGAGAAAGATTCTCTAGCAATTCTAGAGAAAGGTAGCGTTTTCCAAAACTAGAATTAGGGGGAAATCTGCACCTAGCCACCAGAAGTGAGGCTGTTACCTTGTTATCTTTGAATGTTGTAGCCAGCTCTTGGCAAGCTTGTCTGCTTGCTGAGGCTGAGAATTTCAGAAAGGCAATTCTGAGACATCCAAATGCCCACAAGAGCTACTCTCGGGATGTCAAAGCATTTCACTCTGTCTAATTACTTGATAAGTTAAGCCTAGATGTCTGATTCTTCAGACTTCTTGGGATTTGTGTTCACAGAAGGCTTGATATCTCAAAATGTTTACGTCAGTTTCTCCTTCCTTAATGCCTTTCCTTTTCCCCAAGAA
Organism: Microhierax caerulescens; assembly: GCA_035590215.1. Taxonomy (NCBI): domain Eukaryota; kingdom Metazoa; phylum Chordata; class Aves; order Falconiformes; family Falconidae; genus Microhierax; species Microhierax caerulescens. The sequence goes on from JAVJGJ010000001.1 coordinate 71,635,833, forward strand.
GGGCATTAATTATATACAGTAGCAGGAGAGCTCAAAAGTTGTGAAATTTGCTACTTTTAACTGTCTCCCACAAAATACTGCTAAAACGTCTTCAGTGAGCCAGGTTCCCCACTTCGTATTGTTTGCCTTTGTAAGGTTTGGTCCATGTAAAAAATCCAAACATAATGATATTCCAGGCCCAAATAAATTTATTTGCTTTCCCCAGTGGGACTGGAAAAAATAATATATTTTTTAAAAGAAAACAATACTAATCTTGCCTTTGGGTACAGGTTCAGTTGCCTCTAAGCTCTTTGGGTTGTACCTAAGACTTGTCTTCCTTGGGAAAGATTGAGATTTCAATACAACACACAGACAAATAATACAGGACATCAGGATTGTTGATGAATGTGAAAGAGAAGAGGTGTTGCTTGGTCTAGAATCTTTAAGATGATACTTGAAAAGGCTGTGAGGTTGGTTGGACTTGATGGCTGAAGATTTCAGGTATACAACAGCAATTTGATAGATGCAGCAGTTGGACCACAAAGGGACTAAGCAGTAAGTTGGACAATAGGACTGTGAAGAGTATTGTGAAATTACACTTGAGATAAAGAAATTACATTATTATCTATTATACCCCAAGTAGTAAGGGAAAGCTAATCTGATGCTTCTGGAGAAAAGACGACAATAGAGAGATTTAAAAAAATCTGATGGTTATATTGCATGATGGAAAAGATTTGTGGTTAGCAGTAGTGTTCTGACATGTAGAGGAAGCTGCCAAGCTAGATGATGTCCAGGCCACAGCAGCAGCAAGAAAGGATCAGATCATAGACAGAATGGAATGCAGAGATCCTTTAATATTTCTGTGTTTTCATTACCTACCAAAACAAAAAGGAAAATAAAATGTAAATGAAAAATAAGTCAAACTCAGACTATATAATTTAAGGATTATCTCCATCAGCATTTTACACTGAAGTCTGAGTTATTTCTTATTTTATGGAAGCCTCAAAATTGGAGTAACACAAGAAGGTGCAGGAATGGAAAATTTCACTCTTTGTTTCCTTAATGAAAAAAATAGTGGGACAGTCTGTGGGTTGGACCTCATTTTCCAGTAACTATACAGGTGTGCTCCCAGTGTTTGTGACCATTCCTGAGCATGCTGAGCATGACAACTTGCCAGCATAGATGTAGCCTATGTGTTGTACAAAAAGCACATAAACTTGCGTTCAGTCACAGCTCTATTTCTAAAAACTGCTAGATCCACGCTTTTTCTAATAATGGTATTAATATACTGGGTTTACTCATCAAGTTTTCAAACTTTGAAGCTTACAGCTGATTTGAAGTTGCTCTATTTTAGTGCTGCATACATATGTTAGCATATTTTTCCCCACTACCATTGCTAATTTAGCCTGCCAGGCATTGTGACAAACTGCGAGACCTTGCAGTACTTGCCATGTCTGAAAACTTCATCCATAGCAGCGCAAGCGGGGCTGAAAATCACAACAAAAGTAATTATCAAGTACTTTGATCTTCAGGCAGTGGAGATTGCTCTTAGGAGTGATTTCCCTTGGGGAAGCATGGGGAAGGTAGGAGTCAAAGCCTGCAGCGCTGTCTTGGTGCACTCCGAACAGTTTTCGGCGTGGTGAGGAGGGCTGCAGCAGCAGCATTGAACCTGCCGTCTGTAAGAGGAATCAAAACCATATGGGGCACAAAGTAAAGCTGGGGGACAGATGATGGGAGGTAGAGCATATAAAACTTCAATTTTAAAACCTCCTTCTTTGTAAAAGTTATGTTTTAGCCTTATAAAGATGTTTCTGTTTTGCAGTACCTTCTACTTTTGTGTTTCCTAGCTCTATGTTATGGCCCTGACCTCCCCATCACCCCAAATGATACTGTTTCAAATCCCAGTTTCGATATTAAAAATGTCTCCTGCTTGATGTTAGCCTGGGTTCAGGGACACCCATATATATGTTCCCATATCTCAGTGTTTTTAGTTGTAAGGAACTCTGGAACTGAAACCAAAACACTGTTGTCAACAACAAACTGAGAGGCCTTTGAAAAATTAGCTTTGAAGTCTTAAACTTCTTGCTGCAGGGCTGACTGCAGCTGCAGTCCTTGCACTTCCTGATGGCAAGGACTGCAGGGGTGTTAAAGAGAAAGAAAAGGTTTCAAGTAATGTCATTGCTGCTTTATATTGCTGAATTCTGATTTTTGATATTGTGTTTGAGGCTAGGTCCTTTTTCTTGGTGTATACTGGTAACTACTGGTAACTACTCAAGCTTTAAATTTAAAAACATTTAAAATCAGTTAAAGATCTCTGGTATTCTCAAGTAACAGTTCCCAAAACTCTTTTATTTTCACAAACCTGATTAATAAACGATTAGCAGAAAAATTTAAAAAATGTCATGAATCGATATAGTTAAAATGGCTATTTGCTTCCCTGTTTGCTTTGACACGTTTGTCCTGCATGAGTCTTTACTGACTGTTTTATTATAGGAAGTTTTCTAAACTCCTGTGAATGTTATCCTAAACGGAGGCCCCGGTGAGAATGCTGCTTAGTGAAAGCACACTTCCCTCCTTCCTTGGGCTTGCATTAGTGATGATGAGTTTCTCATGGAGCTCTTGCCAGAAAGATAAGGCAATCATTTCTTTGCTATTGTCGTTCATTATGGTTGCTACTGCTTGGTGATGTGCCAAGAATAGTTCAGGGATTAGCTGGAGCTGGGCCTATGGGTACACCTTGTATTCATGCTAACTTTGTTAAAATAGTGGACTTGGAATTATAATTCATATGTACAATGAAGTATGTGCAAACATGTATGGGAGCCTGCAGATCAGAGGTGTGGGTCTGAAAAATCAGGAAGCTCATCTAATGCAAAACACTTGCTTAAAATTGCTTGGTGAGAGAGCTACGCCTACCTCATTATGTAGAGAGAGACAAACTAATCTTTTTGTTTCTTTTTATCTTTTCTTTGTACTGTCCCCTATATATTGGGGTTTTTTTTCCTAGCTCACCTTCTCCAGAGAGATTCTGTAGGGCTGTGTATTTTGCAGGGAAGCCTCCTCCCTTTTCTCTTTGTGCTTGCCTAACTCTAGGCGGACCCGCTGTCTCTCCCCTTGGACTAACAATGAGACCGTGGCTTAATCGAAGCAGCTGTGTGTTCTGACAACATCAATGCACACCAAAGTCTAAGCTGAGCCTCCTGGACCCCATTATGGGCTCATACGCGGATACCTGTGGGATCCAGTGCTATCAAAATTCAGCATTACAAATGGCTTATCTGCATAAAATATCTGGAAGTGAGAGCAAACAATAACTAGTGAATGGCATAGTAATAACATACCCTGATAAATTGGAAGGCTTGAAAATAAGAAGTCCATGGGTAATTTTGCAGGAGGGAACAAACATAAATAACTGGAGCCTACAATAACTGTAGCTTCTACCTCAGAGTTTCACTGCAATATTTGATTCACTTTCCCCTGATACCTTACTCTACCAGATTAGAAGCATTGTTAAGATGGATGATATTTACTTCTCAGAGAGAGAGCCTAAAATAAAGGCATTATGGTTTCTTGTAGGCTTTTGGACCCAGGCCCAAATTCTACTGGAATCTAGAAAAATTCTCTGTTCCTTAGGATTGTTATTTTAAAGGAAATTTTATGTTGTGCAGGGCAGGTAGAATACAATAACTTCAAAGAGAATAAAAACATTTCAGATACAATATTTGGTAAAAATTAAACATTTCCAAACCTTCAAACTTTGGGGAGCTGGGACTCTCCAACATCACAAATAACTTCCTAAGGGTCAGGCTTCTGTTATCAAAGATGAGTCAGACCCTGCTAACTGGCTTTATAAAACTCCAAGCTCTAGGAATTCTGCTGCTGTGGACATTTTTGCAGAGCTTTTTGTTTCCCAGGCAAAAACTAATTTGCATTTGTGATATTGTGATGTGTTTTCCTTTGATGTCCTGGTTTGGATTTCTAAGACTGACTGCTATATTTTTTTTTCTTATAAATTTGCATTACCCCAGGATACGAGAGGTTTGTTTGGACTCATTTAATTGGCCAGTGATGTGAAAAAAAATCATTTTCTGTATTTGAAATAAGCTCAAGTAAACCCTTCATAGAGTCCTTATAACATAGTGTAACTTCCCATGCAGTTCTACTGACTCAGGATTATCTTGTCTGGAAGGAGAATACACACTTCTAATCTTTCCAGGTTTGCAGCCATTGATTTTGGGTTTACAGGACATCACCATAAAAATACAGAAAATCAAAAGATAATTAACCATGCTCTTCAGTGTTCTTATTTCAGTAAAAATGATACAATTCCAATTGAATTAAAGGAGATAATCATAATATATGTGATGTACCTAAGAATAAAATTGAGCTTGGTTTTTTACATTTGCTTTCAAGTTAGTTTATGTTGCAAACTTGGTGAGATTACCTTTTATTTACACGGATGCTATATTTTATGGACTATCTTTGGACAAGAAGAAAATTTATTTTTTTTTTTTTTATCCTTTGAAAAGCCTGGATGCCTGGATGTAAGAATATAACCAGAAGCATACAACTGTGTGACTGTTATCTTTAAAAATAATATGCTTTATTAAAATAGTTTTATTAGTATTTATGACATGTTACAATTTCTTGTTGATTTTTAGAATGTTAAGAAACCAAGTGTATACACTAAATTTGGCCTTTTATACTGAAATTATAAATACATTAAACTGTTTCTATCAACCTTATCAACACTCCTGTGTTTCCAGTCATCTCTTTTGTCCTGCTCCACTACAGAGTCCTTCCCTGTAATATTTTACTCTGCTCGTAATTCCCAAGCCCTGCAGCCGGACTCTGTGTATATATCCCTTTAGTGCTATTTAAAAGGAACTTGTCTGTACCTTATAGGAGGGGGTGTTATCTAGAGATTATTTAGGCACCTTAAGGTGGGGGGTGTTATCTAGAGATTATGAGGAAAAGATGTTAATGTACTTAGCTTCTATGCTGTTCAGAATCATCAGCTCCTGCTTTTCTTCAGCCACCCTGCCCGCCACCCCCAACTCAACTCTTAAACCATGTAAAAGAAATAAGGTTGTGTTGTGGTGGGTGTGTTTGTTGGTGTGGGGTTATTTGGTTTTTTGTTTGGTTTTTTTTTTAATTTCCTGGTACAGCTGGTTTAATGATCTTCAGTGGTTTAGCCAATATGCTCAGGGAAGAGTGGACACAGATTTGCTGTTGGATCTGACGTAGCAGTGCTGTAAACTCATTACTGAAGATTGAAACTTGTAATTGCTAAGTGTCAGGGCCCTTACAATGACGCACATGGATAAATGATTGTGGTACAATCACTGTCTTGTTATTTGTGATTACTGTGCCTTTGAGCTTGTATGTTTTTATTGAAAATCACAATTAATCTTAAAAATTCGAAAATGTTGAATTATGGCAGTTTCATCTATATAAACTGTTTAGTAAGAAACCTGACCATTTTTCATCATGTAGTTTTAAATTTCTGTAAGGTATGTTAGCTGTAAGAAACAATTTCATGAACAAATCAGTGAATATGTCGGAAGAAAAGGAATTATCCCTAACCCCTGAAATATGTAGGGAACTTGTGTTATTCCATGACATAGTGTAGAGCTCAAGTATTAAGATGGGGATGGCCAGCATTTATCATTCTAAATTTTGCCTTCTATAACTCAAAATGGTGTCTAGTCCATGCTTGTGGTTTTGAATGTAAAATCCTTGCAGGGATGGCTACTGCCTGGTTGCCACGCTAAGTCACACATCAAAGATGTTATTTTTTGAGTGGTTAGCGTAATTCTGTGCACTGTTCAGCAGACGCTCTGTGTAATAGAATTAACTTGTCATGCTTGGGCTTTCCAAACTGAAATTCCAGATTGAAATTGAGACTGTCATTTGCATCACATCACAGACAGTGCAAGAAAATAATCACAAAGAAAAAAGAATAGACAGACTGCGTTCCAGGGATTTTGTGCTGTCTGCTTCTATTTTAGAGTGAATGTGCACATAGGTAGAAGTATCCAGACTAGTAGGGGTGTACACAGTATGCTATTTCCATTTCATTTTCTTTGGATGTGGAACAATTCAGACCTATAGGTTCAGGTTATCAAATTATTATCTTTCATGTTCCATTTCTCAGTTTAATGAATAAGAAGTATTCCAGGAAAAAAACCCACAAGATTGTTCTTCTTCAAATTATGTATTTTTGGAACTATCTAAAATAAATGGTTACAGATGTATGGGAGGCTAGTCTGCAAGTTGTCTCAAGAATGACCTTTCAAATAGTCATAGTTTGCAAGCTCTCCTGCATATACTACAACAGATTCAGCAATTTTTTTTGTGTGTAATCCCTAGTAAAACTTCCCAATCTTTGATTTCAGTAACTGATTTACTGATTTCTGTCTTTTTGCAAGCTTCTTTTTAAGTTAACACCCAGGTAATATGTGTTTGCCATTAAACATATCTGTTTGTTTTCATATTTGTCCTTGGCTAAAGGGGAAATAGGATAAAACAGCTATCACAGGATACCAGTTGAATGCAAGCTCCTGGTGCAGACAGGTTACGTTCACACCCTTGTGTGTTCAAGAATAGCTTCCCTCTGCAGACAAGCCCTCAGATCAGTTGACAACAATGATGTTTCATCAATGTATGTATGCATATCTTAATTAAGGGAACACATTGTTGGAGCTGACAGGAATGTCAGGCTCTTTAGATTCCCAGAAATACTCTAACCCTGGCAGATATGAAGCCAGTACTGGCTGGGTGCATTCAGATAATTTCTCACAAAAGATGAGTCATTCCTCTTCCTATATGAATTTAGTGCCATTCCCATAATTAGCATATGAATTTTCCCTTTCTCTGTAAGATTTTTTTTTTTAATGCTTTACAATTCAGAGACATAAATATTATGCTACCTAACAAACATTTAAATGTAAAAGTACGCAATACTTTTGAGAACTACATAGAATTTTGTCTCATTTAGGAAAATTCAGTAAAGGCTTAAGTGTTATCAAGGACATCTATTCAAATGCAAATGTATCTTCTAGAAGAAACTTATTTTTCTGGGAAGAAACACAATAACTGTCGTGATTAGTAACTAAGCATGATTAAATCTTAGAAAATATGAAGTGTTCTGTAGCTGAGGGAAAGGGGGTTTGTCCTGGTCCTTCTAGGTGCTTCATTTAAGTTATAGCTAACCCAAACCTTTAAAGAGCAGATCCTAACATTGTGTGGTGCTATGAGTAGTTACGCTGGCCTATTAAATACAGATATGATTTTATCTTTTTTATATAAAACTGGCATACTAACAAAATCCATATTGTGGAAGCAATTTTATGGGGAAGATACACTTCAAGCAGGTATATCTAGGAGTGGAAATCACCTTTATGCAGACATCAGTGTGTTAGTAAAATAGGTATTGTTTGACTATCAATTGCATCTTAGTGTGTAAACCCACTCTTCTTTCTGGAGTTTGGTTCAAGTAGTCATTTAGGTCAGATCTGCATGACAATGTTTTGCTGGCATAACTGTTGTTACATTTATGTTGTAGTCGATAGCCACTGATTTCCTTTAATCTTTTATTCATAATAATCCTTTTCTTTGTATACAGTTGCCAATAAAACAGTCTTTCAAGTAAAAGACCCTGGAAGTCTGAGATCTACCTGCTGGAGCAGGAAGAGATACTAATGAGCTCAGTGAGCAAAATAGACATTCCTCTTGGGATATTGTCAGAGAAATTAAATGGACTGGGCATGAGGTTTTAAGCACAGGCAGAGTGTAATTGCAGCCCTCAGACAGCACTGAGGAAATGCTTTGAATACTACAGCTAGGACTAAAGAAGGAAAATGATCCAAAAGATACCAAGCACTCTGGTACTAATGATAAAGAAGACAACTTTCAGAATGCGTGAAAGGTAATTGCTGAAATTGAGTATTTGTCTTGGTATGAACAATGGTTGCAAGTTAAGGAATTGTGTAACAGTTCAGCAGTGTCAGTACTAAGTACAGTTTATTACTTACTAGTTCAGTGTAAATTTTCTGCCAATATTAATTTTGATTAAGGGCATTAGAACTGGATGTTGCCCTGGTATAAATCCAAAACCACATACACAGGAGGATTCTATCTCTATTGCTGCAGTTGGTCCTTAGTTAAAGCAGCGCAAAACCTGTGTGGACAGGCAAAAAAACCCAAGTAAATAAACATAAAAAAAAGGGAAATAATATTTTTAAAGGTAGCATGAATTTCTTCCTAAGCCTGCTTCCACTGACCTGATCCATTAGCAACAAAGGGCTCAATGAGCAGAAAGTAGCAAAGAACAACTACTTTAGTCTCTTCAGTACTGCTATTTTAGTGAAACAAGGGAATAAACAGGGGCTGGGTTCCGCGCTTCCTTCAATCTAGCCTGTAATCAAGGATCTACTTTTTCCTTTTGCAATGAATACCATGTTTAAGAGACTTAAAGTAAGAGGGACATATATGTTAATCCATGGCTGCTTCTCCTCTTAGGTGGTCAGATTTACACATCCTTAATGATGTCTTTTCTTTAGCATCTCATAGGCCTCTTGATCCATTTCCAATGTGAAACTTCAAGCTGTAAGATGTCTCTTAGTGGTTAGATCTTATTTAGGATCTCTATGATTACTCAGGTTCAGGAAAGGTAAATTCAAATTTGCCTTAGAAGAAAATGGAATACATATCCTAAAAGTGGAGTATGACCTGCTGTGTAGTCTGAAAATGCAGGCCTAAAGATCACATCTATGAGTATACTGAGGCAAGACAGAAGTCAGCGAGCAAGGAAAACCGAATTAAAGCAGGGATGGCATAGGGACATATGAATGGGCTATGCACCTTCATTTAGGCAGGATAGAAGAAAATATTTAATTAAAAGAAAAAGGATTCTGGAACAGCCTTCTGAATAGTTGAAGTACCTGTCTGGTTTAGAATGGAGATCGATGTGCTTGTGAGCATGGCTAACTATGTTACAAAAGGTGGAAGTTTACTGCTGCCTTCAAATATCAATCAGTCCCTAAACTTTAAGTCAATTTAAAGCTTCATTTGCCAGTTTGGTAATACCTAAATTGTATCGATCTGCACTGTTGTGTATAGATGCCAATTAGTAAATGCATTGGTTAATTTGAAACTGTGGTCGTTCAATCCATGCCAATTCTAGAAGCAACTATTTATCAGCATCGAAAACATGAGATACTTGGGGTTTGAGCGCTTTGGAATTTGTAGTATTATAGGACTAACAAGCCACTAAAATTCAGTTGGCCTCTTCCAGTATCTAGTAACATTATGTGGTACTGATCCAGACTCATCTGGACAAGAGCCAGTCTTTGGACCAGTGCAATTTTCATTCCTATCTGGGCATGCTCTCAGTTTTGTGTTGCGTGGTTGCAGTATGTATGGGGGTTTTGTTGGTTTTTGTTTGGGGTTTTTTATGATTTATCTGACATAAAACAAATGTTCTGCAGATGGGCAGCCACTGCCTTGCCAGACAGGAGGCACAAAGCAGGCCTACAGGTGCTTTAACAGTAGCATCAAAGCTTAGGCATGATGCAGAGTTCATGTAATGATTCCTATGTTCCTCGGCTACCAGAATAGGGTATTGGCAAGTAAAGAAGGTGTGGATTTATCACAGGAACTTTGGGCAATTACCTTGGCCTGCCAAGGCCCTCCACAGCTGCTTTGGTGCTATGTTAATGACAGACAGAAGACGGGCATTTAACACTTCAACAAACCTGGACCTTGCTAACCCTGTCCCTGTTCTTCATTAACATTTAAGGGCTATAATATGTGAAACAATCAAAGTGCTATCCAAGGCATTCAACCTATATAGAGATTCTGTCATTTTGTCCATTCAGATGTAGGCTAAATTTTGATTCACTGGTGTCAGTGAGTTTCCAGGAAGGGAACTTGTAATGTGATATTCCCAGTAAGCCCAAACAGAACTGTTACAGAGGTCCTGGGAGCACCGAGAGGCAACCAAAAGCTCTTTAAAAAGTCCAATAAATGAGACCCAAGAACTAGAGATTTTGCAAAATGAATTAAGATATCATCTCCTCCCTTCTGGGAGACCTCCAGTGCTTTGTCAGAGGAGATTAAAGCTGTCAACTATGCAGTTAGAAGTGTCTGAGTGAATGTAGAAGTCAAATCAGAGCTCTCTGTCTGTAAAAGCAAGACAGATTGATGAGGTGCTCAGTGACCTGGCTGTCAAGAACCAGAAGGTTTTCCAGGAAATGGAGGAGACATGGAAACTGCCGGCCAGCTTGGGAAATATTGAAATAAGATGCTGCAAGTAGTGAAGTAACTTAATAATTAGCTCACAAAAGAAGAAAAATATTTCAGACTGCAGTAGGAGATAGCTTTCTGGGTAAGATGTTCCAAACACCCAAGGGCTTGGGTAAGAAAGCGTGTTTTTCCACCCTGCTCCTATTTTGCACTGTATTCATAATCTGCAGAAGGCAGAGGCAAGAAATTGGATTCCCTCAGTTTAACTGATGTTATCTTTGAAGAGAAAACTCCTTGTGATGATTATTTGACTGTAATGGACAAAATGAGGGATTTCAGTAGATGGCTTAAGTGACCCACCTCTAAGGGTACTGCAGAATTTACCCACAGGAAAAGAAATCTCATCATCCAAAGCTTAAATTAATCTGTAATATGCACCTTGGAACTACCTATCTGTCTCAGTTGGCCAAGACACTTGAGCACTACAAAGAAAGAAACAAGAAATTTCATCTGCACTGTTAAAGGTATGAGATGGTATTTGTTTTGTATGTAGCCAAGAGCCCTTGAGGCATTCTAGAGTAGATTGGTAGTGTGCCAATTTCCTCTTCATTGGAATTTAAGGCATTTTCTCCCTGATGAAAAGCCCCAGCAGAAGACAAAACAACTGCTAGTAAGAATACTAAAGGAGAATACTTTGTCTGTATGAATACTGATGGGATTGAGAGGGTCTGGCAGTCAGTGTTCTTTAATACCTGGGCTGGTGGAGTAACTTATAAAATAGTTGGGAATCTATCTGGAAGGAATCCAAAATGTTATAGCATTAACTAAGGTGTTCTGTTGACTAAATTCTTCATTGCACTTGGGGTTCTGAATTACAAATATTTAATTCTAAGTAGGTTAAAAAATAATTAAGCCATTCTAGCACTTTCCTCAAGTCAACAGAGAAATAAAAGGATGTGAATCTGTTAACTACTGTTTCTTTTGATGCATGCTCAGCTGTCAACAGCATGCCAGAACATAATCTCTTACAGAGTTTGCTCTCAGCTTCTGAGAGCAGTAAAGAACGTCTAACTTTGCAAATGAAAAAACTTGGCTAATTCAGGTATTGAAGTTGCAACATAGAGACCTAAAAATGTTGCAGAGTTGGTAAAGAACCAAACTTTGAAATCTTGCCCAGGTCTCCCCTTGTCTCTTACCAGGCGACACAGGTGCATGAATATCAGACTTCCCTATTAATAACATTTTTTAAAAGAGCTTATTAGCCTGTTTGCAATGCTGGGTCTAAGGTGACTGCATGCATTTGCCCTGCACCTGATCTGTATTGCATTTTATACAGTATACAGCCCTGAGGAGCTTGGCACTTAGGCACTCAACAAGAAATCACTTATGAGCTCTCATTCAATGATTATTCTGCTGAATGCATGCCAACCCAGAAAACCACCTTCTCTAGTGTTCAGTTTCTATTTGGAAGCAGGCTGAAGACTGCTTTCACCTGTCTGATGGGGTGATAATAGGCTGCATATGGAGGTGCTGGAAGCCTGGATCTAGTCTGGTGGTGTGGAACAAGAAGGAGCTGTATGGGGGAGGAGATAGAAGGTGTTGCAGGGTCTGAGGGCTCCCTGAACATGCAGCAGCTAAAATTGTCCCTGCAATTTCTGTGTTGAGATCATTAACACAAATATTGTATATGGTCTATAGGATGCCTGCCAGGTGGCTTCTATGGTTTTAGGGCAAGCAGTAAGTAATACTTGATGAATTGTGATGCAATATGCTTGGCTTATACACTAACTTTTCCATTCCCAGAGGTTTTGCAAAAGGCCACATGAATTGGAGCAGTATATACCTCACTAACTGATATAGTAGTTATGGGCTAGAATTGCAAGGCTGGAGAGGAAAACACATTATGTGGGAGCAGGCACTAGGAAGCAATTGTGGACTTAAATCAACATAGTACATGGACTAGTTGTCCTTCCTAAAAGCTAAATGGAAGAGAGTCTAATTACTTACTCAATAAGATAGCTAAAAACTCAAAAGCCTCTGCCTGGGATCCTGTGCCATGAATGCATGTGTAGGAGAATGTGAAATTTAATTCAAGAAGAAGAAAGCAGACTCTGAGGCAGGCTGGTTGCAGCTGTGGTTGTCCACGGTAAGTTAAACATAGAAGCTAACCAGAAATTAGGAAAAGTAAACAAGAAGTAGGGGAGAAAAGTCATGAGCATGAATGTATATTTCATTGCTCAGGCATTCCAGGATTAATGTGTCCTCTTCTTTTTACCCAATGGGGTTTTTTTTGTTTATTTCTAAAAACATTGCTCTTTCTTTGTGCTTGAATTTGAAAGGACTTTATATTTTCCTGTTTTGTTTTGGGTTTTTTTTTGTAATAACCAAATTAGTTCTGCTTCATTTTGTATTTGTGAAGATTCTGTAGAAATACATACATTTTACTGAAAACTAAATAAGTGAAACAAATCCAATAGCTATGATTTAAGATCAAAATCAGAAGAATCCAGAAAACCTTTAATATGAAGTCAGCCACCATGCAAAACATACATATGTTTTGTAGAAAACACTAATAATTCAGAAAATATCTGTAAAAGTTTGCTCTTATGTCAGAGGAAATGTTCAAATAATATATTTTTTTGAAGCATAACAGCGGAATTGCACAATGATTGTTCCCAAAACGCTAAGCAACTTTACTCTGGAAAGTGCTGATTGCAATCATCAGTCATGCCTTGGATCTCACACATGAATTGTCTATATAATAGTGTGTTTAAAGCAAAAGAAATACTCCTTTCCCTTTTCATCAGCCATCTTCAGGCATGTAGGTTAGATCTTAAATTCTGTGTCACTGTTGTGTATCTTTGCTTACAAAGCAGGTTTTTTAGCAGCATATATAGACCTTAGTTATGATCAAGGTGCTAGATACTGCACAAAGGTATCGTAATAATCAATTCCCTGAAGAATATACATTTCTGCAGGTGGAAAGGAGGAGACAATGTTTGACTTATATATGTTTATATTATATGTATATATAATAATTATAAAAATATATCTATATAATATATATATTATATTGTATTTTATTTATATATAGTAGTGGAATAGCAAAGTATACTATTTGTCAAGTGGTCTGTTAGATCCACACTGTATTACAGTTTTATTTCTATATTGAAGTGGTGTTTGGTTGGGAGAGAGCTGAGCTAAACTGAAAGACAAAAGGAGGATTTATACTTTACTTCCTCCACCCCCTGGAAAATAAGTGTGGGCAGGGAAACACCTAGGAGCTCAGAGGAACATCAGCCTTTTGCCATTCCACTGCATTCATCCCAATGCTATTTCCACTTTCCTGCTGGCTCTAATAGAGATATTTTTTTACCCTTAGACACGCATGTGGCTGCTAGTTGGAACACACCAAAAGCTTTTAGAGCCTCACAAGCCCTCATCCACAGCAAAGAGGCAAGTTGTGCTGGCTTGCTGTTTCTGTCCTGTTACACCAGAAACGATTTTTTCAGGAAAAGTAACTTTTGTCTGTATTTAAGGGCTGAATTACCAAAGGGTGTTAAGCATTCATAAATGGGAATGAGAAGCCCAGCGTTTACAAATGAGGTGGAGGGGGGCCCATCCATAGGAAAAGGAGTCTCCTAGAGCGCTGTTTGTATATTGGAGGCAGTTAGGGAATGCTGCTCTGGAGCCTATATTCCCTGCTGTTTAAAATGCCTACATTACTTGCCTCTGAGCTCACAGTACAGCTGGCATGCTATCAAATATCCCAAAGGGTATTAGCAGAGGGATTTTAGTAAAAGCCTTTATGTTTAATAACCACTGCTTTTTTAAAATAAAAATTTATCCAGCACTAAGTAGAGGGGAAGAACCTAACAAAAACCCAATTGTGCAAGTATTTCTCTTGTGTCAGTAGGTACGTGTCTGCAGAGCAAAGAACAAACAGTAGGCTTTGATGCAAATATCGTTCCTAGAGATAGTTCACATCTTTCTACCTTACTACTCCAAGCAGTTTTTCAGTTTTGCAGTCCAAGTTTTCAATTTTTTTCGCCTCCTCTTTCTTCTTGTAATTACTTTGTGTTTAGCTTTTGACCCTCCCTTTTCCCTTCACCCCTGAAGTGCTAATCTAACTTCTAAAAGCTTTGAGAAATATATATCCATGAACTCCTTTTGCCTTGACCCCTTCCTGACTGCTGCTGGAAGTGCAGTTCTGTGTGGTATCTGTACATTTCCACCTGTCCATATAGTTACCATAGAAACTGGCCACAGGCTGCATAAAGCCACTGATGAGACAAGGAGGAAGGGATAAGCCTTTTAGTTCCTAAAATAGAATAAGTGTAGGGCCGAGAACAAATCTTGCTCGAATTGTCCAGGATGCATGCTCAGCAAAGTATGAATTCGGGTGGTGCTGTAGAGTAGCATTCAAGTTATATATATATATATATATATATATATATATATATGTAATCCAAGAAAACTTATGAATTGCCCCAGACCAGCTGTTCTCACTGCTGTGGGGTGTGGTCATGTTCACAAACTAACTTGTGACTGGGCAAGCTGATACAGCTCTTGTGCCAGAAAACACCTCAGAGATACAGTAGTTGAAACAGGGTGTAGGATGCTTCGATCTTACTTTAACGGGGAAACTCTTGCTCTCCTTTGCATTTGCACAGGCTTGTACAAGAGAATTATTTGGCTGGGTGAACAAGATTGAATTCGGCTTGCTTCAGTTCTAACACAAAATCCAATTTTTCCTTGTATGAATGAATTATTTGGCCTGATGAACAAGATTGAATTCAACTTTCTTCAGTTCTAAGACAAAATCCAATTTTTCCTTTGAAAAGAGGCAATACTAATTTTTCTGCAGCTTTAGAGTCTGTGCTATTGTTTTCTGGGCAATGTGAATGCTGAGCACAGGTGTTCTGCTCTGATAGCAATCTATAGAGATTGTGTGAATGATCACATAATGTGGGAGTCAAAGACCCAGACTGTTGAAAGCTGTATCCGATAAATGTAGCAGAAACTTTTTTGACATCCAAGCTCAGCCTCAGCAATCCATTTTGCTTCTGAGCCTAGGTGGGATTTTGGGTGGCATTGAAGTGATACCACTGTGTGCCCAGAACACTGAGGAGCTAGAAGACAGTCTTTTTTTTTTTTTTCCTTCTGTCTCCGGTCTTCCTTTCAAGTTTCAGTTTCTTCAGTGGTAAGGAGTTACTAAGAAAAGGCTCATTTTGCTGGATTTACTAAAGCCCCAGTTTGGTAACATGAAGATTTAACAGGAGACAGACATACTTTGGCATCCCCAGAATCCTGGATATTTAGCAGAAGGGTTAATGAACACAATGGTCTACATATAGTTTACTGATTTTTTTTTGGTGGAAGGTGATGAAGGGCAAGAATGGCCCGTGTACCGTAGATGCTCGCAACGTATGTTGTAGTCAGACATAGGCAAGCACAACTTGCTCTTAAAGCCAACCAGAAATTATGTGACTAAACCACTACAGTCCTGAGCTGAGGCTAAAACTGAAATTTCAAGAGTGCTTGTTAGTTTGGGGCTGGTGTGATGCTAACTGCAACCACATGCCTTTGGCCAGTGCAGAATACGGACAAAACCACTGTACTTGCTGGTTTGTCTCACTGTCAGTTTGTGGTGCTGCTTTTTTTCTGAGCCAGGCAGCTGTTCACTGACAGCTGGAGTAAGAACACTTCCCTCTCAGTTCCCACAAGCTGCTGAACCCTTGTAAGGGGAACCTAATTTCTATTAACTACTTTTCTTGTTTGCTATTTGAATCGGGAACAGCATTGTACCCAGTTACCAGTGCTTTGCAACTGCTGATGCCAGATACTGGTCTCATTTTTAGTAATTAATTTAGAATTATGTATTGATTTCATTGCACTTCTCACTTAATTACATTATAAATGCGACAAGACTGACTTTCTCCCTCCCCCCAATACTATTCATCCTTAATAAAGTTCTAAATATTATATTTGTGTAGCCTCCATGGTATACTTCAGTGGGTCTTATTTAATGTCTTTGTGCCTAATAAAAATCAGTAACAGTTTTATTTGCCAGAACAGATTTATTTTTCTTTTGGAATTACTGTTTTTAACATAATGCAGAACATTTTAAAATAAATTCTAACATAACTAAGTACAGTTATATTTAAAACCCACTTTTAAAATATATTTTATCTCATTTGTAAGACTATAGAACTTGAAAAAAAGTTTCTCAATTGCCAAGTGAAAAAGATACTAAAAGTTTATTAACAAAGGAAAATGTTAGAGATTATTCTGGTGTCATATTTATGTCAGCAGTATGTGTTCACTTATCCAGTTCTAATGAAAATGATAGAACATACTAAATTCAGCTAGCTGTGTAGATTATGCTGTTTAAGTAGTTTTACTTGAGAAGTGTCTGCTTTCCAGTGTCTTGGACACCATTCACCATATTTTTCTTTTTTTCTAGTAAATACAACTCCAGGTCCAGCACTTCTTATCAGAGACTCCATGGTTTATAGTTCACAGATTGCTATTTTCTAATAATACTCATGTGATAACAGCAAAAAGCCCTGAAATTCTTTCTTCATATGGATGTCTAAGTACAGAGGGTATAACTAGAAACTTTGAACCTTGGATATATTTTTAGTAGTTCATAGCATTCACTGTTCTGCTTCTTGAGATAGCTGATGGAATTTGTTTCCAAAGGACCGAGCCTGCTATAATGGTCTTCTGTAGCCGAAGATGGTTACTCTTAGTGAAGCCAGTCTTTGACCAGCTCCTGTCAAGAGACGTTTCAATTGATAGCAAAGGTAGATAGATGCATACACTATATGTGTTAAGGGAAAATACTAAGCAGGTAAAGACAGCTTTATACATTCCAAAGCATAACAATAATATTTATTATAATGCATAATCATCACCTCTTTGGAGAGGAGAATTATAACATGTAATGTGTTTATATTACATGGTGTGAAAGCTCAGAACTTCTCAATCACAGCTGTAATGTAATGCTTTTATTTAGAATATCTTCTTCAAAACAAGCAAAACTCCCAAACCACACTTCAGCGCTTTTCCCATTCTTTAGAAATCCAATATTCAGCTTCACTAAGTCATGCAACATGCCACCTTTCTCAACCTACAGCGTGTCTTGGATGTTGTGCAGTTGTTTCTAACATACTGTTGCAGTATTGTTACCGAAAATCATAACCAGGAAGACTCTCCAAACCAAATGATAGTTTAGAAAGCTGACATTGTGCTGGGTGCATGGGGGATCTTTCCTCCCAATGTGCACACCAAGTTACTCAAGGGTACACATTATATAAGTAGAGTACTTGCAAATTCATAGCACGTTACATATTAATTTTCATTCATGCACAGGATCGGTTACAGGTTTCTTGCTTCTAACGCAAATTAGTGTGCATCCTTAGGTAGCACTGCTGAAGTTTTTTACCAACTTTGCATGTTCCCGAAGCAGGAACTTTGAGGGCTTGATGGATGGCTATTTGGGTTGGAGGTCACGATCTCCCACTACCACGATTACCTTTGTCCTACTTTTAACTAATTTTCTGTGGGTTGCAACACCTTCTCAGCTTGTCTCCTCTTGTGGCCTGAACTTTCTCACTTGGAGGCTTCTTTCTGCATAATTTAGGTAACAGTGTTCTCATTGTTATCTGTTCTTTGTTTCCCAAGGTTGACTCCTTTGATTAGAAGTCCTTTCATTCATCAGTTTTGATGACTTGAGAGGGAGGGTCGGCTTGACCTAGACTTTGTGCACATACTTGTTTAACATATAGTTAATTTGGGAGTTTAGGCAATAGTACTAAAGTACCAATTTTGGCCTTTATCTATCAATGCAACTTGCTTATTTTTAAAATTATTCTGGTGATGGAATGGGCATTTCTCTATGTGCAGAAGTTATTTGTGAGTATTAACTGTGCTCACTGCACTGAGAATTTAGTCCTGGTTTTGGTGTTTTGGATGGAATTGAAATAAATATGAATAATGATAAATAGAAGACATGCACAAAGAATCAGAGGACAGTACTGGAACTAGGGAAAACAACTGGAACAAGTTATGTCTTTACCAGAGCTGTCCTCAGCCAGACAAACATCTCCTTTTTTCCAGACAAACACTGTACATACAATTTGTCCATGCAGTAACCCAATTCGTAGCAGTAGTTTCAGCTGCAATTTGCTGTTGGTATAGCTATTTGGAAATGGGAAAAGGAAACTAATCAACTGATACTAGTGATACCAGAAGTTTAATCTATAACCTTAGTATACATAAAGCCTTGGTATAACTATTAGATTGTAACTGAGAAGTCCTTGTATCAGTATAATGATTGGATTGTGATCGAGAAGACAGGGTATTGTATGGAGGAGACTTGTGATCTAACTTGAAAGGAACATTTAGGATGAAAGAACAGGACTGACTGAATCTCATGGAAACCTAGCAGGTTTTGCCAAGAAAACATCCTAAAAGGACTAAGATGACCACCGGGTCATGAAGTATCTAGACATGGATTTGGGTTAATGGTCACAAAAGCTCAAATCAGAAGAAACTACATGTGTGCAAAAGAAGGGGGGGACTAATGTAAATGAATTATGGGAAATCATTAAATATGTACGGATTTGGGGGAAACTTAAAGTATATGTATGATTATGCAGAATATAAGGAACATGTATTTGAGGATAAGGTGAGCACGTTAGGAGGAGAAATCCCCCGTGCTCCTGGCACCGTAAGAAAGAATGACTGCTTTCTAAACTTCAAAACAAGTCTTAAAGTTTCTTCGACCTATCTTTTAGTAACACAACAAATCTTACAGCAGACTGGAAGATGCTAATGCAAACAGAGTGCGATCTTAGCCACAGAAAGATATGGTTATATATTTTCACATGACAGGCTTGCAAAATGAAACAGATGCAGAATTTGCAGCAGGATATAGAAAGAAATGCTAGGGTAAGGAGAAAAATCTCTTGGGAATATTCCCAACAGAAAGACATCTGGCCTAGGATTAGAAATCTGGACTATTTATCTGAATTATTTAAAAACATTTATAACTTACCCACTTCGTAATTTTCAGCTTCCCTGTTTGCTGTTAAATAAGGCCACTTTTCCTGTCTTCCCCCCGCTCCCCCCCCAGCCCTTTAGTTAAACTTTAGTCCTCTCTCACTGCTACATTGTCTTTAACCAGCATCTTCATAAACCAAAATTCAGAGTACTTGAATTTCAGAGTCTAAATGGTCTTAGGTGCCTCAGAAATATGAGCACAGCATTGTTAAATCGTCTTTTCATACTGCGTGGGTAACTATTTTATTTTAAATATATTTGCTTTGTATTTTGAATATTTACATTTTTATTTTAAAAATACCTATTTATATTATTTAATTTCTACAAGTTTCATGAAACACTTTTCATTAGGAAGCTTTCCTTCATGCCAAATAGCTTTTTAAGCCTGGGACTTCTCATGTAAACCATCCCAAAAATACTTCTTTTCGGTTTGGTTTTTCTTTTTTCCTTTATTCTGGTATTCTGGCAAACTGCTTATCTGCAAGTTCTGTGTTGTGAAACTGTTTTTTATGAGGATGCCTGTGTGAGTCTTCTAAATTTTCTTTGGATATGTAAAACATCTATTTTTATTGGCTTCCCCTCATTACAAGATTTTATGCTACAGCAATTTCTTTCCAGCCTCAGATTGGAATATATGACTGCATCCAATTCAAATAGGATGATACCAGAAAAAGAGAGGAGCAGACGCCTGCAGTTTTTGCTGCATGAAGCCTGCTCCAGAAATTATTACAGAAGCAAAGACTTCTACATACTGAGTGCAGTTACAAGCACAGGGTCACTCAGTCTTGGATCAGAAGCCCATACTCAGGTGAACTCTAATCCTTGTAATTTGTCTCAAGACTTTGCTTATGTGAGAGCTCCATTAGCATTTTGCATACATAACATGAATGAAAATAATGAATACTTTAAACAGGAAGAATATCACTTATGATACGAGTTTATTATTGATATCCATTTATAGCAGCTTCTTAACGTGATCCTTATTACATTTAACTCTGGAATGGATCTTGATGAAGTACCATTTCTTCATGTGAGTAGATAGTATGGTATGGATATATTTAATTTCAGAGCTTTAGTAGCCTGAAGATACTACTTACAAATACTTTCTTTGGTTAAAGGACTGGAAATAGAAAAGCTTTCTGCTGCATCATGTTTGCAATGGTGAAATGGGCAGGGTTGCTATAGCCCTACAAACTTGGGAAAATTGGGGAAATACGCCATCTACAGCTACCTCTGTGGTGTTTCTTTTCTTGTGCTTGTGTTTCTTTAATCTCTTCTACAAAGACAGTGCTGAAAACCCTATCAAGAAATTCTGTCTGTTAGTACCAATAATGAAGGTGACTAAACATTTTTAACCTTGTGTATATTGCCTTTTTTATCTCCTACATATGCAGCTATGCTAATATGCTAATGTTAAGAAAAAAAAATTCCATTAAGAATTAAATCCCTCTGGGTTTAGATTTTTTAAAATAGATTTTTAGGTTTTTGGGCTGGGGGATAAAAATGCTGCCTGCACAACCAGCTGTGGCCACAAGGAATCCACACCAGTTTTATAGAAATGCTTTGTGTGAAAATGTGAGATGTTCCCAGAAAGGCTGAGTTATGTTTAAATAGGGGACTTGGAACCTAACAAGTCCTTGGTAAATGCAATTCTAATAAAAAGTGTAGATGAAAACAATGGGGTGTGAATGATTACCTGCTTGGAGGTAACTGCTTTACCTATGCTTGTAGTTTTTCAGCAGTGGGAAATACTTGATGTACCATCCCCATCTGAATGAACACATCAAGGGAGAAAATGTGCCGCTTTTTTTGTCATCCCACACTTCTCCATGGTTTGAATGTACTAAGATGTGGTTTGGAACATCTTCTGGAAATCACCTGTACTCTGTTCTGGTAAGCTTGATGCAAAGAAACAAGTCATCTAGCTGCTCCTGGGGTCCAAGCAGAAAGAGGGCCCTGTTCAACAGAGCACTGCATTTTGAGAGCAACCATTGAGGCCGGTCAGCAGTTTGGAAATCAGTGCTACGTGTAGATGCAATGGAAACTATCCATGTAGCTCAGTCACTGTGGTGTGAGAGCAAGGAGTTGCGTGATCAGCATTTGTCACTTCAGAGTTTTTGGGAAACAAAGATGGAAACACTGTTGCGACGTGTAAAAATCATTATTATAACTATTAGCAATACCCTCTTTTGAGGCCTGCTGGAGGAAAACTTTGTTACCTGCTTTTGAGACATGCTGCGTATCTCCCCAAAGTCTGTGTTGTCTCCTCACCTCTCCTACAGCTTCTGCAGGACGCAAGTACTTTAGCTGAGGGGCTCCCGCTGCCGTTACTACTCTCCCGTCGTTAACAAAGATGCAGAACTGGGTGAGACCTATCAAAATTCACAGAACGAGGCCGTCCAAAAGCACCATCGCTTGCCTGCGCCTGGTTTACCGTGGGGCCGAACGGTGGCGGCTGAATGCAAAACAAAGCTCTGCTGCGGGCCAAGTACCACTTTAAAGGGTGATGCAAAAATCCAGGAGGGAGTAGCTCCTCGAGCGCGCCCGCCCTGAGCCGCGGCGGCACCGCGCAGCCCGATGCGGTGCCTGGGACGAGGTGCTACGGCCCGGGGCAGGGCACGGGGCCTCCCGCACCGCACCGCGAGCCGCCAACAGCTGTAGCGGCCCGACCGCGGGCGGGCAAGGCGGGAGGGCGCGTCCCACCGCCCGGGAACGCGGGGAACGGCGGCGGGCGGGCGGCTGCCGGTGTTGCCGCCTCTCCGCTGGGCGCCGCGCCCCTGGCCTCGGCGGGCGGCCGGTGCGCTCGAGC
>JAVJGJ010000001.1:71665858-71698264 GCA_035590215.1 Microhierax caerulescens
TGACAGAGTTAGTTAAAAAAACACAAACCAGCTGTTCATTTTCACTTGCTCTTATGGTGAACATTACCATGCTTTGATAAACTGGCAGTTGCTTTCAAAATGTGTAAGGGCTAGTGTGCCAGGCTGGGACCTAGGGACCTCTGCAAGGTTAGGGCTGCTTGCCCATAAAATAAGGTTTGGATGGAGAGCTGGAGGAAGTGGATAATTCTGTGGCATAAAGTGAGAAAATGGAGAGTTTGACCAAAGAGGTCTGTGCTGAAAGGAACTCCTTTATTTTAAATGTTACAACCCTCAATGGCATTGTGTTAGGCAGTTTGTGATATATTGTGCTGGGAAAGAGGAAAAATATGCGGATGGGGTTATTTTTGAAAGGTGATTTTTTTTTTTTTTTTTTTTTTGGTAGTCATAGACAACTGTTATGTTAGAGGTCAGCGAGGTGGCTATAAAAGCTACATGAGTACTGCATATGTGTAATACATCTGCATACATTCAGGCAACTGGATCTTGGGTCGTGCTCAAGCCATGTCATCAATGCATGTAGTTTCAGGTAGTATTTCAGAATGTGAAAAATATATCCTTTTAAAACAGCATGTGTAATTAGCCTAAATCTGCTTTACAGAGCTGGATATTCAAACTAAAGGGTACTGCTGGATTCTGACACTGATATATTAGCTAATGTTGGTAACGTGCTGGGAACTACCTGTGTGCTCTAACACTGGAAGGCAGTCCATTAGTGCCTGAATTAATGCACTCAGGGACTTTTAATTCTTCACAGAATCTATTTCCATATTTAATTACGGGAAAGTCATAGAAAAAAAGTTATAAGGCACCTTCTTCATCCATTTCATTGTCAACGGGAGTGGCGATTAGTAATTTTTCTTCAAGTTATATTGCAGTGTTCACTTAAAATAATGCAGCTCCTTGCTGAGTTTGCTCCAATTAAGCCATATTTTATTTTCTAATGACTTACCAAGTTGACAATGACCTTGAAGTTGGTATTGTCAACACTTCTTGGCATAAAGAGCTAGATGATTTAGAGTTATTAAGAGTGCATCAATTTATTCTTCAGTCTCTGTCGGTATTTTTAAAAAGCTTTTTAATTCCATTACAGATAGGATACTTTACCTGACTAATGTACAGGTTAGTAAAGTTAAGTAACAGTCCATTTATATCATTGTTACTGCAGATTTTAAAGATGTATATACAAGAAAACACTTACTGTTTTGAGTTTGAAAAAGTGTACTGAACTGGGTCATCTTTACAACTGAGTAGTTTTAATCACTACAAATGCAATTTACAACTGTCACATTTCTGTTGTCCGTAAGTCACTTACATAGATACACTTATAAATACTTAGATATTGAATTTCACTGTTTCAGAAGTTATACTTTATCATAGTTGAATTTATTTTATTGTATGTATGTAATTGAGCAGAATAAGATGCTAATTCTTTATGAATGCTTCTTAGTAAATTAAAATGAAGATTAATAATAAAATTACATTTACATAGTTTAGAGAAGTTTAGAACCTCATAGTTGCAGTTTAATAATAACATGAAACACTTGTGCCATTAGATTACCCATTACACTGGGGTAGCTGGAACATTGAAGTCCAAATACAGTTATTTGGCACAAATGAGTACAGCAGGAATGAACTCTGTTTTGTCACTGAAAATATTCCTGAACTTCTCAACTTGTTGTTTTTATAATATTTCTCCTTTTGGAAGCTGATACTGCATGTCATCATAATCCAGATGCATACATAATCACATTGCTAATTAGTGCATATTATTTGCTGGGGACTACCATTAGTTCCTGTTTGCTCACATTTTTATATTAGATCATACCTGTCTTCAAAGCGGGTAAAAACCCCCTCAAACCTTATTGAATTTAGAAAGAAGTAGATATCATTACCTTAAAAAATACTCTGTTAGGCTTCATGTTCTGATTTGATGCATTTAAACTGTATTTGAACTTGTTAAGAATATTGTTTCATATGCTGAAAATAGTACTTACTTCATGCCATTCTAAAACACGTGATGAAACTACCATCTTTCCCTAAGCAGATCTTTTAGGAATAGTCCTTTTGTTTTGCCTTCAAGAATTGAGTCACTATGCCATAAAAATTGAATTTAATGGAGTTGTCATTATGTGCATATACCAGAACTGAGAAACGGTATGATCTGATTACTCTAACCCGTTTCTTTCTTAACTCTAAATCTCTGTTCTCAGTTTCTGCATCATGCCTAATAAAATATTATACAGGCTTTGGGCTGTTCAATCTAGAGTTTGTTGGGTGTCTAGGAACTTTTGAATATTGAAGTGTTGAATAATTGTGTGTGTGTATATATATGTATTTATAGCTTCCCAGGGAGTAGCAAGCACAGATTTCAGTTCAAGATACTCAATCATGTACATAAATTTAAGTATACAAATTATTATTATCTCTGCATTAAAAATTCCTTTAAAAATAACTTTTAAATTTTACAGTAACTCAAGTAAATTCTGCCGAGCATTCTTGTCTAGATGTTAGAATATGGCTAGAAATGCCAGTGATCTGATTGGATGATGTATTTATATAGCAAAATTTTCTTTCATATTATTTTTATTTGGAAACATACACTAATTTGAATTAGCAAGGGATTGGAATAGATAACTTTCTTTAAAATTACATAGTGTGACGTGTTTTAAAAGCAGCGATCACTTCTAATATTTTGTTCAAGATTTCAGTTTTTCATCAGAAATTCATCATTCAGTGTAGTATTGTGGTATTTGAAATTGCTCATAATTTTGAAATGTTTATTTAGTCAGTGAGTAAAGCTTACTACCCTATAAGTAGGGTACATCTACAAATAAGCAGCATCTGCATAAAAAGAGAGAATGACTGTCTTGACTTTCTTGTTTGATTTGCTTTTTGTTTTTATTTTTTTTTTTTATTTGTAAAACATGGAAGACTTTATACCTCATGGAAATACATACTTTTCATTATCACAGAAACTAGTAGTATAGTATTGAAAATGTTTGATGTGTTTAAAACATGTTTTTAAATGTACTACTCTTGTTCTGTGTAAAGTTCGTTTACTTGTCAAGTGTTGCCCTCAGAAAAGAGAAGCAAAAAAATGTACAGATTAAATAATATAGTAAGATGACAATCTGCACATTTTATTCTTCTTTTTAAAACATGCCTTTATATTTTTACAGTTTATTGCTAATAATTACAGCTCATTTCTGTAGGCACACAAGCTGACTTCCTTTTTTTTAGAGCTGATGTCTCTCTGGGTGGGATTGAGTTCGGAGTTCATTCCACGTTTTTAGCTGCCAGAGGAATTAAGTTTAACTGATGTGAGGCTGCTACCACCTCAATGTTTTCTCAGATCATAGAGAATATGCTGGAGATCAGAGCTATCCAACTCTTGAAGACCCCTGCTAGCATGGTTAGAATGTACAAGATTTGTCCTGCCATGAGAAGGTTCTGTTCATTAATAACAATGCTATTCCTTTATTAGTATCATAATAAAATGTAGGTAATTCCACAAAATGAACCATATAAAAAATTCAATATGCTTATCCTTATTATAGACTTAAAAATAAATTAGATTTTTACAGGATCTAATCTGTCACCATTTAAACTAATTTTACGAAGTCCATTCTGTACATATCTGGACAATATTTTTTTTTTTATCATGCACTAACCCAGTAGTAAATAGTGCCTTACAGAGCCACTTGATGGAGCTGTCACCCTTCTACTCTGAAAATTCAGTTTGGCTCTCATGCTTCTTTTATAATAATGATTGTCTTAAACTGCTTTAAATGGTGAAGGAGGAGGAACTGTACAAGCAAGGAAAAGATTTTTGTTTTCCTTTCTTACTCTTTTCTTTTTTCTTTCTTGCCAGGAAAAGGTAACATGTTAAGACAGAAATCTCTCAGCCTGTGAGTTTTTATTGTGAGAACGTATACACTGGATATAGAGATGATACACATGTAAAAAAGTAATCTAATCTGAGGAAAAAACTAACTCCTGTTCTCAGGGATCTAAAGTTATTTGTGCATAATGAAGGAAAAATATGACTTGAGTTGTTTGTCACAGACTTCAGTGCTAAAACTACTGAATTGTAAAAACATGCATGCTTATTCTGGTTGCACATTCTGTTAATGGTAACAAAATATTTTTTTTCCAGAATACTAGGAAGGTCATACTCTTTGAACAGATGCTGAGTATCGGTAGCCACTCTTATTCCCAGTTTGTGTTTGAGAACATTCTCTCTGTGGTCAATGTATTAATTTGTTAGAAATCATGTAAAAATTGCTGTGAATTATGTTAATGGATTTAGAATTAGTGAGTGAAATTTTAGATGTATAATGTATTTGCTGAACTGGTTGTTTTCTGGTCTCTAAAGACATTCAGTCTAAAGGCCATGTTAATTTGGTTTTTGTGATTTGTGTATTTAGCATGGTTTTTATTCTTTAAGCAAGAAATAATTCAACTGAGAGACTAATTTTTTGGTAGGTGAGATTAATATTATGTCTGTGAGGTATTTTTCATTGATATTTCTCTCCACTATCCTAGTAAAAGCAGCTTTTGCTGGGGAACACACATATCTTTGTTAGCTCTTTATCAGGAGTCTCTGATTTTCACTTTTTTCATCATAAAAATATTTTTCATTTGAGGGTTTGCACTGAACTTTCTGGATTGAAGTACTCTATTGATTTTTATACCAAACCCTATAAGCTGTACTACAAATTCCAATAGTTTACTGTTTGTGGGTTTTTTGCATGTTTTTAACTAATGCAGGGTGACCTTTAATAGTCTGAATTTCATATGTACGCATAGAGTTGGACATGAAGCCCAAAAGTTAGTAAGGAAGTGAAACCAAGTATTTGTACAGACCTTTGTGAGTCAAAGTAGATGTGTTCTATCCAGCTTAGTACTATTTCCTTCAGCAATTTACAAGTCATAATTACTATATAAATGTATTGATGTTGGAAACCGGCAATTCAGGACCCAGCTTGGGGAGGGCAGGGTGGGGAAGTATGACACAAGCACAAAATGACACTATATGAACAAAAAAAATTTAATACCTCCTATGAAATGGAACTGTTGCTTTTGGTCTAACTTCCTGTATATCTGTTGAATAGAACATAACTGGATGCATGTTTGACAGCTTGAATGATGTGTATGTAGTTGTGTGCAGAAAGTGTAATTGGACAGGTGAGTGGTCCATTGAGCTGGCTTGTAGTGCTGAGGTCTGTAACTGCTTGATTTGGACAACAATAACCAGAATTTTGTTACATTTTCCATTTTTATGCATTCTGGTCTATGTAGTTTGAAGCTATATTGTTAATCAGTACTTTCTTTTCTATGGCAATCACCACTGCATCTGTGGGAAAGCTATCTTGTGCTCTGCTTGATGTGCTTAAGAAGCAGCTCTGAATAGGAATTAGAATGAAAAATTTAACTTGAATGAGAAAACGTTTTAAAAAATATTGTTTCTACAGTGAAATATGCGGTCTGAAATCACAAGCTGTGTGCCTGCTGGACTGCACTGGAATTGTAAATCCTCAAAGCTCTCTTAACTGATAATTGAAATTATTGCACTCTGTAGTTTCAGCATTTCCCATCGCAATGTTAGTGGAACACACTGATGTTAGGGGATGTTAGTTTCACAACTGCTATTCCTAGAGAACAGTGAGACTGAGGGGGCTGAGGGTGGACATCGTGTGAGGAAATGAGGTGTTTGGATGCCTTTGCAATGTAATAAAATTAAACTGCATGGTTTATATTGTGATTGTGGTATAACTAGCAAAAAAGCTCTCCAGAATCTTATGTGTAAGATTTGATACAAGTAAGTAATGTTTATACTTTATTTTTGACTGGTAGCTATTATATATTTTAGCTATGCTTTGTGGAGAGGGAAAAAATGTGGCTAAGAAATTGAAAAATTCTTTGACTTAATTCACCCCCTCCCTTCCATTTACATTAGAGTGTTATTTATTCTTCCCTGAAATATAAAGAAATATATTTTAGTAATTTAACTGGAAAAAGCTGTGAGTTTAAACTTCAAGAAGGGCCAGGACCTGGCAATATGATGTAAATCTGTAAATAACAATATGCCAGGATATTTTTACTGGTTTACCTATTTATTCTAAAATTGTTATGTTTATTCTTTAGAATTATTTTGTCATATTTTTAATTTTTATCTGCATTATGATAATTTATTTTGATTGTCTTATGTTTTTAGATTTTCTGTTTGCAGCAGTCAGGCTCATTTGCTGCTCCTGAGCTGTTATACTTCATGAAGACTTTTCTTTCACATATGCAGATGTTTCTGCTTGTTTTGCTGGAAACTTAATTCTTACAGTTATTAATTTTTCTTTGGTTTCAGAGCAGTGAACACATTTTTAAGTGTTTATTTTACTGAAAGCCAATTTACTTTATACTTGATGGCTTGTAAAAAATATGATCTACTTTCAGTAGCATGGTTGAGCTTTTGACTCATCCAGACTGGTCTTCTGGCACACTTGATAGCCTTTTTGCACATTAGAATGTGCTTTGAGGAGAGTGTTATTGAATATCAATCAGCTCAGCTCTCCTGAGCCCCTTGGCCATCCAGACCCATGCCCTATGGGATACAGTTGCACAGATCTCTGAGCAAGTCAAAGCTAGGAGAGGTGCCCTGTCAGGCTCATTACTGATGAAAAAGGACAAATTCTGGGGATGTGAAGGTCAAAGTGATAGCGGAATTTAAGATCCTGAGAAAACTGTACAAGGCAAATAGTAAAATTAATCTTCATTTAACTAAACCTTAATTTAGCCTTTCCTCTTGATTTCCAAATGGTTCATAATCAAAAAGGATGTACGGAAGTATTTTTCCTAGTGGAGCTTATGTGTTGTGTTAAGAGGAAGACATCTCATTTGTGCCTGTAACTTCCTGTAGAGGTGCTCATTAATTTACTGTAGACAATATATTTCTACTACTGTGCAACTGCTCATTAAGATACTGGAAAATGTTGGTATGACCATTGCTTCCTCATCTGTGTCTTAGAAGTATAAATGACCAGCTCTGATTTGTTTTAAAAAAAAACAACAACAAAAAAACTTTCAGATTTCATATTTTACATCCTCTTCTCAAACTTAGTGAAATAGGAAGCCAGTATGGAAAGTTTGGGAAAGACAAGGTTTTAGAATCTCTTTCAGTGACTACTGGCTGGCTTAAGAAGCAGTATGATCAATATGCTGGCTGATGTCAGTTGTGTTTGTAGGGAAGTAACACTCTGATTATAAAAGGCACTTAAGCATGTAAGTCTGGCCTGTAAATTCCAATCCTATGACTGCAGAGCATTTCCAGTTCGCACCTTAGTGATTCTGACCTTATACGCCGAAATAGCCTATTCCTGGTGTATGCTCTTAAGCCTTTATAGGTGCTTTTTTTAATGTAATGTTGTGTTGTTTGTGCCTGAATAGATGGATTTCTAAATGTATTTTAGAGGCCTGGAACTTTTGAACAAAATTAGTATTGATTTATGTTGATATACTTAAGTAATCAGCTAACTAGGGCCTAAGTTTTCAGATTACAGCAGTAAATTCATTAGATGTTGGAGAGAGAAATTTTAAAAATAAGCTTCAGCATGCAGTATCTGTAGGCTGGTTGGTCTTAATTTGCTGTGCAAGCATCTGTCTTGGTTTAAATCCTTTCCAGTGTCTTGGCCAGACTTACTGGAATGTCATTTGAAGTGGTCATAAAAACTATTTGTCTATTTGAAGTGATTTCCTTTGAAGCCTTTTTCCTAAAATTAGTCATACAAAGGCTTTCTAGAGAGTTGTTGCTACCAAGAGGGTTTTCAAAATTTGTGATATAGATAGTGTTAAGTCTCATAATTAGAGTTAGAGAATCATAACTCACTTGAAGCTTTGCATGTGTTAAGGTACTAGATCTCAAACTTTGTATCTTTTCTGTATGCTTTGTATTTTTCTCTGTTGAGTGGTTGTTAGAGTCATCCTGTGATAACAACTATGTGATTTTGCTGTGTTTGAAACACGATTTACTGCATAATTGTACAATATTGTGGGACCCCTCCCATTACTGGGTAATCTAGTCTTCCATTAGTTACTGCAAACAGCAGCTGTTTGTAATAGGAGAATAGGCTTTCACTAAATGTATATAGATAAGCATTTAAAAATGAAGACTCATAAATCTTTCCTTTAACTTCTCAAGGGAAACTGCACTGCATTATGAAAATGTCAACAACAAAAAAGAAGGCAAGAAAAGAAATGACCTCTCCCACAGTACTATGGAGTAACAGAATTACAGGAAGAAAAGGAGGTAATGGCACTTCAGCTTTTCCTACTCTTTGAAAACTAATTTATGCCTGGATTTCAGGTGTAAAGGCTTTTATGTGCAGTATGACAAAACCTGCTGCAATTTATATTGAAAAATGAAAAAAATCTAATTAAGAATGAAAATTTGTGATTTTTTTCTTTTTTCTCTCCTGCTGCACTGTAAATCCTGTGAAATATAAGAGCGTAAGCTTTTTATACTTGTAGAAATCTTGAAGTTGAGTATTTTCACACACTTTTGGAATGGTATGTCAGAAATTAAATTGACCTATAACTCTGCTCAGAATTCATCTAGATGCAATAAATATACATCAAAATATATTTAGAATAAATTATCTGTGTTATTTTTTTGGTTTAAAGTATGGTTTAAACTGAATAAGTGGAATATTTCAGATTGCTTGTATAACATGGCAGAATTCTGGAGCCTTTAGGCATGCATGCATAGAGAATGCTAAAGCTACAGGCAATTGCTTTAACTTCTATATATTTTTTTTCTTACTTAAAAAAGCTTTGGTTTACATTTGCTACATATATATTTATATTTTTAGAGATTGTAGTTAAAAAAAAAATCAGTGGTTCACTAGATCTAAATTCATTTTCTCTTTTGAATGAGTTTTTCATATTTCCAGTAAAACGTGTTTGAGATGCGAACCTTGTCATTGTATGGTCTTAGTTTTTCTGCTTTCACTGTGTCACAATGAAGAATGGTAAAGTAAATGGTGTAGATACCATCAGTTTGAGGAGATCAGTGATAGAAGAACACCCAGCATCATTTTTCAGTAGTTGTGAGCACTAGAAGTAACTAATTGGATTTTCATTAAACAGGTAACTGTCATTACTGGATCAAAGGACAGAAACATTTATAGTTTTGAGAGAAAGCCTCAAATAAATCATTTTGTGCTTGTCAAATTTTATTAAAATTCAAGGAACTTAAGTATAGCTATGGGACTTCTGAATTTTGAGAATCGTTGTATATAGATGCAAACTGAGAAAAATACTATTTTTAGCACACAACTTTTCAACTGAAGGCTACTGTAACTAAGACTGTTGTATCACCATACAGAGAATCCTGACACTACTTGTATTAGGATAGCATAAACTTGCAAAAGCTGTCTGATGAGACCTCTTGAAATAATGAGGTTTTCTTGTGAATATTTATTGCAAACCATGGTTTCTTATTTGGAATATTCTCAGGTGATAATTAATGGGGAAGATAATACCTTCTCACATAGAGGCCAGAGGACCAAGCAGTGACATGAACGAGTGGAACTGCATTAGTGGGAGGCAGCTGTTCTGGCGTATGATCAGATGTGTGTCATGCTAAGAGGTCTAAATGTGAGTTTGAACCTTCTTAGCTCTTTTATGCTTCATCTCTTAACTCCTAATAAACTAGTTCAGTCTTCTTTGGGTGTGTAAAGCTGCCTATGACGTAAGGGGAAGTCAGAAACAATGACATAAAGGGATACACAAGAAGGGTGTATAAAAGAGAAGAGTTGAAAGGACCTAGCACTCCTTTTACTGAGGAAGAAGCAATGCAGAAAACTACATAGATTAAGGAGGGAGGGGAAATCTTGTGTTTGTAGGCAGGAAGTGACAAACAAAGGAAAAGATGACCAAATTTTTTGCATTTTCCTAGAGACAGGGAATGCTTTTTGGTTTGGGTTTTTTCTTTTTCTTTTCTTTTCTTCTATCTGGCTTTAAAGTTTGGTAAATAATTGATGAATGAATATTGCTTCATATTTTCATATTACATGAAATGTCTGATGACAGTACTCTTTTAGGTTTATGTTAAGTGCTAAAGCATAAAAAATTATTATAAAAATTATCAGATAAAAGATGTGTTAAGTGAGAATTAAAGTTGAGAGTACATCCAGTAATTGAAGTTGATGAACAGTGTGTTGTAATTACTTTAAAGAGATCTCAGTTCTTCAAGCTATGGAAAGCACAATTGCACAGGTAAAAAACATGTTTGTCCTTAGCTAGGATAATATGCACAGTTAAAGGGGGTGTGTGGGAAATAGTGGTGAACAATTAGCTGAACTCAGCCCTGAGCACTGTGTTAGAATGCAGTAACTGGAAACTTTACTCTTGCGACTGAAATTAACCCTGAACTTTGGAATTGAGTTTGCTGGTGTCCAGGAAAGATTACATGCTAATTATGCTTTTTTTCTGTTGTAAAGGCATTCATAACGCTTTCCTGTGGATGCACAGATTTATGATAAGACTTGAGCTTACAATACAGCCTATTAATCAGAACAATACTTTTCCTCAGTATTCTCTTTCACAAAGCTAACGAGAATTTAATCTCAATGAACCTGCAAGTTCTTAGTCAAATTTGGTTGAGTGACTAGTAAGTTCAACATTATCAATGAATTGACTTACATATCTAAAAGTGTTACCGTGTCCGTTTTTTCCTCTGAAGACCAGGCTGCAAATTGCAGTGTTTTTAATCATCACTTCATTCTAATTTAGATTCACAACTGTTAAAATGTTCAGCTATAACTGTGTATTTGTCATAGTGTCCCTTCTGGGAAAGACAAGGGTTTTCTAAATGACTTTACTGAGAGTTTTTATGTCTTTAAAATATTTGAAGGTTTGTTGTGTGGTAGTTGGTTTTGGTTTTCTTTGGTTATTGTTGTTGTTTTGTTTGTATGTTTTTTAAGCTGCACTTTAATTTAGGATTTCCAGAGGTTAGAATGTTTGGTTTTAGTGTAACGTCTGTATGATGCATTTTAATTTAAACTTTTTTTTTATTTTCAACAGTTACTCTCCCCAGCCTCCTTTTTTTTTGATGTAGAAATTTGTACAAATAGTTTTATGAGTAAGAAATAAAAGGAGGCAGTGAAGTTTGTGGGATTGATCCCTGATTTTAGAATGTGATTACTGCGAACTGTAAGTTTGTATAATAATCTGGTTTCATCATTAACTCCCCCCCCCAGATTGTTTAAGGAGAAAAAAATATAAATCAAATTTTATAAGGAACTAGATCTTTTAGTTAAAGCAGATGCAAAATAAAATAGAACTGTTGGGGAGGGAAGAAGTTATCAACAGGTAAAGTAACAGTTTTGCTAAGAGCACAGAAATAAATCTCTGAAAGTATGGAGGGACTTTTAAATTTTATTTTGCTTATATTAAAAGTGAAAATTTAATAAAATCAAGCAAATAAACTATAGAAAGCTTTACAGTGTTTTTCTGTCCACTCACCTTCTTGCCTTTTCTGGCTCTCTGTGCTCTCTATAATGTCCTGAAAAGAAAAACAGATGTATTGAAAAAGAGCAGACAACAGATCTTTTTCTTTAATACACCCCCAATACAAAAAAATATTTTTTTTTGGAAAAGTAAATAGGAAAAGAAAAAAAAAAAGTTTATGAATGTACTTTAATGTATTTTGCAGTTCTGAATGTATGTACAGATCTTGCATACAAATTATTTATCTGCTATATTTCTGAAAATTTGTAATTCTGGTACTTACGCTGCAGTTAATTGCAGTTGTGCATCATGATTACATGATGGAATAGGGGGCTGCATAATGTTATGAAACTGTATCTTGTGACATAGTACAGAAAAATAATAGAAATCTAAGGGAACAAAGGCTGCATTCCATTGCAGTGTATGACAGAATTAATAGCATCTTAGAGGGATTGCTGTCTGGTAGTAAGTGCCTGATTTTAGTTCTTTAAGGTGAAATAGTTGTAAAGGTATTGCCTTGACTTTTTTTAGGCGTCAATAAAATAGGCTAGGTATTTCTGAAGAGGAATTAAGATAGAGGTAGTTTACCTTTATTAAATAATGTTTTATTTAATAGTATTAAATAATGTTTCTTTGAAGACCGCTACCATGCTTCAAAGCTTAGAGCTGACCTTGGCAGACAATGTGTTGTCCCAGCTAAGACCCTTTCTGAAGTGGCTGAATTAAAAGCTTCTGAGAAGGGTGTTATAAAATACCAGGTTAGAGCTTGTCAATAGGCTACTGCAGAAATCTTTTAACGTGCCACTTACTTGGTGCTAACTTCAGTATTGCACCAAAGATACTCTGGTTCCACAGAGCCAATTACACAGAGCCCTTCCCCATAGAGAGTTAGTGACCCAGGTGGAAGAATGAATGGTTGTTGCAGAGTTTGGTCACTGAAACAGTGTGCAGGATTGAGAGCAGAGATACCCAAACTGGCTTTGCCAGAGAATTTTCATGTAGTGTTGGGCAAAATAAGTATTTAAATATATACACAGTCTGTAAATAAAACATCAATAGATAATTGCCATTGGCGTTTTATGAGGTATAGTGATTTTATTTGCATTACAAGAAAGTAGTAATTATGCAATGAGGAAGGTATGTGTGTGCTTGTAGAAGTTTATTGTGGGTACCTAGTGTGTAAATAGTTTGCTGATCCTGATAGATTTATAGCTTTTTTTTGTACTGTTACATATGTGCTTAATATAAAGTACTATGACTTTGGAATTCATGAAGTAACTTATGAATTCCAAAACATGTGTAGGCTGTTCTTAAGCTGAGAAGTAGGAAAGGAAACCAGGGGCTCATACCATCTCAGAAAAGAAGAGTTAATCTAAGAATGTGAAGCACTGATCTGGATACTTTTTAAATGTACTTCTTTCCCATTTTGTGGTAAAAAGTCCATAAAACTGTTTCTTCAATTATATTAGTATCATGAAGATAGTTTATCTTGAGGAGGTTAGGCTTTTAAAATTACTTCTTGTAATGACTTCCACTGAGCAACTGCAAAATAGTATTTTCTTGAATAATTTCAGAGATAGGACTGGAAACCCAGATTTCAGTTGGTTGGACTACTAATGTAGTATCAACAAAAGATAAGCACAGCTTGGAGAAGTGCTGTCAGTTTCTCATCTCTTCCTTCATACTGATGACTTTTTAGGTAGCTTTGTTCCAAATACCTTGAAGAATGCCAAGGAACAACAATCTCTAAGCTGAATGTATGTCAAAATTGTGGCATTGTTGTGAAAAAGGGGAAATGCCAGCTCTCATATTGCAATGAGTACATAGATGTATAGCCTGCAGGGCATGTGAAATATTTCTTGCTAGCTGTGCTACCAGAGCAGACTTTATCTGGAATGTGGTGTCCTGTCTAGTGTATTTTGTTTAAAAAATGTGGAGACCAATCAGAGCCAGTTAAAGGAAAATAATGAGGCTAATGAGAGATTTAGAGAATCTTCCTAGATAGAATAAAATAAATGAGCTGTATTAATTAATGTAAAAAAGGGGGACTTGTTATAGTAACCTTCAACTATGCCAAAGCTTGCTTGAAGAGAGACAGGAAATAATGTGATTTCTAAATCTCTGTAATCAAGATGAGAAGAGAAAAGCTTTGGCCTAGCACAGATTTGTGTAAACATGCTTCTTTCAAAAGAATTATTATCAAAAGCTTGTAAGTTTGATCAACTTCTATTCTCTGTGCAGACTTTGCCTGGGTTTCTTCACACTCAGATTTCTGCAACATTTTAGTAGAATAGATTATTTTTGAGAACAAGGAACATTTCAGATGAGGAGGGATGTGTTTTGTCGATAGCAAAACCAAAAGCAAATTCTGACTTTGTATTTGATTAGTTCTAATATCTTAATGTAAAATGTAAATGCTAATGAATTGTAAAAATGTAAAAAAAGTGAAGCTTGATGTCAGTTCAGTTCCCATTTCATGACTGTCATTACACATACATATGTTATTCAACATGCAACATATATTCCTATGAAATTTGGGACATCTTGAGGTTAAAAATGTATTCACTTGCCATGCTAAGTAGAACAACACTACTGACTATGTTGGAGGTGTATTTTAACAGTCTGGTAAGTATCTGATTAATTTTCTCAAAAATAAATTAGTTGAAAAAAGTAGTTTATGGAGGTACTATGTTACTATTTGTGACATAAATCATCTGCTATATTCCTCTGGATCTGTGAAGATGGGCATCTTTGAGAAAGAAGGGTAGGAAATGTGTAACAGTTTTTTTTGTGTGAGTTGAAAAGTAAGGAAATGAAGCAAAATTTGGAAAGAGCATTTTCTCTTCCATCAACATACAGGCAACTAGTTGATCACTAGCTGCATCCTTTCAGCCGTCACTTGTTTCCACTTAATGTGTAAACACGTGTCAGAAGTTTCGTACATGGTACCTTTTTATCAGTCTTCCTTTTTAGAATATCTATGTGTTTTACCTCAGAATTATACATTTAAATCAATTTGCAAGTTATTGTGAACCTGGCAATACTAACAGCAATTTTGCCTAAGCAGTCCTAACCTTCAGTGCTTGTTTGAAGGCCATGCTGCACTACTGAAGCATGCAACAGCATTTTTTTTTTTTTTTTTTTTAAATCAGGAGTCTGTCTTTTCTGCAAACAGAATGATGCATGAGTGAAGCATGTATATATAGGGAAATGAGATTCTATCCAAAAGATCTTTAAAAAAAGGTGTGATGATGGGAGGACTTAATTTGTAAGCACTGTTAGACTTGTGTCTGCTGTCATCTTTAATTCCAAGAAAGTAGGAATGTTTTCTCTGTATGGACTGTAAGTTTTTAAAGCTACACTTTCAATTATAATTACACATTTAAAGGTGGATATTATAGGTAAAAATAGAATACACATTACTGTGTGCCTAACAACCAGATTTTACTGAAATTGTAAGTCTTTCTCATTAATAAATTGCAGGTCCTCAACAGGCAAGTGAGCTTACTTGAAGAACAAAGCATTCCTCTTCAGAATGTTCTGTACACATGCTGTTATGATGATATTAGCACTCGAGTTTGTTTTTAAATCCTAAGGGCATATTTCTAGACTGTGATAGCTTGTATTTGCCAATGACATTGTGAATAAACCCATGAATACACAACTGCTATACTTTTGCTACACTTCACCTATGTTTACTACCCATCACTCCCAGAGGTTTCTTTTGTTTTGGTGTTTTTTCCCCCCTAACCTCACTACTGTTAGTTTGTTCTCATTGGATAAATCAGTGAAATTGTCTGTTGTAAATCAATCAACCATATATAGTTAGTTTCATCTTGCATGTAATGTTAGTAGCTTCTTGCAAAAGAGAATTCTGAGTATCATATGGATTGGAGTTACTGGATCTTGAAGAGCTTCTGTTGCCTCAGGCAAAAGGCTGAGGCTGCTTAATCATTTAAGTTCTGGGAACAACAGTAAATCATCAGTGAATTTGAATCTGTTTGAAAGGGTAAATTACACTGGAGTCTCTCTTGGCATGTGTTAGGCAAAACTGCAATTTATACCCTCACAGAGTATGCAAAGATTTCCTTATATGTTCTAGAAATCATTACTTATATGCAAGGTAAATTTTTGAGTGTCCCTGACTCAGCAGTTTTATATGGATATTTGAAATATGGATGAAAAAGTGGGTTCGATACATATGAGATTTGCAACAACTATTTCCATTTCTGTTCAAAAATAGTGTTGTGACTTAAAAGTTGAAAAGGCGCTTTTTTTGTGTTATAATATAGAAAATTAAATTGTTCAGTGTTACCTATGTTGAAACTTTGAGAATTTATATTAGGCTGTGACTTAGATACAAATTACATGACTTCTATCAATCCAAACCCTCACTTTTATTTTTAGTTTAAGATAAGGATGTAATAATACTCTTCTCAAATACATTTTATCCTAAAATGCTTGTGCATCCCTGCCCCGCCATCCTCCGATGTAGAATGTGTTGAGCCTTGCAAAATGAATGTGCTGGAATCCTGATGTTCGATTTACAGTTAAGAATGTACAGGCCTAATGAGGTTACAGGGTGTATTAAGGATTATTCAGCAGATAAGCATGGCAAGGAATAAGATGTTGTCTTCTAGTAAGGATGTTTTCTTCATTTTTATGGTACCAGCTACTGACGCAACATATTACTGGTTTAATGTTACTACAGGGTTGATTTTTTTAATACACTATTAGCTCGTGTTATCTGGTAAAGAATCTTTCCCAGTGGCTGATTTGCAGCATTAAGCATATCTGGGTTTCCTATCTACCATTACTAGAGTTATGTCAAAAATTAAGTTGGTGGATTCTTGTGTGATATTTTGAAAATGAATTTTTTGATTTTTTTTTTTCTGAAAATGAATTTATTGTAAAAACAAAAGAACCACCTGTCCTCAAAAGCTGTTACATAAAAATACTTCTTTCTGGGTTTAAATTTACATATAATATTATTACGTCTCTATATTTTTGGATAGTGCTGTGACTTTGCTTTGCAGCTGTTTATTAACAAAATCCTGGTGAGTCCTGGCAGATGGTAACATTCTCTGCAGGTTTCACCCCACACCAGCTCAAAGTCATAACATTTTTCTCTACAGGATGGTTTTGGTTTTGGTGGGTTTTTTTGTTTGGTTTTGTTCTTATGGTTCTCCACCCCCACCCCTCTTTTTTCTTTTTCCTTTCTTTCCTTTTTCTCTAGAGAGACTTCCCTTTCTGGAGTTTCCCCACTGGAACTCTTTCTGACATTTGCTCGCTACCTGAATTGATGAATGGTTGGATTTGCATCAATACTTTTCTCATAAGTAGCTGGCTTTTGTGGTGCCATCACCTTCAAGTATAAATGGGCAGAATGAGTCAAATCCTTACTCACTTCTGTGGTAATCATTATTTAAAACATTTATAAAAATCCACTAACGGTGTGAATGGAATTCACTTAAAAAGTTTCTTTCTGCATTACTGTCAGGGTGTAGTATTTAGAAAGTACTTTTTTGTAACTGTAAGGAGTTTTGCAACTGGTAGCCATTTCCTTTAAGATTTTAGGGTTTACTGTTAGTGTCAGAGGTCATGTGCTTATAAATTACTATGATTATTGGGAACTTTTATTTCTCAGGGCAATAAAACTAACATATTTATCATAAGAGCTTTGTTTCAGCTTTTCAGGTTATTTCAGGTTGTCCAAAGAAAAATAATAAACGATTTTTTTTTATTTTTTTTTGTCCATGGGACAAGACAACATTTAAATGTGTGGGTGTATTAAGGACTGTGACAGAGAGATCCTAGTAAGACTAATGATTACCTGAAATACTTGTCTTCCTTTTGAAGCTTAACCCTTTTGCTCATCAATCAGTCAGCAGTGGCAGGCAGTGACCATTAGGTGGATTCATTAGCACCCTGCAGCCTTCTTGTGCAGGGTGACCCACATCTGTCTTCATTAGAAGTTTGCTACTTGCCAGAAGTGAACAGATGGGTCATTATAGCCTACATTGCCCTCTGGGCATACCTGGAGGACGGGCAAAGTCGATGCAAGACACAGATGCATATTTATTTCATATAAACGAGGGAGGATATTTATGATAAGACTAATAACATTAGGCTCTTTCCTTAGACTAGACTAGCTAGCTTATACTGATTTGGTTTATTTTTATTTTTCTTATTATTCTGCCTGATACCAGCTTTGAGAATATGGTTAAAACAAAGACTTGAATTATTGATGAATATTTCTTTAA
Source organism: Microhierax caerulescens (assembly GCA_035590215.1). NCBI lineage: Eukaryota > Metazoa > Chordata > Aves > Falconiformes > Falconidae > Microhierax > Microhierax caerulescens. Next base: position 71,683,645 of record JAVJGJ010000001.1, read on the forward strand.
AAATATTATGGAGTATAACATACAGCTATGCTGAACTGTTAATTAGTATTTTCATTTGAACTCTAGGTGCCAATTTCATGATCTTGATTTCTTTTTATGAAACTCAAATATTTTCTGTACAAATTAAATTAAGATTCTTTTGGAATTCTATGAAGTAAGGCTGAAGATAAAATGCATTCATAATCCTGTTGCGAGGAGAGGAAAGTAAAAGCCTTGTTTCCTTATTGCTTCAGCGTTGCTGTTTATACTGCATGAGTTTAAATCATGTTCTACCACCATGTTTGAAAGGGGAAAAAAAATAAAACCCAACCAAAAACCTGCTATTTATCAAGTTATTCACTATGGGTTGCCTTCTTTCAAAACTGGAGTATTTAAGCATGTATTTTCAGTGTTAGCAGTATTATAAATGATATTAAACTTCAGTGTTTTTGGTTTTTTTTTGAGAAAATTCCTTTAGTCACTGAGTTTAATGTAAAGTGCTTTTAAATGTGCAGTAAACTGATTCCAGCTAGAAAGCCTGATTGTGCCACTAGTTTTTCCCCTGGAACATTTTCCTAAATGGAACAAGAACTATCTTTACCAGTGAAGAAAGACATACCTTAACTCTTGAAGAAGGTGTTGCTGTATTAAAAGCAAAACAAAACCCCAAATAAAGCAAAACAAACCTACACCCCCCACACCCCTCCCCCCAAGGTTCTCTCCTTTACTGGACAAACCTTACCTTCACTTAAACATAGTTATTATAAAGGGGCTTCATTATCAAAGGATTTTTGTTTCTTTAGCTTTTCATGAGTTGTCCACTTTGGAAGTTGTTTGCTGTATTTAAATAATAATCATATTGTTTCTCTCTTCATAATTTTGAATCAATACTAATTTTATCCAGTTCTTTTTCTAGTGTTGAGAGATTTTTCTCTTATAAACTGCATTTCTTTTACTAAAATTCTGTGAAACATTGTATAAGAAAATACTCATGCCATGTGGGTGTGTGTGAATATACGCTTTGTTGTATGTGGTGTGACACTTGAAGTAGAAAGGCAAAAGTATTTTTGGAACTTGTGCCTGTTTTAGTAATAGGCACCATTCTCCTTAGGAAGGTATGACATTGTCCCATGGTTGCATTTAATGTAAGAAGAATTGTCTATTCTGTTTATATTTTTTAAAAACATAAAACCATATGGTGGTGGTCTTTGGTTAAAAACTAGGAAGAACTTTTGCTGAATAGATTTTAGAATACATTTAATATATTTAGTGAAAAATACTGTTAGCAAGGTTGTGAGAAATAATATGGTTATGAATGATAAAATGGTAACGTTTGAAGTTGTATGTACAGCAGATGAATTGGTCAGCAAATAAAAAACACGCTTTCTATGTGCAGTTAGAGATGATTTATAACAGTTACTTCTGTTTGGCACATGGAAGGGACCATTAATAGTTTCTCATGAGAAGTGCAATATCTTGCTGCTGTTGCTATGTTCTGTCAATTTTTTTGGTTGAGAGATATTTTGCTGTTGTGCATGATAAAAAGGTAGATAGAAGCTTGTTGCTGTAACTTAAGGAAAATACTAAAATTTATTCATCGACTCAGTTTTTGAGAAATAGCATACTGTGTTAACAAGTTCTTATGTATTTACAATCTCAGTTTAGTCAGCAGTAAAGATTACGTCAGCATTCATCTGGAATATTTGCATGTATTTACATTGTTTACAGAAGCCATTAAAATGGTCTGAGAGGCTTTTATTTAAGATTGTGCAGGTAACCTCAATATGGCCTTGTTGTATCTGTAGTTTGTGATACAATCTTTAATTACATGATGACACTATGTTTTCCACAGGATCTTTCCTTAGAGTGTACAGAATAGATAGTGTTCACTGACTGAAGTGTTTTTTCTTTATTTCTTTTTTTTTTTTTTCTTCCTCATTCTGATGAGCTCCATGCTCTGTATCACACATCCTCTTTGCCATAATCTGGAATGCAGGTGATCAGTTTCATTTCTAGCATTGCTCTGCTGCTTGTTGTAGGGTTTTTTCAGCCTCTCTAAAAGCATAAAGTATGCTGTCTTTCTATGACTCCTAGTCACGTTCATTCTCACTACTACTATCCTCTCTTCTTTTTCCACTAAATTGCATTAGACTTTTCATTCTTACACCCATCCTTTGTGCATCTGTGACCCTCTGTTCTCTCATAAAAAGCTTTTTTTCTCTTCGAATGGTCAGCTTTCCTGATACAGACCAAAACTGAGTAATTTTCATTCTGCTGTTTAACTTTGAATATATTAAAATGGATAAGCTCCTTTGAAACTTCTCTATGTTGATTAAAACCACTGACTGTTATCTGTTAATATCACTAGAAATATATAGCAGTGTTTTGCTACTGTGTTGACAACATGAACAATTTTACGTTTAGTGTGGTGGTTCATATTTAAGGAATAATGGAAGGAAATAATTTTCAGTGGCTTCATAATGGCATGTTCAAATACAGAGTTACCTTTCAGTGTATAAGAAATTGAAAAATCACATATTTTGTGATATGTGTTTGTCAAATACAGAAAGATATCTGTATTTGACAAACATAATGCTCATTTTAAATGACTATTTCATACAGTTCTGTTTATGTAATGTATTGGGTTTGCATGACAAGGTTTTGGTAGCAGAGGGGCTACAGGGGTGGCTTCTGTGAGAAGCTTCTGGAAGTTTCCCCCATGTCCAATGGAGCCAATGCCAGGCGGCTCCAAGACAGACCCACCACTGGCCAAGGCTGAGCCAACCAGCGACAGTGGTAATGCCTCTGGGATAGCGTATTTAAGAAGGGGGAGAAAGATCTTGCAGCAGGAGAGAGAAGGGAGAATACATGAGAGCAACAACTGCAGACACCCAAGGTCAGTGAGGAAGGAGGGGCAGGGGGTGCTCCAGGCACCAGGGCAGAGATTCCCCTGCAGCCTGTAGCGAAGACCACGGTGAGGCAGGCTGTGCCCTCCAGCCCATGGAGGTTAACGGTGGAGCAGGCTGTCCACCTGCAGCCCATGGAGGACCCCATGCCAGAACAGGTGGATGCCCGGAGGAGGCTGTGACCCTTTGGAGAGCCTGCACTGGAGCAGGCTCCTGGCAGGACCTGTGGCCCCGTGGGGAGAGAGGAGCCCATGCTGGAGCAGGTTTGCTGGCAGGACTTGTGACCCCATGAGGGACACATGCTGGAGCAGTCTGTTCCTGAAGGACTGCACCCTGTGGAAAGGATGCATGGAGAAGATCCACACTGGAGCAGTTTGTGAGGAACTGCAGCGTGTGGGAAGGACCTACATTGGAGAATTTTGTGGAGCACTGTCTCTTGTGGGAGGGACCCCATGCTGGAGCAGGGGAAGAGTGTGAGGAGGAAGGAATGGTAGAGACAACGTGTGATGAACTGACCACAGGTCCCGTTGCCTGTTCTCCTGTGCCACTCAGTGAGGGAGGAAGTAGCAAATTTGGGATTGATGTTGAGTCTAGGAAGAAGGAAGAGGTGGGGAGGAAGGTATTTTAAGATTTGGTTTTGTTTCTCATTACCCTACTCTGATTTGATTGAAATAAATTAATTTCTCTGAGTCAAGTCTGTTTTACCTGTAATGGTAATTGGTGGTCATCTCCCTGTCCATATGTTGATCCACAAGCCTTTTATTATCTTTCCTCTCCCTTGTACAGTTGAGAGGAGTGTGATGGAGTGGCTTGGTGGGCACCTGGTGTCCCACAGAGGTCAAACCCACCACATCTGGCCTTATGCAGTGGATGATTTTGTTGGTATTACTGACATCTCATAGTATATCAAGTCTATATAATGAAGTTTAGTGTTGCAACAATAATATTTTGAATAAAATCACATTAAAACCCCAATGTCAATAAAGAAATAAACCACTCTAATATTAACAGTTTAAAATAAGTATACATGTTAGTATTATTCATTGGTAAATTATCCTTTATTACAGTATTTTGTGGAGGAATGGATTCATAAAGAATCAGCAGTAATAATTCAGAACATTATTTCACCCTGTCATTATTGGTATGCATATACAAAAAGAGATTAACAAAAGATTATTCTTGTTCTTTTGAAGTGTCAGTGGAGCAAATAATATGAAATGTATTTAAAATAATATAATGCAAAATTACTTTGTGATATATCAAAATATTCTCTAAATCTCCTTTTTAATTCAGCAGAATATCTATTTCAAACATGATCCTCATGTTTTTGTTTAAAAAAAATCAAATTATATCCTACATATTCTTTTATATTATGAAAATATTTAACCCTGTATATGCTGATAGCCTTTGAGAATGACAGGTGGAAGTGTTACTATTGTTTTCAGCCAAATAAATGTAAATTGTAGGAATGAGTCAGAACAGCTGTGGGGATTTGTGCTGCAGGATATTCACTCAGCAAGTAGTATCTGCGTTGTAGTACTTATACTTGTCTAAGATTATACATGTAGGAAAAGAAAAAATATTTTTGTTAGAACAACAGATATAGTATGTGTATATGTGTGAGGAGATAAGAGCAGGGGAACATGAGCTTTCGGGAGCTGAGCTCTTCTTCAGGTGATGTTTAAAGAAATATTTTTGCAGGATGGTCATAATAAGGACTTTTGTGCCTGAAAACTCACCTCATTTCTCCTGTTTAAGTGAACTACTCCAGTAAAAGGAGCTCTTGGTATGAATTCTGTGGCCCCAAGAGAACGCTAAACCAATTGAGTGCATAGGCTATTGAAATGAATAGGATTACTCATAAGTGAAGGACATTGAAGGCCTTTTTTTGAATAGGACTTCAGAATCTGCATGTTTTTCTTCGCCATTACTTTACTAGGTTTCATCAGTTGCAAATTTTTTGTGACTTGTGTTGCCTTCTGAAACTGAATCACATCCCTCCTGATTATGCCGTGGGCATACTTGCATCCACTACTTTACAGGACAAGTTCGATAATTACGGTCTAGCTTATAAATGGAGGTAACCTGTAGAAAGAGAATAGATTTGTGATTGTTTAGTACATCACACCTGTGTCTATGGAAACATGCATGCTTTTTATATCTGTCTATTTTGGAGCTATTTAGAAAGGACAGTCCTCTTCACAACGCTTTTAGCAAACTAAAAATTAAATCCGGTTATTAAAATCCGCCATGGATAAGAAAGTTTCTGTAAAGTATGAACTACAAAATAAGCTGAAGTTGGCAGGTTTAATCCACTATGAAGCTGTAATCATGTAAACTGCTGGTAGACTGCCATTAAGCTACTCATAGCATGCAGTACTCCTAAAGAGGACTTAATTAAATATAGTCTTTTATGGCCACTAATACCCCAGTACAGTGTACTGCTGATTCTGCCCTTTACCTAATCGTTCAGTTTCCATGCACCTGAAATGTACTGAGATTGATTAATAAAAATTGCTTGGATTTAAAAAAAGTAAAGTAAATTCTTCGGGAAGTGTTAAAACATTTAAATCCACAAAGTTATTTTTGTTTCAATGTCATTGTTTAGATGTCTGAATGTCTGTCAAGTCTACATAACCATATTAAGATGTATTACTAATCTGAAGATACATATTTAATTTTTTTCCTGTTTTATATGTAGCTGATGCTTTAGGAGATATTAATGTCTTTGGAAGGTAGCGAATATGCCTCTCATCTGTCTTTTACAGTATCCTCCATGATTCCTTTTCTATGAAGCAGAAAAGGAAAAGAAAAAAAAATGAAACCCAAATCTCTTCTCTTTATTTTCATAGTATAAAAGTTACAGGAAAGTCCATGGAAAGAACATGTAAGAACATGTGTCTGCAGAACTCTGATTTTAGAGTGCTTGATTAAATCAGAAGCAAGCTAAACTCTTTTCTTTTGCAAATAAATAAGAGATATAAAATTTAAAAAAAAGTGTCAGGAGAAATTATCAGACATAAGGCAAAGGCTGATAAAGTGTTTTAAAGGAGAAAGAGAAGAGTCTTGAGTAAGGAAATGTTCTAGATGTGTAGAATAGCTTAATATAAGACAGCCTTTGAAGGACAGACGGAAAGAAACAATGATGGAGTGACAGTGATGAAATGAGATTGGAGAAAAAAACAAAAGTCAGGAAAAAAAATTGGACCTGATTTACTGAAAACCAGGAAGGAAGCAAGTGATGAAAACCAGACAAAAGGTTACATGTTTTTAATAGTAGTGTTTGGATCATATTTAGTCATGAATCTGAAAGTAAGCAAGTATAGGAATGGCACTAATAATGATAGAGCATATAGGTGGAACGTAAAAGATTGTTGAATTTTTTTCATTCGGAATTTCAGCATTCTTACTAATGGAGAAATAGAATTCTGAGCACTAAAAAAAGATTATCCTGTTCCAATATGGGAAGCTTTTAACCATTCTGATTGTGAAATGTGCATGTGCAAAATGGGAGTAAATACAATTCTGAAAACACTGGGCTTTTTTAGTGTTTTTAGTACCTTTTTTCATTGTAGTAAATGTTTTTTTATTTTTGTTTTATTAAAAATAACCGTTCTGTAACTTGGACTATTTAATTTTCAAGTTGTGAATGCATGTGAAATGTTTAAGCATTAAAACCAAGAACTGAATCTATAGCATTTTGAGTGATTTAAAAACTGGATTGCTTCTAGCTGTTTTCTCTGTAAGCATATCTGTAAGCAGTTCAGTGGCTTCCATTTAAAGGCTAAATATTTTTTAGTATATTGTCAGAATTATAGCTTTCATACCAAATCATTAATAGAACCACTTTGGACCCATATTAAAACTAGCACACACTAGTTTTAGTGCCTCAGTTAACTGAAGAGCAAAGACTTGCCATGTTATTTTGTACAATTCTGGGTTGTTGACTAAAAGATTTAATTTGGATTGTAAACCTACAATACAGAGATTCCAGCTCAGTCTTTTGTATGATGTCTCTGTCTTGAAACATTTTATGGAGATTTTAATTGCTTAAAGTAGCCGGTTATACTATGAAAAATAAAAAACTAGTTAGAGTTGGCAGTGGCAAGTTTCTCATCTTTTGCTTCTGTTTAAGCATTTTCTTAATGTTATATTCAATGCTTAGATTGTTTCCTATTCCTACGCAACAATATTTTAATTAAAAAAGACACAACAAACCACTTTGGCCTAATAGATGAGAAATAAACCCAATGAATTTATGATTATAAGAGTACTGGTCTAAAAAATGCCAATTTTGATACACATTTCTAAATATACAGAAATAAATATTTGCTTATTTTTTATAATTATATTTTATTTACTGTGTGCATACTTACTACCAGCCAATTTAGTAGTAAGGACTGATGTTTGAGAGGTGATTGTCAAAAGAAAAGTGGGTAGAGCAGCTAAGAAACATTATTTGCACACAATTAGCTTGTTTGTAGCTGAAATGGATCTAGCAAAGAAAGGTAGTGTTGTGGGGAGGACAAGGAGTTGAGGTGTCATATCCTATATATGGCATGGTATGCTGTTGTGTTAGGCTTGTTTCTGGAATATGTGAAGGGAGAGTGATTTTTCTCCGTGGTCCAGAGGCACTTTTTGTTGTAGGAGATTAGGGAACCCAGAGAAGAGCCTGCTAAGAAAAAGCAGTCACTCCATTTCCTCTGAAGGTCACAAGTGAAGAGAAACTCTAGAGATGCTAAATGAAATACCTGCTATTGTAAACAAAGTTAAAGATGGACAGGAGCTTAGGGCCAACAGATGACAAAATTTTCCTTCCAGATGTTGGTTCACTCAGAATATTTTAATACAAATGCCTCCAGCTGAAACAGCTGCAGGTAGAGCTAGAATGGAAAAGAAACTCCCTAAGTGAGGTATTACCCTAGAGCTGCAACAGTGGATGTCTTCAGTGTAAATACAGAACTAAAACTGAACTACGTCATGTGATGTGCTAAACCCCTTTTGTTTACTACCAAAACATGCAGCAGGGTCTGAAAAGCAACATGTCAACTGAAAGGCAGGCCGTCCCTTCCTGACATTTTCCTCAGTTTTCCTTTGCTGTGATTCTGTGGGAAAAGAGATGTATCCTAGGAAAGAACCAGCTACATTTCAGGCTGAATTATACATGTAGGTTATTTTCTTTCCTTTCTTCCACTGTTCTTAACTATCACTTTCCACTTGAGAGCAAGTACTCCATCAGACTGGTGTATTATGCCTTAGGGAGTGTCCTAGGTTCGCTGTGTATTGCTTTTCAGATACAAGAGTACACAGTTCAACTTCATTATCTACTCCACCTCTGTTATTTTGTATTAAAGCTATATTCCTGCCCCGTTCAAGAAAGGCAGTCCCATTAAAAAGGCATTTGAAACTGTTTGAGGCTTAACATTTTGTTAGGTAGGGTTAATAAATTTTTCCATTGTCTAGCATTTATGATACTGGCAATTTCTTGAAACTACAGTGCTTTGAAAATACATGGTGTATAAGCATTAGAACAGTAGTAAAGCCAAGTGCAACTGAGGGTTTCTGCTTACTAAGGTATTTAGCTCCTGGAAATTTTTGCATGATTTCATGTGGGATTTTAAAATTCATTTTAAGAGATAAATTACTCCATTAACTTTACAATAGGTAGCTATTATTTTATGCTCATCTAACGCTGTGATACCATATGGCAATGGAGATCTGTGAGCTTCTAAATGCTTTACATTTATTTTTGTCATCTTGTAGTAAATTATATTTCTGGCAAGTAGCACTTTTTATGCATCTACTGTGATCGTATTTAGATACTGTCATTTCTTTGCAAACTTAGTTTTTGAAAAATTTTTGGGAAATTGTGTGTGTTACCCTTGTTATGCAAAAATAACATAGGTTTTCCCAGGCACTCAGTGTTTCATGCACAAAGAACGTCCTTAGTCAGTGCTGTTGATGTTTTCATTTTTACATATGTTAGCTTTGTGATAAAAAGCAATTTTCTATCTTTTGTATCAAGTTTGTCTTCCTTCTTACAGTAGCATATTTGTGGACGGTCTTCTGCAAAAATGCAGTTGTTATATGCCTTGAGGATTACAAAAAGGCCAGCTCTGGATTTGAGTATCTCTATGAAATGTTAATTCACGTCCAGGGTCCTTTGTAATTTTATTTTGTGTTTAACACAAATTCTGTTTTATGAAGTTGACCTCTTGAGTTCTAGAAGTTAGCTTGTCACATTTGGAATGAGATTTTTATACGTGAAGGTATAAATGTTATTTAAATATGTTTTTTTGTAGCTTCTCTATTCTCTTAGTAATAAATGTAACTTGTAACTGACACATTGCATCAACAGTGTCCCAAAAGTCCCTTGCTGTCTTTACAGTCCAGACCACAAAAAATCAACCTGCTGTGTAGGTGGCCAGCAGTGGATGCCAGGTTTATCATTCTCATACGTACTTGCTGTGTAAAGGTTAAGTTTAGTAATATAAAATGTTTTGTGTCATGTTGATTAATTAAAAAATATCAGCTGATAAAATCACTGCACTGAAGTCAGAAATTTCATACCTTCTGTTTTGCTTGACAACAGATTCCTAAGCAATAATGTGATACAGCAGCTTTTTACTAGCTAATCATTCCTGTGTGTATAGAAAAAGTGGATGGATTTCCTGATAGAAGTAGAATGCTGGTAACTAACACTTTGTCAGAAGATCAAATAATGCGTAAATAGAGAACTCCCAGGCTTTTAAGCTACAGACAGATTTAATACTGCTATATCTTCTGTAAGTATAGAACCTAGATCTTACCATGTCATCATACAGTGTGTGCGCTTGGGAAACAGTGAATAAACAGGTTTTAAGACATGTCTGAATTACTGCATACCTGAGCAATGTGAGAAAATGACAAGGGAAGAAAAGTTTTCTAGTTTAGTAAAAACTGAAATAAAGCCTCAAGCAAGCTAGATATAGTCTTTTGTTCCATTGGATTATCAAAACTGTTTCTGCATAATACAGTAACAATGATAGTTATATATCCTTGGTTACATTTGTTTCATCACATGAAGTAACATTACAAAAGCAGAGATGTGTGCACGTAGTAGTTTTAATAGAGCTTAGCCAACTCCTGTAATTATTACCATTGAAGAAGTAGTAGGGAATGGTCTTTCTTTTAAAGTAATGTTGTAATGTCATAATTTCTTATAGTGGTACCAGATACTTGCCTTTCCAAATTCTGTTTTAGCTGAAAAGTTTGTGAGGGATCTTGATAATTATTAATGTTTATGTTGGTAAGTTGCAACTTCTAGCCATTCTAAAAATCTTTATATTTTTGTTCCACTACCTCTTTTAATGCTTCATTTCTGTGAAAACTGAGGTAGCAGATTCTGAGCTACAATCTCATGCGAGCAGAGGAATATCATGCTCAGCAAGGTGGCATTTTTTTGAGAAGTAAGATTCAGATTTTGTTTCTGAGGATGAATTATTTTTCAGTTTTTTGATACTTCTGAAAATACTGAAGAAAAACAGTCTAATTTTTCCCTAATGTAACCTTATTGTAGAAATTTGTGTGTCTGTTTGATCAACCTCTGAAAATTTTGGTTTCGTTCAGATATGGTTATGGTGGTTTCTTTTCACAGCTTTATTTTATTTTTTTTTACATTTTTGTCTTTTGTATTTTTTGAGTTTATGGTATTTTTTCTTTATGTACTTTTTTACAATGTATTGTCTTGTTTTAAATATTCTTTAAATATTCTGAATTTAGTACTCTGAGAAGTTGAACTGTTTATGGATAGGTATTTTTAAAAGGGAACTAAGCTATATTGATTAGAAAATAAAATTTCACCAGTATTTCCCAAACACCTATTTCTCATTTAAAAAAATAATAAAAAAATTAAGGACCTACTCTTCAGTTAATATTTCTTTTTTGTTACATTATTCTTAGTAAGAAAGTTATAATTAGAAACCATTGATAGCAGTTTTGGATTTGATTTGTGACATCCTATTACAGAATGTAGTGTAACTATATAAGAAAGACTTTCATATAAGCTGTGTGCATCAAAAATCAGAGAGGGAAAAATGGATATGTTTAATCCTACTTAAGCCTTCAAAGGGATGGGAGCATACTAAGCAGAACGTAAATTTATATTTAGGTGTTTGCAATCTAATTATGTATATGGGAAAATAAAAAAGAAATTATCATTATTGCAATAATAACAACAGTGAAAAATAACATCTTTTATGTGCATTTCAGTGTGTCAACTGTCAGGTCTAAACCATCTTTTTTTCATACCAAGCTCAGTAGCCAAGTTCTGGCAATATGGACTCATTGAGTACTATACAGAAGAAATGTTCCTTGCTGCCTGCTGCTCTTATGTGCTGTAGCTTGATCAAAGCAGTAAGAGGTTCACATTCCTAGTTCCCAAGTAGTTACAAAACATCTGGACTACCTTGTTGTCATGGAACAAGAAGCAAATTTTTTTCATTATGAACCTTTTTCTCTGCTTCTTATCTAAAGATGTTTTTTCTGATAAGTACTAATCATTTTGGCGCATACTAATCGGTTGTAAGAGAATCAAGTGAAAGCTGCAATAAAAGGTATTATTTTAGTTGGCTTTAGCTGTTCTTTACAACTTTCATCACTAATGAGGGTAGAGTGAGAAGAAACACCCATGTGACTCTAAAAATTGTATCTGTGAAAACTGGGTAATTCTTTTTGAATGGAATATGATGAAAAATTAGTAATCAACTATATAACCCTTTTTTCTGTGTTTTTCAAAATGTTCAGGCATGATATTTTTCTTTCTGGACAATACTTTCTCTGAAATTTGATTTTGCTTTCTATATCTTTACAAAGAACCTTTTGATCTGAACATCAATACATGAAAAAGAAGTGAAAAATAATGATCTGTTTCTGTACTCAAACACAAGCCAGTCTTTATAAAAAAAATCTGCTGCAACATTTAAAGCATTGAGAATTTGGCATGTGCCTCTAGCATCCAGCTGCTTGAGTTGCTCACATCTTGCTGTTTAGAAAGTCAATTTATTTTTCACAGAACTTAGTTCTTACACAGATAAATTTGAGACTATCACAAAATGAGACACAGTAATCAATTTAAACTCAGCGGTTGCTTGCTATTAATTGCCATTTACACACATTTAAATGCAAAGCTCATGATAGCTCTGATTCATAAAATGTTAAAGATATTTTTAATAGGGAAAAAGTCTTGAACTCTGTATGTGGCAATAAGAATTTGCATTCCTTCTCAGGTAGGCATCTTACATTTCTGTAAAGGTTTCCCCTCAACATAAGCTCATTATTGCATCTTTGAAAGTTAACTGGGAAGGTATTTCTGGATTTCAAGATAGTGTGTATGTTCCACACAGAATATTGGGCAATAATTTGTAAGAAAATGAGGTAATTTGACTAAAACATGGTCTTTAATGTGTTTTCATTTATGTTTATCCTTAGATAACATTAACTGATAATAATGATAAATTCTGTGGGTTTCCAAGTTATTGCTTTGATGTGTTAGCATTATTCACAGGAGGTTGTCCATGCAGTTCCTACCTGCATGATCTTGAATTTGGAGATGTCAGAGACATACTCATACTTCTGTAACTAACACTTATTCTGGAACTGATTTATAGTTAATGTATGCATTTTGTTAGCACAAAGAAAGAATTTCAGAAAGCAAATGGAAAGCAACTTTCCCCAACTCGCTAATTGCTTGTTATCAAGATAACATGTTACCTATATGAATTTATATATATATATAATGTTATTAAAACTTAAATGTCAAATTTATATAGTGTTCAGATCATGAATTCTGACTTCCTTTGGTTCATCCAGAACTACACTATAAATGAAGCCAGTGAAATTTGCTTCAGAAGGTTTCAAAGGGCATCAGGGTACTAGATCTAAATAAAAATGGTATGAACTGGGATTAATAATTTCTTCTTGTGTTTAGATTTTAAATGGATAGTATGTTGTGATTTTATAACAATGTAGAAGTTGGAAACATGAATAGTTGTGTGTTAAATTGAAAGAGTAATCACTTTTACCATTTGTTGAGCCAGTGATTTATTTCAGAAACTGCTTGGTGATGCTTGCAATAGTGTCTGGACAGATTCTAGTGATCCCATACAGGCACTTAACAAACAATAATGAGATATTGTCAAGGTAGAAGCATCGTAGCGTAAGCATAAGGCCTTTGCAGAGAGGACAGTCTGAGAGAAGTTGTTACCTTGTCCTTTGACAAATTATAGTGAAAAGTGCAATTTCTGGTGAACTCAGTAAAATTGATTTGATCAAATAAGTAAAATTCTAACACGAGGAGTCTGTAATCAGGCTGGCATTTACTCATTGACATTTATTGCTACTCAACAGCAGGTAAATACAGAGCTACCATTTAGAACAAATTCACACTAGCAACAGTGCACTACAGTTATATCATTTGGAGTAAGTGGAATTTTTGAGATTGTTTTTACTGTGACATAACCAAACTTTTCATTGAAGAAATGCTTTTGTCTCTTGACTGTCTTTTTTCTTGGTTATATCAGGTAGTTTAGGAGAGGTAAGATATTACCTCTTTCTAAAAATCTTGCATTATGTCCTTCAACCACAGCAATGTTACTTCCACAGTTCTGTTTTTAACATTCAGATAGGTTTAAAAGAAAAAGGAGGGAAAAATCTTTGAAAGAAAAAACCTTAGCAAAATATTAATTAATGTAAAAGATCTAAGTCCATGTAGTATGCTTTCAATGTCTGTTCATGTAATTTAAAAGCCTAATGCCTTTGTCTTCAGCCTGTGAACATGCAAACACCTGGGCCAGTCTGTTTTGTTCAGTGTCATGCCAGAACTTGAGAAGTGGGCCAATGTGAACCTTGTGAGGTTCAACAAGGCCAAGTGCAAGGTCCTGCACGTGGGGTGAGGCAATCCCCATTATCAATAAAGTCTGGGGATTTAAGGGTTTGAGAGTAGCTCTGCTGAGAAGGACTTTGGGGTTACTATAGAAGTTCCAGGTGGTTATATATAATATCACTAATTCAATCAATTCATTCTTATTAACTTATTTTTAAATGAACTGGATCTCGTCTGTATTTGGGATAAATTGATGTATTCCCATTATCTTCTGTAGATGCAAATCTAAGTAGTATCTTCACAAGCCTTCTGCAAATTTATTTGTTTGCAAGTTGCATCTTGAGGGAAATCTGGTATTTATCAATTCTCCCATGTTACTGCATGCAGTAATGAAGTATACAAGTAGGCCTAATCTTGATTTCTTTTCAAAAAGATTCTGAGCAACGTGCCTCCTAAACCTTACCATAAAAGTGTATTGCTGTTGCTTTGCAGCAAGGGCTTGCAAGGACACTTTTTTTTTTTTTTTTGTAGGCTGCTGTTACTCTTTTTTGGTATTATGTTTGTACCTTGAAGCTTCAGAAACCCCATTGTGATGTACAAATGTCAAAAGACAGCAATTTTTCAAATGATTGAGGTTACGTGCATGCTCATATGCATTTCAGAAGTTTAATTAAGAAACAAAAAGAAGGGATGATGAGTAGTGACAAAATGTATTTGCTTTATACTGCATGTGCGCAACCTTACTTAGGTGAGGTTCAGTTGCCTGAGCAGACTGTTAGGACTAGAAGGTCAAAATGGTAGCTGTCTGTTCTCAAGATACTTCCATCTTCTGCCAGCTTTTTAGTGATCTCAGAGATCTTTGAGCTTAAACACT
>JAVJGJ010000001.1:71698364-71724460 GCA_035590215.1 Microhierax caerulescens
GTAGCTGTCTGTTCTCAAGATACTTCCATCTTCTGCCAGCTTTTTAGTGATCTCAGAGATCTTTGAGCTTAAACACTCTTCTAATAAAAAGAAGGGGTCTCCTTGCATCTTTTTTCTTCCCTTTGTAGGGACTACTTTCCTTTATAATGGGATGCATCTTGAGGTCTGAAGCAGCTCAGATTGATCTGTTGGGCAAACTGATAGGTTAATTTTTCTTTATAAGCACAGACCAAATCTTAAGCATTTGAAATAGGGACTTTTTTAATGAGGTGAGGGCATATTTTGAATGTGTGGATAAAAGAGAAGGGAATAAAACGCTGATGATTTGGCTGAATATGTCTTTGTAGCTTAAAGGCTATATAAAAATAGCTACTATTATTTTGAAGTACTTCAAGAATGCCCTGAAGTAAATGGCAACTGTATATCTTTGTAAGAGGATGGAATTTGCTATATGGCTATAGAAAACTAGTTACCAAACTTTGGGTAATTCTAAAATACTAAGTATTTTCCAAACTATTTTCACAGTACAGATACTATGACAGTAGAGCATTAGGAGTGTGTATAGTGCTGTGATACTTTTGCTTGTCACTCAGATTTTTTTGGCTATGTTAAGTTGCAACATCAGCACTTGCTTCCTTTTCCAGACAGTGCTGTTCTCACAGGCACCTTCCCTATCACTTAAATGCATGTGTGCTGAGGTTTTTGTGATAAAAACAATGTTGTCTTAAATTTTGGTTACCATTAAGTTTACTGAAAAATAATCACTTTTTTCTTTAGAAATGTATTCAAGAAGCACAGAATTCTACTATATTAATCTGTGTGTGTATATACATGTGTGTGTGCATGTATATATATATATAGGAAGGATGTATCTACCTTATGTATAAGATACTGTTCAATAAATTTACTATTGAAAAACCAAGTTTCTATCCTGGTCATTAAAATGCAAAAATCAGTTTGGAACCTCTAAGAATGGATGATGGTTTTAGATCTTTAGACATAATCAGATGACAGTTACCTTATTTGGTTTCTTTATGTTTATTTTCTTAAAACCATTTCTAAGGAGCTTTAATGTCAATTTTAAAGGAAGAGGGTTTCTTTTATCACCAAGGTAGAAGACTGAAAAAAATTGGGTTTTTGAGGAAAGGCTGACAGAACCTTAACTGTAGCAGGAACTAGCAGGTGTCAGTATAAAAAAAAAAAAAAAAAAGTGATTGAGAATGATGGCTATAAATAGATGAGCCATTTTAGTCATTTGCCTTTGAAAGCAGTTTAATAATTCCATGCTGAGTCCCCTTTCAACAAATTTAATGAAAATCAGCATGATGTTGTGGCAGTTACTATTGGATTCTTTTACCATCTTCTTGTGTTTCATGGTGTGAGAGATTAAAATAGCATCTAATAAACTGCATTAACGGTCCCACATTTCTCATCTGAGGCACAATTGTGTACAATTCCTCCTCCTCTGGAGGGTGCCCCTGTTTTTCTGTTCATTGTTACTATGCCTAGGAACTAAGAATTGCTAAATAGCAATTTTGTGGTTCTGTTCCCTATTCATTATGGTTGTTAGTGTGGAGCTACTCTGAGGCATTCTGAGCAGGAAGTAATGATTTGATTTGCAGCCCACTGTGAAAATTTATTAATCTGAATGGACTCTTCTGAAATTCTACTCGATGAACATAAGAGTAACAGATGCAAGCCTATGTCAATGCTGTTGTCTATTGACTTTCATAGATGTAAGACAGAGCAATATTTTAAGCTTAGAAAACATTCCTATCCAAATGTGAATCATTTAAATGCACTTTTTCTGTTTTATTTTTTCTTTGCATTTAGGATCGATACTCAAACTATGTGTTTATTGTAATGCTTGAGGAAGTATACAATTTAAAGGGAGTTCAATACAGGATTGAGCTGCGGGGTGCTTCCTATAACTTAATTATTTTTACACTTTATGGTTTCCAGTAAGTTCACAGAGTTTAGCATAACAAAGCAAAAAGAATGGTAAGTGCAATTTTAGGGAATATTTTAGAGATACCGTTTGTGTTTTTCTGTGAAGTGTCAGTATACTGTTGGGCTGGTAAGGGAGACCAGTTCTTCTTGGATTCAAAGTATAGTGTCTATAGTGTTCTCATGTTCTTAGTCTTTTTGACAACTGCTGTTGCTTTTATTTATGTTTTTATTATGCTTCTGTTGTTTAAAAAATAAAAGAAAAAATTAGCTATAGTGGAAGGGGGATTTAGTTGAATATTAAAACTATCTGTGTATAAAATATATAGACAATGTATTTAAAAATAGATGCTCCTTCACTAGCAAACAATACAAGTTTTCAACTAACCTGAAATTTCTGTCTTGGACTTGACCAGGAGAGATGTCTGGAAGTAACATAGACTTGTTGACTTCCAACAGCAATATAAACAATTAAAAAGACAATTCTGTACTGTTTACTTCCTCAGTACAGGAAGTCTTATGTCTTGATTTATTTATTTTACCTCTCAGTTTGTGTTTCCTTCTCAGCAATAGTTTGGTCATATATTCCTGTGGCTACAGTCTCAAAGCCTTCCTGATCCTCTGCATTTCTACACTGAGACTCTGATTTCTCAAAAATCCTGTTCTGTGCTTTCAGCCAAGTCTCCAAAATGGTCTCAGATCCTGCATTAACTGTTCTGTTCATCTTGCTGAGTTTCTGGGACTTACCTGAAACAGATGTTTTATAACAGTCTCTTGCAACAAATAACTCTTCACAGATTCTTCAGATGTATAAATAGTCCAGCTAGAGGCTTTCTTTACTATGCATAAAATTAAAATAACATTAATTCACCATATTACCTTAAATTTTCTACATGATATCAATCTCCAGTTCCCTGTCTTCTCCCCTGCCCCAACAGTCACAGTCTTCAGACTTTCTTATCTGTGGTGTAATTTTCATTACTTTTTGCAAGTGTAAAGGGCTATGGGAAAGAATGTTGGAAAGACTGGACTTTTATATATATAGATAGATATAGATATAGATATTACCAGTTTGTTAATCCCAGACTACTATCGTAAAACACACATTTTTTGGGTCTGATACTTTTACATTGTGAATTCAGTGAAATAAATTTCCATAAGTGGGTGCTGCAGTGAAGCATGTGCAAATGCGTCTACTGCAGTAACAATCTGTTATTGAGCACTGTTTACATATGGTTTTCCTCTAATATCCAATCAAAACAGAAGCTTTGTTTGTGGAGAAAATGGCCTTTACTTTCTTTGACCCTCAAAGACTAGAGAAAATTATTAATGCTTCCTTATGAAATTTTCTGTTTATTTAAGCTGCTTGTTGCATATTTGCAAAATACTGTCTAGAGTGAAACTTTTAAAATGAATGTGAAAACCTATTAAACTAGGCACAAAACCTATAAACTGCAGATTTTTTTATGAAACTGAAACATAGTTTTATGAAAAAAAAAAAAAATTGAACTTGCACAGAAGATGAAATAGCCTTCCCCCACCCCATATAAAGAATTGTAGGCGATATGAAAGAGGAGGGTTGGGGGATAACAAAGATTTTAAAAAACATTTGAAAATAAGTGCAGCCTACCATAGATGTCTTTGCTTATTCAGAATATGGAGATGTTATCTTTTTATTTCAAATATAATCTTGTGTTCCTGATTTTTTTGCTTTATGTAAGTTTATATATCCATTCTTGAAATCAGATATAGTTTTTAGTTCAAGTGAGAGGGAGTTTTGGCAGCATAAGTGTGGAATGACTTTTCAGTGAACAGTGAGCATGTGCTAGACAACTGATGTGATTTAATGGTTAACAAGAGAAAGCTGAACAAGACAAAAAGGCAAGGATGGTGATGCTGTCTAGAGAAATTTTATTGGCAGTTGTAATTTTCAATTGCCTTTTGTATGAGAGTAATGGCGAAACTTCCATTGGCTTCGGTTGGTCATGGGTTTAATTAAAAAAAAATATCAGGGAATATTTTGAAGATTTTGCATTTCTTTCTAATCAGATAAAATAGGGAGTGCCTTTCTACTCATGATGGAGTAAAGAGAAACAAGATTTTGAACCTCGCTGAGTTACATTACAGTAGAAATAAAAGCTTAAATGTATGTGGAGTACCAGCAGTATAGAATGTAAATGTGGTGGTGCTGGTTGTTTTAGAAAGATGCAAAGAAAAATAGTACTGATTTATTTTATGTTAAAATAAAAACTCTTGGGGAAATAAGATGCATAGAATCATAGAATCATTTAGGTTGGAAAAGACCTTTAAGGTCATTGAGTCCAACTCTTAACCCAGGACTGCCATTATTATTTGAAGAATATACCTCAAAGTAGTTCTGATTCTTTTCTTGCTAGTAGCAGTAAGTTTGAAATCAAACCTAGACTTTAGGAGATTTCTGAATATTTTTATCCTTATACAGCTAACAAATACTGCTCTGAACCATGTGACTAGTCTGGTTTCTACTTCTAATGGGCTAGACAAAAGCAACAGACAAGGGACTGGAATTTTAATTTGTTTTTGTCACTCAGCTCAGGATCATAAAAAATTTTGAAACACTTTAATACTTTGAAGAAATGGATCTTGTTGCTTTTATTTCCCCCCCCCCAGTATTTTCTCCTAATGTCTTTATGCCTTATAATTTACATCTGCTAAAGAATAATATTTAATGACTTTATACTAAGTTGTTTATATTAATTAATAGGTGCACAGTGGTTTGGAAATGAAGAACTTTTATGTAAAGTATTAGTCAAGATAGCAATAGATCATTCTGCTGGAAAGGATCATTTGGCCACGTGTATGTCAGACTATAACTGCATAATCTTCTTGTAACCACAACTCTGAGTTGTGCCAGGGCAAACCCAGCATTCACTACCTGGGCAGCTGACTTGTTAATTCTTTCATTTATAACAAACAGTGAAAATATTTGGAAATGGAAGTTCTGAATGGCATCCACTGAACAAATTAATGGAAGCTTTTTCTACTTTTATGATAGTAGGAAGATTTCAGAATCCTTTCTGTCTTTACTTGGTAAATTCATTTAAATAAAGAGATACCATGGGTTTTGTGTTTTAGACCTAATTTTCCTGTGTGCTAATCTACAGAGACTGTTGTGCACTGCAAATACTTTTGCAATCTGACGCTTGAACATTTTGCATCACAAACAATTTGAAAATAACTTTAATCAAGACATGTCTATTATATACTTCTGTTTCCCCACCACCCTTCCATTTCTTGTCATATGATAATGCAGGCCAGGCTTTAGGACTTCAAAGAACAGCTTTGGTCCTGTTTCTACATCCAAGTAAATAATATATTTATTTCATAATAGAAATATCTTTGAAACACTGTAGTTGCAGATTTTCTCTAAACTAGATGTTTACATGATTCAAGAAACGTTTAATAATTAATTTCTTATTTTTTGTGAATAACATCTAATTTAATTACAATATTTTGTTTTGTTAGATACGTAGAAACTACCAAGGTACAGATGAGTATGACCTGGTCAGGAATCAGGGGGTTAGATTCAGATGTTCTGTGTTTTAGTAAGTTCTTGAGGAAGCTATGGTGATACTAAAACCTTTTCTTCCCTTCTGAGATATATTGGGTGTCCATGTCATTTTTTACAGCGGGGGGCTGCAGGGGTGGCCTCTGTGAGGAGTGACCAGGGCTGTCCCGGGCCAGACACAGCTGATTCCAGCTGGCTCTGCAAGGGACCCATCACAGGGCATAGGTGAGTGGCAGGGAGAAGCTGTTATGGTCTGACTGCAGCCCATTGTTCCCTGTTCCCCTGCACTGCCTGGGGTGAGAAGGCAGTAGAGGTGTCTAGAATTAAGGAGTGAAGGTGAGCCTAGGAAAAAGGGAGGTCAAGGGAAGACATTGTTTTAATTTGGTCTTTGTTCCTCATTGCTAAGTTCTATTTTAATTGGCAGTAAATTAATTTTCCACATGTTGAGTGTATTTTGTCTGTGACAGTAATTGGCAAGTGATCTCCCTGATTTTATCTCAACCTATGACCTTTTTTCATGGGTTTCTTTCATGTTATTTTCTTCCCCTGTCCTGCTGAGGAGGTGGCGTCAGAGAACTGCAGGGTCAGTGTCTGGCAGCTGGCCAAGGTCAACCCTCCGCATGAAGTTGTTCCTGAAAGTAGTACTTACCTGTGGAGAGTCTCATACTGTTGTCTTTAAAGTTAAGATGGCTAGTAGTTCATCGAATAACTAGACCTTAAAATATTGTACTATCACTTCTTCCAGAATCTTCTTTATAGAATTGGAAAAGCCTGCTAATTAGTTACTGCTAATTGCATACTTTACCTTAATGTTTTAAAAATGTCTAGATTCTGCATCTGTAAGTAGTTCCAATTCTGAATGGCTTAAAGGCCTGCTTCAAAACCTGGTGAAATCAATGGAAGTCATTGCATTAATTTGGATCAGCTTTAGATCAAGGTCCAAGATATTTGCCTGGTGTTGTTGCATAAAAACTTTAATAACTTTTATTTTTTAATTCTTTGCTATGATTCTCTAAATAATTAATATATATTCATACAAGATTTTTGATTATTTGTTCAACATCATTATAGAGTTATGTTTAACCTGTGACATTTCATTGAAGTCTTTTAGATTTTACATAAGTTTATGCTTTTCTTTGGAAACAAATTAGAAAGTATGGGTTTTAAGTTTCTCAAACCTGTTGATGTGTATCTGTACATTTATATATTATATATTTATAAAGCAGTTTGATTTCCCTTTAGATTAACTGCATCTAGATCCTGATTTTTGGCTGATTACCAAATCACTTTGTCCTTTTCTAAGAAACAGGAGGGAAAAAATATAATGCTATGATATACTCCTCACTTCAGAAGTTTCTCATTGCAAGTGAGAAATTGTTCCAGTACTACAATTTGGTTTGCTACAAAAGAAAGGAGTAACTTGAGAGCCAATACTGTGTATTACTGACACAAGCAAAATACAGAGAAAAAGTTTGCAGTTAGTTAACCAGAAAAGGCTAAATTAGGTAAATTTTTTTTTGAGATAACGATCATTGAAATAAGGTTATATATATGAATCAGAAATGTTGGTTTTTCAAGGAAGTCATAACATTTGAATAAAGTATGTACTGAACTGTAAATACAGTTTTTATAGGACCATACAAAAACAAATAATAACTTCAGATTTTTGTAATTTACTTGCATGGGAAAGATCCAATCCTTTTAATATATTTACTTTTGGTGTTTTCATTTTCACAATGAATGTTTTGACTGGAACAAAATATTCTAAAGTAGTTTCTTGTTGAGAACATTTTTCACAACTACTTTTCATAGTTTGCATTTTGTACAGCAGAAAAGATAACTAATTAAATTATTTCTTTCTATGAATTCAGTGAGTTTTGAAGAGTGAAGTTTACAAAAACTGATAATTGAAGCACATCTCCCTGTTCCCTTCCCCATACCCAGATATTGGTGCTGATTCCTCCTGAAAATAGAGATGCCAAATCTGTATCTAATAGCCTAGAATAATGACAAAATGGTGAATAACGTTTTGTCAATCTTAAAAAAAAAGATTTCTTTCCCTTTAGAAATGTTGTTAAAGCATTAAAATGTAGTAAAGTGAGTAAATGATAAAGTGTATATGCATCTCTATATTTGACAATAGTAAGCAGAATATCTCTAGGAAGAGTTAAGGTAGATGTGTATTGTAATGATATATGGCTTACATAAAGACTTTGATTTCAAAGACTAGGATATGGTATTTACTAAAACTAAAGACCAAAACAGTACTGAGAACTTTTACATTTTTTAAAAGTGCAAATATCAACTGCCTATCCATGTGTAAAAATATTTTAATCTCTATACATGGCATTCAGTGTTCTGTTAAATTGTGTTATGGTTTTGTAACTTAGATAGGAATTGAGCTACTGAGGTATAACATCTTCTTGCATCTTTGAAATATTAAAAAATCTGCTTCTATAGATTTTGAGATTAAGTAGCCATTGTTTGAGGACTCTAAATAGTTGATGGAACTGGCAATATTTGTACTTTCTGCTTGCATATCCTAAATGTTATAGCCAGATTTTTTCCATTTCCTTTTCATGTATTAAGCTATAGATTCACAATGACTGTGATAGAGACATTTACAAATTATGCAATAAATAATGCAAAAGACAATTTAGCTTAATCTTCAAAGACATGTTAAAATTCAGAAGTAACTTTTTAGTATGACAATTCCTCAATAATATTAATGAATGATATAGTCCTGTATAAGGTGCCTCATCTTTTTATGTCTTATATAGAGATTAGTAAAATTGCATTACATCTGAATCAAATTGAATTACGATTACATGACAGTCCTTATGCATTTCGATATTTGAAATTGATTTGAAAACTACAAGGGGATATGATTATATTTTTAAAGAGTCTTTCAGTGAGGAATTTCTATGCCTTAATAAGTACTGTGTATCATGAACATTCCAGTCAGCCTACTGTGTCTGTTGCCCAGTGGAAATGGACAGCCAAGTCAAAATATGGAAGGTAACTAGAAACCATCAGCCACCTAAGACATGAACAGGAAGTCTTTTTTTGGTTATACAATAATGAACATGTGAGTTGCTTGGTGTTGAGATGAATAAAGATGATGGCATCTGTTGGATTTGTCAGCTTCCAGCTCTGCTGTATATTAAGCAAAAAATGAAAATAAAATGTAGAACCATATGGACCTGAGATAAAAGAGGGAAAGGCTTTTTAACTTATGTGCTTTGATTGCTTTCCTGTCTTGGTCCTCCTGGCTTGTGATGTGTTTTCAGGTGGTCCGAAACCAGTATACTGAAAGGCAGGGCATAGGGACTAAGGACACTTCATTTTTCATGGTGGTGTAGTCACTTACAAGCTTGTCAGATCATCTGTATGGACTACGTAGAGTCCTCAGTGAATAGTATTCCATTTCCATTGTTAAGGATTGTTACAGTCATCTTGTTTATCAAGCCATAGACAAATGGGAAGTGTTGTGTCATTGTATAACCTTTATCTAAGGAATATGAAAGTTGAAAAAATGGCAGACTGAGGACAGTACATTCCTGAAATGAAGTTTTAGGGCTTGAACTACAAAGCATCAAGCTTTTGGCTTTATTTTATAAAGTGTGATTTGGTCACATACAGTAATTGTAAGTGTGCGCCTCTGTACCTTTCCAATGTAAAAACATTAAAATTGTCTTAATTTATGTAATATTAGTCCCAGTTCCACTATAGTGAAACAAATTCATTGCTTTATATGAGGATGAGTTTCACTTGTGTTTATTTAACACCTATTTATTTATTTATAGTGTCAATATTATTATTTTATATTGAGTTTGATGTCATATTCAGTATGCCATTTCAAAAATTTACAACTGTTAATTCTTTTCCTGAGAAATTGCTTTTCATACTTATTATGAAAAGTAAACAAACCTGTCCTTTGGAGGGCGAATTGGAGCCTGTGTGTCCCTGTCTCCAAAGTCGGTGCTGTAACTACCAGGCTTAATGAGTATCCATGTGCTGCTGCGTAGGCTGATATAAACTTCGTAGCTCCTCTGTATGGGTTAGGAAGAATGAGTGAGAGAGAGCCAAGGCTGGTTGTGTAGTTATGGAAAGCAGAAGTCTATGACTCAGAAAGTCCCAGCAGAAACTCAGCATTGCCTCCTGAAAGCTACAAAAAGGCAGTGGCTGGGACCAACAGTGGGATTAGTCTGAGTTGAAGTTTGTCTATGCTGTCTGCCTCAAAAAAGTCCAAATCCCTAAGGACCATTTGGCCAGCTGACCATTTGTGACTCATGTAAGGCTGTGCAGGTAGGGATTGGGTGCTTTCCATACTATCTAAATCAAATGTGCCTTGTATCCGAATAGTTACTAACAACTGTATTCTGAACACTGTGGAAGAGCATTAAGAGGGGCAGTTGAGATCAGCTCCTTACCAGAATAATTTATAGGTTACTACTTGCAAGAAAATGCAACATCAGATTCTTCTCTGGCAACTGGTAATGTCCTAAATACAGAACGTTGAGTAAAAAGGATAAGAAGGTGGTCAGTAAGAGCTGTATGAATCTCTCTCTTTGCTTCCTTATGTCTTGTTAAAATGCTTTGAAGACAAATTATAACACATCAGTTGCTATAAAACTTCTTCATAGAAGCATCACTCAGTTACAGATTCTCCCAAACTTTCTGTCTATGAGCTCCAAAGAGAAGGAATTGCTGGCATGCTTCTTTTGGAACACAGGAATGCCTGCCTGAATATTATATTTGAATCCAGGACTGATTTGTACTTGATACAAAACCCTGAACTACAATACTGAAGTTGGTGAAATTAGTCAAAAAGATAGTTTCTAAATGTTATCTGGATTATTAGATATTTGTCACGCACAGAAGTGACATTGGGAGATACTTTGTTTTCTTTTCTTTCTTCTTTTCTTTTTCTTTTCTCTCCTTTTTTCTGCTGACAGAAACCTGAATGAATGTTTGAGATTCTGCTGAAGAATGGATCCTCAGTTTGCACCAGCTGCCTTTCTTTTGCACTTCAGGATTTGTTTTGTCAGGCCTTCCTTTTCCTCCACAGCCTGTGGAGAGAGAGCATAGGTAGTATAAACTCAAGGTAACTATAATGACATTGGCAACATGACACAGAAAGAGAAGATCTAAGTGCTTCTAGTTCTGTTCATTCCAAGTCAGGTGCTTTTGTATTAGCAGAGCATCAAGATGGCACATCCACAGATATTTTTTTATCTGGTGATACTGGAGCTTGTTTCTGGGACAGAATCATTTATACTTGCTTGGAGAGAGAAAAATCAGTGCCAAGTAGATCTTCCAATACAAAGCATTACGTGCTGTTAGTTTGAATGAATTTTACTTGAAGTAAGAAAGACTGACCCATTCGCTATTTTAGTTATATTAACCATTTGTTGCACCTCTGTAACTGCCACATAAATGGAATTTCAAAGACCTTAAAAACCCTACATGCTTTATATGGTAGATATTTGTGTATTGTGCTTTATAGAAGCATCTGCTCAAATGTCTCCATGAGATTCCAAATGATTGTGAGATAGCTGACTAGCTGGTTAAGTGAAATGCCTGGTTTATCAAAATCCTTTCGTTTCAGTTCCCCTCAGAGAAGGAATTTTTTGTTCATATCTGTTGTAAGCTGGATAGAGTTGGTGAAGATAAAATTATATGTCAGTTGCAGTTGAGATCCTTGAGGTCTATTTTTTGGGTTTTTTGGCCTCATTTGTAGCTAGGTTTGTTAAGAAAGAACCACTATTCAGGCTGTTTCTCTCTCATGTATGCCTGTCAGCCAAGATGCATTTTTCCTTCAATTTACTTCACTTAAACAATACACAATTTGGAATAACAATGGTAAAAAAATATAACTTCAAGAGAGTTCCTACACTTTTCTTTTGGTATTTATGTTTTCTTTAACCTTAACAAAAAAAAAAACCCTGAGTGGTGTGCTGATGAGACTGCCACACTACACAACTGCAAACCATTGGAAAAACACACTTTTACTATAAAGTGGCTTTTTAAAATTTATGTAAATTATTTGATTGTAGATGTTTGTAGAAAATTTTTGTATTTCATAATGCAAGTATTCCAGCTTCATTTACTGTGCATGTCTAAAAAGTGTGTTTTGTTTTACTTAAAATTTCCAGGTCTGGTCTTTGCCTGAATGTGACTTAAAAAATCTTGTGCAAAACATTTAATGTAGTTCTAAATGGAGAGAGGACCTTACTTTTTTCCATTAAAAGGTTTTGGACTCCTTTTCAGCACTTCCTGTAGTACTGATGACTGAGGGATGGAAACTTCAACTGAATATTAATCCTTTTTCAGAGAAAATCTTTTGTATTCCACTGAGAATAGGTATGATTTAACCAATTCATAAACGTTTAGAAATTACTTTTTTGCAAAATCACAGATTTTAGAAAGTTAGTACTTTCATAGTGCTTTTGGCAGCATTCCAAACATAGAACGAATTGTACTGAAAAATATATCACAAACTTTCAATAAAGCAGGTGAGAAGGCATGATGATATTCATTGTAGATGTTAGTCAAAATGAAGTTCCCTCTCTCCATTTGGATAACGGCTTAGCTTTGGGTTAAGGTCATTTAAAGTTAGTGGCTTTAAAACAAGACAGCTCTTCCCTTGTAAGAGTGGAAGACTTACCTAGTTTGTTATGATGTTAAAGGCTGCACACCTCTCAGGATTTATTGCATTGTTTATTTAGTTTAAAATTACTCATCTATCTGTATCTGGTCCTGTCCTACTCCTCAAAAAAATGTAGTTTTCCTCCTGGGTCCTCCTGCCTTTAAATTGTTTCAGTGTCTGTGTTTTCTTGTTTAAAATATTACATTATTAATAGCGGTCTGTTCTATCCAACAGGAAATCCTTAGTCATTCACCTCCAAACTAAGGGTATATTCAGATGGCTTGCATTTCATCATCCTGGCGGATGGTTCTGGGTTGAAGAGGTTTCTAGTCAATAGGAAATTTCTAGTCAGTTTGGAAATTCCATTTTCCTTAATAATTTTGGAATACATTTATTAGAAATACTTGTCTTTACTTGGGTTACAGCAGAAGGTGATTCTTCCTTTTTCATGACATTGTAAACCTTTTAACAGATTTTCATTGGCCTCAAGTAAGACCAGAATTACCCTGTCCGGTATTAATGATGTTCCTCCAGAAACAAACATTGTAGTAAGATAATGGACAAAAATATTAAATTGGGTCTTAATGTAAAGGTTGGTCATATGAAGGAGTTTACGTCACTATTTTATTTTAGTATGGAACTTTTTTCAAGCAGCTTTATAAAAATTGAACAGGAATTTTGCATTTTGGGATAAAAGTTAGAAATCAAACGTCATTGTGTGGATCAGCCAGACTGGTTCAGGGAATGCTTCTGATCCATTTCTTCCTCATTTCAGAGAGTTCATGTAATGAATTTCTCTGAACTAGTTAGGAGCTAGTTCTTTTTTTCTTTTCCCCCTTTTCCCCCCTGTAAAGTAAATTCACTTTACTTTATATCAGTATGTGTGTGATAGAAGGTCTGACTCTGAATAGAAAATAGAACAGTGAAGATTTTTAGATACTTATAATATGACTTTGCAAATAAGGTGGCGAATAATGCTTTATTTCCTCTACTAGTTGTATTTTAATAACTACTTGATTCAATTTGTCTGACATGCAACAGAATGTTTCTTATTTTCAAGCTCTTATTCCCTGGAAAAGTGAGAAAGTAACTGCAAGTCTAGCAGCCTTCATGGTTAGCCTGTTGTCCACCCATTATGACATGGCCATGATAAACATGGGATTCCAGATCCTTTTTGACAATTTTCATCCATATATGTGATTTTTAACTTAGTGAAACATGAATAAATTCAGATTATGAAGGATTTTAAGCCACTAACTTCCAACATGCCAGTAACATAATGGCAGTTTCTTTGCTTTATTTGTAACAGACATTTTCATTTAACACAAATGAGACTGTTGACTGAAGAGCTTGTCTGTTTGGAAATGTGTTGGATAGATAATTGTTTTTTCAGTAAATGAGGGGGGAAATTGTGAAGGTTGAAAGAGTTATAAAAGGCTGAGTAGTTCACTCTTTTCTTTGCATTTCATGTTATGTGCAACTTTGTGAAATTTAGGGAAGAGACTTCTGAAACCAGTGTCTCCTAGAATGGGCAAACCAACTCAAAAAAAAAAAAAAAAAAAAGACTGGGAAATAAAAATAATGACAGAATTATTTTTAAAAATGCCCAAAGCTGTGGCTCATTCTCTTACTTACCCTGTTTCACTGTGATGGTAATATTTAAGAGAAGCTCACAGAGAATGTTTGACTAGGTCTGCTGTATAAACTGGAAGTACAGAAATTTCCAGAAGCAAAATTAACAGCATTCTTGAAACGCATACTCTCTGGATAACTTCCAGATGTAAGATGCTATGTTAGTTAATGTGCCTAGTTTGCAAGACATAAAAATTACACTCCATGAAAAAGTGAACTTGATTTTGCAATACGTGGAATAT
The DNA here is from genome assembly GCA_035590215.1 of Microhierax caerulescens. NCBI lineage: Eukaryota > Metazoa > Chordata > Aves > Falconiformes > Falconidae > Microhierax > Microhierax caerulescens. The sequence continues at coordinate 71,712,385 of JAVJGJ010000001.1, forward strand.
ATGTGATTTGCCAGTTGCTTCTCACATTTTCTAATGTGGTATTGATTAATATTTTATTTAAATATCTGTATTGTGCTTAGAGCTTTTTGAGTAATGTAAATGGTAGCAAACAAGTAAATACAATTTTTTTAAAAAAACACAATTTAATCTGAGGGAATAATGCTGAAATGTCACACTAGAGTACAGCAATTAATAGACTTTTTGGTTTAAGTTATGTTGTTGGGTAGTGTATTCTGAACAAAGAAATTTTAAATTCTCATACATGAAAGATTTTTCATGGAATTTTAGAGGACATGCTCATCTGGTGAAAATGTTTTTGTTTATCCATTTACAAGATATTCTGTATATAAATAATGATCTCCCTCATTTTACCAGCATGCTGCAACAAATGTTTATCTAAAGGGAAATAGTATTTCCTCAAGCAGGGGTCTATGCCTGTTGCTTTGTTAGCATCTGTGTTCTGGGTTGAAAGCTTGACTGAATGAATATACCTTTGGCTCATATTAAGAGTAGAGCATGTTGTCTTGGCGTAATGCAGTGCTGTATTAGATATCTCAGCTCTGGGCAAACTACATGGAACAGGTCAACACTATGCAGAGATTCTGGCTCAGGTGCCAAAAGTCTTGCTTGTTACAGATTTTCATTACTTTGTGTGCAGATGTGAGTAAACTGTTTCCGAGTCTGGAGTTATATTGTATGGTACTTAACTGGGAATCTGTTTACTATGCTCCACTGCTTGGTGCATATTGTACTTCTTCAAAGGGAAAGAGCTCATACTTTGTGGATAGTGAAATTGTGTGGTGCAGTCAGCATGTTGGGGGTATGAGTGCCATTGAGAAGGGCTGTGACAGGGTGACAGAGATGATGGCAACCTCATGAAGGTCTGCAAAGGCAAATACAAAGTCCTGCAGCTGGGATGAACTAACTCCATGTGACTGTGGAGTTGAGCTTGGCTGGCTAGAAAGCAGCTTTGCAGAGAAGAATGTTGCTTGTCCAGATGGGCAAGTTTATTGGCATGCCCTTGAGTAATGACATGACTAATTGTGTACTGGTCTATGTTAATAAGTATGTAGCAATGTCCCTCCATTCAGTTCTTGCAGCAGTGCATCTGGAGTATTTTGTCTGGTGTTGAGATTCCCAGTATAAGTGAAATATCAATGTATTGAAGAGAGACCAGCAGGACACCAGCAAGATGGTTATGGGAGAGGAGCATGTGGTGCCTGAGAGGTGGCTGGCAGAGTAGAGTAACTAGACTGGATGGAGAAGGATAAAGGGGCATCTTCTTGCAGTACTGCACTATTTAAAGGGAGGGAGGGCTGTTGGAACATGGAGCCAGACTTCACAGAGGGACATAGACTCAAATTGCAGGAAGGGAAATACTGCTTAGATGTAAGGACAAAATTCATCACTACGACAGTGTTGCAGCATTGGAGCAGGCTGGTCAGAAAAGCAGTGGAACCTCCACCCTTGAAGATTTCAGACCTTGATATGACCCTGAGCACTGTGATCTAACTGGGAGAGCAGCTCTGCTTTGGTTCAGAGGTGGGAACAGATAATTTTAGGAGGTCCATTCCAACCTAAATTATTCCATTTGAAGACTGCTTCCCAAGGTAAAAAAGATTTTTGTTTGGTATGCAGCTCCTGGATGTTCATCTGATGCTTGTTTTGTGCTTTACCCGCTGGGGTGATATGTTTAAGCTGCCCAAGACCTGCTTAGAGTCCAGGTACCAAGGCCAGGCAGTAAATTAATCTACCTTTTCTCTTGAGTTCTAATTTTGGAACTGATCTAGGAAATTACCATTTGCCTCTCCAGAAACAAGTGATAATTTGAGCTTAAAACACACAAATATATATAGACTATGTAAAAGATGGCAGAGCAATCATGTTCCTTTAAGCAGCAAAAGAAATATAAAACTGGGTGTGGAAAAATATATTAAAAAAATATTCAGTTTTTGAACACTCCTGCGTATTCTTTGCTCTCATATCAGAGGCTTCCTTAGAGGCTTTCCTTTCCATATTTATTTATTTATTTATTTATCTGAAATGGAGAATCTTTCCTTTTGCTGCTGTCATATTTTTGGCTGAAGCGTTTCCTTACTTCTGTTCTGTCAACACTTGATTTTTCTCTACTTGTCTTTTTGAATTGTAAAATCTGGCTCTGGCACTTTGACCTGCTTTTGGAATTGCAGTTTTTAAATTTGTCTAAGGTGATACTGAAAGAGTTTAAGGTGCTAATGGTCTTTTACTTGTCAATAGAGGTTGTGTATTATGTAGTCAGCTGAAAATTTAGTTTATTTCATTGTTTTGTTTCTACCTGTTTCATTTCCCATATATTAGACTCTCCATGGTCACAGGATTGCTAGTACTAGTAAAGGGAATAGGTAGGAACAAGTATATGATTGGGGAGGGATGTGAGGGAAGAACAGATGTCTTTATACAAGAGATGTAAACAGCCTCCACCATGGGTAATGCTCAAAAAAGTGTTTGATCTAGGATGTGATTGCTGCTGCTGTTCTCATGAGAGAATGCTTTATGCAGCTGCTAATTTTTTTCAGAATCACTCAGGATGGAAGACATGTCTGGAGATATCTAGCACATCTCTGCTCAAACCTGGGTCAGCTTTATTAGGTTGTTCAGGGTCATCTCCACTTGGGTGTTGAGTATCTCCAGGGATGGTGGAAACTTCACAACTACTTTGGGCCATCTGTGTTTGATCACCCTCACAGTAAAAAAAAAAACAAAACCAACCAAGCAAGCAACCAAAAACCAACCAAAAACCCCTCCAAAACACCCACCCACCCTTTCTTATGTTTAAATGGAATTTCCTATATTTTAATATATGTCTATTGCCTCCTGTCCTGTAACTTGATATGACTTATAGAAGTCTGGCATGATCCTCTTTACTCTCCCGTACCAGATATGTATATACTATGATAAGATCCCCTTGAGTCTTTTCTTTATTTTGAACAACTCCAGCTCTCTTCTCATATGACAGGTGCTTCAGTCCCTTAATCCAGTCCCAACTCTTCTTTCTGCTGAGCTGCTTTTCAGCCAGTTAGCCCCCAGTCTGTACTGGTGCATGAAGTTATTCCTCCCCATGTGCAGGACTTTGCATTTCCCGTTGCTGAACTTCAGTAGGTTCCTGTCAGCACTTTTCTCCAGTCTGTCCAGGTCCTTCTGAACGGCAGCATGGGTGTCAGGTGCATCAACCAATCCTCCCGATGTTGTGCCATCTGCAGACTTTCTGAAGGTACATTCTGTCCCATCTTCCATGTTGTTAATGGAAGATGTTAAACAGTATTGGTCCTGTATTGACCCTGGGGAACCACACTGGTGACCAGCCTCCAACCAGGCTTTGTGATGCTGATCACAACCCTTTGAGCCTGGCAGTTTAGCCCGTTGTAAATCTTTAAATGCCAATCTATTAATAGATGTGAAAGCATTAATAACTGCCTTTGTAACGTAAAAGAAGTAAGTCTGCTAATATACTTGTTCACAAAGATCATTTGGCAAGTGTCTCACTGGAATCCACTTACTGATATAAAAATTATACATGCTTTATGTGAAAATATTGGTGGGAATTTCTTCTGCCTTGCAGGTTTGTTGAGGAGTTGGCAATGTGCAATAGGTATGCCATTTATGTTTTGCGTCCTTTTATTATCTTTGATTGATCTGTAACATGAAACACTCAGGTGCTGAAATATTTGAGCTGTGAGACAACGGTCATCTAGTCAGAGAGAGTTCTGTCATTTCAGAGCATATGTGCTTTCACAAAGGATATATGTGGACAGAGAATTATTGTACACACAGTAAATTTCTAATTTATTCCTGTATATTTAGTAAAAATACATGGTTTTCTTTGTGAGTGTGCAATAAGCAGTGTTAGATAATAACAGCATCATAACACCTGGGACATGCAGGTAGAGGAAGGTAGCTTTTCTTCTTTGAAGCTATACAGAGGTTCTGCAGCTGAAGAGCCCAGATTAAAGTTGCTTAATGTGTTTGTCTCTTCCCTTTGGTTGTTGTTCAAAATTGTTATCTTCTGGATCATAGCAGTGATTACTGTGGAATCTGTAATGTCAGAAACATGGAATTATGCCTTTGTGTAGAGTAGGGGCCAATATAAATCTAAAAAGGAAGATTTTATTTATAAAATAAATAATTTTTATTTATAAAAAATAAAAAAAAAATATGGTACAAATACAACAAAAGGAAATAAAAATGCAAAATCAAAAAGTTGCAATTAAATGCAAGTTTTAATGTCCAGAGGGAGACTCTGGCTATAAACTGTTAATTTTGGTATACAAAACTTCAAATATCAGTCTAGACTTATTACCATAATTTTTCATACTTACGTTACTTTGATGTAGATTAAATTATTAATACTGGAGCAAAGCACTAAGGGTTTAAAATGATGAAACAGTAAATGCTTTTAGCTTTATTGAAATTATTAAGCTTGAATTAAACAGGTTCATCTTGTAAAATAAATATAACTCCCAAATTAAAATAAAATGAGCTGTTCAGTTAAGGGCTATGAAATAAACAAAGTATATTTACTTCCTTATTGTATACAATTTTTACAACTTCTAAAAATAGTGAATTTAGAAAAGTAAGGATGATCCTACTGCCAGTCATTCACAACACGTCTATGCAGGCTACTCCAGGAGAAAGAGTGTTGGGCCTCTGTGGTTTGCCCAGATGCTCTTTGAAGAACACTCTGCAAATGGTGTGTGCACACAGTGTATATCTCCCTGCCCCTATATGCAGGTGTGTTTCAGAAAGTACACGAACGCAGCCCCTTAAAATCTTGCCAGTAATAGTGCTAAAATCTGGCATTGCATTAAGCACAAAGGTCTTGCTCCTCACAGCATTACTAGGTTATTCTGATACTATGTAAAAGCACGAATGAATGGCCAAGCTTGTTTGCCTGGTTTCTTTATTTCAAAAGTGTATATCAAGGCATAAACTCTGCCTAGTACTAGCGTATATGTACAGATTTCACTATGCTTACTCATTCTGAGTCCCGGGTTAGGTATTTTATTAGGCATAACTAGAAAAGAGAAACCCTTACTGGTCAGGTCTATGGATCTTTGTCTCATCTGTGAAACCATATTGTCTTCTAGGCCACTGCAAAATGTATTTTCTGTTATAGGCTTGCCCACCATAGTTCAAGATGCACAGTTGTGTTCTGTTCTGTTCCTAGGGATTTCCCTTTGCCTGCAATTGATTGCTTTAAACTCTGCCCCAAGGGAGATATTTACCAGACTCCCTCATCTCCTACTGTTGCAGTCTGCCTCACCACACAGCTAAAATAAAATAACTGAGACTGGGTAACTGCCTGTATAAAGCCTCTGGATATTTTCCATTACTTAGTCATATCACTTCCCTGAGACCCTCCCTAAAAGGAGGTCAGTGGCTCTCCAGAGTCGTCCTTGTCTTGAAAACGGTCCTTTACACTTTTTCTCTCATCTTACTAGTTATTTTTTGAAAAGTTTTGACAAGCCTAAATGAATCAAATATTTTGGTTTATAAGATGTATGAACTGGAAATAGATGCTAAGAACCAAGTATGGATCCATAGTGTTCATTTTGGTCTCTGTTCCTGGTATCATGAAAGTTAGGAGCTTGAAACTTCTCTTGTTCTTTAATGACACGTCCTCTTCTGTCAGTTTATTGATAATAGTTAAGCTAAGTTTACACCAGGATAATGTGCATTTTATATTTTTCTGCTTCTCTGGGTAGATTTTCTTTTGTATACTTTTCCCAGTAATTATTTAGGAAAACGGGAGTATGAGCTTAGCAGTTTTCATTATGTAAAGTAGTATCAAGTAAGTCCAGTGATAGTGAGTCTTCAGTTACTGTATTGAATTTTCTTTCATAGCTTTGTAAATGATTTTACATCAGTTTACATCAGTGATTTGAAAGTCACTGCATTAGGAATCATCATAAGTCTATATCAGGATGGATTTATCATGAGTATTTTATCTTTTATTCTATATTTTATACATGTCTTTTACAGCACAAAATATATGAAAGATACTGAGTGAGACAGAGAGAAAATGAAGTACTGCACAACACCGAAGTCTTTCTTTGTCACAGAGAAAAAAACTGAATCTTCATGAAAATATCTTTGTTTCTAGACATAATCCTAGAATAAATTACTTTAGGTAACAAATAAAATGTATGTTTAAAATTAATTGAACATACCATATGGAGGTAGTTTTGTCCACATTTTTCAATGACTACAAGCAGTACCTTTGATATAAAAGTCAGTGTTCTGTAAGAACTAATTATTTCTTCTCTTTGCTTGTTGGACTGATTTTAAAACAGTTCAGTTCTTTGATTATTCCATTGTGTGCATCCTGAAGTTTTTACTAGGATTTTTGTTAAGCTAATGAGTCTTTTCTTACGGAAAACTCTTTTTGTACTAAATTATAGTCTTATTCTAAATCGTGGTGTTTTCCCTCTTCTGATATTCTGTATTTCACTCCTGGAAAAAAATATTAATCTGTTCAGTTGGACTCAGTGTGTTTAAAACACTTTGAAACCACTTTCAGTATTAAAATCAATTAACTGTTAACATAGTGTATTCTCAGAATTAGTTATAATGCCATAGATCAAAATTACCTTGATTCCTTTATAGGTTTTGTTCTTCCATTTTTCATACGTTAGTGTGATTGATAAAGAAAAAGCCTGGATCTGCCATCTTAATTTTTGTGTAGGAATTAAAGGTTTCTTGTTTATACTGATGCTTATATCCTTAGGAGATTTCTGAATCCAACAACTATTCAGTTCCCTTTAACTACAAACCCATTTATAATGTCTGTTGCTAGACTTTTGTATTTTTATAGGGTCTATGCCAAGTGAGAAAAACCAATGTAAAAGTAAGAACTATTCAAATATGTACAAAATTATTTGCTCCTTAAAAAAGCAGTTCTAAGTGCAAAATTTATTAAGGGATAATCAGTCATACAAAAAGAAGTCAGAGAGAATGTGCTATTTCATCATTCAGATTGTGACGTCTTAAATTTTTTAGATGAAATCTAAATCTGGAAAAAGCTGTATTGTTAATTGCAAAAAAGGGACTGCAGGTGTTAACAGAAAAGCTTTACATCTATAATTTACACTTAATCTAAACCTCTGTACTAAATTTGCTTGAAATAATAACATCCTTGCTGGAAAAATAGTTTTTACTTTTAACATAGTTTAAGGGTTTTAGCTAAGTTTGTGTGCTTGTTCTGTGCCAACGTGCTCCCTCTACTTCCTGCATATGTTTCCTTCAATTTAAACACAAGAAATAACATTAGTCTTAAAATACATTTCTGCTGTGATCGTGAATGTTGGTAGCCAGATAGCAGAGACAGAGGCTCCTAGTCCCTCACTGTAGTAAAGGATATACTGTGAATTCACTCCTTACTAGAGAAAAATCAAGAAAGCAGAGAGGTTTTATGAATTCCTAGCTACAGGAATAATTCCAATTGGAGTGTTCACTTACCAGACATCAAATAATTCAACCATAAAACATGAAGCTATAGGAAACAGAATATCATTCAATCTGTTACTTATGGAACAATTTGTCTTTGTAATATATTGAAATAATTTGTACATGAAGTACTAAAATATGAAATTGAAGAATATAAATTAGAAGTGAAAGGGAAAATGAAAGAGGGGGAAAATTATTCAAAATCATGCAGAAATGGAATGTATCTGTAAGAATTATGTTTGCTTTCAAAAAGTTTTATTTGTTTTTGAATTATTACTTATTCATAGCTTTCAGTATAAATGAAAATGGATCTCAGGTTATGGGACTGTTCTCCAAGAGCAGGAAATCATAAATATTGCATTCCAAGTTCTGTGTATTTAAATATTCTCAACTCTTCCTTTTGATAAGAAATTATGTTCTGCTCCTGTTTTCAGTAGCATTGCATCTACTGAATATCCTGAACATTTACTGTTGCAGTGTAGTTTGGAGTACTTCGAAAGCATAACATTTTGAGGTGAATCCACTGATTACTCCTAGTTTCTTCACTTTGGTTCAGAGAACAGTATATTTTCGGGGTGCTTGAATACTTTGCATACTTTTGGAAACAAACCAAACCAAAAAACAATCCCTGCCGCCCCCCCCCCCCCCCCCAATTAACTGCAAGCATTTTCTAGGTAATGATGGACAACCTGTTCACAGGACTGGGTTAGAGTTCAACTGTGATAAGTCTTAAAAGGTAGGTCCTTCTTTGTGGTACTTCAGCAATTTCTTTTCATAGTAGAAATGTTTCTGAAACATTTCTGCATCCATAAGTAAGCATCTAGATGGGTCTGCTACTTTATCTGTCATTAAGGAGTTGTAAAAGAAAATTAGCAGAGCTTTTTTTCTGAGGCTGTAAAAAATAGTGGAAGTGAATATTGATTCACCATCCAATAGAAGATAGAGGAAGGTTGGTGGACATTTTTTGCAGCAGTGGATTGAAACGAGAGGGAGCAGTAAGTGGACAAGAGGGATTAGTGCTTCTGCACCTTGAAAGACTGTTACAGGTTTTCTCTGTGACTATCTGGACAGGTTCTGTGTCTTGCTGCTTTTAACAAGAGTGGCTTTCTAGTAATAACTGTAGGAGTCTGCTTGGTAAAAGTCATATAAACTCAGCCCAGCTAAATTACTTTGGAAGTTCCTCAAGTCAAGGGTACTCTAGGAAGTTATATCTTCTGATACACAGAGCCATGACTGTGTAGAGGTGTTGATGGCTGGTTTGCTGGAGCTGAAGGTGTAGTATAAGTGGGTCAAGGACAGCCTGGGTGTAGGTTGTAAGAAGCTAGGGATGAGAAAGAACCAGTGAAATACCAGTACTAGAATTGAAGGAGGATCTACTTCTTCAGGTTCAGGTTCAGATCCTCAGATGTGCTGCATGGGTCAGGGGCAAATACTGTTTTCTCTACTGAGTCCCTGCCCCAAACCGCATTTTAGTGGATTGGAGCCGCACGTGCAACTCCACAGCTGCAACGAACTGCAGTGGAAGAAGAGGAGCTTGTAAACTCAGCCCAGTGCTGTGTCTCCTGGCTCCCAGCTGATGACTAAGAGAATATGGGTTACTGAGTTATCAATAGCTAAACAGCAGAGAAATGTTCCTGCACTGTTAACACTAGGCTGGAGTATTGACTGGTTCAGAAGGCAGCCTTGCATGTAAAACTATCAGAACTGTCACTGCAGATGCTAACTGGAAATCCTTCATTCAAATATTGACTGTGTCCTTTCCTATTTACTTGATAAAGGCTAATTAGATCACAGCATGCAATGATACAGCTGTAGTGTGCTCTGTTCTTTGTACGTTGTTTAATCCTCAGTCAAGTAATAAATTAAGAATAAAAAGGAGTAAAATCTTTACATTGGGGAAGATATATTACCAAATGAATGAAAATAAACAATTTACCTGTTTCTTTCAGATGAGGAAGCTTTTCTCTACCTTTTCCAAATTTTGAGATTTTAGGAGCCTCTAGAGTTAAGTAAACAAAATGTAGGTAACAACTGTGATGCTAATCTTGTAAGAACAGCCTTGTCGAGTTGTCCCCAAAGAGGTATAAAAGCGATCAGTTGATGATAAAACATTTTGAAATAATGAGGCTTTTGAGTGTAATCATGTAATCAGGAATTCTAAGAGTTGCTGGCTGTTAAAGTGCCAGTAATGTATTATAGAATGAACTAATTCAACAGGACAAATAAAGCTGAAGATTCATAATGGGATTGTTATTGTAGTCTATTGTCTAATATTTATGAAGATAATTCAGCGCGCGCTTAAGCTCTTCAAAGTGCATTTGTACTTCTAAAATAGCTGCAATGTCAACAATTTGTTTAAAAATCTTGAATTTTTATTGTGGATCATATCAAGGCAGTGTTATTTACTTAATATGTATATCTAGCACATTTTGGGCTGTGAAAGCATTGTTTTTTATCTCTATGGTATTACAGAAATCACAATTTTCAGATCATAAGTTGCTACATTGAGTCTTACAAGTTGTTGTCTTGAGTTTTAGAATATATTTCTTGAGAGACTGTTGGAATCTGCTTCAACTGTTTTCACTGTTAATTAGCTTAACGGACAAAAAATGGTGGCTGATTGTCCCTTTTGTGTGAAACCAAGCAGTGCTGAGAAAGGATTGCCCTTGATCATTGGTGTTGACAGAAATTTAATGGAGCAGAGCTTCACCCACACTGTTCCGCAGATCTTCAGCTGCCATCTTCTTCCTTTTGCATCATATTTAGTAGCACTGAAAAGAGTTTTAAGGTTATTTCAAGGCATAAGGGAGAAAACAGGTAAAGAAGGAGTAAAGACCCTTCACAAAACCTTGCAGAAAGAACTAAACTCGCATTTTTTTTAGGATTTTGAAAATCATAGTATCAGAGAAAAACTGAAGTTGGAAAGGACCCTCTAAGGTCATCTATTCCAACCTCTGAAACAAAGCCTTCACAGTTAGACTGACTTGCACAAGATTCCATTAGGTTCTGAAAATCTGTCCTTTTTCTGGTGCAGCTGAATATATAGTTAATCTTCATTGCTCTTGATAAAAAATATTTTCTAGCCACCTTGAAATTCACTGCTGGGGTGATAGTCTCTGGTTTTAGAGATTCACATGCATCCATGAATCATATAGGTGTTAATGACTCTAAGAGTCTTCTAAGAAAGGTGCCATTGTGGAGAGGAGTGAAGAAGTGTTTAGGAAATAAGAACATGTGGACTCTAATTAGCCAGAGAGGTGTTAACAAACGCACAACGGTTTGTGGGTGTAGGGGGACACTCTTTATGGGAAAACATAGGCAAAATTATGGTGGTTTTGTTAAAGTGAGTGGAATAGCATCACAGGGACAATTTTGACAGTGAAATAATGTGTTTTTTAAAAGTTTTGCAATATTATCCCATTCTTTAGAGACCAGTGACTGTTAAGATGGCTATTAAACTACAGTATCATCTTAAAATTAAATTACAGGAGAACATCTAAAATATAAAAGATAAATTTGGATCAGTGAAAATAATACAAATAAAATCAAATACAATGACAGGGTCAATGTAAATTACAGACATGTTTTAGGTACAATGTATCAGATATGTGATTTAAACAAATCATGAGTCATATGCAGATGGATACTTCTCATTCGAACCTTGTATCATGCAAATACTATATATTTACTGCATCTTCATTTTATATTGAGCATATCACTGTTTCCTGGTTTGCTGCTTCTTAATGAAACACTTTTGGAGCCATTAGCATGGTAGTGACTTGGCATAACTACATGCGGTCAATTTTTAGGTATTAAAAATTGATTTCTAGAATGTACTGTGCAATGTCATGTAAGCATGCATTATGTGTGATTCTGAATCTATAGCATTTTTCTTTTCCATGTGTTCTGCAGAAATAAGAGGGATGGCAAATATGAATTTATTTGCTGGAAGTTATCTCCTAATCCTGTTTAAATCTGTGATAACAGAAATAAAAAACAGAGTAAGATCATAAATTTAAATATTTCTCATACCAGAAAAAGTTAATGCTCACACTCTTAGCACATCAATGATTTGGTCTCCTGTGTTCTTTCCCCCCTGACATAAATCACTAATCATTTCCTTAGTGGCTTTTATGGGGTTTGTATTTTGTTTTTCTTTCCTTTATTTTTATTTGGGGTCCTCTTTCTTCCAGTTTTGTACTTTACAGTGACTGTATGATTGATAGGTATATCTTGTTATTCTTCTCTCAGGCTGGGCTTAAGTTTATCACCCCTGGGTGACAAATGCCACAGCTGCTTTTGGAAAAATGGTAAAATGTTTTATCTGACATTATTTGGAAGACCAAGAAATGCAAAAGAGCTCTGTTGATATGAAAAGATGGCTGCTGCTTGTACTAATTCAGAGTAGTTCTTTTGTGCTTATTTTTTTTTTTTCCAAAGCTGCTGTTCAGTGTTGTTGCTTCTGCTGCCTTTGCTGAAGCCACAGCCACCACTGGTGTTGGTCTGCTTGAGTGTAGGAAGGCTCTGCAGAGGGACCTGGACAGGCTGGGTTGCTGGGGCCAAGGCCAATTGTATGAGGTTCAAGAAGGAGAAG
>JAVJGJ010000001.1:71724575-71744526 GCA_035590215.1 Microhierax caerulescens
GCCAGCCGTGTGCCCAGGTGGCCAAGAAGGCCAAGAGCAGCCTGGCTTGTGTCAGAAAGAGTGTGGCCAGCAGGACAGGGGAAGTGACTGTCCCCCCGTACTGAGCACTGGTGAGGCTGCACCTCAAATCCTTTCAGTTTTGGGCCCCTCAGTTCAGGAGGGATGTTGAGGTGCTGGAGCGTGTCCAGAGAAGGGCAACGAAGCTGGTGAAGGGTCTGGAGCACAGGTGTTGTAAGGAGCAGCTGAGGGAACTGTGGCTGTTGACCCTGAAGATGAGGAGACTCAGGGGGGACCTTACTGCTACCTACAACTACCTGAAAGGAGGTTGTAGACAAATGGGGGCAGGTCTCTTCTCCCAAGTAACAAGCAACAGGACAAGAGGAAATGGTCTCGAGTTGCACCAGGGGAGGTTTAGAGTGGATATTAGGAAAAACTTCTTCAATGAAAAGGGTGGCCAAGCACTGGAAGAGGCTGCCCAGGGAGGTGGTGGCACCACCATCCTTGGAGGTATTTAAAAAATGTGTAGATGTGGTGCTGAGGGACATGGTTTAGTGGTGGACTTGGCAGTCCTGGATTAACGGTTGGTCTTGATGATCTCAAAGTTCTTTTTTAGCCTAAATGATTCTAGAAATCTGTGTCTATTTATTGAAGCAAACTTGCATTTAAGCAGGTACTTTAAATCTCACATGAAGATCAAAGTCTCACTAAGAATCGTCACGTTACGTGTAAATACTATTTAGTAAACAGGATATGCTTCCATGAGAAAGGACTTGAGGGGGAAATTGGGGTGGAAAATGAATGTGACTAGGGGCAGTTTCAGCAGTTCTGAAGATCTTTAAGATGGAAGGTGTTTTGCTTCTTACTGGCTCTAAGAGTATGTCTTAAGGGATCCATTTTTTCCCTATTGACATTCATGGGCGCTTTATCCCATAATTGATTATACTGTGGTCTTTCTTTGGCATATTTAATATTGCATGAATTAGGTAGAATTTTTTCTTTGCCCATTGCTGAGTAAAAATAGCAGAAGAAATCACAAACTAAATTAAACCTATAAACTTCATGATGGTCAGCTGATATAGTTATGTGAGATCTGCAGCTGTACTGAGATATATATATGAATTTTGGTGATATCAATTTTAAATTGATTTTTTTTTTCATTTCATATTTATAATGTCAGTTTTCTACAGACACCTGATACTAAGCAAAGGAAATTACAAACTTAATGGACAGATGAATTTAGGAAAAGGAGTATAATGTGTGGGTCTCAAAGCAAGGAAATGACTTTATTTTGTTGAAAGGTATTAATAGGGTTTTTAAAAGACAAATCACAAAGATAAAAAAATTGTAAAAATCTGACCCCACCAAATAAACTATGTAATGCAGTATACAGCTCCTTCAGTTGTAGTATGTGGTTCTCAACTTACAGTGTGGATAAAAGTTAAGTTAAACATAACTCCCTATTTATTTTAAGATTATTTTAATTTCTCACTTGATTGTGTTATATTTTTTTAATATCTGAAATCAAATGAAGTATAAAACATTGTTTTTCTTTGGATAGGGAGGGGGAAAAGAGAAAACCTTTGGACAGTGCTTCAAGCAATTTGTTTTTTTCCCTGAAGCAATATTTCATTTTTATGATAAAAATACTTATACCTGTAAATGATAACATCATTCCATTTTCCAAACATAATACTAATGAGTTTGTATTAACAATATACTGTTATAATAGCATTTCTGTTTACAGCAAAATTCTCTTAGTTGTTTAGAAATTCTCCTGATTTAAAAAGTGGCAGAGTGCTATGCATAATGATGTATGAACTATTTTCTGGTGGTAGGAGGCAATGGATTTGCAGTGATTGATCACAGGAACATTTCTGTGGTTAACCTGTAAGGTGTGCTTAGTCTCTGGCTGAACCAAAGCCTTTCCCAGAGGCAGATACCTTTGAAAAATGACACTCTGCAAGAAGAAGCTGACCTGAGTTTCAGTTTTGGGAGGCATAGAGGGTGAGTTAAGGATGTACGACAGGAGATCCAGAGTGGAAGAAAATACAACTTGTCCCAAGGCAATTGCTGATATATACAGTTGTTACTGTGACCCCTTGCAAAGTACTGGTGAACTCTGCTGCTGCTACTAATGATAATTGGGCACATTTGTTGGCAACAGTTTCCCTCTAAGGGTGTATGCCTAGCTAAAGTCACATCAATTTCAAGTTTTGAGTGTGTAATGCTATAATCAGAATGGATATGACAAATCCCTTTGAATAAAACCTTTAAGTTTCTAAAATCTGGATAAGAGTTATTCTGAATTGAGTACCACTAAAAAGAATGATGGGCCACCACCTATGAAAAACCTCATTGATGAGGGGCTACTAATTATGCTGTCTCGAGTTTTCAGTTAGCAGCTTTGGTATTTGTAAGGAAATCAGATGGAATGTTAAGATTGATCTCCATTTATGAAGGTAGTTGTAACTTCTGAAAATGTAAACTTAAAATGTTGTCAACAGCAGAGACCCAAATAAGGGACAAAAGTGTTCAGATGATGTAAAGTGATGTGAGATTAATTTCTTTATTAATTCTGTTAGTTGACTTCATACTTCTATGTTTCTTTCAAAAGGAGGTCTTATAAAAAATAATTCATATGAAAGGAAATTTAAAAACCCTGCATTTGTCTGAAATGTAGGTTTCTTTGGAACTGAAATGAAGTGTCGTAGTACTTAGGAGGTATTCTTGGCTTGTTTAGCTTTTTTTATATGGTTGGTTCATAATGATCATAACAGTGTTATCATTAAGTGTATTAAAAAGAAACTGTAAAGCCTAAAGATTAGATTTCATCTGTAACAGCTTTTGAGCTATACTGAAGTTGGAAATGTTTTTCCTTAAGGCTTTGAACATGTCAGTGAAAACAATTTATACTTTAAATTAAAAGGAACAGAGAAGGCGAGAATTAAGAAGTCCAATAAAGGAAATGAAGATCCTTAATTTCACAGAGCTGAAGCCAAAGAATAGATATTAATGAGCAGGTTTGTGGGGGTCAATTAATTTGATTCAATCAACTCTAAAATGATTAATGAGATAGTGTTAAAGACTGCTGAAGAGACTTTAAAAAAACCAGCATCAGAATGGGACAGATCATAAAATACCAGCATAGCATGAATGTGTAGTACCTGTTTTCCCAAAGGGATTCTTCAGAGAGTTACTCATCAGTAAATATAATTTAAATATCTTCTAAAATATTGCTAGAGTAATAGGGCAGTCATTTTTAAGAATATAAAAATGTATGCTAATGTATTAATAATGGGCGTTAAACAAGAGGAAATTGTTCCAATTTATAGTGTCTGGCATTAAAATACTGGGTTTTACCTGCAATTAATGTTACTGCAGTATTTATGGCCCACCTTATATTCAGCAGCAGGAATGCAACAACGTTAGTTTCTTGTATATGGTAAAGATCAATATTTAAATGCTGTACTTTGTGATTTAATTTAATTTTTAATAGGTAGAAAATGGAAAAGATTTCCACATCTTATCCTGGCTTTAGGAAGACATTAAAATAGTTCTAATGATATTCCCAGAGTTACACTGTAGAAATGTAGCTTAGATGTGCATGGTACAAATTAAAGTGCAAATTGCTAGAATAGACAGAAAATACTGCTATTGGTTTATTGCCAAATCTGAAGGATTGAGAATAATTGTGGAATAATCTGCTAAAACTCTAAAGCTCAGATTTCCACCTGATCTCCTTTTCCTCAGTTATTTTTCTTTCAGTATTTTCTTCTCCAGAAGTACTCTCATTTCCCTTCTGGCAGGATCAGGAAGAAGTCAGATCAAAAGCTGCCTTTTCTAGTGTTCAGATACTGAGAACTCCTCAATTTGAACAATCTGGCCAGTAATGAATTATTGACATTACTGAAATCAAAGACAAAACCACAGTTTCTTTCACTGGTAGCTGTTAGCACAAAGTTCTTTATACTGAAATATCTGGCCTGTGTTACTCTTTTCATAACAGTTGTGGCAAACAAAAAATGCTCTAATTATGGTTATAATTCACATGGCATAAGCATTTGTACTTCTGTAGGATGTTCTTGAAATTTATCCTGATATCAATGATTTTTTTGAAGTTTGGTGAATGGGCACTCTCAGTAAAAGTATGACAGTTCTTTTCCACCAACTTTGACATATTTCAGACACCTTGGGCATTAAGAAATTTTAAAAGACATACCAGTTTGAAAGATTCAAACTTGCAATAGCTGTCATATTTGAATGAAATAGAAAATGAACATTGAAGAGCCTATGCTGTATGATACTTCCTACCAAATTTTTAGTGCACTTCTCAATATATAGTATATTCTGTGCAAGTGATATCTGGAGACCTAAACAGTAAAACCAGTGTTGACCAATTGTTCTTTATTGATGCTTTATAAATATGTTACAAAGCTACAGAAATTAAGGGTGAGGGAATGGGAAGTCACATCTGTTTTTCAAGTCCTTGAGCCATTTTCTCATGTCATTATGTCTATGTTGGAAGGAATAATCTAATTTCTGGATATGCATCCTGAACGGCAGAATAATTCCCATATTTCTAAAGTATAGCCCTGTTATTTAGTCTTCTAAAAGTGGACTTACTGTCTATGAAAACAATTACATTGCATATTGTATATTGTGAATATAAGCTATGCCAGTACATTTTCAGATGCAAATACATTTATTCCAGAAAAAGTACTCATGTTTTCCTAGTTTAAACCATTGTCACCTACTGCTGCAGTGAGAGGGAAGATGTGTGTAGTGTGACCACAGCCTGGCTCTCCAGGTGTGCATAATGACCCCAGCTTAGTGGCCTGCCAGGCAGGAGAAGTAAACACATCTGCTATGTTTATTTATTTTATAGTGGAAAAGCCCGTAGACCTTTGTTACTATAGTGGTTATTTTCTAGGTTTTTGCAAGCTAAGTGTATAAAACAAGTGAAGAAAAATAATATTTTCAGTAGTTTTAGCAAAAATTATTGTAGAATTCAACTGTACCATTAGAGTGGCGGGTACTGATTCTGCTCTTACTTCCTTCTCTGATCTGCAGCCAGACACTGCTTTTCCTACATTTTACAAGTATCGGTTAGTACATTGAATGTTAGCTATTTAATTGCACTGTGTTTTATTTATGATACAATTCTAACAAAAGACTGCAATTTATTTTTTTACTCAAATTAAAAGTAATGGGGCAAAACAGCTATTAAAAGGCATTATCCAGCTCCAGTGGCTTAAAAAATTAGTTTTTCTCCAACATATTACAAGGTAATTGTGAAATATAGGTATGCAGGTTCCTGTATTAGTAAGGGACATATGCATGTGCTTACTTTTAATTTGCTTTTTCTATCTCAGTATATTCTTTACAAAGGAGAAAATTCAAAACATGCATTATTAACAACTTGTCAATCAAGTTATTACTTGATCTGTTAATTTAATCAAAAAGTTGATTAAAATCAACTGTTATTACAGCATTTTTTAGTTAAGCTAAGCAGGATATGTTCATGCCAAAAGACCATAGAAGGCTTATCTGGATGCAATTTTAAATGATTATGGTTTTCTCTTAGGTTTCCATCTCACTACTGCTTAATCAAACATTTCCAGACAATAGAATTTCTGGCACTGGATTAGAGCCATCATATTAAAAATTAATTGGGTTAACTTCTCTCTATTTTTTGTCCTAATATCAGACATTTTAAAACAAATTTTCAAAATGTGGTAGAAGGGAACTGAGAACAGTTTGTTAACTTGGAGCATAAACTTCACAAGCATTCCTTATACATTTTTTACAAATCCAATGCTGGTTTTCTAACTTTCATTCAGAATCTTCCTAATTTCAATGATTTCTGAAAATATTTGACTGCTATTGAGTTTTAAAATACAGATCTGGAATCTTGGTAGACAATGGCAACTCCCATTGTATAAAAGAGTGTATTCAGCAAATGAAACTATTTGACCAACACCTGAACAGGAATGAATATTTTTTGATAAATGAGCTAGGTATTTTTGAATGTGCTATCTCAATTTATAGACCATGCAATCTGAAGATAGAAAAATGAGAGGACAGATCAAGAAATCAGATGGAATATAGAACTAAAGCAATTAGGATAATCATTGGCATCTATGTGTTAGTAAAACATAATTATGTATTTTTACCATTATTTTACAATGAAAAATTACTAGAATTTTAAATAAAATAATTATTTTTCTTGATTACATTTTATATTTTTTTTTTACTTCTTAACAAGGATTTCCATTGTTAGAAAACACTTGACAACAGTTTTGAATCTGCATTCAAAAGTTAATTAGTGTAGATATCTTAAGTATAATAAGCATTGCTGGAGGTTAGTCTATTCTGAACTGTTGTGAATGTTCCTAGAAAACTTCATTTGTTTAATAACCTGAAAATTGCAAGATATGTCACTACATTAAGATATTGCTTATGACAAATTGTTCTATGCAACATCAGCAGCATTGTTGATCAGCAGATTCGATCTTATAATTCAGATCCACCTGGATACTTTTTCATAAAATGCTGCTTACATTTCATGAAAGCAAATGTTAAATAACCAACTCTAGGAAATAAAAACAATAATACTGGTGCAAATAAAAATTCTAATGCTTTTCCAGGTTTTCATAATTATTAAATAGATATGAGATCAATTCTCAAACTCTTATTGCAATCAACTTGTTTACAGGAAGGCCAACTAATTTCTAAATGGGATGCTGTTCAAAGGTTTATACTAGTAAAGGGCAACATAAACTGAATATTCTGTGCATTGATTGCTTGCTTTAATTTGTACTGCTTCAGAATAAAAGCTCTCAGAAATATTTTGATGCATTTTATGCAAAATGAAGCTTGTAATCAGCTGAAATAACGTCAGACTAGATAATAGTGAAATTAAATGCTCCACTCTTGCAATTTCCTAAAATTTAGGAGGAAATAGATACAAGATAATAAAATATTTGAAAAACTGGTGTGAAATGTACCATTTCAAAGGAACATCCGTCTAGTGATTTAATGTGTGCTGTTATATACCGTCAGCTCTAAAAAAACCAAAGACACATAACAAAATCCTAGGGGGGAAAAAAACCCAACCACCCCTGCATCTTGTAAGCAGCACTATTTTTTGTTCCTGGGAGCTACATGTAAAGGCTGAACTACTTCTGTTGCTTCTGATGCCTTTCTAAGTGAAAGCAAGTTTCTAAAATGATACTCAACTTTTAAAATTTGATCCAGATTTCTGAACAGTAACATCTGGTGAATAAAGAAAATAGACAGCTCTTACTGACTTGAGTGATCTTTGGAATGGATCCTCAGGTTGTAAA
Source organism: Microhierax caerulescens (assembly GCA_035590215.1). Classification (NCBI taxonomy): domain Eukaryota; kingdom Metazoa; phylum Chordata; class Aves; order Falconiformes; family Falconidae; genus Microhierax; species Microhierax caerulescens. The sequence continues at coordinate 71,731,922 of JAVJGJ010000001.1, forward strand.
TTATGTGGGGTTTTTTCCCCTCTTTTTTTCCCTTACTGTAGGTAGATACTGGGCACACCTTAAAGGGAAATAGTAAGTATATTTTTGCTTATTTTCATACTTTTATTATGACTTAACAATATGGAGTCTCTGACAATGAGACAAACTAGTTTACCTAGATAGAGTGAACTGCATATGCCAGCTTCATGAGCTGGACAGCTGCATTCTTTTCCTTTATAGCCTGTGTTTGTATACTTATGGATCTAGCTGAACACATTATTATTAACTGAAGAAGATTTAACAATACATGTAAAAACTTCTTTTATGTGCAGTCCTTTATTACCTTAATGGAGATCCTTTAGACAGCTTACTATAATCTGTTACACTAAAAGTGTAGTCTTTTAAAACACCATCTGATAGTGAACGTGCCAAACCAGTTATGTGAACCAGAGGTCATTTTCTGGGTTATGATGTAGTTAGTTCCTCCTTTGGTGGAAATTTAGCTTCTAGGGGATCAGGAGTACATTGACGCTATGGTGTGAGGTAGAGCTAAATATGCAAAACTTCTAATCATATGCGTGATATGCTTGGATAACTTCTTAAAGGCAGAAAACCAGCTGTTTGAATCTATCCCTAGAGGTGTTTGCCCAAAGGTTTATATTTGTTTTGAGGGATTTTATAAGAAATTAATCTCTTATTTACAGCAATATTAAAATGGTGTGCTACACTAACTTTGTCTTCAGTATTCCCTCCCTCTCTGAAGATAATCTTTGTTAGTTCATCTTAGTATTCATTAATACAGTAATTAATTAATTTATACCTGTTTATTTTCTTAATTTCATGTACATTTGAGCTGTGATGAAAGTTTGTTATGTTTCACAGTGAAATAAATCTTTTCTGCATGTATTGGTCTACTTTTATTCTGGCACCAAGTGTGTGAGATTTTGATTATGCAGCTCAGAAAAGTTGCCAGGAATGGTTCTGCTTCCTTCTACTTTGCAGTGTTGGATTACACCATTATCCACTTCACTGCCTTTCAAGGAACAGTATCATCCTAAAACGTGAACCGAATTAAGACATTTCCAGGATAACACTGAAGCTGAAAATCACGTCTGTGTTCTGCCTTTTATGCACAGACTTTGTTTCCTGTTCTTTCTGGTATTACTTCACCATACCAGACCACTTGCAATCTTTTTCATTCTGAGACTACCCTACAGTTTCTGAAAGTTAGGAGGGTTCCTACTTAAGAATTACATTAGACCATCCTATTCTTTGATAGCTATCTTTATATACGATGAAGATATCTTTTTCCATACTCTTGTAAGAAATTCTGATACATAATTGCAAAATAATTTTGATACGATGTTATCTGTTACTGCTGTATTAAATTGCAGTTTCACTTTATTTTAATATGCAGTGGAACCACTTATCTTCTGCTAAGTAAGGAATTAACACCCTTTGTAAATCTTTAATTATTAATGTATTGTATTAACTCTGTACTGTGTTAAAACATGTCTCTGTATGACTTTGAAACAATGACCCACTCCATATGTTCTTTTGGGAAACTGTTTTGCTTACTCTCATCCTCAGCGCATGAACTACTACAACACTGATGGTGATCTTCACTTGACTCATTACTTCTGTGTGTTTTGTTAGTGCATGCAGTTTGTGTCCATCACTTCTGGGATACTATCAGGCTTATGATAATTCCTAATTTTGTGTTCCAAAGTTCATGAGAAAATCAAAGCTTGAATGCCAATAATTCTTTAATTCTTTCTCATTTTAGACTCAAGCAAAGACCATCTGCAGCGTATGAGTAACTGCCTTTCAAATGGAAAATTTAGGTGATATGGGTGTTGTAAGCTTTAATATTGGAAATGTTTTGTCCTGATGCTTTTAGTGATGCACTGTCATCTGCATTCATTCCTGTAAGTGGTGCAATTGAAGCTATTCATGGTGAAGGTTGTTTCAAATTATGATTAAAGCTGGAGGCTTGTGACCCTGCATAATCTGTTTTTATAATTGTATTTCCAAGTCCTTGGTTTTAATCATCTGTTATTCAACATCTCAGTTTAAAGCTGTACTGCATTCAGTTACTCAAAAGCAAGTTCTTTACTTGTTTTTATTCCCTTAAGGAGGCATGCATATAAGTATTACTGAATTTATATGAGTCAATAATTCTCTTATGTCTGTTTTTGTGGCAGACAAGTCCTCATATGTTTTCCGTGTTATTTGTGAGTACAGGATTGGTCTATAGGGATCTCTGCAGTGCATTTGACATTTTGAAAGAAGCCCTCCATGTCAACATTTCATTTTTCTCCAGGCTTCTGGGATTTGAAGATCTGCAGACATTTCTTAGGTGGGTTATAACATACTCCTGTGTTGAAATCCTTTTCCACTGACATGTGGATAGACTGGTGGTTTGGAACTCTATGTTAGCGTTTACTTTGTGATTTTTCTGACTTAGGTGCAGAAGCACATATGAGTCCATGCTAAATTTTCATGCTAAATTCTGACTTTATCAGAATATGTCTGGAAATTTTTGCACATGATGTTAATGAAGGATCATCTTTTCACATGGGTTTCAACTGACCTTGTATTTGGGCCTTGTTGGGCTGTGCAATCTGTTGGCCAGTGGTGGGAGAAAAAGAAGACAAAGCTAGAAAAAACCCAAACCAAACCCGTGTGTTTTCCCAGCTGTAGCATCTATCATAAGTTCCCTTTTTTCTTCTTTTTGGCTTCTAAGTCATTGCATGAGTTCTCTGAAGCTGTAGGAAAAAAAGCTTGAATCTTTAGGGTTTTGCAGTTGGAAGCTCAGGAGGCACACCTGTGCCCTTGCTTTTCTTCATTTCAATATTAGCAATATTTTTTGTAACAAACGGTGACTCCCTAGTATGCTTGTTTATGGGTATACATAAAAAATCCTGCATAATTTTAGCCTTGTGTTCCATATGCTTCTAAAAGATTGGATGGCACATTTCTTTGAGACATAGTCTTTATTTGGTTGAAGTCATATAATTGAGACATAGTGTGGACCACCAAGATTTGGTGGTGCATGAGGATTTGTATTTCTTGGGGATGGAGGGGCTTGCGGTTTTTGTTTGTTTGGTTTGGGTTTGTTTGTATTATGTGGGTTGGTTTGTTTTTTGTCTTTTTTTTTTTTTTTTTTTTTTACTGAGTTGCTGTAGTATGTTTTCCATTGGTAACATGATGCCCAGGGGATATCTGTGTAATATGGAGTTCATTTACAGGACTGCTCTGAATTACATCTATCTATGTTCTAGTATTACTTGTCTTTCTAACAGTGAAAAGAAATAATTTGTTAGAGCTATTAAGAGAATTGAGAAGTCCTTCAGCCACAGTATCTGGCTTTTGGAGTATGTCTATAGCTTACAACTAAGACTGTTTTATTATTCTCAGAAATAAGTTTCTTCATTTTAAATTCTCCATTTCACATTCTTCAATTCTGAAAGTGATGTTATAAATTAGTTGCTTGTTGGGGACTACTAAGTCCCTTGTGGGTTTGGTTTATTATGGAAGAAATCACAAAGATGGATTTTGTAATACAGTTGGTTTTGTAAAACCCCATTCATTTGCTTAAGTGAGGAGCAAGTTTTTCAACTCGACATAATTTAAAAGTAGGTGGAGATTCTGGAAAGCCATCTATGTATTCAGTGGACCTCAGAAGTCATTCAGTTGCTTAAAGATGCTTCTGTATTTCACCAGGCTGCTCTGCCTTGTGGACTTTAGCTAAAGGCCAGGATTTGGCCAAATTTTTTAGTTAGTTAGTATAGTAATAAATTTTGAGCTAATCTTCAATGAGAACCAAACCACTAGTGAAATAAGCACTTGGGAACAGATAATTATTGATCTTTCATTGCCTCATCTGTGGTTCAAGTCTGTATTAGTTGCTTTTATTAATTAATAATTGTTCATTATTCTGGAATCTTTCATTGTTTACTTCACGCTAAGATGAACATTGCCCCCACTAAAGAAGCCAGGCAAACCCAAAATGTGGGTTTATTTAATAATGTAAAATATTTGTCAAGGGATTATATGTATTTGAAGTTAATCTAAATAATTTTTGACAACTAAAATTGTATTCAGTACAAGGAAAGGAAATGGCACTATATAAAATCATAACATCACAGTAGAGTATGAGGAAAGATTATAGTTGTATGGTAAGTCATTTCATTTCTTTGTAAATGAAATTCACTGCACAGTATTGCTTTCTGAACTGTTTTCCACTCAACTTATTTTGTAAGGATTAAATTAGATTCATTCCAGGGTACATGCTTTCAGAGATAGTAACAGTTCCTATTTGTTTGAAATATACCATGACTTTCTTAACAGTAGAAGAAGTAGTTCAAAAGATGGTTTTCCACCTCATTGCTTCTTTTCATAACAGTACTCATACTTCAGCTGCAGGATTTTATTGAATACAAATGGAAGTGAACCCATGTCAGAATGGAAATACCAAAATCAAATAGAGGTGCTGTGTTTTGCTCTTTGCAAGCGGGGGTAAATGTACCACTGTGATTACTTAGAACTCAGGTGGAAGGTTTGTGAGGTTTGAGTAATAGCTGTATTTAAAGTACTATGTATAGTGCATTCCCTAAATAAATCTTTTCCAGTGTGTGAGTTTTACCTGCTTCTGAAGTAGCAGATTCAAATGTGTCAATCACTCATGACCTTTCTCAGGAAAATGGGAAGCTTTCAGAAGGTGCAAAAGTCTAGCTCTCCATTCTAGAGATGACCAGATGAACACATTTACATTGTGCCACCACTAAGAGAAGTAAAAATAAATATAAATATGGCCATGTGGGGATACTTCTGTTGCAGGTTTCTGCTTCCTTTGCTTATGCAACATACTTCAGAGAGCAAAAGGATCTTTTAAACTAAAATTCAGTTTAGTATTTTTGTTCAGGAGCTGGCTCACCTTTCTAAACAGCTTTAGAATGCCAATATTGTACTAACTGGTTGGTTGAAGGCACAGGCCCTGAGACGTCCACACAAATTTTTCCAGCATTTTGAAGCCATCTGTTCCTGTCTAGAATACAAGGAATTTCAGAGTGAATCATCAGTCATTCCCATCTGGAAGTACAGAGCAGAGCTCAGAAAGTGTTTAATAGGATACTCAAATTGACTCAAAAGCAGTTTAATCTTAATTTCTAGAAATAGTGTGCTCCATTAGAAGATAAAGAAAATGATTTCACAAAGGTTTTATGAAGGCTTGGTAAATGAAATTTTGGAAGAAAAGACAAAAAAATGAAGTGTTTTATTTTCCCTCTCTTTTGTATTCTTTCAAACAGTTGACAAAAATGAAGTAATCTTTCCTTTTCCTTTTCCTTTATCTGTTGGGTATCAGGAATGTCGAATGTGTTGGGGGATTGGGGCAGCTTCAGACATCCAGAAATGGACAGGCATCCCTGCCCAGTGGGGTAGCAGGTGGAGGCTGCAGTCTTTTCCAAGGGGTGGAATCACTCTGTTAGAATGGAGTCTCAGCTGTGCTTACAGAGGTGGAAAAATGTGTCAGTTAAATCCCAATAGCTGTCCTTAGCTGCTGTGCCCTTGTAATAATGTATTTCTGTGACTGGTTACAAGGAAAGCCTCTCCAGTGCTTCCTTTTCTGTGTTATGTGCTGGGTGCGTATACATTGGTTATGTTTGCCAGCTATTAGGTCATGGTTTCAACTCTGACATAAGTTTTAAAATTGTGGCAGTTAATTCTTTTTCTTTTAATGTAGATTTAAAAAATTGTCTTTTAATCCCTACATAATTTAGGAGAGATTACTTTGAGGAGGAATTTTGTCATATTCTTAAATATTATGTTGCTGTGAGTACTTTTACTATTATAATTTTGTTTAAAAAAAGTAAAAATCAAGGGTGGTACATGTGTATTTGCATATTTTTATTCTGAAGCATAACTGTAATTAAACTAGTTTACAATGGTAAAGATTAGAGAAAAATATTTTTGCATGATAGAACCCATATCCCTGGCAGAAATAACCTCTGCCTTGGGCAGATCTCAGCGAAAGTCACACTTCAGTTTGGAATGCCTTTTCTCTATATATTATAATGTTAACATAATGTTTACTTTTTTACCTGTCTTCTCCATGTGATATTTGTTGCAGTGATTGATGGATGTAGTCATGGATTTATTTTTTTTTTACTGGAAACGCATAGAATAAACATACTATCTGATATGTCATGTAAATTCTGAGGTCTGTCCTTGATTGTGAAACTCTTCATTCCACAGAACAGTTTCCAGAAAATTGGTGTGTTTAATTCTCTTCAGGTGCAGCCTAATGCTACCCAGCTTTTTGGAAAGTGTCTGGGTGGCTACATGACCACAGGCTTTCTTAATCTTTGATTCTCTGGGGATTTCATTGCTCCTCTGAAGATTGACTTTCAACTGGCAAAAAAATTCTAACAAACTTATGTAATACATTTCACTTTTCCTACAATGGATAAAAATTTAAGAAGCAGTTATAGGTAGTATTACCTGAGGTTCAGCAGAAGTTATTTTTTTTATTTGTAAGATGCTGTTTGGTATGCAAACTTAACGTCTCCCAGACCCTTAAAGAGTGTCTGGGCAAAGCACTGAATCTTTAAAACTCATCAAGTATGGTGTTTTGGTTTTTTTTTGTTGGTTTTTTTTTTTTTTAATGGCATTTGCCACCCAGTTTGAGGGGTGTGTTAGTAGTGTTATTCCAGTTAAGCCTCCCTCCACTTTCTCCTTTCCTCTTTTCTTTTTTCCTCCTTTACGTATAAATATGTTGACATTTAGAACTAAAAATATCTGGATTTATAATATTGTACAGCAGTTACTTTTGAATAAGTGATCTGAGGGCTAAAACATTTGTCTCAGTCTCTTTCTCTTGCATGTAGCTCTTGCCCTACGTTAGATATTTGGAAAAACCATTACACTGATCTATGTCGGGAAAATTCTAGTTTCAGAATTAGCCTCTTTTTCCTCATTTAGAAAACAAATTTTAAGTTGGCTTAAAAAACTCCCACCAAATGGAACTCATCTTATTCTTCAATATATTGATTCTCCTGGGGCAAATATAGCTTATCATATAGAGCGGTCTGTGTAAAAGCTGATGTAGAAAACACAGTGCGACTATGGCCTAAGCCAGGGGTCCTCAAACTATGGCCCACGGGCTGGATACAGCCCCCCAGGGTCCTCAATCCAGCCCCCCCGGTATTTACAGACCCCCCGCCCCGGGGGTTGGGGGGGAAACCAAGCAGCCGCAGATGACTGCCTGCCACTTCATCCGTGTGCCGGCCCCCTGGTTAAAAAGTTTGAGGACCCCTGGCCTAAGCTTTTCAGGCTGGTTTGGCGGTAGGAGGGCTGGGGACAAGCCAGCAACTTCAATTCCAGACCAGATTGCTGCCTCAAACTTCCTTGCCATTGCAGCTCAGCATTAATGATTACTTTTCACACCATGGGATGTTTTCTTGGTCTCCTTCTGCATTCAGCCACATCTGTAAATAATTTTTGTTGTAATTTCTCTGGAGACCTCAACTGCATTTATTATCTTAATGGTCAAGCACTGAATGAGTGTCTCTTGATGTATTTTGTAGCTACTTCAGATCTAGTTTTAATTCACATGAGTAGCCAAGGAGTGCTAAATACCTGCTGCTATAAAATAAAATGGACATGACAGACACCTGAAAGTCCATGATGAGATCAGAACTCTTTTTCTGGAATTCCCAATCTATATGAGAAACTTCTAATGTTTTTTCCTAATTAGTATGGTGTGTATCCAATGGTTATTTTTATCAGCCTTTGCTATGCACCCAGATTCTATATTTGTATCTGGAATTCCTTGTAATTGCATTTAGTTAGAGAAATCACAACACCTTTTACATCACAATAAAACATCAGTATTTTTTGTAATTATCCAGGTGATTACACTGTTAAATAACTCTTCTAACACCAATCCTGTGAAAATTCAATGTCACTTTACAATACTGCAGGAGCATTTAGACATTCCTAGGCTTTATTTCTAACATGGATTAAGCTTTTAAATACAGTGTTCTTAATCCTGTGGTTATTTATTTTTCCTAATTTGATTAATTAAGCAAAATATATGTGATGAATATTCTTTTTAAATAGTACTACCATTTTATATTCCAGTGGAAGAAGGATGGGATTTTTTGTTATACTTTTCTTTCTTTTTTTTTCCTTTCCTTACATAAATTTTTATTACACACTGATATAACTTTGTAATGCTCATCTATTTCTCCTTTTGAAAAGCATCTTTTAATCTCACATTAGGAAGCTAAGAGGGGCTGCTGAGCTCTTGAAAAGCATGACTTTATATTCACAAATGCATATTTTGAAGAAGCCTTTTTTTTAATGAAAGGAACAAAAGAAAAAATTAATTACAAAAAAAAGTATTCTCCAAACTGGCAAATATTAGGCATGGAAGACTTCTGATATAGTTTTCTTTTTGTTGGTTAGCAATGCTGTTTACAACAGTAAGAATAAAAAGAGTATTCTTCATCAGAAAGGTCATTTTTGCTTCTTTGGTGGTGTACTCATAGCTAATTACACGAAATGGCAGAATAAAGAGCACAATTTCCCTCCCCTATAGAGCTCTGTGTGTTTTTTTTTAAAAACAAGATTAATGGTAGATATGCTATCAGTGTAAGTAATCAAAGTTTCTTTTAGAAGGGTATAGAAGCAAGACAAAATTATGGGCATCTAAGAAAGATAATTCCATATTTAATTTGGAAAAAAATTTACATCAGTGAATGGCTTCCAATCAGACGGTGATAAAATACCCCAACAGAATTAAGTTGTTGACATACTTTTTCTGGAGTATGTTTTTACTGATTTTTCTTACTAAATTAGCTTAATCAAGCGGTAGGAAAATGTGTTCTTAATTTATGTGCAAGGCAATGCACAGTACATGTACTATTTGTCATAAATATAAAATATGACTGGATAAGCTTTTAAGACAATATCATATTCATTTCAGTCATAAGCACTGTATTCTGCACAAAGTTGGTTTGACAAAATACTAAATCTCTGCTTTTCAGATACTCAATTTGATATGTCTTTATAGTGGAGTTACTGATTCCCTTCAAAAGATTTTCATTTCCACCAGTGTCAGAGGGAAATATAGAAACACTTTGCTGTGGAAAATCCTATTTTCATTTGATGGAAGAAGTTTACATAATGCGCTTCTAAAACATTAATCTCAACTGGATTTGTCTACTTTACTAAATATTTTGTCTTGAAAATACTAGTAGTTTAATGTGTCTATTTTGAAAAGGAGTTGAGTCAGGAAATCAGCATATTTTAGGATTTAAGACCTTGTGTAAGGAATGCTTTCCGTTATCCATGGCTATATTTATGTGTAGTAGCCTTCACTTTGAAGGCCTAGTATGAAATACTAAGCAAGTCCTGTGTATTTGTGGCCACTTTTCAGATTAGCGACAGATATTTAGTTACTTCAGGGGAACTAGAAATCCAGGAAGGATCTTGAATGGAAAATTACCTGTCTTCAAGAATAGGTCGTATGAAGAAGTGTGTCTAGGATTGGTCTACTATATTTATGGTTAGATTAATAATTCTTATATGACAAACATGGACTGAAGGATGAATAGGAAGAAAAAAATTCCAAAACACAGTGGGAGAGGACTTTATAGGTTAAATTAGATATTTTAGAAACAATCTACAGAAGGAAGAATCCACATATAAATGTCAGTAGATAAGAAGACAATTTTGTGTATGTCTTTTAGTCTTTCTAGCTGCTTTCATTTTTATCTATTAATTTTTTTTTTCTTAGTTTTTACATATGTAAAACGTGGGAAGGGGTAAGTCTGGAGACAAAAGGAGAATTTAGAAGCCTTTTTTGATTTTCTTTGAATAACTCCTTAGGAATAAGTCTGGAAACATTTGTGTCAAAACTCTAATGTACATAGTCCTCTTTAACATTTTCATATGAACACAAAATTTGTTTTCCAGCACTTCTCTGAGGTTTTCATTGTTCTATCAGATAAGACAGTCTCTAAGTTGCACATGCAACAGAGACTGTCAATGAGCAATTAATCACACAAACTGATACCCTGGGTCATTCACTTCCATAATCACCCCCTGACCAGGAAATCACAATAGCAAAAGCTCTCATGGTTTTCTTGCTTTATGGACATACCCTGTTATTCACTCATTCTGGAACGCTTCCCACATATGACACACTTTAGTATCTCCAATCCACTTTTGTTGGGATCTTACATATTACTTTCAAAATTGCAGTTTTGCCTTCCAGGTTTTTATAACTCCCAGCTTTCCAAAATCTAGCTTTTAACTTTTTTTTCCAAACATACAGATTATATGGGTTTATACTGATAGAGATTGGTTTCTTGGTATTTCCTGATATTTGCCCTCTTCCAGAGTCCCATTGGGTTTTGCCCTTGTATATCCATAGTCTGTCACTGGTTTCTGGTTTGTTCTTCTCTGCACTTTCTATCATACAGAATAATCTTTCTCTCCATCTGAATTTCAGCTCCTCATAAATTTTATGAACTGCTAAAATGCCATTTTTGCACTTTCCTTATTTCTCTGTTGTTTAGTTTTGTGTCAGTTGACATAACTCTGATAAGATTTTCTAAGTTAAAAATGCTGTGCCAAAAGAAAATGTTGTATTTATATGTGTCCTGTGCTAATCATCATATTTTGCATAGAACCCTTTGCCTTCAAAATTCTGTACTGCTAGAGGTAGATAAGATGGTGTCTGTGGTTATTTAGCTTTCCTATTCTGTTTTCCATCCTTGCTTACAGTAATGGTGAAAGCATTTTGAAGTCAATACTAGAAATAACATAAAAGTGCATTTGCATTGTCAGATCAAATAAGGAGTTCATTAAACATGCAGTCCTTCTTCCTGTAATCAAATGGCTACTGCAGCAAGGCTCAATACTGTCTGTAGTCTGAGAAAAGCAAGATGACATTTGAGAGGAATTTAAATGTGAGATCAAAGCTAAGAAACAAAGAACAAAGGATACATATAAGTGATTTTTATTTTCTTTTGATAAAAATAACATCAGGGTTATTGAATGCATTAAAAAGGAAAGTAAAAGTTACCAACATATGTTTCTGTATTATATTGAAAGGATGAGAATTACCGAATGAAGGACAGAAATGTTTACATCACTTAGAGATCAGAAAGATGTTTATTATGTGGCATTAGAAGTCCAAGAAGCTTTTCTTTCATAAAATAAAGAAAACTTGAAAGAAGTACTTAAGGATACTTTTCCATGTTTTAAATCTTTTTTCTTTTACATATTCAACATCATACTGTTTGTGATTTCACTTTACAGAAAAATAAAGTGTATATGCATGTATTTCTTCTAATTGATAAGGAGTATTTAGAATCCAGTGGGAAAATTTATTTGTTTAAAAGGATTAGACTAGCCCTTTGTGATTTGATTCCAAAGGTACTGAATAAATTCCCAATCGAAAATGTCTGTCAGTATTGCAAAAGACATAACATTGCTATATAAGTCTTATTATTTTATTAATGTAGGATATAGTAAGATCAATAGAAGAAAGATTTTTCCAACTTCAGAAAATCATTACTTTTTTTTTTTTTTTCTTAATTGTGATTGATTTCAGGACTAGAAGAGTTCATGGCACAGTGTCACAGACAACAGAGTTTCCTGGTATCTGTTTCCATTTCAGGTTCCAGTCCCTGTGTTAATGTAGGTCATCATCTTCTTAAGGAAAAATTCCAGTATGTCAATGAAAAATTTGAAGTGGTTTATCTTGATTTCTATGTTATTTCAAGGATCATTTATATTAATTGTCATAGTAATCTTATCTCTTTAGTCTGAATGTGTTTTGCTTTAGTATTTTTTTCCACTTGCAGTGTTTCATTTGGTCTTGTTCTCCCCCCTTTCCATGCTTATATCTTTGCCTGCCAGGGTACAGTAACATCTAGTAACTTACCCGTCTAAGGAAGCTATTAAAGTTCATAGATTGTGATTACATTGTAATTTAACTTTTCTTCATATATTAGGTCCTTTACATTTTGGCATATGATTTGTTTTTCAGTTCTTTAGCTCTTCTGCCTGTCTCCTGAACCTTCTCTAACCTATCAACACATTTGTTGACCTCTGGACTCCAGAATATGACAGTATCTAGCTAAGGGATATTCCAGTGTCTAATACTAATATAACAGGACTTCTGTACCCTTGCTTCATGTTTGTGTCCTAGACATATCTAGGGGTCTTCGATGTAACTCTCAGGCTATCACATATGGGTTTTGGGAAGACAATATTTTGAGGAGATAACCCTCATGATTATAAGCACAATTCAGTTCTTTTGAATTCTATGATTTTATGAATATCTGTAATAAAGAGCATGTTACTGTCTTGTGTCCATTTAGTCTAGATGCTTGTCACCTTGCTGTTTGAGCTGAGATAATGGTCCATTGAAGACAACAAATGTGTTTTCCCCCACTCTTTCTCAGTTCACTGTTTCAGATTTATGCTGAAAAAAGTTCATTCCATCTGCCTCTGCTTATTACCTACTACCATTGTTTTGTAGACACTCCCCCCCCCGCCCCCCCAACACCCCCCCCCCCCCCAGCTGTTTCTTTATTTTGTGTCAA
>JAVJGJ010000001.1:71745836-71790094 GCA_035590215.1 Microhierax caerulescens
GGGGCAGGCAGTCCTCTGCGGCTGCTGGGGGGGGTGGGTGGGCTCTGTAAAGACCGGGGGGTCGGATTGAGGAGCCTGGGGGGCTGTATCCAGCCCGTGGGCCATAGTTTGAGGACCCCTGGCCTAGTGCTTGGTTGCCAGCTGGGATTAAACCACAACAATGATTAAATTACTTTGTGATGTAAATATTTGTTCAAGGATGTTTTCATTGGTTCACACTTCAACTAGAGGGACTAATAATGTGGTGAGAACTACAAACTATACGATGTTATTTAAAATTTGTTCCAGCATTATTTTCTAGTACAAAAGAGATTATCTTTAGTTTCACTTCCTTCACAAGAAAGATGCGAACAGTTCATAGGTCTTTCTACAGTCTGTATTTTCTTAATGTTGATGTCTCACGTAATCATAGTCATAAATTTATGCCCATTTCAATATTACAAGGTATTTAGAAGGGCTCTTTGCAGTGCTTATGGTTAAGCATGCATGTAAGTCTCCTCAGAATTTGTATCTTTATCTTTGCAGGTTCTTCTGTTCAGAGATTAAAATGGAAGCTTCTAGTGCACAAAGTCAGTCATCCTGGTAAAACTATTCTGTAGAGATGTAACTTCCTTTTTGAATTGTTCAGACATAGTGAGGCAGAGAGCTTTGTGGTCATCTAGTGTCAGTAAGAAGAGTCAAAATCTGAAGTTTGTGCACAATTACTCTTTGGATTTATGGACTGAAGCATTCCTTCTCAAGTCATGAGCTGAAATGAGAAGGAACAGTAATCCTTTAGAAAATTACTACACTGCATTGTAAAGACTGGATTATAATATTGGTACTATATATTACCCTATTGTTCTTTCACAGTTATGTGGAGACATTTTTAAAATTTCTTTGTGATTTGGGATCGTTACCAGATTGTTTATACAGCTTGAAAATGAAAAAGTAATGATAAGTTTCAATACATATACCGGCAAAGATCCAAACTCAGCAGTTAGTGCAGTGCAACAGGGAAGCTGTAGCAGAGCATGTACTTATATTCCTTAAAATCTGCAAAGGAAATCCAAGATCTATTAACTTAGTTGTGAGATTCCATACATCTGAGGTGTTGGCAGGTAAAACAGAAAGGTGTGAGGAAATAATTTCAAAATATAGTAAGACAGCAGTAAAAGTACCAAGAAAATGCAAACACTGATTCTACTCTGCTTTTAAAAGTGCCATTCAGAGATTAATTTTTATTATGAAATCTTCCTTTAGAAGTAAACAATTTTAATTTGAATAGAATTAAACTGATATCAAGGGCAGAATTTTGGAATGAAGATGGCACTGTGTCTTAAACATCTCAAATGTAAATCCTAGTCTTCGCTTTCAAGATAAAGTGCAAGGACATACCATTAACTTTACTTAATATGTCAGATCTCTGTTCTAATTGTGCTGCCGAAAGAACCTTACTTTAAGTGGATGTATGCTTTGTTCCACTAATGATTCATTAGTGTTAGACAATAGTGGAGGGAATCCCTGTTCATTTTTTCCCCTCCCCGTTACATATCCCACTAGCATCTTCAGCTTTTGAAACTATTTCTTACATTAGTAAACCATATGATTAATCTGAAAATTCTTAATCTGAATATCTGATGCTACCTTGAAGTTTTTTCTAGAGTGTGTGTATATATATAAATATATATGTAAATTATATAATATCCAAACTCAAGAGTGAGATATGTAAGTTAACAAATGGGGGGAAAGATACTGATGTAATAACAGAGAATAACAAGTAAGAAAATGCTACTTTTTCTGTGTGATAACCATGTTATGGCAAACTTTGTGTTTCATGTCCAAAGGAGAAGGTTATGTTTTACTACCTTTCTGAATCTCTAAAATTATTTTTAAGTAGTTTGGTTCTCTCTTACTGATAGAAGATTATTGCTTTGGAAATCTCTAAGAACCTGCTTTGTGTCCTCCTGGTATTTTCCCTTGTTTTATTTATAAATGAGGAAAACACCTATGTCAAGTATTAGCCTAAAGAGTGTTAGCTGTTTAACAATCAGTAAGAGCATGAGAGTGCTAGATCTACTCAAAGCTTCTTAAAAAGGTAAAAAAATCAAAGCAGCTCAAAACTATTACTTTTGTAGATGTTTTATAGTCTTCCTCTTTAGAGATATAGTTTTGCATTCCTCCATCTACCAATTTTCTCTAAAGCAAGAACACTGTGGAGTTTTTGAAAATGTGTGTTTTATCCTTTGATCAAAAGTGATACAAAAGTCTTTTGGCTTCCTAGCTTCATGCTGGCTCTTTTTGAAAAGTGGGAAATATTGCCTGTCTGTAGATACTTTGCTTCCAGGTTCTTGAATCTTTATTTTGATAACTTTTATTCTCTTCTGTATAATTTCTTTTAATTATTGTACATTAATATACTAATTCTTACCATCTAGGTTCATCCACATCTTGTCTGTATTCAAGATATATATTGCATTTTGTTTCATAGTTAAAGCTCCAGTCCAGATTTACACAACAGCTAAACTGCTGATGAGATAAAAGTTGTTAGTAAGGAAAATTTATATTGTCCTAATATTTTTAAGAGTTTCTGGATAGTTTTGGAATTCTACATTTCTCCACACAATAACAATGAGGATTTAAATTTTTTTCCATTCTTTATTACTGCAGTGTTTTTTTGGTGATTAAGACACTTGGAATTTTCTACTATACATGTATGCAGATACAAATTACATAGTTCTTGATCTGTAAAGACTCTGGAAGTATCGAGCAGACAAAATCTGAGATTTGCAGATGAAAAGATAAAAGGTGAAAACCATACTGACTTCACTGGTTCTTCCTAATCTTTCTTTCAACCTCTGTATCTCCAGACAGCTTGATTTAAAGCTTGGAAAAGGATTCCTATGCTATTTAAGTGGGCTTTGAATGAGGTTATATCAACTCAGCTGCAGAGTGTTGTTGGAATAATTGGTGCTGTACTAATTAAGTTGGTGTTTCCCAGCTTCCTTGCAATTACTTCATCTTTCTTATGTTTGATTTAAACCTTGTTGGATTCCACCTCCAAAATTCAGTGTTGGATAGTCTTATAGACCTCTACTGTGTCTCTGTGTGTATGTATGTTTCCCCTGTTACTCTTTGCCCTGGCAGTCAGCTCTCAAAATCTTTCTCACCTGAGTTCATCCACAGGCAGCTGAAATCTGGCATTATTACCTCTTCGATTTATTTTCTTTTAACTGCTTAATAAGGCACTTGAAATGCTGTCTAGATAAACTGTTCTCTATGCTGACATTCTTTTTCTTCAGCTTCTTCTAAGATTTTGCTCCTTTTAAGCAGTTTGCTTGCTAAGATGTATTAACTTTGTCAAACTCACAGTAACTAAGACATATTGATCAGCTGAGAAGGAGCTGCTTCGTGGGCAGGCCACATCTTCATTTAATTATGAAGAAGGAATCTGCAAGACTTAGTTTGGGCTGGAGAATCAGAAAGATGTGAGCATCCAATAAAGTTTATTCCTCTCAGGGACAAGAAAGATTATGATGTTGTCTGTAGTGCTGGAAAATGTTCCAGAGACTAACAGCTAGGTTTTACAAGTCCTCATGAGGTGACAAAAGTTATCAGTAAGACTGTGTTAGAGAAAGATCAAAGTTTTGTTTTCTTAGGAAGATCTCTGTCTGTCCTAGAGAGGCAGTTTTATATTCGTTGGCTAGACATAGGTATTGAGGCTGCATTAATAGATAATAATGCCTGGAGCTAACATGACGGAGGCAAACAAGAAGAACAACAGCAGTAGACTCCTGTGCAGAAGCTTGTAGTAGAGAATGATGTTATTCTAAGGTCCTTATGTGAAATTTAGATGGTGGTAACTTTTCTCGAAATATGACAGCCAGCCTTGAGGTGCTGAATTTAATTGCATTAAATCCTAATCATAGTTCCTAATCATGGTTTATTTCTCCTGAAGAATATCTCTGAAGTCATTTAATATTGACTTTCATGTAATTTTTTGCAGTGCTGAATACAGCCTAACATACTGTGTTTCTACTTTAAGAATGTATCTAACATTTATCTCGCTATTTCATAGAAAAAAAATATGGCTTTGTACTTTGTTAGCCATGGGTAATTGATGGGATCATGGAAATCTCAGTACCATAAGATTTGCCTTTGCAAATCATTTAGCTTAGTGATGAAATTGGGCATACCATGCTATGGCCTGGGCTGGGCCCCACTTATTTCATTTTTTGGCCTTGTATAGCCAGTAAGTCCAGGGTCACTTCTGTGCCTTTGAATATATATTTTGACTTAATTTCTGTTCAGTATTAAGATATATCTTATTCCTTTAGCTGTACGCATGTGAAGTTGTCATCATTTAGCGCAAAAGTGCTGAACAAAGTCTGCGGAACAAGCATGCATCTTGTGTAGTTGCCTTCACCTACTTCTTCCAACCCTCCCAGTGGTGAAGTTTCTCCAGTGTATCTGTTACCACATCCTCAGCTGATCTATTGATAGCTGATCTGTGAGGAAATACAGTGCTCTGTAGAGGCAGTGCTCTGCTTTTCACAATCTAATCAAAGTGGCTTAGAGACAAATAGTGCTTTATGTGGCATAAACTTCTAAGGAAGATCTAACAGAACAGAGGGGAAAAAAGAGGGATTAAACTGAAATTAAACTTTGCTTTTGAAACAGTGGCGATTATTTGTCTTAATCAGAATGCCATGTTCAGTTTGCAGACAGCCTGGAGGCTTTGCATTCTGTTCTGTATTTTGCATTGATTTCTTGCACAAAAATTCTTCTGTATTTCATAATCCTCATTTAGCAAGGTCTAAACCTATTCCCCTGTGTGGTAGGTAAATATCACATTTTAACAGATGAGGCAGAAGAAAATCAGAGGAGTCTTGTCAGGACAGAGCAGTTCTGTGCTCCATTCATCTTCTGTTCTAAAATGGTCTTGGATAGACTTGGTACTGTGCGTGATAAAACAGTCCAGAGATTAGTAGAAATTGCAAATAGGGGTTCTGTCATCAAAGTGCACAAAACTGACTTTATGCCTTTTTGGGTTATTACTAACATACTAAGTTGCTGTACGTAGAAAAATTGTATTATATGCATTCTTGGTGTGTCAGCCTTAAACAAAAGTAATTTTGGCATTATGGAATAATTTAGGAATGGCAGACTTACAAAGCAAGGATTTGAGTTACCACATGGATGCTTATGTTGCGCATAACTGCAATATAGCTGTATGGGTTTTTTTCTTCATGTATTATTGCATAGCACTTCAACACGTACAGAGGTGTGTCTTATCAAAAATCCCCAAGGCCTGTTGCTTTCAACAGAGAAAAGACTTAACTGTCAGAGAGATAATGGATTGGACTATAGTTTTTCAGCTTTTAGACACTTGAGTTTTACTTTTCTGCATTAATTTTGGATTAAAATACGTAATTGTCCTGTTTGCCTATTCATCAAATTTGAGGACGTTAACACAGTATTCATTTACTGGAGTCTGAAAGTTTAAAAGTAAGTTTAGTTTTATTTTTTAAAAGTGTTGCTAGAAGTGATTCATTGTCATTTGATTCTTGGAAGCTGGAGGAACACAAACCAGTGTTAAGAGTTATAATGCTTATTACTAAATAAAAGTAAGGAAAAAAAAAAGTTATAAAGTTATTACTAAATCTGCTGTGTTTCACAGACTTCAAAAGAAAAATACTCTTATTCTATGAAAGTACCAAAAAACAAGAAAGAAGACAGTGACTGTTGCAGAAAGAGTGTTTAGCTATTTTGTGATGAGTGAAGAGTTATTTAATAACGAAAACTAAAGAAAATGCTTAAAAAGACCTGCTAAAACAGGAATGACATAATTTGCCTTGAAAATGGGTTCAGACATCAAATTAATGCTAAAAAGAAAACCTGATATGCTTAAGGATAAACTGTTGAAGATCTGACCCGTTGAAGCCAGGTGATTTTTTTTTCTTGTAATATTTTCTGGAGTGAACTTAGCCTTTTGAATAAATTAGCAGTAGAGGGAAATATTTTGTTTTCATCCTTAGTACAGTAACCTTTGCTACTTTTCTGAAGTACAGTTCTTAAATCAGCATGCACGCTAAGAATTGTGGCATAGTAAAAGTGCTATCATAATTAGTGCTTTTAATAGTATTACATTTCATATTGTGAATTGTAAATGTTTAACTGTCTGTATTTGCTATGTAAACATAGCAACATTTTTGCATATACTCAAAATAATTTCACCTGCTTGAAGAATTGTTGTTTTAATATTTTTAAGAGGATTTACACTAGTTTATTTCTACTGCTTTTGCAGCAATGTCCTTCCTCTTTAACTTCAAGTTTACATTGTATGTACTTCTAGACCTCTGTGTCTAGGTAGCTATAATGGGTCAGCTTTGTTCATGAGTGATAGCAGATAAATGGTTTCAGCTAGCAACATGCAGGAGACATGCTTGTTAAAAGATACTATTAAAAAGCTTTGCCTGAAAGGTGAAAGTGAATCAGCTGAGCCTTGTTAGTAGCAGTGGTTTAGATCAAGCTGTGGAATGAAAAAAACACAGTAGAAGTGACCCAGGTTGGTGCTGTAATGGGTCTAAAGTCATTGTAGGTACTTGTAAAATTTTAATCTGCAAATTGTTAATTGATGTTTAAAAAATAAATATTTTTAGAGACTAATTTGTGAAAACACAAGTAATTTGTGAAATTTTGATTAAATGCCTATGCTTTTGACAAAAGCGATGACAAGAAATGTCAATGAAACTGATATGAAAGGCATTATTATTTCTTTGTGATATAGGAAAAGGTAGTACATTGCTTCATTCAGAAATGCTTAGTTAATGGAGCTACATTAATCAATGTTTCTTTAATGGGGCTGCATTTCAAATGCATCTATTGAATGAAGGAATGATGACAAACTGGATCAAAAATTGTTGGTGTGAGTGGGAAGAATGATATTTTTAGTTGACCTGTATGTTTGGTTCTATACACATTGATGTCAAAGATGTCATTGAAGAAAGTTAATTGTATAAGTGGAATGGAAAGGGTCATTATTCAAGGAGATCTGGCAGGATTGAGGAAGAAATAGCTCTGCAAGAATAATGTTGCGCCTAAAGGACTTTTTATTTAGGCACAGTGAAGAGATGAAATATACAACTTTTTCTGAAGTGTTTGAGCAGTCTATCCACAAAAATGTGTGAAATAAATTTACCATTGTGGTACATATGCCAGACTCAGGCTCTGACAGAGTGCTTCTCAGGAAAGGAAATGGTCAGCAGCCTATCTCTGTCTTCAATTATGGCTATGAATTCAAGGTACATGAAGAAACCAATGCAGCTGTCACTCACAGTTTATATGCCAGCACTGTGTGTGATGTGACTGCTGATGATACCAAATTTTATAGAAATAATTATATATTTTTATTCTATAATTTTAAAAGAATGTATTCAATAGTACCACTTCTGTGTAGTAATCACATAGGAAATCTTCATTCACTTTTGAGCTGGTTATCTTATGCTGTAGCTAATCAAGGTAAATACATTCAAGGACATATTGTAATTTCAGAGGCATGTAGGTTTTCTGAAGCGTGGGTTATATTCATAAAAAGTAATTTTTACCTTTCTAGGCACACTGTGAGTCTTGCTTTTTCTTCCCAGGTTTTTAGTTTTATGGCAGATGCTAATGTTTTGGGACTATATAAAAAAGCGTAATGTTTCATTTTCTTTCTATTAGGATGTGTGTTCTCATAGACAGTAGAGATCCCCAGAGCATCAATTATCCACTCATTATGCACCAAAGTGAAATTTTAGCTGTTAATTTTCTTTCATATAAACCAGAGTTGTCTTTCACAATTTTTAATTTTCTTCTATTTTCATATGGCAGTCCCATTAAAATCATACAAGTGTGACTAGATATTTTGCCCTGAGGCAAAGATTATTTTTATTTCTTTCTCCACTTTGAAAAATATTATAAAGCTTCAAAATAGAACAGCCCTTACAGACACAAGCAAGTAAAAAACCTGGAAAGTATTTTAAGATTTGAAGATATTGCTTATTATCTGGGCTCTGATTTGAGAAAATCTGTGTCAGATTTTCCTCAGATTTTCTCATATTTTTCAAATATCAGATATGACAAAAGCAGAGTTTGTTGGGAAGTTACTCAAGATTGTTATGGTAAAGGAGCGTACATAAGGGAAGATTTTGCAATGATCAGCTTAGTCCATTAATAGAAAGGGAAATGATTTATCACAAATTTTAAAACTGAAGGTTATGGTGGTCCCTTCTTTGCCATTCCAGGTGGTTTTCACTATCCTATGAATAAATTGTGTCCCTTTTCTTTCACTGAGTATAATAAGCTGAGTTCTCATTCGCACATGCAAAACGAACATGCAAGTGAGAGAAGTACACACAGCTAAACTGCATCAGGTGTTGGCCTCTTTACTGAGAATAACACAGATAAAGCTTACTTTTGATCTTGCCATATTGCTTAGGAATAATTGGCTGGGGTGATTCAGCAGAACTTGCTGAAGTGATGTTTGTGTTTCTCCTAATCTGCAGTTACAAATTGCGTGAGCAGTTGTAGTCCCTTTTGTTTGCTGCCATGTTCAGACAGTTCCCGATGGTGGTTTCTAATCTGTACCAAAGGACAGAGAGCTGCAGCATTGCTGCCAGAAAATCTCCAGTCTCTCTCAGATGTCCTGTTTCTCTTCTCCTTTCTTTTCCACTTTTCCCTTTATCTTCCTTTTTAGTCTTTTTTTCTTGTTTCTTCTTTTTCTTCCCCCCACCTACCTTGAGGATTCAAGTCTTAGATCAGAAATGGAATAAACTGTGTTGTAAACCGATGGTTGTTCTGCGGTCCTGACAGGTACCTGCAAGTGTAGCAGAATGACTGTGGCACACAGGCCCTTCCTCAGGTCTGAGAGAAGCGCCATACTTCAAAACAAAATAGAATGTGCAAACTGTTGCTTTGCACGTCATCGGGTATGCCTCAGGTCATCTCAGAGGAGAGGCAGCTGTCACCTGTGGAGGGGAGAGAATTTTGATGAGAGGAGGAGACAGAAAGAAGGGTTATGAGGGTTGTTTACTAGGGAAAAAGAAGAGAGATTATAGGAAGTTAATGGAGGAGAGGAAGGTTGAGTTATGTCGTAACAGCAGTCCCTCAGTGGAGCCTATGGTGTTTGGTATACAATACAGTTATCATTTCATGTTTCTAGCTTCATTTTTGGAAGGGATTCTAATCTTTTAGAAGATTTGAGTGAGAAATATCAAAGAAGTAATTGGTCTATAAAAATATACGTGTTACTTGATGTTTTTAATTTTACAGGAAATTCAAGACTGAAATCCTGGGTGTTTGGTTATTCTGTTTTAGGGAGTATTTATCATGACTTTTTTTGACATGTATTAGCAGATTGACATTTCCCACTCAGTCACAGTTAGATTCATTTGGTGCTTTCCAGACTTGGGGAAATTTGCATCTAATGATGAGTTAAGCTTAGAAGCATTTGAAGACTAGGAGCCATCATTCTGATACAATTTCTTTCTGCCAACATAGATGGTTTAATGCTTTGTGGAATAAAAATCTTGGTAGGGTAGTATGTGACAACTGGGATTGCATGATTTGTATTTTGGTTTTGTATTGAAGAAAATTATTGAATTTTAATTGATAGTTTAAAAAAAATCCCAATGTATTTCTTACAGCAATATCATTCTTGAATAAAGGTCCGTTTTGGTGAGTCTTACAGGTATTCTTTCCAGAACAAATGTGGTGATATGAGAGCACCTAGCTGTGAACCAGAGATTGTTTGAGACTGACTTTGGATGGTGACTTGTTCAATGGAACAAGATCTGTTTGTGGATTTTCTGTGCATGACAGTTCTGAAGTCGACACTTTGGGTAGTCATCACAGTGTCTATGAAAATTATGTTGGTGTAGGGATATTCTAGAGTTAGCCTGATGGAAGTATAATACTTCGTTCATGGTGGAAATAAGTGATAAAGTACAGGCTTCTGCTGCAAACTGTGGAAGTGTGTTCCACAGGCTTATCAAAAGCAAGGTGATACATTTATTTTAAATCTCTTCGGCATGTCTCATGAGGAAAGTAGTATATTTTGGGATCATATTAGTATATCGTGTTGGTTATTCAGTGTGATTTCTTAAAAGATTGTTCTGGGTTAAGTAGAAATGTGTATCTCTGGACTGAACTGTGAACATTTTGTCTTGCTGTTGTAAATACTCCTGGTAGGTCACGACGCCCTCATGGGCTGGGAGGCTGGCACACAGACTGGTGGGGGCATTCTTTGTGCCCTGAGGGGTAGAAAGATGAGTTATGTTGTATAATTTTTCAGTAGAAATCAGACATATCTTGGAGGAAATTTGCTGTTTGAATTATGAGAGAAAGTCTTTAAGGACTGTTTTGATGATCTAATAATTTCTGAATTTCTTCCCATAGTGACATGTTAGTGGACCTGCCAGGATTATCATCCTTCGTGGTCTGGATAGCATGTGTAGTATCTCTGAGGTGAGAGGAGGAGAAGAAAGATTTATTTTTTCCTGTTTTTTTTTCTTGGAGTTTATGGAAAATGATTTAACGGTGATTTTGAAGTTACATAATTATGTAGGTCTGTCTTCTTTGTAGCTCATGGCAGGAACTGTCAGAAAGTAGTTTGTTAGACTTGTTAATGCAGTCTTAATGGTTAAGTTACTATAGCTCATGCTCTGTCTGCAGGTTAACTGCTGGGGTTTGGATGTTAAAACCTGCATAGATTTCTTTTGGGTGAGAGAGGGAGAGAAAATGAGTGCATGTGTACTTTGTTGAGCACATCACTGTTGATTTCCTAATGTAAAGGTCCAAGATAGGATTGCATTGCATATGGCACATCCAGTATTTTTTTTGTAGTGATCTCTTTTAGGGGGGTGTCATGATGGGAATTAATTGTCGTTAATTGATGATGGAATGATTTCTTTGTTAAAACAGTGCAAAAAATTATCTAATTCCCCACACATCTATATCTTGTTTAGATGCTTCTTGGAGCCACAGGCCTTTACAGAGGCAGAGTATTCTTGTATAGTGGTAATTTGGTTAAGCTGATAATTGGAAAATTGAATGAAACCTCCATCCATACGTTAAGTAGTGATAGTTTTATGTTAGTAATGCTTCTTCTTATGCAGTCATCTGGCTGTTGAGATAGTGGTTGTCATTGCTATTGTTGTGTGGTGCTGAATGGCTGGTACTGAATAATTTTGATGTTGGCTAAATTGTAGTGTTTCCACAAGTGTTGGGATTGTTCTCTGTGAATTTGTTGAAATGTATATGGTTTTCTTCTTCCACTTGATCTCTTCGAGAAGTAGTTAGGTGAAAGAGATAATTCCTCGGGGGTTTTCTGGTTTTTTTTTGAATACTTGCAAAATGTCTGGAGTTAGGCCAGATTGACAGAGGGCTGAAGTCTGGGGATGATAGGGTGTTTCTTTCGTAAGCTTATGAATACACTGGCACAATGTAGCATTGTGTCTTTTTACTTCATGTTATTTCCACCCCAAATGGCAAATGTCAATATATTCCATAATTTACTGGTTCAGCTGCAATTGTTGGTGCAAATTGTAGGCAAATAAAGTTGGTTTTTTTTTTGTAAAATTGTTTGTTAGACTAAAGGAATAAAATTGGAGATAATAAAGAAAAATAATGCCATGTAGCCTAGTACAGATATCTTTATCTACAAATGCTACAACTAAACCCAGCAAAAAATAGCTATACTTTCCTGACTCTTCTTGTCTTTGAGAATTTGAGTGGTATAGTTTGGAATATTAATTGACCATTAAAAATGTAATTAAATTAATTAAATTATAAATTAATACTCATACACAGGTATGTTGGTGTATATTTATTGTATATTTTTAGTTCCAGATCATCATTTTATCTAGGAAATGGAGCTTATTAATTATAATGTTTAGCTTAAATACTCCGTTGAATACCTTAATGAATCCAGTTGTATTAACGTCAGTAGTTCTGGGTCATCCAGTAATTATTCCTGTTTTGAAAAAACTTGAAATAGGCATTTCTTTAACATGCCAATTTATATTACATGCTAAGATATAAAGCAGTAGTCCTGACATATCCCAATGTGAATCTCAAGTACGAGTCAGCCTCCCTATATAGGAGGACTGAAATATTCAGAACTGCTTCCCCCCTCACCTCTTCATCTTACACTGAGAGCTTAAAATTAATGTTGAAAAAGTAATTGGTAATGAGCATCTTGTAGTACATAAGCAACTGGGAGATATGACATTAGTTCAAGGCATAAAGAGACCACAGGCTCTGAAAAATACATCCTTTTAGTAATGGTTTGGATGCTATTGTTGGCAGATTTCACCAGCAGCATGTTAAATGGGTATGGCCTTTCTAATAGTGTCACTGTAGTCAAAAGGTTTTGAGGGAATATGGGATAATTTGATCAATGAAAAGATCAAAGAGGAGGTGCATCAGGGGAAATATTTAGGGCTTTTTTTTTAATATCACTTGAATGGAAATTAACACATAATTTTAGAGATTGACCTGAGTGGTATGAGTGCTATGAAGTTAAATATGCTATAATTGCTTCTTACTGATGTAATTTTGATTTATTACAGCCATTAAAGGAATTTTCTTGTTCTTTTGTTCTTATTCTTTTTGTACCACTGATACAGGAAGCAGAGGTAGAGATAGTTCAAAATTTGACTGAAAGCATTATTGGCAAATGCCCCATTTTTAAGGTGTCACTATGAATTCATAAATCATAAGATTTGACAGTGCAACCATGTTTCTTACTCCTCTTAAAATACAGTAGCTACTGAGTTGATTGTCCTTTTCGTGACCTAATTTGTAATTCAGCACAAGATTATGTCTGGAATGACTAATTCAGCAAGATCCAGAAGAAGCTCAGTGACAATATAATAAAGCTGTTAAATATTCTACTGTATTTAGGAAGTGAAGGATTGAAACAGAGAAAAATATATGCTTAAATAAGGTGATGAAATTGAAATTCCTTGTATTGCATTAAAAAAACCTTTTAATAGTTTTATAGAAATACCACTGACATCTAGATCCTCTAGCTACAGTGTGACTAGTAATTTTCAGTAATTTCATTTTGTAGGTATCATTCCCCATATTTGAGTGTGCTGTTGCAACCGAACAAGTGTATAATCTGTATATAAATTAAGGGGTGAGAGGTTGCTGTGGCAGGCATGTTTGGAAGATGGATGAATCAGACCAGTGTTAAATTTCAGAGCACCCCTTTGCTTGACTGATGTTCATTAGCAATACAATTTGTGTTAATGGTTAGCTCTTACTCATTATCAATCATTATCGCTAAGTATTCAAACAGATGGTCCTTAACAATCATATCTCACATTACCTCTGCCCCTGCAGTCCTATGAAGTGGATGCTGTGTCATTAGCAGTGGTGGCTGTGGTCTGCGCTGGTCGCTTGTCTCGGTTGCTGAGGCAGAGGGACCAGGCTCCATCCCTTTTTGATAAGGGGAGCTGCAGCTGAAGCGCCCTTCTTCTTCTTCCCCATTTTTCAGCACTAATCATTGTTTTATGCTTCTCACCTGCTCTTCAGAAGAAAAGTGACAGGATTTCAACTGCCTCAGGCAGTTCACCTCATCTTATTTTTGGGACTGGGACTTGTTCTGGTGCCATCACTCACACTCCCTGTCTATTAAATATCCTCTGTTACAGGTTTTACAGCTTTCACCTTCTTCCTATTCCTTGTTTTGCAGCACCACCACAAGTCACCATATTGACTGTGTGTACTTACATGTTGTTTACATACTCTTACTCGGCTATATTAGAAAGTGTTCATATTCCGTTTACTGATTATCTGTTAGCAATGTTACAGAATACCTACACACTGTCACTAGTTGTTATTTTTTACTTGTGTTGGGATTCAAGTCAAGCAAATGCTAACATCCTGCTTAGTTTACTTTCATCTCATAGATGCAGCAAGCCTCTTTCTTGGCTACCACACAGTGAGGTATTTGCATCTTGGAACTGGGGCTAGAAGTAGTAGAAGGGGGAATTTTCTGGTTCTGCTGAATGAAGTTCTCAAGGTGCTCAACAGGATTCCACAGAAATAAGATTTATTTAAAATTATGTATGCAGAGAATGGGTTTTGGGTAGTTGGCTGAAAATCTGGAATAAAAAAAGATATTTTAATTTGTCTTTCTTAAGATATCACACTGCAGTGTCAAACTTCCCATGCCTGTCTCCTTTTAAGTATAGTTTACATGAGCTCATCTTCTGGGAATGAAAATAATGAGTTGGAAGAGTAAGAAGAGCTGGGATTTAGAATTTTGACATCTGGGCTTGCCTTCAGCTATTCAAGGCTCTAAATGAAGGAAGTTGGCATTAAATTATTTCCTGCTTTTCTGTATTCACTGTATGTTTCAGTTGAGTTATCTAGCATTTTTTATTTCAGTGAAATAAGCTTTAGACTGTTGACATCTTATTTCTAGGCAGGAAAGATTTATTTTTTGTTTGGTTTTGTTTTGATTTTTTTTTAAAACAAAAAGCCAGCACTAGATCAAAGTTGGGATTTTCAGCCATGAAATCAAGTTTTCCTAGAGGTTCCCTTATTTTTTGAAGATTAATATTCTTAGAATAAAAGTGTACAATCTTGATCTTTTCTCACATTCTTATGTTCATAATTCAACTAAAAATGGAAATAATTTAAGATTGCCAGTAGGAAAATGAGCATAAAATTGTATTGTAGCATGAGAATACAGTTCTTTATAAGGAAACAGTCAATTTACAATTACCAAGTTGTTCCTTAAGGAAGGATAAATGCATTTTATATAACAAATTGGCATGGGAAATAATATGATATCGGTTCTCATCTAAGTGCAGAACTCGCCAATTCCCTTCTAGGCTTGAACAAATATTACATGAGTGAGGGCTCTTGTAAAATGTTATGTTTTGAAATAGATTTCATTAAGGGTTTCTGGTGATAATTTATTTCTTCCTTTATGCCTATGTCTCTTCTCATACTAATAATGGATAGCTTATTTGCATATAAATAGACTTCAGTATTTGCTGAAGCAGAGACCTAATATGTTCCTCTTTTTTCCATGGACGCTGTTAAATAAGATAGAATATTGCAATGATCAGCAGTCATGAATTGTAATAATTTTCTTTGTCAAAAGTCTTCAGAGTGCATCAGCTGTGACAAGTTTGTGAAGACCTCAGAGTTTAGGTATCGGTTACAGTATCAAAAACCTAAAAAACCTCTTGCTTCTGAAAAGGTGTTTTCCGTGCTATCTCAGCAATATTTACTGATAAATACCAAAACTGATGGCTCTTGGGTACCTGTTCCTAATTAGTACTTCGATGTGTTTTCTTGCCATTTCTAATCTATTAGTATGTGAATACTTTTATAATGCAAGCATCACGCTGCAAATGAATATAATTTAGTTGTCTTTTGCTAGATTATAATGATCTCATGGTTCTAACAACTTTTCTTTAAATTAGAGACATGCATTGAAGAGAAATCTTTCATGGTGTCATTCTGATGTACTGCAAAATAAATACATTTTAGTTATGCTCCATAAGGATATGTTAAACAAGCTGACTCTTAAGACTGACTTCTATTTACTAAAAATGATGGCCAAATAAGATCTGATTGGATCAATTTATGAACTCTGAAAAACCCTCACAAAATATATAAAGCTGCATTGTAGATTCACATATGTCTTCTAGAAGGATGAATGGGAGAAACTATTCGGTACCACAGTATTACCCCGGACCTACATGTAAAAGTAAACTCCAGGCTTATCCTTCGTATACCACTAGTTATTCAATAGCTGCTACTTCAAATATGCTGCCTCTACACCAGGTTCTAGCTATATAGTTCTTTAAAAACCTCTGGGAGAAAGATAAACTGAGTGGTTCAACAAATTTAGTCAATGCTTCTTGTGCACTAACTGTCTGCGCATGCAAACATTTTAATGTTATGTGTACATCCACCTGATATAAAAAAAAATCACTGACAATGTGCTTCTGTATTGTGTGCGGGTATGAACATGACTTAACCGCAGATGGGCGTTTAGTGGAGAGGTTTGACGTGTGTGCCTGTAAGTTGTTTTTACCAGCAGAGGTCACTCAGGGTAAAGTGAACAATTGCTTCATCTTTCAAGGAAGACAAGAACTTCACGATGGGCTGTGAGATGCATACTGATAAGCATGCATCTTCAAAAGCACACAAGCAACCTACGCTTGCTTTTCCTTTTCTTTACATGTTCGTTGCAGCATGTATTGAGAATAAAAGATCAAACATAGTAAAAACTTGTGGGCTTACAACGATGCACACCAGAAGTTAGTCAGCAAAATCTTGGGCTGTAAGGGTACTTATTTTTGAGTATGGTTTATAAACCAACACAATAAATATGGAATGTTTATTTCATATATGAATTTACTACAAAGAAGTGCCTTTCTGTGTTTTCACCAAGTTTCTTGAACACAGTTTCATCCATCAGCATCAATTAACACTTATTTTTTTTTAAAAGGTCAGTAAATAGTAATGATTACCCGTAATTTATGATATTACATACTTTTTTCCCTCTGCATGATAACTTTCTAAATGGTATTCTCTTAACAAATTTTCTTGTTATATAGATTCAATAGTATCTAACACCTTTAGTTTCAAAAAATATTTTGAAGTAGATTTTATTCCTATCACTGCTTTTTTAAGGCAGCTTTTTGAGAAGAAGGAGGATATATTCCTGTGTAGTATGAATACAGTGAGTTGTGCAGTGTAACACAAAAATAACATAGTCTGCTGTGATGGAAGGGTACACTGCAAGAGCTCCTTTTATTTGATAATGATGCGTAAGCAGAAAACAGCTATTATGCTGACAGAGCTCAGAGACTGACAGATATTTGTGCACTGAACAGAAGTGGTTGAAAGGTGATAAAAGTAGAAACTGATGTCGCAGTTGCATTCACTTTTCTTAATAGAATTTCCTTTAAAGCCATCATCAAAATCAAAATATGAATGAAGAATCAAAGTTATAATATACAGCAGTTGTCATGAATGAAATTGTTTTAAATATGACATGTCTTTCCTTGATACCCAATAGAAAACATGCCCAGTTGTCAGTCCACCCACAAAAGCTCAGTTATCACCTATCTGAAGAAAATATGTGGGGTTTTTAATGTAACTGTATGACTGGTTATAGGGTTGTGTAAGTCATTCTGGAAGGGTTTGTCAAACAATTTGACATCAGAATATTGTACAGTACCTAGTGAAATATAGGAAAAGAAATAATTTCAGTGTTACTAATGCTATTTTTTGTGTTCCTTTTTTTTTCTTTCAATCCATATAGCTGGAGGCTAAGATTTGTGTGATTTTGTTGGGGGGGGGGGGCATTCACAGAACCCCACAGAATTTAAGCTCATACACAACTGAGTTGAAAAATTAAATACGGAGGAAATAAGGTATAAACCTAATAATCTTTTATCTATATGTCTGTCTTGTGGTTTTCTATAGCTTGCATCTTTACCTGATGTAAAACAACTTCTGAAAGCCAGAAAAACTATCTGACCTTAGAAGTACCTCCTATTTAATTTAAGCTTTTAGGATGTCATAAGATACCTGGGAAAGAGCTTACTACTGGTGAAAGTATTTGCTTTCCCTTTTCATTGTCCTATTGACTTTTTTGCTTGAACATCTTGTTCATAGAGTTCAAAATTCCTGAAGTTGCAAGCAATTGTAAAGAATAACATTTTAAGAATCACAGAAGTAGATACTTTTACTCCACTGTATCTGATGAATGTACCTGATATTCAAAGAAGTGGTGTTGTTCTTGAGCAAGTCACTGGGAAATATTGGATTTCAGTCCTTTTTGAAACCAGACAAATACCAAGATCTGCATGTATCTTGTATAATACCAACAGTTTAGGCACTCTAGAGAAAAGAAAAAGATCATGTTCTGAGAAGATTATGGGCCAGGAATGTATTCTACATAGGATACTTCAGTTCCTGGTAAACTTGCATCCTTTGCATTTTTAAGTAGATTGTAGTAAGAATTTTTCCATTTTTACTATAGGAACTTCCTGCTGAAGGGTACAATATCTTCTTCATTATCTATAACATAACAGTGTCATCCTTTCTGCAGTACATTTGTTGGTGACCTAATAATATGAATAAGAAATATGGAAATAATTTACATCAAAAATACAAAATCCTAATGTCCTTAATCAGATTAGCGCCATAAAATTCCTTTGATTCGTTTATATGTACTGTTCAATTATATCCAACTTCAGTTCCACACACTGAAAGAAGTAACACCATACAATGCTTTTATATGCTCCAGGCCTTACAATGAAAACAAAGTGATTTATTTTCTTTAAATGTTTCCCTCCTGAGATTCTTCCCACCTGAGATTCAAAAGCCTCACAGGTTCATAAGTCTTTGCTTTTGATTCCCCCCCCTTTTCTCTGTCTGGATACAGAGCCACTAAAATGGGACCCCAAATGGTGTTCCAGTGCTTAAAGCAGTCACTTGAGCTTAACTGGTTTACAGAAATGGTGTTGTGGTCTAGTGGGTATTGCTTTTTGGCTTCTGGAATCTTCCTTCCACTGCTTGCAAAATTGTGCCTCTCCTATACATTAATAATTGCAGTGCAATGGGAGTAACCAGAGCCCACAAATATACTTACTTTCACAACCCAAACAGGGAATGGTGAAAGATGAGCTTTGCAGCACACTTAGAGGATTGACAAGTTGAGGCTGTAGACAAAGCCTGTTCTTTCAGCAGCTTGTTCTTATTACCTGCCTCAGATCTTCTTAACCTAGAGTATCCTCTTATAAACTATGAAAGGATCCCTTAGATAAGCACATAAAACTTTAACCTTGAAATGAGAAAGCTTACTGGTGTAGGTCACAAATTACAGAATTACCTCTGTAAAACACAGCAACCCACTCTTCAGCCTCTCAATAGTAGAAAATCTTAAAAAAAATAATCTTGGCACGACTAACATGAATATTTATTGTAAAGTCCTCGCCCAAATGGGAAAAGAAAACATTAATTCATTTCCTCAGGAACAGCTAAATAAAAGTTCCCCTGCTTCATCTTTTACCTGAGCATCTCATAATCTTGCAGAATTTAAGATTAGGACCTAAATGGTGTGGTAGAGGGAGGGATCCTCTTGGCTGGTGTGTTGGACGCTGTACCCATCCCTCATCTCAGCTGGGGGGACCTGAGAAGCAATATGCAGGACTGATAGGAAAGAGAGGGAGGAGAAGCTGGAATAGAAGATCACTTTGCTATATGAGATTTTAAAGAAAGGATTTACCACACAGTGTGATGGGAACTTCCTTACCAAATTACACATGGGAAAAGAAGTAGGCTGAATGTTCAGGTGTAGGGACTAAAGGCAAGTGCTGAGGAGAGAGTCTGCCCGGAGTCCTAATGTCTACTTGGGTGAAGGCATCAGCACATAGTAGCTGTATCTGATTTTTTTTAAATAGAGAAATAGCCATAAATGGAACAAAGCTTTCAGTATCTTTGCTATATTCCGTTTTTCCCCCATGTAGATAACTGCTGTAAACTCTGAGTCTTCTACCTGTCTGACTTAATCACATGCAGCTGAGACCAATTAAATGCACTTGTAGATGTAAAAGCTGTTCTGTTACAGTGACTTTTTTTCTGAATGAGGGGCGTGAGGGTAACAGTCTTTTGTCTAATAAGGTTGTAGTTTGTAAAATATTTTAAAATTCCCAAAGTGGGTGGTCCTTCCATGGCCTAGAACACTGAGTTCATTCAGCTGTGTAGGCTTTCACTTATTTGAGAAGTGGAGAAAAAACTACTGTCGGTGGCTTGGTAAGCAGAGTGATGTGGGAGCATGAAGGCTAATAATTCCATTTACAACTCCATATTAAACCCGGAGCTTGCTATGCTATTTTCTGAACTTCTCTTCAAGCAATTAATTTCATTATTGTCCAGTAATGTTTTTTGAACTAATTGTCTACCTAGTTCAAGGGATCAACTGCATCCTAAAAAAATGCTTCAGCTTTAAGTATTTAAAAGGGACTTGT
This sequence comes from Microhierax caerulescens, assembly GCA_035590215.1. NCBI lineage: Eukaryota > Metazoa > Chordata > Aves > Falconiformes > Falconidae > Microhierax > Microhierax caerulescens. Next base: position 71,765,870 of record JAVJGJ010000001.1, read on the forward strand.
GTACTTTGTTTTTCTTGTAGGGTAAGATGTGGAGAATGTATCTTTTTTATAAAGATTTTTCATATTCATTTTACTTGAAACTTTAAACAGTTTTTCCTGTAATACTTTGATTGTTTCTAGCCCTGAAACAATCAATGTAATTTCCTTATTGTAAACAAAAATCATATCACACAAGTCCAGTAGTCTAGTACAGTCTTCTGTATCTGTTCACATGCAATATTTTACTTGGTATGTTAATGTTTTATTGAAATAGAGATTAGTTAGTAATAAGTCTCTGTTATTTTGTGTCCTGTTTTTACTCAATACCTCACTGACAGAAGTATTAGAAGAAGGATAAACCTCCTGCATCTTAAATGGGAATATATTATCTCCATTATACATTCATTTTCCCCATTTCTTGCTGCTGCATCAGAATAAATCAGAAACATAACTTCTCAAAACTCCTCTAGGAAATTACGCTTTATTCTATGTCTTCTAATATACCTTTTTGTGTATCAACATTCATTCAGAGTAGATTTTTCTACCTTATATTAAAAGTAAAAGTAGCTACCAGTAATGCAGAGGAATAAAATGTGGATAACAAATTCTTTCCTTGCCACAAAGATGAATTCATGCTTCTGATCTAGTTTGGATTTCAAATCTCTTATTTGCAAAAGCAATAGTTCTCCAGACCTCTTCTAATGTAGTAGAATACTCAGAGTGTGAAGCCAGAAGCACAGATTTTCATTTTAAATTATCCATTCCTCATGTTCTCTGCTGGTTTTTTGCCCCATAGCATTGGTTGACATTTCATAGAGAGTGAGCTACCATAGGGCTGGAAAGCATATAATTATATGAGTCACCCACTTTTTTGATTTTTGCCATTATATACCAATCCGAATGCAGACATACCTTTCATAGGTATTTAATTTCTAATGAGAAGTTTTTATTCTTCATTGACCTGTGATTAAAGTGTGGCATTTCAGTAAATAAATGAAAGATACTTTCTATATAATTCAGCTCAGAAGTTATGCTTGAGAGCCTATGCAGGCCTTTGACCTCTATCATGTGAGTGGCAGCATAAGTAATTGAGACTATTCTTAGATAAAAATCTGTATAGTACAGAAAATGCTTAGTGTTTTAAAACAGGTATAGTATAGAATCAAAAAAGGTGACATCAGGCAGATTGTCAAATTATGTCTTATTTATTACTCAACGCTGAGAGTGGTTTAAAATGTAATAAAGTTAATGAATTAAGTAATTTGTTATAATTGTTTTATAGTATTTAAAATTATACACATGCTTTCAGAAAGGTGTTTGTGTTGGTTTTTTTTTTTTTACTTTTTTGTTTCTTTTTTAAAGTAAACTCACAACAAATTTTACAAGGAGAAAACGTGTTAGGTATCAAACCACAGATGGACAATTTTCAAAACTAGTTCACTAGAAATTTGTGTTCATGTTCTATGAACTTCAGAAAATCTTGATTGTAAGATGGTGTGTATTTTTCTTTCTGTTCGGATTAGCCATGGTCTAGACACACAGTTCCTAATAAATGAGATTCTGATCCTGTTCTAACAGACTTCATTGTTTGAACCCTGCATGCAGTCACTTCCTGGACACTGTCTAGGAAAAATACTTGCTTATTTTTTATCACAGCAGTGCCTGGGAACCCTGAGCAAGGCTGTGTGTGCTAGCTGCTATACAAACACACAAGGTAAAGATAACTGAGAACACAAATATTACACATCTGGGCTTGGGCAGAGGTCGAAGAGTAAAAGGGAAAATACACCCACAGTGAACTTCCAGATTGATACTGGTAAAGTGAAAATTATAAAAGGATTATTTCCCATCTAGTGATCCTTATGTGGTGATCTCCTGCTTTTATGGCTAAGATTAAATTAATCATGAAGCTCCTGTCCTCCATTAACTAGTCCCTGTAAGAAAGAACACCCATTCCCCAGTAAACGTAGAAACAGTCACATGGAAATGTAGCATGAAGTATTTTGCATTTATGCTAGGAAATGTAGTATTTGAATAGGAAAAGGAGCACATGATTCAACATTTAGGTGTAGTCATAAACAGATTTAGATTTTCTCAGAAGCTGGAAGGCAACAGAGTACATGCAATAAACTATGTATGAAAACAAACCTGTGAAAAGGGCTGTTGATTAGCTACCAGATGAGAAGCTAAGATATATTTTTACAACTCACATTTTGAAGTGAATGTTATCAGTCTCATCCACAAAATTGATAAAATCTTTGTTATGGAAGCTTTTTGAGCTCAGTTTGGCACTTTTCTCCTCGCTTCTCTTTTCTGTTAATCATGCAAAGCTTGCAATTGCATTTTAAGTTAGGCGCACAAAGGTAGCATGAGCACCTAACTCCTGTACCCTGCTTTGATAGTCTCAATATAGATGGTTTAGAAAAAACAGTTCTGTGTTTAATTAGTAAAGTCCATCTATACTACTATTAAGAGCATATGATGCCCAACGGCTAAGTAAACAGATTTAGATCTTTTGATACTGTAATGATGTTTTCTAAAATTTTTAAAAAAATCTTAGAAGAATGTTTTTGAAGGAAAAGAGTAAAGCATTTTAAGTTTGCTATTCTGAAATGTTTACTCAGTATACCTTCCTGGTTTTTTACCATATTGTCAGCAGCTCCGAGTCTTCCAGTAGAGTTTGGGTAGCTGGGTTTTGATTGACCATTCTTTTTAATAGGCTTTTGGGAAACATATATTCTCTATGTGTTTTCAAAGACTTGAGTTTTTTCCTTTTTTTGGGGGAGTGGTGGTGTCTCTTTTAAACAAAATATGTATCTATATGCAGAGTAATAATTTTTCCTTAAGGGTACTTTAATTAAAAAATGTTACTGTAAGAAAATAAATACTGATGTAGTCACCACTTTTGGAAAACATAGCAAAAAAATTACATATATAAAAAAAGGAAATCTTCCTTCTTTCAGCAGTGATGCTTTCCAAATTTGTGACAAGCACATAGGGCCAAAGCAGTTTTTGTATGATAATTCTAATATACTTACTGAGGCCTTCTGCAACCTAATAAATCAGTATGATTAAGCAAGGAGAACTTAAACTGAGGGTAAAATGCTGGAAAATCTCCTAGACAAGACTTGGAGCCTTCACAGAGCTAAGGAAGTTTAGATGAGGTTATCACAGACTGTCTTGCTCAGATGTGCTGTACTGGGTTATTCAATGTGAGTGGAGCTGCAGTAGTGAGGAATGTATTGATTTCCTTTTTGGTGATGGAAACACAGACTGAAAACAAACCCCAGCATCTCAAACGTATTAGTTCCCAATGTAATTCTGCAAATTTATAATCCCTAACGTCCTGCGAAGATATTAACTGGTTCTTACTGTCTTACTATGATCTCGTTTAGTCCTTTCTATTTTAGCTAATGTTGCCAGAAATGCCAGAGTCCCCTACAGAGTGGAGACTGGACTAGCACCTCTCAGTCAATAATTCCAAAGCAAAGCTAAGCCATTTTGTCAGGGTGGTGTGAGAAGGTCTAGACTACTTCACAACAGCATTTTCCAGAAAATTTAAATGCATGATCTGTTTCTGATAGTATCATGAATATTATTTTTTAAAGGTTAAACATCCTACTAACACATTTTTCCCCAGAAGATAGTAAGAGGTGCGTCTATTTACAGAATTAGACGATGCAATGTTTCAGACAGAACAACATCCCTCAAAAGAAAGTTATAAATTTAATAATTTAGTTAGTACTCCTCTCTAATTTTTTTTATCTTGGGACATGCGATGAAATCAGCTTCCCACATCTCTGCATCTGTTCCCAAAGTGAGATATTTTAAGGAACAAAAAGAGACCACTGCTGGCCCTGGAGCCTATCAGTACAGCCGCACCTAGAGTGCTGGGTCCAGCTCTGGGCTTCCCAGTTCAAGAGAGACAGGGAACTACTGGAGAGGGCCCAGCGGAGGGCTACAAAGACGATCAGGGGGCTGGAGCATGTCCCTTATGAGGAAAGGCTGAGAGAGCTGGGCCTGTGTGGCCTGGGGAAGACTGAGGGGAGATCTCCTCAGTGCAGATAAATATCTTAAGAGGGTGAGTGTCAAGAGGATGGGACCAGGCTCTTTTCAGTGGTGCCCAGCGACAGGACAAGGGGCAACAGGCACCAACTGAAACAGAGAAAGTTCCATCTGAGTGTGAGGGAAAATGTCTTCACTTGGAGGGTGTTGGAGCCCTGGCACAGGCTGCCCAGAGAGGCTGTGGAGTCTCCTTCCCTGAAGAAACTCAACCCCCACCTGGACGTGACCCTGTGCAACCCACTCTAGGTGAAACTGCTTTAGCAGGGGGTTGCACAAGACGGCCTGCACAGGTCCCTTCCAGCCCCAACCGTTCTGTGAGATTATTAGACATGTATTGGGGCTGATTTTAACATGGCTAGACCAATGCTTTTTTACTCTGACGTTTCCTGATGCAAATGTAAGCCAACACCATTTTTTGGCTCAATCTCTATATAGGTATTGCATCACACCAAGGAATTACTTATAAATAATGGGTTATGTAATTAATGATTTATTCTGAAAAACAACAGGTGGGACACTATAGTCAGTACAAACACAGGTCTTCAGTGACTTTTGACTTTAAAAAACTTTGTAGCTGCAGTTTCACTAAAAACACTTCAAAATATCAGGTCCTTTGCAGTTCCACAAAGTACTTTCAAACTGTACAACTTTTGCAATATTTTACAGATACAAAAAATAGAAAAATATCATTTTGGCTAGAGATAATGAATTTTAGGTTTTCATTTTAATTTGCAAACTTTTAATGAAATACAGTCCTTATTGTGTATGCTCTCTGATATTTTAAGTAAAATTAACTATGCCAAGTGGATAGGTGTTTGTTTCATTTTAAACCCTGCTTCCTTTTAACCTGGCAGTATGGGAGCAAGTCTGTCCGTCCTTTTTGTAACAGATCTGTGTGAAAACTCTTTGTGCTCAAGATCATAACTTGTTTAGTTTCTTGAATGTGAACCATTTGCAGACTTCAATGGAGGCAACACTAATCTGATCATTTTTCTGTCATCTGAATTTGCGGAAGTGGTACAATCTGGAGAAGTTTGACTGACTTATATGGAATCCAATGTATGGAACTACATGTATTTAAGAAATACTGTGGTATAAAATGTACAAATATTTTTGTTTAGCTTGTAAATGTTGTTGCTGTGTATAACATTGTTGACATACAGTTAAAGTGGGTCCCCATTGTGAGAAGATTAGAAACACGCTTCTTTCTAAGCCTGCTGAGTAATGCAGTATGGGGTACTTTTGCATGTGAAAAGTACAGTTCCATTGAGCAAGTGGTTGGAAAAATTGAAATAATGTTTGCAATGAATTTCAGAGTAAAAGAGGTCGCTTTCTTTTATGGGAAATTTTAAAGAGAGATACATAAATCTAAACAAAACTGTAAGAACTATTCTGGCCTTTCTGTTTGCTGTCCTATTTTCCTTTGAGTTAATATAATTGACAGAAATTTTGGGATGAGTTATATCCATTGAATTGAAGCTTTAACTTAGTCTTAAATTGTATATATTTTTACATTCTATATTCACCACAGTAGAATAAGATTGATTCTGTATAATATAAAATTGCAGATAATACAGAAATCATTTATACCTTGTGTCATGGAAAGCAAGGTGGTGTATATAACCCAGTATTTTAATTACTACTTCTAGATCTAAATAGTGCAACATCAAACGTGTTGTCTTCCTATTTATATTTCTTTTTCAAGTATAATGGCAATGATTTCCTATTTTATTACAAAACTTTGGTTTATTTGTACAGTTTAAATATTAAATTTGTGGGTATGATTTTGTTTTTTTAAATAGTTCATATGCTATAGTATATTCATACATAAGACGATAGGTAGAATTCACACTTCCTTCTTGTTTCAACTCCTGTTTTTATTGTGACCACTACTATACTTATATTTATACTACTCTATATGTAGTAGAGCTTTGTTGAAAGACTAGATTTCTTTGGGAAACTTTCTGTTTATGATACAAGGTTACAATCAGGGTTACAATGCCAGACCTCAGAAACCTGACCACAGAAGAGAAAGGTACAAACACAGAAACTGTCAGGTCATAGAATGTGTATGAGTTCTTAAAACCAGTCCATAGAGGGGGAAAAAAGAGTGAGATAACCCTTTGAGAGAAATGGTTAGTCTTCAGCAGGTGGACATTAGCCTAGGGTCTTGTCACCTAAACACCAAATATTAAAATTAAATGTTTCTGGTAATTTAGCTTGTCTCAGTGTGAAGATCAACTAGAAAATGGAGTTTATTTATTCTTATGAGAAAGAACTAGCGAGTTGCCCATTAACCTTGCTGACATAGTCATTCAGTCATACTATATGTCCTCCTTTGCTTATTGGTTTAATCAGCAGAATATTTAGGATTCCAGTAAGTATATTTGTTTTTTAGCGTGGGCTCCCATATGTATTTTTGTATATGTTCACCAATCCTTGGGCTCCAAAACCATGCTTACCTATGTACCCTTCTCCTTTCCCAGTTTGTATCCTATCCCTGCAAGGCATTGTATTTTCCCGTGTATCCATAATCTTAGTTTCTTGCTCAGATATTGCACAGGTAGTGTTTAAGACAGACTAAGAGTCACCACAGTCAGTGTAATAGCTCATTAAGTGTGGGTATTTGAGAAGGGAAACTGGCATAACTGGCTAACAGAGACAGTGTTTTAGTTTACTTAAGGAAAACAATTATTTATTTACATGATGCAGTAATAAGTTTCTCAGACAGGAATTGCAGACTGAATGATTATTTCTTTAAATGCTGAATGCAGTGATCCATTCAATGTATTTCATCATGCTGGATTCCTGACAGAACAAGCTTTTTGTGTGTTCCAGGGCTCTCTTAGATGACAATGAATAACTGTTATTTTTTAGGTACTTCAGAGGCTTTCTGCTGATGGAAAAAACACCATCAGGAAAACACAGATTTCTATTTACTTTAAGGAGTGTGGGATGTAGACAGAATTTATTGAGCAGCTTTTGAAATCAAATCAATAGTGTAGTGCTGTTGACTTCAGCAAACCTATTTTGTTTTATGCTAACTGGGTGCCTGATACTATGTTTCTGTTTTAAACTTTTCTGAGGGGAACTAAAGATTGGTTCTGATATTATTTTTCTATCTGAGTGCTCCTCCCCTTGCCATATAAAAACAGAATAAAATTTACAGAATACATACAGATTTTGTCAACTAATTTGTAAACATTTTTATTTTTCATAACTGCTTATGACAATTTAAATGAAATAGTCTGTTTCCTCCACCTAAGTTACCCAATGATTGCCCTTAGTATGTTCATCTTAATTACCAGTCTAGCGGAGTTCATCAAGATGTTCTGATTGATTCTTCTGCATTGATTGGTTAGGATCACTGACTTGGAGGAAATGTAATGGTGTAAAACACAAGTAGTTAACTGATATTCTTGGTTCATCATTTGCTTCAGATACTACAGACAATTAATAAAGCAATAGCTTTATTCTGCAATGGAGAATTAAATATCCCTAGAATTTAACAATAGAACAAAGCCATTTATATTATTATTGTGGAGTTGCTAGCCATTCATTAGTTTTAAGACTAAGAGGCTTCTTATTCAAAACTCTGTGCCAGAATTTAATATAATCTCAAAATTTAATTGGTCCTCCAATTCTTTGAGCTAACTGTGCTTGGTCAAAAAGCACAGGAGTCTGAGAAACACTTCATGCAAACCAGTTCTGAGTTCTGCAGCTGAAGAAGGCAAACAGAATTTATCATATGTATATAGAGAGAGTTCCGCACAAGTATGTATTTTTCATTGCTTGTGTATATCATGGATGTGACATTGCTCGTGATTAAGATGTAAGAGAACATCAAGAACAAAACAGAATTCACATTCCTCTTAGGACTTTAAATAATAATGTCCTGTTCTGTCACCATATAATCTTAATTGTCAATAATTTGAGGCAGAGGAACATATTATGTTCTATGGAAAACGGAGGATTTTCTTACTGATTTATTGGTAACTTTAACAGTGACCTTTTCACAAGTAGAGGATACTATCTAACAAAGTAAGCAAATAAAAGTAGAAGTCCCTATGTTCAAAAGGGTCAGTTCCTCTTGGAAAGTTGGTGTTCATTTTTTGTTGACCTGCGGGAAGCATACATTTAGCTTAATTATGCACTCCACAAACCATTAATGCTCTTTGTGTAAATGAAAGGACTCTTAAACTTTTACAGCAGCATTCATAATATTTAGTGAGCTAACCAGCAACAGTAATTCAATCAGTTTGCCTCTGTTTGTATTTTGAGAACAAAGAGTGCTTTTCTTTTATTTAGGTAAAAAAAAATCAATGTGACACCCCCCCACCCCCCCCGCCCCCCCTTTAACAAAGGAATAGAATCAAGTAAATTTTCAAAGTGCTACAGAGCACTGGCGGAGGGTGGGTGGGTGTGTTCTTTGGTGCTTTGCTTTAATGAAAGTTCCATAGTTAGAATTTCCCTTTGATTTGATAATGTACAAAAGACTCTTATCCTGTTCTAAAAAATGTAAGTATTTATATAATGTCCTTAATTAATAAGTTTGTGTTTATGTACCACTTCTGAAAAGAAGCATATTTACTTAAGTGACCATGTTTAGATTTACCAAGCTGTATTTAGCCATCATTTAAACAAAGCAAATGCACCCCCCCAAAACAAAATAGCAAAAATGTATTGCACACGCATTTTTTTCCTTTATTAACTATTTTACATAATATTTTCAAAGAATGCAATTGAATTTCCTTGACAAGCCTGACATTAATTACCATTGGGATAACCTTTGGTATGAGCTCAGAAAAGTACTTCTAGAGAGCAATAGTTTTCTTTCCAAATGCATGCAATTTGATTAAATAGTGAGCAGTTCCCTGTAAAATTCAGCAGAATGGATACACCAAAATGATTCATCAGGGCTTCCCTTTTTTTTTGTTCATCGAAATGTTGTCTGGGTTTCAGCTGGGATAGAGTTAATTTTCTTCTTAGTAGCTGGTGCTTAGTAGCTGTGTTTTGGATTTGGTGTGATAACAGTGTTGGTAGGACACTGATTAGTTTGGTTGCTGCTAGGTAAGGTTTATACTAAGTGAAGGACCTTCCAGTTTCTTGGGCCCTGCCAGTGAGAGGGCTGGAGGGGCACGGGGAACTGGGAGGGGACACAGCCAGGACAGCAGACCTGAACTGGCCAAAGAGGTATTCCATATCATAGGACATCATGCTTGGTATATAAACTGGGGGAAGAAGAAGGAAGGGGGGGATGTTCAGCATTGTGGCGTTTGTTTTCCCAAGTAACTGTTAGACATGATGGAGCCCTGCTGTCCTGGGGATGCCTGCAGATGGAAAGCAGTGAATGACTTCCTTCTGTTGTTTTGTTTGCATGTGCAGCTTTTGCTTTACTTATTCAACTGTTTTTATTTCAACCCATGAGTTTTCTGCACTTTTAGTCTTCCGATTCTCTCCCCTGTCCCACTGTGGGGTGAGTGAGTGAGTGGCTGCCTGGTGCTTCGTTGCTGGCTGGAGTTAAACCATGACAAATGTATTGGTACAAACGTAAGCATAAACATTACTGTGCTCAAAATTAGGGTTGTATCATTGAAATTTGTTGAATGACTAGAGAATTGATTAACAGGCAAGGCAAACAATTGAGCCATGGGACTGCATGGCTGATATATTGAAAATACGTTTAATAATTTGGACAGAGAATCTTGTGTGTAATTAGAAGGAAGCTATCATTTTTTAAACAAGTATGACTGTAGAGGAATGTGTATTTAAAGATTATAGGCAGATGATGAGCCAAATGTTTAGGAGATGGTTTTTATTTTTTTACAAATTAAAACCTCAGGGAAGATCAATGCTGTTATGTGTAGTAAGTTTTCAAGAAGCCATCTGAGATTTGGGCCTGACGGAAGAGAGAAGTGGCAAACAGAGGTATCTGTTATTACAGGCTTAGGGTTGATTGATCAGCTCACGTAGGGAAGACACAGAGAACTGGGGACTGATGGAATACCATGGAGAGCAGTGAGAGAAGAAATAAGATCTTGATGACTACTGTGAAAGAGCACAGAAAAGAAAGCAAAGGAAGAACCCAGAAAATTTGATCAATAACCTTAAACCCCCCCTTAATAATTGAGGGGTTTCATGACAGAAGAATCTCTCTATCTTGCCCGTTAAGTGATTATTAAGATATAGGTTAGGTGCAAGCAAGTATATGACATTTCAGCCAGCAGAGAATATGGTTCAGGCCATATGGTTCAGGCCAGTGGTCCATGCAGACAAATATCCCTCATGTGGCAATAACAAAATACACAGATGTGCTTTACCCAGCCTTAGAGCAGAGGGCAAGCTCCTCAGATTTCTCTGTTTCTCTATAACTCTGATTTGGTGTTAGAAATGAGAGTAACCTGGGAGAGAATGGTTTGGGGAGAATCAAAGGAAGCACTGGATGGACACTGAAAGAAAACCATGGTAGGCAGATCTGTCTGAAGAGAGAAAAAAGTTCACTTAGTATTAGTTGATCAATGTAATGATACATTTTATCCATAATATTATTTATAGTTGAATATTACTTTAAATTCTATACTGCTTTTTTAAAAATACTTTTTTTAAAAAATGAAAATTCTTAATGTCTTCTACTCTGTTGTCTTTAGTTTCCTTGGTAACTGATCATTTTTAGTTATTTACATGTTTGGTCCTGTTATTTAAACAAACTTTTGTATTTTTGCCTTTGTATTGCAGAATAACAAAAAAAAAAAAAAGTTAATGAGAATATGAGCAAAAGCTTGTATTATTTTGCGCTATTTTTCATTAGAAAAGAGCCTTTTTTTTTCCAAAGATGGAAATTATTTGATACATTAATACAGACTTTGAGGCTATATTTTAAGACTAGAAAATGCAGTCATCAGTAAATAAAATTTGGGTTTTTTTTAATGCAAAAGATTGTAAAACAAATATACTTTGAGAATGGCAGGATTTTGTTTATATAACTTCATTCAACACTGAAGTACTGTTGTTTCTTTTGGGTAGAATATGTATGCCTTTAACAAGTACATTTGATAATAGTTTAGAATAATAATGTGTTTTATCCACTGGAACTGCAAGGATAATTTTGATTAAATATATTGCTGGCTGTTTAATGCAGAATTTATTTGGGACATCAGGATACAAATCCTAATCCTTATGCAAGGGACAATCTCCTTTGTAGTCTAACAGTATAAGTAGTAAATCTGAAACTACCAATAAAGTATTAATACATATTGTAGGGTACTTGATTTTGCTTTTTATTTGACTTCCGATATGGGGTAGTAAATCTGATCCTAGTCCATTATTGTTTGTCTCATCAGAACCTAAGCTATGTGTTTTATATCTCAGTGCTTTGCTATAGTTCTGCCTCAGGCCAAATCAGAAGGGGACAGGAAACTGATATGACTTTCTTTTTTTTCTGCAGCACTTGGCTGAAGTACTTCAGCTCGTTTGAATTCCTGCAGAACTGCATTACAAAGTTGTGCAACTATTAGGAAGCATATTCCTGAAAGTTTTATTTTCTACTCTTTTTAATATTAAACTGTTAAAATTATACAGTATTTGAAACGTATGCCTTTGCATCAGAGCCAGGCTGCCATGAAAGCAATATTGTGTATTTATTGTCACCTGCAAAGGGCAGGCTTGTGGTCAGATCATCCTGGAACTAATGATTATGGGAGTTGCGCTTTGTGGACTTTAAAAAATGGCCAGCAGGTTTTAGAAATAGGCTTTAATGGCATTCAGTGCACAATCTCTACATTTGAAATAAAGTGAAAACATTTCCAATCCATCATTATATTTAATTTGATTCACAACAGAATGTTTTCCACAACAGATAAACTCTGTAGACTGGTGACATTTTAGTTTTTGTATTGCTGCAAAATGAGGTTGCTTCAGTGAATGGCTGTGGGTTTTTTGATGGAAATTATGCAATCCAGCTACTATGGGTCAATTGATTTTGGCTTCAAATTAATTTGAATAAGAATTATAACAATATGACAATGACTATATTGTTCTGTATCAACAGTTTAATGATGAGTAAGTGGGGTACTTGCTTAGACTAATAAAGTCTAAGAAAAAAAGTAATACGACTGGCAGATCATATACACCAGGTGAGACTCCACTCTCTGCACGTGTTGTGCAAGAGTAATATGTAACTGTTACACTGCATATGTTGTGGAGAGTTGTGATTTATATATGGTGAGTAGTGCTGCTCGGCGTTATTAATGAAACTAAAACCGCAATGATGCTTTGCTCATGTCTGGACTTTCATATGCCCTTTAAGAATAGCTGTACTGGATTAGATCAAAGGTTTGTAGTTTAGAATCCCTTCACCAGCAATATATAAAATCATAATCTAAGGAAGCATGTAAACTTGGGACAAGTAGAGAGCAGTACTTGTATGAAGAACTCTCCTGACATCCAAAAATTTGCATCTCAAGGAGGTTGGTGTATTTCTGTGTATTTCTTTGAGTAAACTTGAAAAGGGTTTCTCCTTCATTAGGCTGCCTAATCTTGCATTGAACCCATGTGAACCTCTTGCTGCTACATCTTGCAAAAGGGAGTTCTGCAGCTTAATGATGTTGTATGAACAATTCCCTTCTTTAATCACTTTCAAATTTATTAGCTTAAGTTGCTGCTCCTTAGGTCCTTTATTGGAAGAACCAATAACCTTCTGCTCCCTACCCAATCTTCCCATGCCTCATGATTTTATAGACCTCTATGATAGCAGTGCCCCTCAATTTTTTTTTTTTCTCCTTCTTTTCCTTCCTTCCCCCTCTTTATGTAATGAAGACCTAGAATGCTTAGTGGTGGTTGTTACATGCCTTTGGTCACCTTTGCTGGCCTTCTCTGAAATTCTTCCAATTCTATGTCTCAGTAGTACTGAAAAATAACAGGAAATAAAATGGTCCAAAATTTGTCCTGCTGCACAGTGTGCTCATAAATTTTATCTAATCTTTTAGGCCATGTGGCATTGCTGTTGGCAAGTTGTGCTTGGGAATTTTTGTGGGCTTCTGTGTGTGCCGTACTAGCCTCAGACAATTGCATGTAATTTTCAGGGCTGGGACTATCATAGCAAGACTTCCATAGATCTGTTGCTAAAGGAGTGGGGAGGACTCTGCAAATCTGTGATCTTTTTCTTTTTTTTTAGATATGTAATTATCATGTTTTCCCACTATCTATCTGTGGCCAAAGTACTGTGTATTACAAGTACTGGAGCACAATACTGTTAAATTATACTGTAACTTATAAATGGGACAAAATTAACCACAGTAGTGTTATACTTAAGTATCATCATTTGTTGTTTTATGTGATTAAATTGGCCTCATAACTGTAACTGGTTCTGCATCACCTGCTAAGAAAACAGTAGTTATTAAAAAAACAATATAAGCCTTGGCTCTTTGTCCAATAGTTTAACACAGTGAAACTATTTAGGTTTTAAAATATCTTAGTAGGAATTCCCATTCTACAAGTTTGGGGATTTTTTTAATAACCTTCATTGACTAGTTACTTAAACAACATACCTAGTCAAAATTTAAACCATTCCTTTGGAAAAAAGGCAAACCCCCCTGAATTTGTAGTGGGATGGGGGATGTCTTATATAATTAGCAGATACTATACTATTTAGTAATTACTGTAGTCTTTGACTTTCCCATGTTTTATATTGTCAAAACTCCTGCAATGATCCACTCGTTTATTGTCTAGATTTGTGACTTCACCGTGCTAAACACAAGCATTAACAACAATCCTTATATGAAACTTTTTAGGACCCTCAAAAATTAGTAATTAGTGTTAAGAATTCTGAATATTTATTGGCGGTATTTGGGTGTTATATCCAGTCTTCACTCCATGATAACACTTTACTTGCCCATATGTACTGGTTTTCCTAATAATCTCATGAAAGGGATGATTTCAAAACCTACTGAAAGATCCCGATAAAATGTGTCCACTGTTTCTCCTTAGTCCATGTTTTGTCTGGCATCCCCAGAGTGGTCTAATAGTAAAAACCAGCATGCTACACAATTACGGAACTCATGTTGCTTTGTCCCTGTTGTATCAATTTTGTTTGAGAATTTCTAAATTCCATTTTAACTCTTCTGAACCAATATAGCTAATTCTGAAGCAGTCAACATTTACAGTCTCTAATTCTCAGGTTACATTTGTGCCTTAAAAGAGAGAGAGAGAGAGAGAGAAAGCATCAAAGAAAGAGTCCCATCTGTTTCTCTGGGACTAGGGACTGGAAGCAAAACTTTTCAATTTTTAAATAATTTTTATACTTTCTATACTTGCACACTAAGTAGACTTTTATTTTTATACTTTCTATACTTGCACACTAAGTAGACTTTTTTTTTTTCTATGGCAGTATTTCCTATGTATTTAAGCAAGGGCAGCAAAACAAGCAAAAAAGCTTGAAAGAAAGCATTTAGCTGCCATTAAATCTATGCTTAAGTATCTTATTTAATTTTATATAATTGAATTGATCATACCAGCTTTCTGTGTTTTGTATGTTCTTGAAGGGTATGCAAACATGCATGGGTAAGGAGGTGTATGAAAGAATTTATCATATGAATATCAGTAACAGTGAAAGGGAGGTATATGACTCTTGCTCAGGTCAATAGCAAAGTTCCTATTGATTTAAAAAGGAGTAATGCATTACTGTTTCCATAGCAGGATGACTTCCTTTAATGGAAGTATAATGTCAGAGAGTCACTAACCTGAGCCTCAGCAGCCATCATAACTCATGACGTTGTGGACCTTATGTTGTGCATAAGCAAACCTGTATTGGAGAGAGTTCTTCTTGAGCTTGGGTGTTTTTGTTATGTACAATACAAATCATGACAGAAATAAACAAAGTTCCTGAGCAGTAATCAATTTCAGGCACTACTTTAGCGACACAGGTTTTGTGCTGAGAAATGCTGAGTATATTTGATAATAATCCACTGGCTTTTTTTGACTTCCAAAGGCAGTCAAACCTAGCAAACTGACTGCCCAGTCTAACTTGACTTCAGAGGCTTTCTATAAAATCAGCAGAGATATAGATGTATGTGTCTTTTTTTTTTTTTGGTTTGGTTTGGTTTGGTTTTGGTTTTGTTTTTGTGACTGGCTTGGCCCAGACATCCAATTTATTTTTACACTGGTAAGGTTAGATTAGACAATTCTGAGTAATTTCTGAAGAGCATTATTTGTAACTTTATAAAAATTGGAAGCTACTCTATGCCTGTAGTCTGTGTGATCTCTGATATTATTAAAATCCAGTGATTGATGTATGTTTATTGTACTTGTAAATATATATATATAAAACCCCCTAAATGCTTGGATTGACAAAAACACATACTTAAACAGTAGGTTTGTAGGTTTTGTATGGAATATGTGGTTTTAGCTGGAATGTGTGGAGTGCCTGCATGCACTTTACTGTGAATAAAGCTCAGGTCACTTCAGTAGAGATTTGCCTGAGTACAAGGCCTAAACCTAAATTCTTTACAACTGTAATCACTGTTCTTTTTAAAATGTGAAAGTTGAACATATGCCCTTACAGAGGTAAAATATGACCAAGAGAGTCAGCAGTTTTTAAATTTTTGTCATTGATGGAAGTGCAAAGATACAGAGAGATTCATTGTAAGCTTGAGTGAGCAGGTTGGAGAGTAGAAATGTTATATCAGTTTTAAAGGTGTCCTCGGTATTGGTGTGCTTGATATCAGTAGGCTGGCCTAGGCAGCCTAAAGTTCAGGAATTTCCTTCAAAAGTGAAAACTCTTATTTTTAAGGTAAATGCCTTTCAAGTAGTTTTATCTAGAAGTTTTGCTCTGTGTTAGGGTACAGCTTATCCTGTTAGGGTTACAGCTGAAGGTTGAAAGGACTACGAGAAATATTATGACATTGAATTTTAGGTAGAGTTTCAATGGATTTTTAAAAAAGGATCTGCTTAGAAATGCGTGTTTACATAATAGAGTTCTATGATATAATTTCTGTGTTAAAATGGAAACAGTATAAAAGTGTTCACATTTTACCTTGGGTATTTGACTCTTGGCAGATTAGAACAGTTTCTGGGGTATGAATGTGGTGAACAGTGAACCTCTGCCCTTTCAGAAATGTTTGCTTTAACTGGCTGATAGGTCCACGTCCAGATGCAAAATTAACTGCTTTAAGCCCAGGTTGCTTCCTACATGATGTAGTGGTTACATAGACTATATTGAAAATTGGAATTTTAAATGATCCCTGGAGGGACTAAAATACATACCAATGCAACTGCAAGACTTAATTAAAATCCGCCTTCAACCACTCATAAACACTGTTAAATTAGATTTAGACAGATGGGACAAATTATTATTATCATTATGGAGAAAAGGCACTATCATGAAAATGAACATTCTCCCTTGTCTCATCTCCATTTGTAAACCCCATGCCAATAGAAACCCACAAGCTAAACTTCTCTATAATAAATAATTTGTCAGTAAAATTTTATGGGGTTGTAACAACACAACAAAAGATCTATTACTTAAAAAAATAAGTTCACAAAGATGGGAGGGTTAGATTTCCCAAATCTTGTCAAAATTCATTATATCATTCACATTACAGTAATTGCTGCAAAGGCATCTAATTACAGGAAAACTTAGCAATGGCCTTTGTTGAAAAATAATGTATGTGGAGGTGTTGCCTTCTTTCTTATCAAAGAAAACAGGATTAATTATTAAGTCCCAGATTTTTCAGCTGACCTGACTCTTTTCAGTGTTGCCAGCCCGAGGCAGATCTGGTTGCTGGTTTGCTTCAGTCTTTTTCAGACTGTGAACCCATACTAGAATGGAAGGCTTTTGTGATTCCCCTATGTTTTAGCCACAGACAAAGTGAAACAAGGTATAATCCTGAAAATCTGTTTACAGTCTTCTGACAGCACAAGGTGTGAAGACCCTTTAAACTGTAGTAGTCCCATGAATACCAGGAAGTCAGAAGGGTGTGGGGAACCTCCCTTTCTTGCCACAGTAATTTTTGGTCAGATTGATATGAGGGATGTTAGCAACAGGAGCTGTCCTGCTACTGTGACTTACCACAGGGGGATAAAGATTGCAAAGATTTACAGAACTATATAGGAGAAAGCAAACATATTTTACACACACATACACACACATCTCTACATACTTGGCAAAAAAAGGGTTTTAAGATGCTTTATCTTTTCCTTAGAGCTTTGGATTTATTCAGTACTTCACTAAATTCAGTATCATAACAAAGGAACCTGTATGTGGCTGGAGGGAGAAGGTAGCTACTTGCTCTCCTTTAGTCATTAGCTGTAGTCAAGGTGCCTTTCAGGAAGAAGGGATGACAGATAGGTAATGTTCCCACTATCAGATCCGCTGTCATGGGCTGCGCTTGTTGGGGGACAGCAGGAGACAGAGTGCTTGGGGATACAGGTGGAGCTTTTCCAGCGCAGTAGTAAGATGAATGCACCTATTGTCACTGCTCCTCTGCTTTTTCGTAGCCATTAGTATGACAGTGCTGTAATTGATTACCTGACATAAGACCTGTTTTGAAATTTTTCTCTTTCTTGAAGCTGTCCTTTGAGCTTTTTGACGGTGTATGGTTATCTACTGCATCAATACATTGGTCTTTATAGTTCAAACTGTGCTATATCCCTGTAGTGGCAGAAAATTTTACATGTTTGTAACAAAAGGAAGTAACGTTTAAGTTTGATAACTATGTTAGAGGCTGTGCATGGCAGTGGTCTGTTATGTAACAATACCAAAGGTCAGGAAGATATTTATCAGGATAAGGAGAATTGTCAATATAATTTAACTCATCAATTTACTGTAGCAACATACTTTGCATGCTAAAGCTCTTTATTTTATGTAAATGTTTCCCTCTGGATGCACTATCCAAAATTAAAAAGAAAGAGTTCTCTAGTTCTGCTTGAGATGATGCTACATATCGTAGATCATCACTATGCATTACACAAATTCAGTGCGCTGGACTTGAGAGCAATCCGTAACAGAATGGCCAGATTATGAAAAACTCATTTTGCTTTCATTCTAATAACTGCCTGAAAAATATTGACTCCTTCAGAAACTATTGGGAAACATTTTTAAATTTAATTATGTTTTTAGGCTTTACTTTATAATGACTCATCATCTCATCAATATAACACGTTTGGGAATATACCAAAAGAGATGTTGTAAAGCGCTTCTGTAGTGTCCACAAAATATTGTTATATTTCCAATGCAAACTCTCCTCTTCACTCAATAAGGTATTGTCCTACCTTGGCAGGTGTTTCTGGCAGTTGCAAGTACTTAGGAAAACGTATTTGGCTTTTGATTTGAAATTTGTTTTATTTACTACCCTCTTTAAAGTGATGCTTGCTTTCTTAAGGGAAGCTATAAAAGAAATCGTTTCTTAGCTTACTAGCTTATTGGTAGCCACATGTTTTGTAGGAAAGGTGACCATTTAACCCATGTTGAGACTTGTTTACAAGCTTTGACTCAGCAATTCAGTTCCTAAAGGTATAAGGAATTTTGTATATTCCCATTCCTGGGACATGCTCCAGCACATTTAAAGATGGGATAGGTCAAATTTAGCTTTAAGACTTTTTGTTTCTACTTTAAACCAGATAAAGAAAAGAAAATCGAACATCAAAGGAAGCCAGCTTCTTAAATGGGTGTGTATCTGTGGACTCTCATGTTTTGAATTCATATTTATGACTTCATGAAAATGTTTACATGCTAAAATTACTCAATGTTGTTCGATTATTTTTTTTTATCCCTCAAAGAATATATAGAGAAAAATATCTTTAAGAAATAGAAAACTGCTGTGACAAAAGCCTGCAATAATCGATGTGAGAATCTGGATGATGTAACATGTATGAAATTTTACCACAAAGATAATAATGATATGATAATTTCCTATGATCAGAAATAACTACAATCACTCAAAGAGATGTTAAGTCTTTTATGTTGTATTTACTCTGAAGCATGCTACTTGATGAAATTTTCAGAGGAAGACAAAGTTCATAATTGTGTGCTTAATGAAATTCCTAATATTGTTAATGGTGCTTTCTTTTTATATTATTCCAAAGAGCTGCATGAACCCTGGTCATGGATAGCTTTGATTTATGACAGCAGTCATATTTATAATACTTGTTAGTCATTCAGAATTGTTTGTTTGTGCAAACTGTTAATGTCAAACTAGTATAATTTTATTGATGTAATTATTTCTTTCATTATAGCAGTGCCTGCAAGCATTTCTATAGTTAGAGTTATATTAGCATTCTGTTTTAAACCCCATATTTCAAGGATTTGTAAATTAGCATTAAAAACTTGCTCCAAGCCAAAATTTGATATATAAAGTGTGAAGCATGTATATCATTTTGGAAAAGTTTTAGAAGACTTAGTACCGCTTTTTTAAGATACTGTTACTTTTGAAAGGTAGGCAGAAAGCCTGGAAGAAAGTTATGAACAGAAGTATGCTTTGACATACAGAGTTGAGAAAATTCTTTTCACCTTTGAAAGGAGGGAATATTATTTTAATCTAAATCCTTAATTTAGCCCTCTGTAATATTTGTTTTCACTGATGTCTTAAGGCAGATGATTCTACCTGAGTGTTTTGCTTTTGATGGTGGTCATTCATACTCGGTTCATGGCAGACTCAGAGCTGTGGAACTCAAGTTTCACCCATGTGCTGCCATCTGAAAAGCTGGATCTGAAGGCATGGAAGTGTCTTGTCATTCAAAAGGTTCAGTGTCTAGGTAAAGCCGTTATTGGCAACTGTGGGAAGAAATGTGTATAAAAAATAGTGTAAAAACTTTAATGTGATGCTACGTCTGGCAAATGTAATAGACATTTTTGATTTTCATATGATAAAGAAAGGAGAAAAAACCCAATTCTGTCAAGTGTTGCACTTTTTTTAGTTAAATCCTGTGACTCCAGCAAGTTACATACCTCGGAGGGCATTAGTTCAGGAAATAGAGTGAATGAATTTACACTTTTTATTTATATGTGTAATTTTGAGAAATCAGATTCATACTTGATAGTATCTTTTGCATTAATTAGCCATTTATGAATACTGTACATTTTAGTATGAGGAAGTAATTAAGTTGGGGATAACTTTGCAAAATGAAGGATTCTGCATAATTTTCATATGCAAGATACTCTTTCTGCAGACATGACACCCATGACATATATTCTTTTTGGTGTTTGTTATTTTACTACAACTCTCGGTTGATTTGTTCTGTTTTGAAAACGTTTTGAAAAGCGATTGACAACAGCACTGTGGGGGCCTATATTGGTCATTTCTCAGTCATTTCCAGAGTGAACATGCTAAACTTAGTATAAGAAGAGGTTGGCTGGTTTTTAATTTTCTATCCCTCCAAATTATCTTTGTTATGAGAGACAAATTGCCTTCTTTCCAGCTCCAGTGGAAAGCTGTCAGCAATTGAAGTCCTACAGGCCAGGTTTCACCCCTACTTTCTCTCCTCCTGTTCTGTGGGTGCTTTCTCTCCTCCTGTTCTGTGGGTGCAGCACATTATTGTCACTTGCAGTCTGACATTTTTTTATTAACACCACTGAAAAAGTGTAGTAACATGACGGTGTGCATCAGCTATGTTGGCAAATATGGTCAGTGAAGTCCAGTGTCATTCCTGATTTTGCTTCCAGTATGATCCAACCCTTCCAGTGCCTCTCTGGAGGCTCATGCTTTTACTGTGAGCAGCCTTTTCTGGTGTTTGCAGGATTAGGTCTCAGTTCCCGTGATTGCCTTGTATTATTCCCTTGTTTCTTTCAGCTGCAGTATGGTGTTGCAGTGTTTTAAAAATTAAGGTTTTGGCTGCTCTGGGAAAACTGGGTAACAGTTCTTATTTCGACGCTGAGAACGGCACACATGGCAACTGCTGATTTTTGCTGAAAAGGACAATTTCTGTGGGTGATTCAGAATAACTGTGTCCTGTGCTGTTTTCCTCTGCAAGACTAAATTTGTAAGGATCTGTGCTAGGAGACTGTTAGCAGACATATCCTAATGTTATGATGAACCTGGTCTTCCCTAATAGCTTTCTGGGAACACAAAGCTGTAGCAAGCTGCATCAGGGCCTGCTAAGCACCAGGACAGTAGTGTATATGTGGTTGGAAAGAAAAATGTCTTAAAACTGTTTTCCACTTTCACACAGACTTCTGCGCTTTTCTGCCAGAGCTGAGGGTGGACCAGAAGCACTGGTATACCTGCTCTAACTTGAGACAGTGGCTTTAATATTCATAGTGGGTTAGTTAAAAAGTTGCCTCCTTTCCCTGCTAAAAAGGCAATAGTAGCTCCTGAGAAAAAAAGATACGCATCATGTTGAGAAAGTTTCTTTTCTGTTTTGTTATTGTCTATTCTGCCTGCTGTTTGGAATGTGTAAAATGATTCTGACAAGCTTGATATGTGCCAAAACCCAGCATGCCTGCTGGTGGGAAGATTATCAACACCCAGATACAATAAAAAGCTTCTAGAAAAGTGCCTCTAATGATGGGACGCTTTTCTGGCACTGGCAGGGATTTGTATTTATTTTAGCAACACCCGCTATGCACCACTGTAGCTAAAGGCCTGTTAGCATTTCCATTAGAAATTAATTTCGGGACTTTATAACTCAGCTGGAAAATTTGCTTTGAACTCAAGAGCTGCACAGAAGACTTTTATAGACACTGGTTTTTATTTTCTTATATTTTTGTGTTGAGCAAAAGTAAGCTATTTAGTCAATAATATATAAATGGGGAAAACAAAAACATGTTAGCTACTAAGAATTCCATTCAGGAAAACACATAGTATGTGTTTGATATCATCGTCTGAAAGCTAGAACTGTGTATAAGTACTTGAATCTGGGCTAAGTGCTTTGGTGTTTAACCCCATGGAATTATATTCCTTACGAGTAGTAAAAATGTGCTAAAAGGCACAAATGTGTAACATTTGCCTCTACTTTTCCAATTCAGAAGCACATGTGACTGAGTTTAGCAGTTATAATTTCTGATTTTGAATATTATAGTCTCTGTTCATAGGTAAAGATCACATTTTATTTCAGATCTTGACTCTGACTGCTTTGTTCTCAGCAGTCAAGTATGTTTTCAAGTGACTTGACTGGTTTTGGTTCCCCCCTCTTATATTCACTGGGAGGTAAAAAGACACTTGCTTTTGGAAGTCTTAATATCACATACAACATTACTGTTATATTTATCTAAAATTCAAAAGAATATTCAGATACCTTTTATTATTAAAAACAATTTTAATTGATGCAGTTTTCTTAATACTTGAGAAGAACATTATAGATGAATCTGTTTGCTTTACTATGTACCTTAAATCTGTTTGGGTGTGCAAAGTAAACAGCTTAAATGGTAAACAAATACAAAACTAATTGTGTAACTGAATGATTCAGTGAAAAAATGAATTTGAATTTAATATAAGAATAAAGCCAGCAAAAATATATTCCCATGGAAGGCATGTCTATACATAAAGAAGACACTGGGAGTCTTTAAAAGATAACAGTTATGCAACATGAAGATATTTTCAGATTATATATAACTTATTAGTGAGCAAGTATTTACAGATTCTGATTAATGTTTTAGATTTCTTTAATATACAAACTTTCTTATCGGATTTTCCACCAAAACTGCTTGTTAATGTGTAGAATTTGGTTGACAGTGTTATTGAGAAAAATCTGTGGCATGCTTACACTATTTATATGATGCCTGAATTGAAAAGAGCCATGTCAGAGTTTAGCTGAAATGGGCTAACCCCAAATATATTTATTGTTTCTGTTGATGATAAAGACAATTCACATGATAGTGTTTAAAAGCTGTCAATTTTATATATGCAACCACAGACACATCAGATGAGATCATCTTGGTGTTGTACTGGAGATACTGAAAAGGCTTCTTCATTCAGAGCCGTAATCGGGGGACGCTGCAGGCTGCCCGGCTGGCAGCAGGCTCAGTGAGTCAGCAGTGTGCCCTGGCAGCCAGGAGAGCAGGCCACCTCCTGGGGTGCATCACACACAGCAGAGCCAGCTGCTCTGAAGAGGTGATTGTCCTGCTGTATTCAGCACTGGTGCAGCCTTAGCTTGATTACTGTGCGCAGTTCTGGGCCCTGCAACTTAAGAATGCGGAGGTCCTTGAATGCATCCAGAGGAGGGCAAAAAAGCTGGTGAAAGGGCTGGAAGGAATATTGTATCAGGAATGGCTAAGGACTTTGGGCTTATCTAGTTTGGAGAAAAGGAGGTTGAGGGGTGACCTCATTACTCTACAACTTCCTGAGGAAGGGGAGGGGGAGAGGCAGGTGCTGGATCATTTCTCCCTGGTATCCAGTGATAGGATGCATGCAGTGGTTCAAAGTTGCAGCAGGGGACGTTTGGACTGGATGTTAGGAAGCATTCCTTTACTGAGAGGATGTTCAAGTGCTGGAACAGGCTACCTAGGAATGTAGTCAATGCCCCAAGCCTGTCAGTGATTGAGACATTTGGACGATGCCCTTAATAACACGATTCAACTTAGCCCTGAATTGGTCAGGGAGTGGAGTATATGATTACTATAGAACGTAGAATTGTTTTGTTTGGAAAAGACCTTTAAGATCATCAGGTCCATCCATTAAGCCAAGACTATCAAGTCCACCACTAAACCATGTCCCTCAGCACCACATCTACATACATGTCTCTTAACCATCTCCAGGAATAGTGATGCTGTCACCTCCCTGGGCAGCCTCTTCCAAATGCTTGACCACCCCTTCAGTGAAGAAGCTTCTCCTAACATTCAATCTAAACCTCCCCTGGCACAACTTGAGGCCATTTCCTCTTGTTCTATCACTTGTTACTTGGGAGAAGAGACCAACAGCCACCTGCCTACAAACTCTTTCAGGTAGTTGTGGAGAGAGATAAGATCCACCTGAGTCTCCTCCAGGCTAAACCACCCCAGTTCCCTCAGCTGCTCCTCACAGGACTTGTGCTCCAGACCCTTCCCCAGCTTCGTTGCCCTTCTCTGGACACGCTCCAGCACCTCAGTGTGTTTCTTGCAGTGAGGGGCCCAAAACTGGACACAGGATTTGAGGTGCAGCCTCACCAGTGCTGAGTACAGGGAGATAACGACTCCTCTTGTCCTGCTGGCCACACTCTTTCTGACACAAGCCAGGCTGCTCTTGGCCTTCTTGGCCACCTGGGCACACGGCTGGC
>JAVJGJ010000001.1:71790232-71850538 GCA_035590215.1 Microhierax caerulescens
CCTCATACAATTGGCCTTGGCCCCAGCAACCCAGCCTGTCCAGGTCCCTCTGCAGAGCCTTCCTACACTCAAGCAGATCAACACTGCCACAACAACTTGGTGTTGCCTGCCCACTTACTGCGGGTGCATTCAATCCCCTCATCCAGATCACTTATGATATGAAACAGGACTGGCCCCAGTACTGAACCCTGGGGAACACCACTTGTGACCAGTCACCAGCTGGATTTAACTTCAACAGGGTGCCTTCTAGCTAAGGTAGTCTACTATATTGTATTGTGTTGTATTCTGTTCTATTCCTCTGTGTTTCTGTAGGCAGCAATACAGTATGTATTATATTCATGTCCATAGAAGAATTTCTCTTGAATTCTGCCAAAACTGAGTCTGGTATTTCAAAGAGGTGCATGCATGTGGCATTCTCACTGTGTAGAAGAGTAAGTTCAAATGCTATGTATCCTGATGTGTGACCCTCTACATTCTTTCTAGGCAGAGAGAGCTCATTGATCATTGCATTTGCAGTGACAGATTAGAATTAAGATCAATATTGGTCATTAAAAGAGAACAAATGCCCCCAGCTACTTATCAAGATGGTTTTGCTGATGCATTATGAAAGCTATTCAGTTGATGAAAAAGACAGTTACATGAAGAGGATATTAGTAAATACTTTTCCATACGCACTTACTGCATTAAGTGAGATTTATTTTGTGTGTTCTATTGAAATTTGCAATAACATAAATGGCTCAAAAATCTTATATTTAAGTAGTGCCTCAACAGCTTCTTAAAAGGTTATCCATTAAAACCTTTTAACTGATGGGAAAAAAACCATTGCCATCATGTTGCCATTGTGTAATCACAGCAAAAATAATTTTAAAGTAAAGGTCATGCGCAGAAACAGAAGACTTACAATTTAAAAGAATTTGACTCTTTAAAGGCTGGAATTTTTTTAATGTCTAAGCAAACAGATTTCTCAAGTTAGAGAACAAGGTTAAGAAGACAGAGCTCAGTAAGAGATTTTTCTCCAAATTTTTTAGCTGGGTTGTACAGCCTACACTGAAATGGCTGCTTACTCATGGGTCCCACTGTGCCACAAGCATCTTTTGTGGACACTTTTTAAAACTGATCAGTATGTGCATTGCATTAACGTTGTTTCCATTAGATCTTGGAAAATGGCTGCCACTTCTGACGTGTTTTCTCTCAGGTCTTGTGCTTTCTTCTGTTAGTAAATAATGACTACTGGTTTTGGAAGAAGGTACTGGAGAGTTGATTCTTTTATACTAGCATGCCATGGGGGTTAAAAAATTCCATGTGGATCCAGAGCTGGGAGAGTTTGCTAATGTCTTCCCTCAGAGGAATCAGGCTCCTTTTGAACTGTTACCTTCCTCACCCACAGGTCTTCAAGGAATGTTATAGTTTTCACACTTTCTGAGAAACGAGGACACTTAGTGTATTTCAGTAGCACAGCTATCAAGGCATGTTTCTGGAAGACACATTCTTTATCTTTAATTAAAGTGTAGAGAGATTAATTGTTTTTCAGAAGAAACCAGTATAATGGTGCACATTGCCCTCTTGTACAACCCAGGCCACAGAGCTCTGCAATAATTCTCACATCCTGCTCTTGACTTCTGGCCAAGGAAAATGTTCCTCTCAATTTGAAATCTGTGGGTTTGAGCAGTTCATGTACATCTTTAGATAAGCTGTTCTCGTTCATTTTCTTCACTATTAATTCATTTTCAGTCTAATTTGTTTAGCTTATTTCTGCCCTTTAGACTGTATCATGTCTTCACCTACTTGTATCAGAAATCTGGTCCCTTCTAATGCACTTTTCACACCCTGACCAAATTGTGTCTAAGCCTCCTCTTTGATGAATGAAATTGAATTTGCTAAGCTTCCCATTGAGAGATATGTACCGTATACATTTTAAATTATTTTTTGAATATGATTTGACAAAGCAAAACAGGTTCTTCAGATAACTATAAATATTCTCTTTGGAATGTGAGAAATCTAAAAATCCTAGTGTTTTGCATATTTTAAATATAATTTGTTTTCCTGACTGTTATATTTTCTCTGGAAGTGTTTGTGTGTGAGAAGGAAAACAAATACAATAACATGGTATCTATTATAATATTTCTTTTAAAAGTTACTTCTATATCTCCTTTGAAACTTAAGACTTACTAAATGAAGACTGCACAATGCCTTAAGACAGAAGGTGAAGAAAGGCATGGAGCTGAGCTCTGAGGTACTAGAGAACAACAGAAAGCTGACTGTAGGATAGCAGCTTGGATTTGTATTCAATTTTCAGATTACATATTAAACAAAACAAAAAGAACATATCTTTGAATTTTTTATTGAAATAATTTGCTTCAAGATTTCTATTTTCAGGTTTCTTCTTCACCTTTCACTCCAATCGGACCTAATGTGGTAACTGAGACCTGCCGCTCAATTACAGTACTTTTCTGGCAGTCCTACTGAATGGGACACATACTCAGACATGAAGTTTTCCACATGCAGGAGCTAGCATTGCAGTTCTTCTGGTAAGGCCTGCTAGGAACTTTTAATATCCAAAATCATAAAATGGTTCTGTCTCTTCCTGTAACAACAGCTTCTTTCCAAGCCCCTGAAGTAATTTAAAGGATGGGTCCAGCACTAATTTACATTGTCTTTTTTCAAATTAATAACACTTCTTTCTTCTGGGAGAAGGATTTTGATTGTCATTTTAAACATTGAATAAATTCATCCCTTAGTGACTTGTAAAATTTGATATATCATAGGACAAAAGCCCTTGTTAGGCACTGGCTGCAGTAGTTTCCAATACTGAGCATTAAAATTTTATTTGTGTCCCATAAAAGAGGGATATCTTTCTCTGTTAATTCAGTAAATATAAATTTCATTTGAAATCAGTGTCTGAAGCAGGGATCTTTAAGACTGCTGGGGTCAAATATGACTAAATGAAATTGGCTTAGTTTTACCAAAAAAAACTTTTTTGTTTGTGTGCTATGACCCATTCATTTTATTAAATAAAAATGGGAAAAAATTATTTTAGAAAGAAAATATCAATTTCTCTTAGATCTTAAGAAAACAATGGGTTATCTTCAGATACCCTCTACTGCTTAAAATGATCCAAATTTGAAAAGTACACACAGCTCTTTAGTTGTAACATCTTTTGTCAGTTTTCACAGCCACAGACATCCTACTGAAATAGCTGTGCATGTGCAGGTTTGGTTTGAATTTATGTGTCAGGACTGTGTTATTAGTGTTTCATTTTTAATGGAGCCGGCAGTATTCTGTACATATTTGTGTGTGATATTTTTATTTAACATATAAGTAAAAAAGCCTCTGCTATTCCCTGTTATGACCTTGATTTTTCTTCAAAGCACAATCCATGAAAATAACAAGTCTAGCAAAATTTTATTTACATAGACAAAAGCTATTTCTTAATACATGTTTTAATGTAATGTGTTTCATTCATGTATCACCCATATATGCTAGAAGCTACTGAACTGAAGAGGTATGATTTCAGCCTCAAAAAGCTCAGCTTCAAATGTTAATATGCTAAAAAATGCAAATAGGTGATGCATGAAAATGAGAAAATAGAATGTGAGAAACAAACTGGTAGTAATCCTGGTTGAGTAACCCTGTAGGCCGTATCACATCTAGGTATTGAGAGGAAATGGCAGATTGTTTTCTTAGAAGACATTAACCTTCTCTACTAGTAGTGAGCGTGTGGTAGTTCTATTGAGGAAAATACTTGGACCTAAGAAAAGGTTTCTGTTGCAAAATGTTTCCAACATTTTAAATGTCAGAATAAACTGAATTCAGACAAACTTCAACTTGTACTCAGAACATGAGGTAACTTATGTGCTACTTTTTAAAAATCTGCAAAGTAAGGTTTGTGAGATTTTTGTTCCTGGTAGCAACTTCAGCAAGCCATCAACCAGCACCCCCAGGTCCTTTTCCCCAGGCAGCCTCCCAGCCACTCTCCCCAAGCCTGTAGCGTTTCATGGGGTGGTTGTGACCCAAGTGCAGGACCTGGCGCTTCTCCTTCTTAAGCCTCATACAATTGGCCTTGGCCCCAGCAACCCAGCCTGTCCAGGTCCCTCTGCAGAGCCTTCCTACACTCAAGCGGATCAACACTGCCACAACAACTTGGTGTCATTTTCAAACTTACTGAGGGTGCATTCAGTCCCCTCATCCAGATCACTTATGATATGAAACAGGACTGGCCCCAGTACTGAACCCTGGGGAACACCAGTTGTGATCAGTCACCAGCTGGATTTAACTCCTTTCACCACAACTCTTTGGGCTCAACCATCCAGCCAGTTTTTTACCTAGCAAGGAGTATGAGCTTTAATAAACACAACACGTATATGGATTTAAAAGATAAGGTGTTTCTATAGCCCTTTTCACAGTAGAAAAATAGTTTGGTGTTGTGTCTCTGTAACTAAGAGAACAAAGCAGTGGTTATATCTGCAGATTTCTGCTCCATCATCTTTTGCAAACAGCTGTCACATGAAATGGAGTGATACGTGCCAGATCTCCTTGGAGTATGAAGGGCTTTTTTTTTATTTCCCCCCTCACTCACTGCAGCAGAATCTGAATTGCTAACCTGAAGAGCTTTCATGATTTCATTTTTTTTTCCCAGAATGGAAATTGACTACAGCTGTTTTGTACCTGCTATGGCATTTGAAAAACAAATTTACTTTATTGTCTCACATTCTGAAATGTTTCTTTCAACCTTCTTTTCCTTCAACATTTAGTAATATTTCAGCATTTGAAGAATATAAATAATTTTAAAATTATTATCAGTTGAAATAACATATGTTCAAATCCTGTTCATCTTTATATTAGTCTGCCTTTATCACTGCTGGATTTCTTCTTTTAAATGAAGGCTATTGTTTGTGTTCTCTTCAGTTCATCATCTTAAAACAGAAATATTACATTAAAGGATCTTTAATAATAAATGTGCTCTCGCTAACTTTCTGGCATCCTTTCATCACTAATTTGTAGAACTGCTTGTTTGCTTTAAGCCTCAGAGTTCATTATGTATAAAAGAAAATAACTTAAATCTAATCAAGCCCTTAATTCAAGTGAAGATTATTTTTTAATTGTATGAGCTTATACTTACCATTATGCAGCAATTGTTTCAGTGTCTTTTTCACAAACATACACAGATACTCTCCAGTGAGCTCTCTAGCTCAACTTATGCCTTGGCTGCTTCAGTCGTTGTCTGAAGCTGTTGCCAGCTTAGCTGGCAGAAGGTACCTCTTGCAACTGTGCTGCCCTGCCATAGCCTACTCCAATTGCTAGCAACTGGCCATAAACTTTGCACTGAGTTTGCAAGGCCTCAGGACTGAGGCTTGTCAGACTTACTCTCTCTGAACTTTCTTTACCTCCTTGCAGCTTTGTTGTACTTTGTTTAGCTGTGACAGCAATTTCTCTAATTGACCAGGTGTCTGTGGCTAATTTGACTTTTTAAAAAACCTTTGTACATTATGACAATAGTTTATTGTAGATAGCTGGAACAAGAAATTTTTTTATGTAGAATGAGATATTTATTATCTAACATAATGATGTAGTGTAGAGAATTACAGTCTTGGTATGATAGCAGAGGCCTGGGGAAGGATGCACTGTAGAAGAGTACAGATGCATTGTAGGGGAGTACTGCTGTGGGGTGGTGAAACACGGGGCACAGGGTTGACACTGCACTCCCCACGTCTGTAAATCAATCACTTTTGGTCAGTTAAAGAAATCAAGACCTGGAAATGGACAAAACTGGTTTTAGGGGTTAACAAGGAGAAGAAATAGGAAGTACCTTGCCTATATAAAAGCCACCATATATGTAAATTCAGTTGTCATGTGTAGCTGCAGACCAATGAAGAGAAAGCAGGGTGTAAAAGCATGTTAGCAAACATATAAAAATGACCCCAAATGGGTTTTAGACAGAAGAAAAAACCACATCAACAGATGGTGGTAAATAACAGTAGCATCCCCCGTTGCCAACTTCAGAATGACATCACTTGCCTTAGGACCTGTGGGAAGCATGAGCTTAATGTCAGGAAAAGGAACTAAGAATGCTATGTGTAATAATTTTAACTGTATTGTTATTAAAAATTTCTTAAATAGAAGCATTTTTTCTCTTTCCTTGATAATGATTACATGTGTACTCATAAAGATTCTTGGATTAGACTTTTAAGATTTCAATAGTAAAGACAGATTATTATACAAATAATAAATTCTCAGCTTTATATATAAAGCACTTTTTTCTGTCCCCATAAATGAGATTTTGAGCATAATGCTCTGCAGCAGTCAACATTCATTTGTGTCTCAGACCTTGACAGATTCCAGAACCCTCCATCTTCTAAGTATGGCATGAGAGGCAAAAGTGTATATCTGGCTTACAGAAGAGATTTGATCAGAGTGAATAAATGATCTATCCACAGATGAGCATTTAAGGAGGAAAAGTTCATCAGCTATACTTCATTATTTATTCTTAGTCCTGAGTCATTAACTTACTGATGTTGTTTTTGAATTCTCCTGGTTAAGTAGAGTGTTTCAGTTTCCTTAAAGGGAACAAAAGATTTAACAGTCCGGGTTATTCACATACTTAAGTATGAATTTTGCAAGCATCTGTTCTGGGTATATTTGTATTCTGACAAGCAGCCAGTCTTCTCCTGAAGGCAATAAGTCCTATTCTTAAGTTTAGATGGTGACATGATGACTCAACCAGCAACATTGTAATTTAGCTTTTTTTGTCCTGAAGCAATATTATGGATCAGCTTGTTTTCAACGCTTATTTAAAAATGATTCATATGGAGCTTCAACAGGTGTCTGATCATTTCTCACTTTGGGTATGATGATGGCTCCCAAAAGATGAAATGTGTTTTTATACAAATGAGTACATTACAGCTATGGCCAATGCAGTTCCTTTATGGAAAGATCATCATTGAGTCTGCACACATGAAGCACACTCTTCAAAGTCATCCTTTTACAGGGATGAGCTCCAGGCTTTCATTGAGACTATCTTGATCTATGCCAGTATGAAAGGCTGTGGCCAAAGTTTTCAAAACTGAAATCTAAAAGTAAGCTGAGATGACACGGAAGGCAGAAAAGGGCAAGGGAAGGAGGATCTGGGAAACTATAGGCCTGTGATATAGACCTAGTTCTTAACCCATAGGTCCTTTCCATATTTACGCTTACAAAATGAAGTTATTTGTGCAGCAGTGCTAGAAAAATTGCCTTTTCTCAGGTTGGCCCATCTGAATAGAAAGCTCTTTACTGAGGCTTAACCATTAAATGACACCCTTTCATTTAAGTCCAGTAATAGATCCTAGAGGATTTTGTAAAGGAGGGTTAATATGCTGCCCATCTTTTCTGTAACGGCTGAATAATCGTATTCTGCCCACGAAGTGAAGGATCTGATTCAGTTCTCTCTGAGCAATCTCCACATTAGTGGTAATTTGACATGTCCTTATGTGTTCTACAAAAGTTATAAAGGAAAAGTTCAGGGACTGTGCCAGAAAAGGGTCTATGAAAGGAGGAACATGATTCTGTACCCTGGTGATTAGGACATGTACCTAGCAAGGAGGAGTGCTGCAATTAATTTCCTGGTCTCAGGATTGGTAATGAGTTTCAGCCTGTGACTGCTCAATGTAAGGAACAGAAACAACTGCTAATCTGTGCTGTCGGCAGTACCTGAAAGAGTTCACCTAGAATTAGCCATGATGTTGCTTTGATACAGCATTATATTTTGCAAATTAGACATACCTGCAGCTTATTAAAGCCCTGTCTATACTTGTCAATTAAAGGTTAAAGAGTCGCTGGAGCTGGCAGCAGTTTTCCTTCCTAGGATACTGAAAACAGTGTAACCACTGTTGGGAGATAAACTTACTAGTTCAGATGCAGTGCCATGCTAATATTGCTGCACTGCTTTCTAGGTAGCATTGCTGTATATTGTGTAGACAAAGAATCTTGTTGGGCTATCTGTGCTGTGCTCCTCAGTGTACACACCCCAGAGCAGCCAGTCCCAAGGACTGCTAACAGCCCTCACTTTATTAACTTCAGCATAGGTTGAGTGTCAGTTTAATATTCACTGTGGATAAATGAGGACATTTAAACAACCTGTTCCTGATTTTTCTCAATTAGATTGTTTCATGAAATATTTTTAGATAGTTTGGAAGAATTGCCGTACTGCTGAACTCTTTCTTTTAATAAATGTGTTTTCCCTAGACTAAAATGCCAAAGGTGGATACAGTATTTTGATACACATGTAAATCCTTGCCTCCTTAATTTTACCTTTTGTTCCCAGATTTGTGATTAGGAAATAGCTGAAAATTTTACAGTATGAAAAACTTGATAGATAAGAAAATAGATATTACTTTTTGTTCTAAAATATTTCAAAAAGTTATTCTGTTCTTTTGTAAATGAAAAAGCAAGTCTTAGAAGTGGACAATAAATGGTTTTCTTTCAGTATAAGTTCATGCTGCTTATTACTGGGAGATAATGCCAAGTCACTTTCACCATTTATTATTTTTAATTTTTGAGTATGGAAGAAGTGAATGTGTTTCATTGGTTAGATCTGACCCAAGGCATGGGAAAATCAATGAGTGAAGGAGTGGTGTGTCGTCTGATGAACTTAATAATTTATTTTAAAGAAGGGGTCTCTAGCAACTCAGTACCATGTCAGCTTTCAGATTGTGATGAAAGTGAACCATGAAACAAAAGGATAAAGGAGAGCTGTATTCAGTATTCGTGACTTGTTCCTTGACAACTATTTTTTTCCACTCCTATTAAAGTATAGAAGAAAATGTGGAAGAGAAAAGGCAATTGATTAGCAGCTTGAAAGACTTCAGAGATTTTTACCTCTTTGACACAACACAGCATTATGTACAAAGCATTCAGGAAAATATCTTTTGCTTTTGTGTTTCATTTTGGAATGCCTTTTGGAAGGATATGTTATCTTTTGAAATCTGGCTTTCATTTGTTTGCAATATTACTCTGCTGACTTTTCCCATGATCAGTTACATCCCCAAATGTAAAATGTCATTTAGCCAAAGGGATTATAAAGTGGAAAATAACAAGAATGCCTTAAACTTTTTCCTTAGAAAGGAGATGTAAGGCACGTGTTGGGTAAAAGTGTGAGTGATAGCATTGGTGAAGTATTTTCTGTTTATATTTGCTGTTTGTGTGGGTAAATATGAAACATTCAGATTTAACATAGATATCTATATCAATTTGTAGAAAAGTGGCACCATATGGAGTACTTTATGGAGCATGTGGAGCACTGGGTTTGCATATACCTATACTTCTGTGTCATGGTAACAAGACTCTTTTCAAAAAGTCCGTGAGATTTAGCAGCTCTTTCACCTTAGTCTGTGTTGATGCCCTTATTAATTTTTCTGTTTCCTTTATTCTTTATTACACAGTAGATTTGCATGAAAATGTTTGCTTTGTAGCTTCTGCAGCTTAGTCCCTGTCTGAAGAGCCCCAGCTGTATGATACTATTTTAATTTCCATAATAATAATTTGTAACATTGAAAGAAAGGATATTGGATTAATTTGAGAGATGTCAGGACAGACTTATTCTTAAGAAGGTACTGTTAAATTTCTTGTCCACACTTCTGTTCTCAGAAATACTTTTCAATCCCATGTCTTCCATTTCCCCCCAGAGACCCATTTATTTCAACCTAAAATAATTTATAATCACAATTTGACCCAAAAAAGGACTCTTCTAGTTCTCAAGCTTCCAATGCAAAAAGTTTTTGTTGTCCTCTATCTTCTCATAAAATGTGTAGATCATTTTAAATCATAGGTTTTTCCTGTTCCTTCTGCATAACCCATGTGATTTGTTTCTCTTAAGAACCATGATTCTGCAGTTGATTGCCCATACAGTTTTTAGCAGAGTTTATTGCTCTATGAATAGTGATATAGTAGTGCTCTAAATTGTGTTTCTGAAGTAAGAAAACTAATGGGGATTTTGTTTGAGAGGATTTGAGGCTTTCCTGCACTTTAAAGGGATATAAGCTTTTTTTTTGGTGATCGATCAATCCAAGAACATTTTTTTTGAAAGAATAAGTTCCCTTTTGCATATAGACAAAAGCAAAAAACCACAAGCACACTAGAGAGACACTGAGGTCAGAAAAAACTGCTACCTGCTGAATTTCTCAATGAAAAAGAAAACATCTTTCATGTTAATGTCTGATGGTTGCTTGTGAAAAAATCAACTATATTGTTGATTTTTTTGCAAGAAGAAGTTGGGGACATTCTTACTCATGTCTGGTAATTTCTCTTTGCAATAATCATGAATTAATTAAAATTAACTAGTATTTTTAATTCTTGTGTTTAAAAGGGTGGTATTCTAGTACAGGCTTAATTTCATTTTTGAATAATTTTTT
This sequence comes from Microhierax caerulescens, assembly GCA_035590215.1. Taxonomy (NCBI): domain Eukaryota; kingdom Metazoa; phylum Chordata; class Aves; order Falconiformes; family Falconidae; genus Microhierax; species Microhierax caerulescens. The sequence goes on from JAVJGJ010000001.1 coordinate 71,800,618, forward strand.
AGGCAGATACACTTTCTAGACAAGATTGCGTAGGTCATCTTGTCGCTAAGGCTAGATGAGTGTTCTGTTCATCAGGATCAGTCTTTCAATAAGTCAGGCTCATCTTTGGCATTGACACAATTTTTTGTAAGGTTCTCACCTGAAAAAAGGAGCCATCATTTTTTTCAGGATTGAAATAAGATCCAATTATTCATTACATCAGTGTGTGTAGACAATATGTGTTTCCTAAAATACAATATTGTGGACTTTTACATCACTCCAAAAAGGAGCAAATGGTGATTTTTCTGTCTACAGGGAAGAGAATACCTAGGCACTGTTGGACATTTTCTGGACAGTGTTTTTCCCAACAAGTCATAGAGAGAAAGGGAACATATTGCTATTCAAAGACCAGATTAGGGGTCAGAAGTTTCTTAGTCACAGGCCTTTTATTTTTAAAGTGCTTTTGCTTGCTTAGCCCTCCAAGAAGACTCCAGTGAGGCAGACCATCAATGGTAGTTAGTAATACCTGCATGAGCCATAAAATGCTGGTAACTGACTCCAACAGTAATCTCTGATATGTATTTTGGAAGATGTTCTGATTTAGATACAGACAAAATCTGAACAATTCTCCATATCTTTCTGGACCTAGACTGGATTATGATTTTGAGGATAAAATAAAAAAAAGAGATATATTTTAAAATTTTCTGGTGTGCTTTCAGTTTCAAAACTGTGCAAAGTAGTACTAAAATTAAATGAAAGGAGTCTGATTGCATGTGTTTCAGTGCCAGACAGCATCCAGATTTATTCCACAAGCAATATGGCATTTTGGAAGATGTGAGGTTGAATTAATGATTTCTGTAAAGCACTTTGAGCACTATATGCTTTTACACAGCAGTACTTTTGAGGCACAGAATGTAGTAACAGACTCGCACACTTAGGGAAAGCAGTTTTGCTGAGAAAATCTTCATTGCTTGCTAGAATTAGGTTCTGTCCTAAGTAGATTTATTTTCACACGTCTATGCTTTCCACCATCCTTCACTGAAATGTGTGGATTTTCATTCAAATGATTGCCTATATGCCCATTCCACTCGTGATGTAAGTGTGCAACTGTCTACTAGAGCTCAGAGCATTTGCCCAACAAATGTGTCCAGAGATTATTAGTGCTTTGTAGGGCAAAGTGCATCAGCTGGACTTAACTTTTCTCTCAGCTATCTGTTGCCTCAGTGTGTAGTTTCTTACTGTCTGAATTTAGGAAACATATTTCCTTGGAGTTTTAGTAAATTATCACTAGGTACTGTTACAGTGTTGAAGTCTCTTTCCTTTCAAAACTGCCTCACAGCTACAGTCACCTGTCAAAGTACTAGTCTCTTGCAATCAAAGCATCATGAACAAGAGCTTCAACAAATATCTCTGGGTTTTATCTGATATCCCTTGGTTTTCTCTGTCTACAAGAGGAAGGCCAGTTTCAGATTTATTTCCAGGTTGTATCTATTGGGGGGGGAGAGGTTGAGGTCAAAAGTCCCTGGGTTGTTTGTGTGGTCTGTAAAACCTCAAACCATACAAGGTCTACAATTCTGTTTTGCAGAGCACTAGCTTGCACTCTGGATGTAGCTACCCTGTCCTGCTTTGACAAGGTAGAGATCAGGTTGAGTTCCTTAAACACCCTTCCCTGTTGGTTATATTGACTTTAAGGACTGACACCAATGACAAAAGAGCCTCTCCCCTTCCTTCATGTTTCCATTCCATATACCTTCATGGAGACCTTCTGACCTCTTGACTTCTGCTTCAGCTCAATGAGTTGATGTGGCCTTCACCAAAGCTGTGGTAGCCATTTGACTGATGAAAATACAGCTTTGCTGGGGTGACTGAACTCCAAACCAAAAATACTAGTCTTGCATTCTGAAGTTGTGCTGGACACACAGCAGTTTTTGACCCTCTATTCTTCCATGAACATTGTAGTCCTCCTGGCTACCACCAAATCAATCTGTTTGAAAGTAGCAGGAGAACCCATGTTTTTCAAAGGGCTGATATGTAATGAGTTTACCCACCCTATTTTGCTGTAAAATGTCACTCTAGTTACTCCATCAAACATTTTCAATCTTCAGAGTGACTGCTGCTGTTCTTTCTAAGATTGCTTTCACTGCTCACTGGATTGAGGTGATGGCTCAGTACTTCACAGGGCAAAGCCTTAGCTCACAGTAACTGAGCTACTGAATTTTTAGATTCCCTTTTCATAAGGTATTATTTATGGTAGTAAATATTTTTTGCTATTTCATAATGAATCTCAAACTCTTCAAGGAGTTTGAGAGAATAAAATGCAGTATTACTGGCTATGTGATATGCTCGTGGCTCCTTTAAAAAATATTTTGTATTGGCATTCAAAAAAAGAATAAACTGATAATGTGAGTTCCTGACTGCAGTAATTTTCTGCTGATACTGAAGATGCTCACTGACTCTTAGGATAGGACTTTTAGGAAGGTTAAGGGAGACATCACAAAATCCTTGATTGCTGATGCCATCATGCATTAAAGGCAAAAAGGTTGGTAGAGTAATAAAGAGAAATTATGAAAAACTGACCTGAATTTATCCTAATAAAACTGGTTCCAGCATCTTCCACTGATGGTACCAGTGCTGACGTTTACTATGTAACTATATTTTTAAACCTGCTATTGTGTAACAGACCTTTTTACTTTTATAACATGTAATCAAATTGTAGAGTAAAAAATTCTATTTCTTGTGTATGCTGTGGGTTTTAATGCTCTGTCCACTGTAAAGTTGCATGAGAAGAAATTAAAGATCCTGTCTTTGTTAGACTAGGCAATGGAGGATTCCAGAAACTTAAGAGAATAAAACCCCAGTATCATTCCTAAATACATAAAAACTTGCATGACTTTTGTATTTACTGTATGAAACTTGTCTATACCTCAAAGGATATCTAGATAAACTAGCAGAAGTTCAGTTCTCATTCACTGGAAAAGCACTCTTTCAATATTTTGAGTTCACTAAAGAAGGTTTCTGATCATCAACCACCTAAAGTTTTTTTGTTTTTTCACAATGTGTCTCCCTGTTTTTTGGCATATATTAACTTGTAAATTACTTGAAAAAAGTTGTTTTTGTATTTTCTGTAAGACATCACATATTCTTAAGGAAGAACTGGTGGAATTTATAATGTTTAAACTAGAACCTAATATAATGATTTACTGTTGCCTCACGTACACTGATTGTAATTTTATAATGTTTCATTCCTTTTCTTCTTTCTGGTTACTTAAAGTTAGCTTGACAAAGTATAAATCACATTGTCAGTATGGAGGTTATAATTTGTTGCTCTTAAAATGTCAAGATATATGAAAAATAAATTATTATGGTGTTCTACATTTTAATACAACTTATTTAATTTACTTTGTATAATTTCCTTTTCTATATATTATACTGGAATATATCTGCAGAATATCTTTAAGGCATGAGTCTTCAGTTTTGCTCTTACATTTTTGAGGGCTGGAAAAAGAGGCGTTTTGTCTTTCTTTTTTCTTATATTAGACCATTGCATCTTTTTTCTTAGTTCTATTACTAACCGAGAGGAAAAAAGTTAAAAGATACATATTCTGCTTTTCTCACAGTGCATAGCCTTGCACTGTCAAAAATGTCACAGGTTAATGGTACAACTGAGCTCCATTTATCTTATTCTGACAGCTCGCCCAACCTTGTACACCTAGCAACAACATCCCTCCTAAAGTAAGTGACATTTTTAGCCTTTGTTCTTTTCATATGGGCCTGTTAAAAGGGTATACAGTAATCCTACATATGTCACTTCTTATTATATAGAATTACAGTGGAGAAATTTTACACTAATTTAGTTCCGTAGAATAATTAATACACTGTTGAAAATTAAAGTCTCACCTTAGAAATCTGAAATTATAGGAATGGATTTTGTGAAAAATGATCATATGTATTTTTAATTTTACAATCTTTCTATTACACTTGTTTAATTATTTATGAAAGCTAAAAAAGGCCAGCATGTGGCAGACAATGACCTAATTTTATCCTCAAAAAAGTATGAGTTCTAACCAGTGGTTACTTATTGATGCCTTATAAAATGTATCAAAAAATTCTTACTGAAGTGAGTTTTATAAAGGCAGAGCTAACTAATATATGAATATTTCATGTTTAAAAAATTAGATTGTTTCATTAAACACATTAAAATTAACTATTGTGTCTTTATAGGCAATAGCTATATGAAAGCAAGCTGAAAGTGCTCCTAAACTTTTCACATTTTATGAAATGCTTGATTGATTAAATTTAATGGATTTAGATATCATCTTTGACTTTGGATGGCAGAAAGAGTTGGGATTTTTACTCTTGACTTAGAAGGAGCAGCAGTTGAAATCATGTGGTGTTTCAAATGCCTTCTTAGTTTGGATAAATTGGGTATTTGATACAAAGAGGTATATTTGTCTTTCATGATCTAGGTACAGCTTTATTAAATTCTGTGGACAATAGAACAGGAAAGAATAGTTCAGTTGGAAGAGACCTACAGCAATCATCCAACTCAAAGACCGTAGTCATTTGAGTGTGCCTGGGCAAGATGGCTCTGTGTTTTGGGCAAGTCCATTCCCCTCTTAAAGATTCAATTCTTCATTTATAGATTTGAAATAATACCTATTTCCTTTGTGTAAGATCTGAAAGTTTCTGAAAAAAAGACATATCTGCTTATAGTGATTCTTTTTTGTTCTCTCCATATTTATAATAAAGCAGACTACAACATCATCCCGAGACTACTTTGTTACAAATCTGGCAATTGTAAGAATATTCCCTTCCTCACACTTGCAATACCTGGACCAAGTTCTGTATGTCTTCTGGATCAATCTATTTGTATTTGAAAATATTTACCATTACTTTACTATAATCATTCTACGTGTTTCCACATTATTTCATGATGTTTCAGTGATATTTCATAGAAAGGGTAAAGTTAATGACATCTCTTAATCAGTTTAAAGTTTTGGGAAATGGTTTACATCTGATAAGGTTCAGTATATGTTTCAGCACAACTAAACTGAGCATCCAGGAGCAAAGAATGAAAGTAAGGGACACTGTTTTCAAAAATACAGCTCACTGGAGAAGAAACCAAAACCATAAACCTCAACAATGGCCCATCACTACAGAGCACTTCATCCATCTCTCCCCTAAAACTAACCAACCTCCTTAAAGATCCATTTTGAACTTTTGCAGAAATACTATGGCTAAAAAGGCTTTTTTTGTGTGAGTGTGATGCTTTGGGTTTTTTTGGGGGTTTGTTTTTTTTTTTTGTTTATTTTTAGTAAAAAGTTATTATATCTAAAAGTTGACATGGGAATTTGGTCTTTCCTATATATGCAGCATTGACAAGGTTGAGATAGAACAGCAATAAGCTGAATACTAGATATGTTTGACATCCTATTTCAATAAGGATGAAAGCATTGTGGGATGGATCCAGCGGATAACAAATTAATACAGAAACTTGTGAAAACCAGGTTTTGTAAGTCTTAAGGAAGAACAGTCAGTCCACTGTGTGGTCAGATAGACAACTGGGGTGCGTGGTTTTAAAAAAAACAATGCAGAAGCATAAACAGTCCTGATATCGTATGAAAGCTGGATAGTGTCGTTTTATCTGTTTACCCAGTGATGTGCTGCTGTGTGTTTCTCAGTCTTTCAGATAAAGGCTCAAAAATATCCAAGACTAGAACTTAAGCAAGTTTAACCATTTTCCTAGCATATAGCAAATGAAATTTTGGAAAAGATTACCAGGTATCGTTAGTTGGGGACTTGAAAATCAGAATAGTTACCTTTAAAAAGATATGATTTTTCGGCTAATCTGAATGGAAATGATAATAACCTGAGAATGGGTAGGGGGTAGGGGGGTGGGGGTGGAGATGGAATGCAGTTTATATGTCAGAAGTCAGGAGATGGTAGTTTCTTGCTTTTCCAGAGTCTGCCAATCCATCTTCTGATGAGAAGAGTTAAAATACATAGCAGCGATCTAAGTGTAAGCATAAATAAGCCTAGCACTGCTGGGCTGGAGTTCATTCCCTATAATCAACAATGACAGATGAAGGAAGATAACACTAGTCTTCAAGGTGATGTCAGCTTTTCAATGTATTTTAAAGTAATTTATGTTGTTTTCTAAAAATTGAGCTACTTTTTCTTCAGTCAATCGTTGCTAATAGATTTCTAACATAATGGAAGTTTTATGACAATGGCAGAAGTTTCTACAGGTATAATATTCTAACAGATTGACATATGGTAATAATAACCAGAATTATTTTATTTCAGCATTAACAGTGATTCTGAGATATTAATAAATCAAATGAAGCGGGCTATTGGAGTTTGTGCATTTTACACAAAGGTATCTATTACAAATAGTGCTGCTGTATCATCTATGTATTTCGCTGGAAGTTATTGTAAAGATATTTTTAATATGCTGAAATTCATGGTCTTAAATTTTCTTCTTTGATGACTTAAATCTTTATTTTAGAATATAAAAATAATAACTATTTTGTATTATTTACTGTGGATTATAGGTTTCTACCAACTGTAGTTAATACAAGAATAATTAGAATAAAAGCCACATTCACCACAAGTATTAGCAGAGCACATTTTTGTAAAAGGACTAGATATAATTAATGTTTAAATTAATTAGTTTATGCAGCAATAAATGTATTTTTCCAGTAGCATTGGTGGATTTTTTTTTTCTTCCCAAATGTTTTTTTCTTTTGTATCCTAATCAACGACCATCTATTGACATCATATTGTGAACATTTTTTAAATTTTTTTTTTAGTTGCTTGAATGGCATCACCTGCAATTAGCCGTCAAACCGAACAAGTAGATCCCTTCCAGAGTGGGTACTTACACTCTGTCAATGTCAAGCTGCTCCAGGTAGACCATCATTTAGAACCAGGAGCTTAAGTACATCACTATCCATGTTTACTGTTATGTAAAATTTTAAATATTGATTATTTTAATGATGGGGTTTCAGTCAGAAGTTTATTTAATATATGTATTTAGTATCTGATAAAAACTGATATATAATAACCATTAACATCTGAAGCAAATTCATTTAAAACCAGTTTATCAGAAAATAGTTAAAACTATGCATGTATAAATACATCCATTGTGTTTCATAGAATCGTAGAATATCTTACATTGGAAGGGACCCATAAGGATCATCCAGTCCAACTCCCTGCTCCTTGCAAGACTACCCAAAGCCAAATCATATGACTAAGACCATTGTCCAGATTCCTTGAACTCCAGCCGGCGGAACAGACAGTTTCAGATAATCATTGTAATAATTTATGGATTACTTTAAAAGAGAAGAGAAAGCTCAGAGGGATGTCATCGGTGTCTACAAATACCTGAAGAGAGGATGCAAAGAGGATGGAGCCAGGCTGTTTCCAGTGGTGCGCGGTGAGAGGAACAGAGGCAACAGACACACTGAAACACGGGAGATTCCATCTGAACATCAGGAAACACGTATTCACTGTGGCTTTTACTGAGTACTGGCACAAGTTGCCCAGGGAAGTTGTAGTCTCCATTCTTGGGGATATCCAAAAGCCATCTAGACATGATCCTGGAGAGCTGGCCAGCTATAGGTAGCTATATGCTTGGTCCAGATGACCTCCAGAAGTCCCTTCCGACCTCAAACACTTTGTGATTTCTTAGAGTTGCAAGATGGGCTGTTTAATATACCAAATATCAAAATAGTATGTCTGATACAAATGTATTGACAATACCCAGCTATTCTACGTTTACTACAGCATAACTGAGACTACTCTGACTTGCCCACAGCTATCTGGCAGGCCAGCAGCACAGCATAAATAAAACCAAGGTGCTTGTATTTCCATCAGTTTTCTTCAAAGAAGTATCAATAGAAAAAGTGTATCAAATATCCTGGGTTTGTTCTTTGGCAACAGAAGTCTTCTCCGGTATGATATATTCCTTCTCAGTCTTTGGAATTTGTTTGCTTGGTGGATTTTATTGGCTTTTTGTTTGTCCTGTGTATATATCTTGAGGTCACTGCAGTTTCTTCCCTTGGCTTCTGTCTTCATGGATTTATTCTGCCACAGGAACGTATTTCAAAGGGCAAAGTATCTTGGGGAAGGCATGAAGGACAGTAAACGTGAGGTAGATCTATGGTCCTTTCAGAAATGCTGCATTGACTAATTGCTCTATGTAACCGTTTTACAGAACCTGATTAATTTATCTACATAACACATATAGTCGAGGAAGATTTGCAGGTATTAAAATGCAGACGTTTCTCACTCAGTTGTAGGACAGACTATGTTAGACATTACAGGAGAATTTTAAAATTGTGGATGAGAACATTGTCATTATTGAAAGCTAGAATTTAGCCAAGACAATGAAATAAGCATGTCTATTCCTGGAGAAACTCTTATATCTGACTACTCAGAAAAATCAGATGTATTCTCTTTCAAAATACTTCAAATTCTTTAATTCCATTTAGCACAACAGACCCAGCATGTGAGCACAGTATAGAAGGATCGGTTTGGTACTGAGTAAAAGGAATATTTCTGAAATAAAGTGCCAGTGCATGTTGTAGTTTATACTAATCCTTCCAGACTCTGTAAAATCAAATTTTTAAAGTTTTTTTTTTTTCTTTTTTCCTGTAGAGTGAGTGAGTTTGATTGTTTGTACGCTAAGTCATTTGATTATAGTACTCTGCTTTTTTCTTACACTTTTTATTTTCCTGCAGAACATACCTCTACTGACAGTCCTTGTTAATGGTTGGACTTGATCATCTTAAAGGTCTTTTCTAACCTAAATGATTCTGTGATTCTATGCTTAGTATAGAATACAAATAATAAAAAAAAAATTCCCATGTGTTTTTATTTTGCTTTGTAGAGTTGAGCTTTTGTTATGGTATCATGTCACAAACAAGCATTTTTTACTGGTGTTTGGATTCTGTATTAAAAGCTTGATAGTGTGCTGCTCTACACTTCATCTTACTGTGAGAAGCAGAGGGATTGTATTGCAGTGTGGAAGCAAAGGAAACTAAATATTTGAGCTCCCCTGTTTGTTTGATATTGTACCATTTTTTGAGTATCCCTTGAAGATAGGTTTTGCAGGTCAATCCACAACCAGGTACTGTGAGGATTAGGAAAGGAAAAAATGCCACTGTTGAAGCATAATTATCCTGAGGAAGTTTGCAAAACCATGGTTTCAGGAAAGGCAGACTCTCACAATACCACTGATTTTCAAAAGCTGTGTGTAGTTACTGGATACGTTAAAGGCTGCGCCTGGTTTTAGCAAGGCTGATTTGAGAAATTCTGGTTTAGGAAACGTGTGGAAAATAAGTGACCTTTTCACTGTTCAGCATCCAGTTTCACTGTTCTTCACACTGCAGTTTTTCTAAGTGCCTCATTAGTAAACGTATCCACGTTCATCTTGAGCAATCTGGAGTCTTGTAACCACATTGTCGCAAGCCTTTACAGCGCCACATTAGAGGGCAGTAATACTGGCAGGGAAGGAAAGAAATTGGGTTGGCTAGGAAGAATGGGCTGAGCTGTGGGGCTGATGTGGGCAGGTGCTGAGGGGACAGCTGATGTGCAGCTATATTCTTTCTGAACCTTTGCAGTCCTCTTGGTGTGCCTAGTATGTCCAGGGCTATTAAAAGGGAACATTTATGTGCTTTGTGGAAAACAGCTGTGGCTGCTGTTTTATGAGGTTGGTTTGGTTCCCAACTTTGTATGACAGTACTAGGAATAATAACAGTTTGGTCCATTATTTTTTACCAGCAGAATGGCCTAGCAAGACTTTTACATTGCTGTCAGTTCAATTTGCTAACTCTTCCTCTGTTGATTTGGCAGAGATGACTAAGGAAGAGAATGCTGTTGTCTTTTTAACCGATTAAAAAAAAATCCCTGTGTGTAGATACCTAGAGCTGGAATAGTTAACACTGAAGCGAGATGTCCAGAGGGCTGTACACAATCTTGCTAGGCATGAGGGAAATAAGTGCAGGGAGGATGTAGTCATCTTTTGTGTGACGGTCAGAGAAAGCACTCACCTAGAAGTGAAAATACACCCATTTCCTAACAGCCAAGAGAGGCAAGAAGGGGAATGGAGACTCAAATTTAGCCACTCTACTGCCAGATTAATGAGATATAGGCTAGGGGAGCAGGACGATGTACAAGAGCACTGCCTGGCAGTAGGAAATCCTGGGTCTGTAGATCCTGCTCCAAAATTATTTATAGGATTATTTATTCTTTTTTAACTCAATTGCCAAAACCATAAACATTCTTGAGACAGGGAAAAAAAAATCCAGCTTTACCACTTCCTAGTAAAATTTTTAATTTAAATGCTTTCATATAATTGTGAGCAAGCTTAGCACTGCTTGTCAGCATCTCTTGCTCCTTCTCTCATCATTAGAACCTTTTCACTGCAAAGACATGCCTGAGGCACAAAACTGCAGGAAATGGTGTTGCAGTCTTGTGTGTGTACTTAATTTGTGGCTTGTAGCTACCTATCAGCTGATTTAATGCCTTCTTCCCTGCCAGTGCCCTGTGCTGAATCACATTTTTAAACATCCACCTTTCCTTATTCATTGCACTGTCAGTGCAGTCGTCAAGCCTGTGTTTGTGCATCTCATTCCGGACCTTTCCCTAGTGCTGACAATCTAGAAGTGGTGGCACTTAGTGTTAATTGAATGTGATAGGAACATTAACATCAGGCAAGTTCATGTCTTTCTAATGTTGCTTGAGAGGCCATTATTGTTATTGATTATGATCAAATGTTCCATTGCCAATGCTGATAAATTCTTGTAATTTGCAGCTGCTGAATATATATGAGGTAAAAAAAAGTTCGTAGTTATTCACTTAGGAAGACAATGCAGTGATTTTCTGATAATGTTTTTTTCTCATATAACAGCACTAAAGCATAATTTCAATAAGTGAAGTCAAAGTTGGAAGCTATGATTTTTCATGTGAAAGAAGTGTGGACATAAACATATGAAATTCTCCAGTAAAGTTACTGGGCGAAAGACTTTCCTGTTCTATTTGAATCCTTTAACAGCCATGAAAAAGTCCGATTTTTCTCTGTAGGAATTACTTGCTTCTTCCCAGTGTTTGGGTGGGTAAAGTAGTTGTGGGTGGGTTTGGGTTTTTTTTATTTGTTTGTTTTGGGTTTTTTTTGTTTTTAAATGTATTCAAACATTGTTGGGTTATTTTTAGAAGAAATTAAAACTCCATTCAAACTTGAATGAGTTGATGTCATTTTACAACCTGAAAAATGTCTCCTTTAGAAATATAGACTATCTAAAGATATTTTTAGGATACAAAAGTTTTAAGTTGTGAAATCATCTAACTGAAAGTGAGACAGCTTGATTTTTTTCATCATTTGTCTTATGTGCAAATAATGATTTTTATATATGTAGGCTATGATCTCTTAGGACTAAGGAATAGTATTCACAATTGTTGACATTTTTATAATATTGGAAATAAAATCAGCCACTGGGTGATTCCGAAATATTATCTCATGTGTTTTTTTCATTATTGTCCATAAAGCAAGGTAACCATTGAGGCAGTGTATTGCTACTTCAAGTCTGACCTGCAGTTTTGTTTCCCCACCAACAATTACTGTATGTACGTTACAAACACAGAAAAACTGTGTTGCTTGCTAGATTATGTACATATATATATGAACAGGAGAAAGTGCATAGTGCAGGATGGCCTTGGGATGGCTACTGAATGTCTCCTATAGAATCTTGACTTTTTTCAGATTGAAGTTAATGAAGCTAAACCTGTAGTAATTGCTTTCATAATGTGATTAATGGTGACATATTTGGGCAATTGGGCTGTGACCCAGCAAAACACTTATGCACACACTTATCTTTAAACATGTGAGTAGTTTTGAGGAAATCAATAGTAGTTTCCACTGCTAGGCCCCATCTTTCTTTGGACCACTTCTCTATATTTGGCTTTTGATAAATAAAGAAGCTAAATTCTTGAAAATGCTCGAGTTTTAATTACAAAATATGTTTTAGTCATGCATTTGACAAATTTTAATTAAAATAGCTTTTATAAATTATATGACACTTGATTTATGTACCCAATATACATTTATGTGCTTAGAATTTATCACAATGTCTTTTCGGTATATAAACATTATTGTATTTATGTTCTGTGAAAGCAATGAAATCATAATTTTATCCTATCATAACATTTTATTTTGCTGTTAAGTCTTTGGTGAAAAGTGTGGTGAAGTATTCAGGAGTTCTGGTGAAGTACTCCATACCTGGAAAATAGATTATTGTTTTCTGTGTGTGTAATGAAAGTCTAGGTATTTAGCTTGGTTTATTATTGCACAGAATTGATTCATCATTCTGTTGAAGATGTTAATTAATACTAACTCAGTATTAGAAATGCCATAAGGATCAATATAGGGAAACTTAGTTAACACTAACCTGTGCTGAACCAGAAACTGTTTCATATCATACTTTGAGCTGCCTTGAAAAAAACCCCAAATGTTCCTTTTCTACAAGAGGGTGGGGTTTTTTCTTGGGTTTTTTTTCCTGAAACCTGAGTGTCTGTCCAATAATAAACCCAAACACAAAGAAGTTGCTGTTTCAGGCTGTGAAAAGACTTCAAAAATTTGATCATGAGGGATTATTTTTGATTTATTTGACTACCAAAAGAAAATTTTTGAAGTGCTAAGACTGTAGATACAGGTGACTGTTATTCCATTACCATGGAATATATTGGCATGAGGTACTTTGAAAATGCAGATATGTGGATAAGCAGTAAGAATTATTCAAGGAGAATAAATTTCAGGATGCTTAGATTTTTGGGTGGGAATTTCAGCTGTGATATTTACTTCAGCATAATGGATGAGGACAGATTCAGATTAATTAAAAAAAGCAATGACTGTATATTTAAATTCTAGTGTACAATATAACAGAGTTTTATGTGTGCTATTTTCTACTATCATTTAAGGGGTAATAAATTAATCAGCTATTAACTGGGAAGGTTACAGATCTAACATTAAATGAAAGGATTTGTAAGAAGTATGAACTCATCTGTTCTACTGAGGTGCAGTCAAAAGGCAGCTGTAGAAGTGTCCTGCTGCACTGACAGCAGAGGTGTCATATTCTTCCTCATATGGCAATTCCAGGATCTATAATACGCTTGCAGAATACATAATTATTACCTTTTCTAGTAAGATGTTGCATAGTGTTTGCAGGCAGCAGTGTTGGCCAAACTAGTTGCACGGAACTGAGACACTTTGTTCTCCCTGTCCTTCTGGGGTCCTGTTCCTCTGTGAGTAGAAAGGTAGCTACAGCAGCTTGGGAAAACATAATGGGCTTCCTCAAAATGATGCTAAAAATCAGGCTGGGAACAGGACTTGGGTTTGCAAAGCTTCCAGTCATAATCTTCCTATGAGCCACTCGGCACAAAAGGGAGCAGATAGAATGTCTGTTGTATTTGAGGAGCTTTTCATCACACGGCTACAACCATTCTTCCTACCCCCAAAAATCTATGTGCCAAATACGGCAATTCTGTATTAGCCTTATCACATGTTAAGTCCATCAGTCTTCTTCCTGATGCCTGTCCTTAATTTTCTGATGCTCTGATTGTCTCCAAAATACCACTGAAAATATAATTTTCTGTCTGTGTCATTACAGCTTTGGCACTTGCCCTTCAAGCTTCTGGGCTTCTGTATCACATACGCACTAACTTCAGCCTTCTTTGATGTAGAGCTTTCCCTCACCCTCTTTCATTAGATCCTCAATGACCCTGCTGGATGTTCTGCTCCCAAACCTGTGTTTATTCATATTCAATAACAGCAAAACAAACAATACATTAAAGATTAAAATTAATGTAGCTCTCTAGTATTTGTAACCCATAAAACATGTATAAAGAAAACAGTATTCTTTCTTTCTTGCTTGCTTTACCTTCATCAGCGATGTGACATTTGTAGTCCATAGATTGTCTTTAAAGTAGATTGTACATTTTATGGCTTGTCCTCAGACTTGCAGCAGGTATGTAATTTATATGCAGAGAAGGACAAAACCCCAAACCCAGGCAGTTTAAAGCAAAGGCTAGAGATAGCAACTTCCTGAGGAAAGATGGAAGAAATGTACTAAGGGGGAAATTAATTAATTTCTGAAATGGATGAGGAGCTGACAGACCTGCCTCTGCCTAAGTATTTGGTTGATGTGCTTGTACTTCTTTGTACACAGAGGACGTAAACCATGGCCTTCAGCCGAAGCTGAATGATGGTGAGTTGGGATTTGAAGAGCCCATAGATAAAAGAATTGCAAAAAAACATAAGGTGAAATGAAACATGGGACATACACGTTTGTCATTTGAAAAGGATATTCATGTGGTGGTTTAAGATCTGTATAATCAAAGACAATTATTTAAATAAAACAATTGCAATTGAAAAATAAAATCTGAATTGTTCCTCAAGTGTATTCGTAGATCACATTGATCACACACGCTTGCAATTAAATAATGAGGACTTTTCATTTCATATGGAGTTTTAATTCCAGTCATGCTTCTAAATAGGGTCTGTTATTTCTGCTATGGCACCAATGTATTTTACCTGGGGTTTTGGTAGAAGCAGTATAATACAAACACAATTTCCATATAGATTTCTCTTGTATTTGAATCATTTATTTCTGATTTCAACACAGTTATGTTTTCTACCATATAGTTAAAATTATACAAAAAAGTTTTGCTACTGTTATGGTAAAGAGCTGCTTGCCTGTTGCACGCATTTATTTATGGCTAGTGGCAATCCTAGTTAGCTGGTACTTCTACAGCCTGTCATTTACTCCAACCATCCCTAGCGCAGGATAATTTCATCTGAGAAATTATCTTCTGAATTCAGTGACATTACATGAATACAAAAATATGTGAGTATCTAATACCACTGTTTGATCTGTTAAAATCAGTGTGGACACCTACTTTTAATCCATTGCTAGAAGGTTATGAACTAAAATCTCATAATAGATCAATATTTTATATATTGCAAAAGATGTAGAGACCCATTTCTTACGTGTCAGAGGCATTTCTTCTGTGAAGTTAAAAATGTAGCTGGCTTTATGTTGTTTTCACTTTTCAGTCAGACTGTGTACTGCATAGTCCCTTTTGCACTGAGTCACTGTGGCATCAAGTTTATGTTTTAAAATTATGGTATTTGTGTTTTAATGCTCGTTTTAGCCTAACATGCTGGTGTTCAGACTCTTTACTGTATTCCAGATTGAGCTGCTTTTTGATCTGGTGCTTAGTTTCTGGAAATTTAAAGAGGAAAGCCGAAGGAAAGAATAAAAACTATTTCTTGTCATTAACTGAGTATTTCTACATGCATTTTTCCTTTTAGCGACATTCAAATCACCTTAGAAATTTCCTTCCAGAAATGCATTGGAAGTATTTTAGCATAAATATGTTTAAACTGCATGCATTGATATTAATGCCGCAGATGAAAGGAGTTTTAAATTACTATAGTCAATACGGGTAGTCAAAGAATTTTATATAGAGATGGAGCATAAGGGAGAGCTGACTAAAAATGGAGTTGGAATAGCGTGGCTTGAACTACAAGAGGACCTGTTGGTTTCTTAGCAAAATCTGCCTGCAACAGAGAGAAACAGCATAGCTTATACATTCAGGAAAAGAGGTAACAGACTTTTCCATGTCAGTTCTAGGTCACAGGGCCATAGGTTCAGATTAGGTAGTTACATGACAGAAGAATATGCTTGATTAGATTTCTGTGCTTGAGCACAATTGCTAATAAGGGTCCTACTAAGCACCTACTGCTGATACAGTTTTGATGTTTAGATACCAAGTAGTCTACACCTCAGATTTTCTCAGAAGGCTAGATTGGTTGTAAACCATTAAGAGACATACACTACTTTTGAATTTTATGGTATATATTTGCAGTATACCATTGGTATACAGAGCTCATATTTTTCATGGAAATGATACCAACGTGCAGCTGTCTCCAGTAATATTATTATAGTCAGATTCTACCATTTGGTCTCATATTTGACAGTACTTGTCTAGGACAGCTTTTGCATTAATATGCTTCTCAGGAGCAGCAAAAGACGAAAAAGCAATTTGTCCTTAGATTTTTGAAGCTTGGAACCTCTGGCTATGATTTTAAAAAGTTGGTAGTGTTTTTGCAAAAATAAGAGGTGTATCTTCCCTGGTTACTTTTGACTAAATACTTCCCTTCTCCAACACGTTAGATTTCTTTGGAAATCCATGAGTTTTGAGCACTGATAATAAATTTCTTGCCCTCATACCGTGCAGCATGATTATGTACTGCATTTTTACAAAAATGCTTTCTCTTCCTGTAAAGGTTGAAAAGTGCCAATTCTGGTGTCGTCTTTCTGCTCTCCAGCTTTCTTCAGAGGATGTTATTCAGCCTGTGGCATTCACAAGTTGTCCCAGGCATCCCCCTGTTCAATACAAGTTTCTGTGCAAGAGGTTTTCCAGTCTGCGGTCTGAGAACTCTGTAGACGGTTTGTTAAGAGTTTTAAACCAGGGTAACCTGAGAACACCAGAGGAAAGGAATTTATGACACAGCAGACCTCTCAACTGAGACATCAGTCATCTTTTAGAGTCCTATTTGTTGCTTTTTACTGCAGCCTGTACTGTTTTACGCTTGGGCATGCAGCAGATGCCAGATTTTTTAATATGTATTTTATATGATGTAAGGTACCCCAACTTTCACATCTCTATAGAGCTCTACCCTCAGGCATCCTACAGTGTTGAGACTCTTGGATGGAGTATATTGCACATGTGGGAAATATTATTTTTTATTAGAAGGAAATAGCCATAATTACTGCTTTAGCTATCTTGTTAGTTCCCTTTTAAAACTCGGAGTGCTAAATGTGGCAATTTCTAGATGTTTAAAATCTAAAGGAAAGTGTTTAAATTACTTTATAAGAGTTTAAAAAAATTAGGACAAAAACCAAGGGCCAAAGTAAAAGTAAAATATTTCAGGAAAAAAATGCATGCACATAAACAGAACAATTGCAAGGTAATTTTTATCTAAAGGCTTTTGAACAACTTGGAAGTTTTACCTCATTTTTACAAAGTTGCTTTCCTTGCTACTTTCTTGTTAAATGTGTTGGTAACTCAATTTGCACACTTGCTTCCCTTGCTACTATCTAACTAAATGTGATGGTGTCATAAAATCTGTGCCATTGTTCATACACAGCACCAAATATTAAGTCATAATTTATTTTTGCCTTTGATTGTCTTTCTAAGCTCTAGAGTTCTGAAGTTTTGTTTTAATTTAATTTCAAGTTGAATGTCAGTTGTATCGGGCCTCTTGGATAAAACCTCTTCTGATGGCTACTTTATTTTTCCACCTTCAGTACTTAGGGTTTTAAGATAAGGAAGAACAATGAAGTGCTTTGATTTGTTTTGCTGTGTAGAGATTTTATAGCATATGTTTAATGGGTGGCTATTGATATTACTAATTGCTATAGCAACAGGAAGTTTTATCAGTCACTCTTCTTTTTTCTTTTTTTTTTTTTTCCTACATTTCTGTGAGGATGCTATTTAAGAGAGCTTAGAATGACTGAGAGGCTCTCTGCAGTTTCCTTTCCATTGCAGTTTGACATAAATCCCACATAAAGTCCCATATGACTTTGATGCTTATGTTTTCCACTGTATCAGGCTGCTAGAATACCTGCCTTGTACGATCAGTGATGTATTTGTTATAGCTGCATACTTAAGGAATTTTATTTTTATTCCACAATTTATATACAAGTTCTCCAAATCCCTGGAGAGATTTAATTCTTGTATGGGATCCAGATCCCATAAAAGAAAGAAGAAATCTAACTGTGGAACTATTAATCTTTCTATCTAGGAAAACGGTGAAGTCTGCAGTGTTTTCTTTACGTTATCTTTGTTGCCCAACATAGCATTATTTAATAACTGTTTCTCTCTCAATAGGTCTTGGTTTAGAAAAAAAAAGTAGTTCTGTGGCCTCTATTTTCTCTTGACCTGATATACAGAATTATGTTAGGCAATTTTGCCTTGGTCTTTTCTGTGCTACCTGTCCTAGAGAGTTCTGTAAATCCCTAAATGTGCAGATCATTTTTCTTTAGCTGAGATACAGTTACTTTTGTATTTTTCAATCTTTCTGACATCTTAAAGGTCTAAAAGACCTTTATGGCACATGGGAAAGGGGAAATAGTCATTGCTGTTTAAGTGAAAATCATAAGAACATCTGTAACACACTTCAAGTTTATAGTCTGAAATATCATTTAGCAATTTGGCTCCACTGCATTTGATCAAATATTGTCAGATAAAAACTACAGACACACAATTTTGTAATTTTGCTTTCTGGGGCTTCTACACTTATTTGGTTGTTCTAGTAGCCAGTTTGATGACTGAAGTGGATTGTTAGCACAGTAGCCTATGTTGACTTGACCTGAATTCCTGATGGTGTACAGAGTCAATTCTAAATTAAGCATTTGTTTGAAGTTTTATATTTTAACATAGGTTAAACTTGATTGTCATCTAATTTAACAAATGTAAGCCCAGTATTTTTATGCTACAAAAGCAGCAAAAGACATAAGGGAAGAGAAAAATATAAAACAATAAAATGATTTATTATTTCCAAAGCAATTAACAGAAGTTTATTACTTCTAAAGCAATTAATAGAAGCAAGCTGTTCATCTTGGTGTTTGTGTAATTCTTAAGTTCCTGGAAATTTTGCTCCTTAGTGATTATTGAACAGAAACCCTTTCCTGTCCTTAGGGAGCAGAATATTATATTTAAGTAGAAATTCTGTATATTAGACACTACAACTTATAGATTTATGTCAAAATATAAATCATATGCAATCTGACTTTCTCACTTCTTGACCCTAAAAAGAAGGTTTACTGCAAATGAGTTTAACATTAATAAATGTAAATTTTGTAATTAAATGATTATTATTAGTAAGAGCTATTTTAATAGATCTCCAAAGATTGCCTTCTGGAAAAAAAATGGTTTCTATATTTTGAAGATTTTACAGTTTTTATTGCTGCGTCTGCTTGCATTTCTGAAAAAACTATTATTGGCAGAATTTTCGAGCTGATTTTTCCAGAAAATGTCAACATATTTCAGTTTTTGCTGTTCAGAATAAACCTTCCTCTTCTCTCAGGAAGAATTCTTGGTTTTTAGCTCTAAGTATGTCTGATCATGTACCAAATCTGTGTATTGTACTGAGAATTTTGAGACTTTGGCATTCATTGAGTTTTATTTTTTAGACTTGGCAGTGAATTTTTCCTGTACAGCTACTGAGTAACAGAAGGGAGAATCCTTGGGAAAGTTTCTAGGTCTATAATTTTACATAGAATAGGCCTATAAGTTGACCAATACTTCTGGAATTCATCCTTTTTTGCTTTACTAGTAGTTTTCAAGGGGTTTGATGTTGTTTTTGGTGGTTTTTTTTTTTAATGTTTCAGGTTGGAGGGGGGTTGGCTCAATCACATTCATGGCATTTTGTGCAAACATCAGACAAGCAACAAAAATGCTAATGATAACTCCAAATATTGGTCCAGATGTGTGTTCTGCATTTGGAAAACTTAAACCTTGTTTCAGCACTCCTGTCTTCCATTTGCTTTGGAAATACACCAAGCCAAAGTGGAAGTACGTTCCCTGGCTCAGATGACAATGTCTGAGGAGAGACCACAAGCAGGGTCTTGCTCATGCAGATCCAGCGGGACTTAACGTATTTTTCTGCTCAATTCGCAGATTATTTCTGGTTCTCTGGTTTACTAAGGTCTTTTACCATTGAGAGCACAGTGAGGTAATGCAGATTGTGTGAATTCAGGTGTAGAGTGTTTTCAAATCCTACAAATCATAAGGTGTAATTTTCTCTTTTAGTTCCTAGTTCATACTACTAAATGGTTTAGAAAATTGTATTAGGTAATTTTCTCTAGTGCATTTGATGTAAATTGCACTAATATTGTGAAGTGCTTTTGTTTAACATATTCTGTTAGATAAATGAAGGTTTCTGAAGGATGGAATTAGATGAGGCTCATTATGATCAACAAGATCACATTAAATATGGTTAATTCTTTGCCCTAGCAATGCCAAACCAAGTCATTTCACCATTCCTTGTAAGACTGGTGTTTTGCTTGTCTATGCATTGAAGGAAGTTTCTTCAGTCATGTAAGCATCATCTAATATGCTTTTTCCTTGAACCTCACAAAATTTTTATCGTTAGCCAGTGACAGTTTTCCTGTGAGCATAATGATTGTCTCACACATTTTGCAGTTTTGAAAAATAAAGGGAGACCGGAGAGCAAGACCATAAAGGAAAACATACGTGGGCTTTGTGACTTCTGGATCAATGATCACTGTACATGGGCACTAGACTTGTCACGTGGTCTGAAACGCAGATCGCATCCACCTTTTGCCCACTTTGAGTAAGGAAGAAAAAGTACTTTTCCATTTGCCAGTCCTCTTGAGCAGTAAATGACAGTGGAACCCCAATTCATTTGTGGCCTAAACTGGGTGCAGGTAGCATACCAGTTCTTATGCTTACAACATCTGAAAGCACAGAAGGGGAAGAAAACACGGCTTTGAGTTATATATCCTCTCTATTCAGTAGATGTTAAATACTCTGAGAACATACATAGACACTGTTAATGGTAATGAGTTTCCTTTAATAATGAATTTAAAATTTGCGATTCCTACCGTTACTAAAGCACTAGTTCATTAAAAAATAAACAACAATCCACAAACTGTTATTCTTTTTGTGTGATCCTTACAATAAAGGATTGCTGGAATATAATGGGACTATAGACGTATTAGAAGAAGGCAGATCACATAATTTACTGCACTTGAGAACTGTTTGAAGTCCAGCTCTACTTGTTAATTGGTAACTTCAACCAGAGTAACAAATAGTAAGTTTCTGAATTTTTTTAGTTTCTGCAAGTGGAACATCCAGACAGGAGACAACTACCACCTACCCCACCCATAAATTAAAGCAGATTTTTAGGGCTGGACTCAAAAACCCTAACACAAGAAGTCTTTTCTAGCAGAATTCTGTAGCAGCACATGTACAGTGATACTTCCTCTAACTTCAAACATAGACTTTTGTCATAGAAGTATGAAGATGAAGTTAGGTCTGAATAAAAGGAAATTGTGAACTTTCCTTCCTATTAATCTTATATTTTTCATATACTTTTAGAGACCACTTGCTGTAGAAACTCTGATTTGTTTGCTTTTGAGAATGAGACCTACTTTGTTTGGAGAGGATGCTGCACAGGCATTTTTTTGTGAGGGCAAGATCTGTTTGAAAAATAGATGAATTTTCCTTCCTGACTTCTTGGTATATCAACAAAGAACACATTCAGTCCATCTCATAATGTCATATCAAAAGTCAGCCATCCATGAGTTAGGGATGCTGCCTTCCCATGCAGCAGGGCAGTACCCCCAGCTGGAACATATCATTCACCAGACATAGTTTATAATAAGCCTGAAGAGGCCCATGGCCTCCTTTTATGAGCCAGTTGTGTGACTAAATGGCCACAATAACATAATGCTAGATCAACTGAGTGACAATTGTAATAGAGAGACTGTTAAGTGGTCAGGGTAGGTGTCTGAGGAAGGATGACAAACACTTAGTACATGGCATAGCATTTAGACTTCTGTCACTCAAATAATCAGATTCCTTCCTTCCAGTCCTTGGCCATGAAGCCAAAGTAGCCACTTGTATTCAGAATGATTGTGTAAAATAACTGAACAATTAATTGATAATTAGAATTTAACAAACAAATTGGAATATTAATTCAACAAGTACTTAACATGTATTTTTTTTCTGTCCTTTTTCCTTAATATAGAATATTACTTCAATATTCTAAAAACTTAGGAAAATATTTTGTCCAGAATAATAAATCTTGAAGAAAATGGGTCATACTGATCATGAACCTTCACGCTGTGTTTTCTTCTGAAAATGAAAATAGTATTAGACAGACTAAATCAGAAGATCATTTTTCAGAAAGCAGTAGGAGGTGATGCTTATCTTAACAAGAGTTTTGATTTTGATCTGCTGACCTTCATATTTTCAATTCCTTTTTATGGATTAATGCTAAATCATTCTGGTTTTTTTGTATGCTGGTGTCAGATGCACTCTTGTGATGGCTAGTCACAAGTGATATTGTTGTTACTGTTAGAAATAGGTTGGTATTCAATAGAATTTAAATTAGACCTCATCTATGCTAATTTACAGGCTGTAAGTAAGGGTCTGCAATCAAATAATGAAAGCTGAGTGACTGGTTAGTTTACAAAGTGAAGAACATCCCCAAATCACAAGCGAGCCTGTGAACACACACCAGACCATGGTTAGAAGGTGGCAACCATGAAAGGTTCAGTGTGGCTTTCAGGGCTGTGCCCTGAGGATGTGAAAGTTAGGAAGGATAGGGCACGTGCCCTTTATCATACCATCTCTTGCATGGATTTGTTATCACCATGTTGAAATGAACTTCTGATGAATCATCATACTGTTCCATTGCACTCTGCCCCTTGGACCTGATAGACTGGTTTCAGACTTGGAAATTGTGTATTTTGGTAACTTCTTGTTACTTTGACTCTGCTCTGAGTGAAATTTCTATCACTATAATCCTGCAGTGTTTCTTTCCTCTGGCTTCTGCCACAGGAATCCAGTAGTTAAATGAGATCTTGTGTCTTTGTGGTAATCTTTGCATTTAGTAATTTTCTACAAGATGATTTTTATTATGATTCATTAACTCCATGTTAATTCATAAATTATTCCCATAGTTTTGTAAAGTAGGGACGTGTATGTTCATAAGGGACTGGGGTAAAAAAAGCAGTTGAATTACTGATAAAGGAATGAGAAATATTAATGAGAAAGCAGACAGTAATCACAGTCTTCATGAACAAGCAATTCATGTGATGCTGCAGTAGCCTTGCATCTGTAATTCATTATGTTTCTATACTATTACAAGACAGGGTTTTAAAAAAGTAGGCTGACAAAACATATTACTATACATCAGCAGATTTAACCTGAATACCAAGGAGTGGTAGGGAATATACTTCTGCCCACAATACAAAAAAAAAGCACAATATGAAATTTGCAGAAAAGATAATTGCAGAATTGAACACATTTTTTTAAGAGTAGTTTGAGACTGTTCTGCATATACCATTTTTAAATACTATTGATATAGTCAGCTCTGAGTCCATGAAGCATTTGCTGAAGGCAGCTGATGATTTATGCATGTCCTGTTTGCTTCATTAAGCATTTTTTTAATGCATGTTTCTGAAGACTGAACGCTGGACTAGATGGACCACTGATGTGCTGTATTATGACAATTACATTCTCCATTTTCTTTCCTACATACCGCTTTTTCGTCATAGATTCCATTTATTCAAAATATACCTATCCATTTGATACAAGCTATTAAGTTTTGTTCTTTTTCTTTACCGCTTTAGTAACTTTTACTCTTTGCTACAGCAGAACTCATTTTTCCTGTACAGTATGATTAAATTCTGAAAAGATACCCTTTAATAGATCTTCATGTTCTATGCTAATTATCTATAGATGATTTTTAGTATGAAGTTTGTCTAGATTAATAACAAGCCTGACAAAATCTGGTATTGTTTACCAGGACGTCATTCTGAAGTCATAGTTATTTGTGCCAATATCAGCTCTTAATTGTTACTAGTTCTTAATTTTCTGGTTTTCAGTTACTTTTTCCAATACCTCTAATTAATTTCCTCTAACATATATTAATTATTATAGTAGAATAAAAAGTCATATTAGTTATTTTTTGGATACTCAGGACATTCTTATGGTTCAACTTGCTTGCGGTTTAAGCAGTTTGCATGAAGCATCTGTAATTGATAGCAAGTTTATTATTAACAAAGTATAATAATTAATGAGAGTAAAAAACCTGGGTAGGATTTTATTTTCCTTTGCTTTATTTCATATTTATCAGCTTTTTTGGTATCCTCATCTTTAGGAGATTGATGTGTGTTTTGTGTGTATAACTTTCAAGAAAATACTTTTCTTAGAAAGTGTGGTAATCAAATTCAAATCTTTATTTGTCTGTTCAAATGGGGGGGGTGCTGTTCTAAACTGTCAGTTTTATTTTTTTCTGTCTCTGAAAGGTAACTTCCAATCTGAGTCACTGTCCTGGTGTTTCTTTCTGCACAGATATTGAGTACTTCATTTACACATTTGTGTTCCTGTTTCACATCTGAAGCATTTCTTTTGCAGATGATGAAGACTGCTGTTTAGCACATGTTAAGAATCTGCATATAACAGAGCATTTTGATTAAATTTTAATGGAATGGTATGCATAAATTGTTATTTTAAAATTGTTCTGTATCAATGAATTAACTGTCACCTATGGTATGTGGGAGATGACTCTCTGGATAGCAGCTGTATTAAATAATAATACATCAAATGTTATCACATGTCAAAGAACAAGGAGTCTGACAAGTAGGGGTTGGTGTGTGAATCTCCTCGAGAGTTAGCATGAGGAATTGTTCTGCTTTTCATACCATGAGGGTGCTATATGGAGCACTGAACCTTCAGCTTTATCAGGTATATTTGGTGTCTAATTACCACAATTTCTTTGGCTTTCTTGGACAGCATCTGTAGGTGTTATGACACTACTTCTGCTCAGTGCTCAGAGGGATCCATGTAAGAATTATTATGTTCATGGGGCAGCTTGGCAGACTTACCAAAATTTTACCTGTAAAATCAAAATCAGTGAAGGGGACAATAGTTTATAATAGCTTCCCCTCAGTTATGCTTGCCAGGTGCTTAATCTGGTAGGGAAAATGTACTTTTTTTTTCATAGGATGTTTTCTCCAGCAAATTTCAAATCTCCTGTGAACAATGGCATCATCTGAACTTCTTAAAAAATAAGCAGAACATTTTAAATAAGTGTGAAGCAATCTGTATTTCAGTCCATTCATAATTCCTCCCAAAATGTTTTCCCAACATAAAAACCATATTAATAACTTGCCATACTGGAATATGTAAGTTACATAGCAGCGTTTATGATGTACTCATGAAGATAAGGCTGATGGCTCAGATGCTATAATACACATTCCATGGGTTTTTGCAGATTTTGGCAGAATGATTAGATTTCCTAACAACCTATTTTTTTTTTTTCTTTGTAAACAGGCACTGGCTTTCATGGAGATTTATAATGTCATAAATATTAATATGTTTTTTTTCAGGGTTATAAATAATGGTTTGCTTCTTAAAAGCTAGTAATGTAGATTTTAGCAGAATTATAGCTTCTGTATAATAATGCTGTCATGCCTAAAATTTACCATATGGCTGATGATTTCATCAACATCAGAATTGGTAATTAGGTACATGTAAATGGCAAATAGGGAGTGACATGAATCTTGGGAGTTAGCATTGAGGTACTGTGCATCCCCATGTCATTGCATTCATCCACATCCAGAGAAGCGTGTATTCTTCTTAAACTGTGTTTGGCAGTCAGCTATTATATACAGTACAAAATGGTCTTAATAATGTAACAGTAGACTTCTTCTAACACATCCTAGTAGGTAGCAGAGGTTCTTCTTCAGATTATTTGTTTTAGGGAGACTCAGAAATTATTTGGACAACATTTTCAGCAACTGAGAAACATAGTGAATCTGAAGGTTACATTCTTTACATGCTGGCTTATACATTTGTATATGCCTTTACAGGAGACCTATGCATTTCTAGAGATGTTTTTATTACTATACTGTGTTCCACATGTACTGGAACAGTTAATTCTGAGCTAATTTTGGGTATTCTAGGGACAAATATTGGAATCTATTTCAGGGAGGAAATGAAAGTAGTTATCTATATTGTTTAGTTAATAATCATAGTCCAGTTGAGGTATTTTCTATCCTCAATAGTGTCATTTATTTGTAGCCTAAAACTGTGATTGAAATGTTTTTCTATGTATATTTTATTGCCTTCTTGAATTGAAAGCTGGTTTTTTTCTCCCCGTAATTGATTAAAACCACACTTTTAGTAAGAGTATTACTGTAACATGAATATGGGGAATTTTCACATGATCTGTGGAATAGAAAATAGAAGAAACAAGTTTCATTATGTCCAAAGACATTTTCTTACACCTAGAATTTATGAATTCCATATTTGGAAATCTCATCAATTGTATCATGTACTAGTTTCAGAAAGAACCATTTCTTGTAGTGTTCACTCAGAAATTCCCACTATATTAAAGAGATTTTTATCTAAATATAGGTGAGAAATGTTGACCCTAATGTTTTTATCTTAAGCTTTTGGGCTTCTCAAAATAAAGTATCTTTTGTATAAAAGTTCAAACTCCAGTCTTTTATGAAAATACAGGAAAACCCTTGTAGTAGGTTCAACAACGAACTAAAATTGACGTCCACCAGAAGAGAATGTTTTGTATATATTCAGGGTATTAAGATACAACTTTCATCTTAAATTTCCATTAATGTTTTGGTAGAAAAAACCCTACAGTACTTAGACCTCATGAGATACAACAGGATAAAAACTGTTCTGATTGCATATATTTCATATAAAGTTGTAAAGAGTTGCTAGTGGAAATAATGTTTTTAAAATGTGGCATTTTTAAGAAGCACCCTTACCCAAGTTTTCAGAATGGGTGAAATTTACTTTTATGAAAGGAACCAACTGAAGTGTTAAATCACTTAAAGCTCAATTAAACTCTGTTATAAGAGCCTGAGTGGAATTATATGTGAATTTTATTCATTACATATATTTTACACTGGTTGATTAACTATTGAAATACTCTGTCTAATTGTCATGTTCACTACTGAGAAAACGTGTTAATGGTCTTTGAAAAGATGCCTAAAAACAGCCTAAAAAAATAATTAGGACTTGGTTTACCTAATCTGTTTCTTTTAATCAAAGGCAGGAGAACCGTAGCAGACCGCACAGGCATCTGTAAGAGCTAGGTCCACTGAAGGACTGAGGTATCTAAAGATGGCTTGGCTGAAATGAAAGCAGCTAGTCAGAATTGCCATCCCACAAGATCTTCGCTCAGTTTTCACTGCTTAACTCTGAACGTTCCAAAATTCACTGGGAACTTCTTCCCTGTGTGGGTGGCAGTTCTACACATACTTAGTCTTTTCCATGTGGCCTCAGCTGCTCAGGCTCACTAGCTCAGCACTTAGCATAGCCTGCTGCTGCCACAGGCTTGTCACTTCTCCATCCTGATTTCAAGAAAGATGCAGATATATGCATGCAATTTTTATGAATTATCCTCCCTCCTGATACTCCAGGAGTCTTATTCTCATGTGAGTATATGTGCCACGTATGATCTAATGCAACTTCAGCATTTCAGCGGAGGCCAAGAAAATAATCAAATATTTAGGATCTGCTGGTAATGCTTGATTATGTGGCAATTAACATACACATCTGATGAATAAAATTACAAGTAAATTTCATTTAGTTTACAACTCTTAGAGGGTGCTGTCTTCCAAAAGTAAGAAAACAATATGCTTCTACCCTTGAAAAAAGTAGACAGAAAAAAAATTGTTTGGGACAATCATTTAAGTGGTTATTGATTTCATGTGATTTTTCAGGATCTCTTAGAACCCAGTTATATGAAATATTTCAAATTTCCCATATCTCAAATGCATTCTTAAGTTATTTTGTCCATGCTTGGTCATGTAACACCCTCTTTTTTGACCTAGAGAAGTCACATTAATGTTTTTTTCTGAACAGACAGGGTGATGTTTTGGTCACTAGGATGTAATTTGCATCTGTGTTGTATTTTAGTTAGCTTCACGGTTTCTCATTAGTGGTAAACACACATCAGTTAATATAGATCCCAATAGCTGCATTTGTGTGCATGAGAAAACATGTATGTATGTATCTTTAGTTGTCTGCAAATATGTTCACTATTTGGGGTTTCAGTTGTGCATGGAGATAGTTGTATGTTTTATATAGTAATCACATATCTGGAACTTACCCAGATTCACAACTTGGCATTTCATATTTGAAATCACAAATAGGTTGATGTGAACACAGTTTTGTCTGTTGGCTCTTGGCGTACAGGTGACTTACAAACTACTAGAAAACTATATTTCAGTTCTGTGTATGCTTGTCTATTCATCTTTGCATCTAACTTCATTTTGGATTTATTTTCTCTTCTTAAGCAATTATGGCTTTTATATAAGATGCATTTCACACAAAGGTGGAAACGATGACTTTGTAAGCAAGGATGTGCAAAGATAAAGGGAAGAAAACATTATTAAATGTCTGAAATTAAAGGTAGAAATATACTCCAGGTATTCTGGAATCTTTGTTTAGGAACCTTTTAATTCAGGCATTGGGCTATAATGCGAAAGTTTGATATTGTAGTTCAGTAAAGTCCAATGTAACTGTACAAGCTGTTTTGAAAAACAGGTGAATTTTGAGTGTCTAAAATTATCTGTGACACCAATTTATTTACTTTAAAGAATGAGCTACTGAAGCTGATGCAGAAGTTAAACCACTGATGACTTGGGATATTTTAGTGCCAACTGATGATACAGGAAAAGCCGCCACTAATCCTATGTGGTGTAGGATTCTCAGAAGGCAGGGCTAGGTTTCTGTAACCATCATGTGGATAGGCATATGCAAAGGTGAAAAGGTAGGTGGTCATAAACATGTAAGCAGATTCTACCAAGTCGGGGTTCTTTCAGTGTTTGCCTCTATTGCAGTTATACCATAACCACACAAACAATTCTTGGTTCCTGTCAGGTCGCTTCAGCTAGAGGATATATGTGTTAGGACTATGAATATCACATTTGCTCATATTTATTTTTTAAAAAAAACCAAAGAAACCACAACCGTGTGTTTAATAATATGACTTAAACGCAAAGCATTTGAAAGAAATAGTGTGTGGCAAGTGTTCATTAATACATATTATGACTTTTGTTTCTCTGGCTACTTTTAGAGAGATTTGATTTGTGTGAAGTTGAATCAAGGCTTTGATATGTGAAACCTGGAAGATATGCATTTTTTTTTATTTTTTCATAGAATTGCTTTTTCTAAACATAGTTAACTCAATTTGCTCAACTGCTTTTAGAGATAACAAAGCAAAACTCTATTATCCAACTCAAATTTGTAACCTCACCTTCCTCATTTTTTAATATGAAAAAACTATCTATTGCTGTAGCTACTATTCTGAACATGAAATTTGCATGGGTTAAAAATGAATCAAATATGAGAACTGAAATAGATACCATTGTTTTCCTTGTAGATGTGGGGTAAATAATAGGCAGGGGAGCATGGCAGAAATTCTGTGTCTATAACTTAGATTTCCACAGTCACAAACTATTTTGATCTTGCCAGAAATCTTGAGGCAAATACTCCCTTATTCTCAGCTCCTGCTGAGTTGTATTTCAGCACAATGATCGGATAGAAAGGTTCAAAGATACATGAATTTTATTCACTATACCTTTAGACCATATCTAGCACAAACATTTTCAAAGTCATTCTCATTAGCTTTCAGTGCCAAGAACCCTTTTGGTTGTAAAGATGCCACCAGCGTCCTGACGTGTTTTGTCTGAGAAAGGGGGGAGCCCTGGGGACAGTTGCAGTCACCCTGTATCACCGCAAGGCCCTGATGCAGCAACAAAATACTGTGGGGAAAATCAGGATGCTGCTGCACTTCCTTTGTACTTCCAGAGTGAAATGAAAATCTAGGGGAGCGGGAGGAAAAATTCCAGTCCCTGGTGTGGATTGCTCACCTGAAACACAGTGTTATTTAAGTTTCTCTTATGAACCATCTGTTGTTTGTTATTAGAAGCGCAGTAACTGATCTTTCCTCATTATTGTTTTTGCATATGAAATGAGCTCTATTTACTGGTATCCCCCAGGCTGTTTCAGTCATTCTGTTTATTTTGTTACATACTTATGAAATCTTTATGAAAGAGGAATACAGTACATTAGGCATTACATAAATGTCTTGCTTCTGCGAAGAAGCTTTCCAGAGAGACAATGTATTGCTCAAGTTTCTTGTGTTTACTTTATACAGGCAAAGAAGCTCTGTAGTATGCCCTTTCCTTCCCCCTTTTTGTTTTGGGGATTCTTTACTAGTGGCTCTCGACTTTCCCAATAGTTTGTACTGATTTGACATTTATTCTTGTGAAACAAAGCATTGCTAGAAATGGAATGAACCATTCATTCTACTGCCTTGGCTCCAGTTTTAGATTAGCGCCTGATAGATGGACTTGTATGTCAAAGGTTTATGTTCTGTGATGTCAGAATATGTAATTTGAAAATTAAAAAACATGTTTATCCGTGTGTAGTTCATATGTCTTAGCCTTCACGGGGTGAGTAGTCTAGAGCTTGACTCACATCCTGGCTACTACGAAGATTTATGATGTACTATAGTAAAGAACACTTTATGATATAGCTGTTAAAATTGTGTTAGAAAGAAATTGCTATTGTTGACAGAAATCTAAACAAAGACACCTGTACTGACTCCAGAAGTGATACTGAATCCTTCTTAAATTTGTAGAGTTGAAACTGGTTTTTATTCATGCCAGACAGGTTAATTAATCTATAAACACTTTTTATATTAGGCTGTCTAAAGTTGTTTTTAAAATTATCTGTCTCTATACATGTTTTTTGTTACTTTTAAACATACTTGAAAAAGCCACCTACAGGAGTAAAGCAATTGGGGTCATCTGTTCTCTAACATTGCACCCTTTGTTCATAATCTACAGTATAAAATGCATATGTAAATATTTAATCTCTGTTTCTATACTTATTTATTCTCAACTGACATGCCGGAATTACTTTGTATGTTTCTAATTGAACACAGTGTATGTTTCTAGGCGAGCAACGCTTCTGTTAATTTTGATGTACTTCGGTGTTATATAATTCAAAGGCTTTTCTCTCATTTTGGCTTTTCAGACTTCAAGTGATTCAACCAAACATGGATAAAACCTTGATATTTCTGATATATTTTGTCTGCTTCCCTAATTAAAAAAAATAAATTATATCAAAACCTGTTAATGTGACACTTCATGGCTATCTTGCCTCCTATCAACTGAATCTGCTTTAATCTAAATCTTCTCATTTAAAGGGTCCATGTTAAGAAAGTATTTAAATCTTCTGAGGCATACTGACTGAGCTATGCATAATTTTCATGTTATATCTTTGATTTCTTACCTAGAGGGAAGTTGTTATGTAGTCTGATGTAATTAAGTAATTTTGAGATCTCCTTCAATTGTGTTTCTTAAGAAAGCAACTTGGTTTGAAGTAACCAAGTGTTTTCTTGTTTTGGCCATCATTTATCCTGAAAATAAATTTTCTTCCCAGATGAGTTTTGATGTTTTCAGGAGCATATGCCTATTAAGTTGCCATCAACATACAGAAATATGACTTCTAACTGTATTATATGAGTCTCTATCATCACAGCATGATGTCATCAGAACAGTTTTTTTTTTATGTAATTGTTTTTATGAAATTGGAAAGAGCACTTTGCAGGATTTTACTTTTGCTGGTTTAGTTCTGGGGAACGGTAGGCCTGCAAATGGAGTATGTTATGGCATTCAAATATTAATTCTTGAAAGCAGCTTTGTTTATGGGACTAGTGATGGGATTATGAGTTGGTCATTCCACGAAGCCTAGGCTAGCAGTCAGCCAGGGAAGACCGATAATCAATATTATACTGTTATAGTGCATTACATTACGATCAGTTTCCATATTATCAGAAAACTGAGTACTAGGTGTAGCTACCAAGCATTTAATTGGTAGAGAATTTTGGTAAGGTTTCTTCTGCTCCAAATATCTGGTTATTTAAAATCACCCAGTTCTGGTGGGAGAAGGGAAATGGCTAACAAAACATCTGTATTTATAGATGTATGCATTTATATATTCATATGTAGTATTTGAATGTGCCATCATATCATAGCTGATCTGTAGCATTAATTTCCTAACAAGTAAAAATTTGTCCATGGAATTAGTTTACATTTAAACCTAAAATTTCTGTATACCGTAGAGAGAGAAAGGAAAACTTTTTATTTATTTATTTCCCCCTCAGAAGGGCCTCTGGATTTTTTTTTTTTAGAGTAGTATATTATTTATTAAAGCCATCTTTTCTTAGTTGCTTTCCTGCCTAATCTGTGTTCAGATGTTCTTGCCTTGGCAGAATAGAAGTAAATATTGCGGTCAAATTTGCTTTGTCCTTATGACAACAGTGAAAAACATGAGACATATGAAGAAACATCTATCAAACTGGCAAGCTGGAAGCTAGAATTTCTTAATAGGAGCAACAGAAATACAGCTCAAGCATGCTTCTGAAATACGTTACTACTTTTTAGGTAATAAATCATACTAAGAAACTTCCTAGTCAAAGAATTTCTGTGCTATTTTAACTGTTTTTCTGAAAGAATGATAATTGTGTTATTTTACTGAAAATAACCTGTCACTAAATTCAGTATTTATGAAAAACAGATTGCAGAAAGATATGATTGAAAATCAGCAGACGTTTACATATTTATGAATCAGTTAAAATGTCACCCATATTCTTGCTGTTCATTTCAGATTATAGAATAAACCACACTGATTTAAATGTGTCTTTGGCTAAATATAGAAATAGTTTATGGCTGTAAACAATTAACAGCAAAGTGTTGATGTCCTTAATCAGCTCTTGTTCTTGTAAAACACCTACTTAGCTTTGGGTATGGTGATTTGAAAATACGTTTTCCTAAGAGAGTTAACCATTTACCTGCTGAAAATGGTTATACTACAAGTATTCAGTATGACTTTAAGGAAGGCTGTTTCTTGGCCTGACATTCATGGACTGGGGTGTGAAGGAAGCAGTAGATTTGCAGCTGGGTCTTAGGCAGGAAAGGAAGTATTCAGAAGCGGTTTCAACAACATAAAATAAACCTTGTGGAAAGCTTGAGACTACTCTCCATGTCTTATACACAAGCAAAAAAATCAACCCCCTTGAGTAGCTTCAAATGTATTAGATGGCTTTTAAAAGGATTAATTTTTTTTAATTAATATGACATAGTTGTATATTTCTTCTCATGTGTATACCAAGAGTGAACAACCTACTGAATTTCTTGGAAACTACGTTTTCTCTAAGAATGGTGATTTCATCATCTTAAGCATGGTATTTAAATGTACTATAAAGACTTCAGAATCCCAAGGACACCTGAGTGTAGCCTCAAGCTAGAAGCTCTCCAGGCTTGTTTTCTCACAGTAGTCCCAGCTGTTGCACACCACCACAAAGATGTGGTCCAAGGCATTACTCCTATATAGCACTTCAGTCAACAGACCGTGAGGCAATGAATTGTGAAGGTACTGGTGGTCTCTAGTTCCAAGTGAAGGCAGGACAGCTGAGGAATTTTCATGTTAAGGTACTTGATTCATTGAACCATTTTATCAGACAATACACGTAGGGGATGAAGGAGTGGTTTTAGGTGAAAAGAGGAAGTCATGTTCAGCGTTTTGAAGTTGTAATTCAGAGTAATACTTATCTTAGGAAAAATAAAACCGATCGAGAAGGAATAAAGTAAAATCATAGGATCATAGAATCACAATACAAAATGACTTGTAATGACAAAGATCTTTATTCCAGATAACTTTCCATACTCTCACTAATCTGCTTCAGGAGACATCTGTGATAACTGAAAAAATGCAGAAATGCATTTTGTTTCAAAGGTTCTAAACACAGACTCAGGATTCATTTCTAGCATCTGCTGTCTCCTAAATGGCTTTGAAAATCTGCATCCTCTTTACTAAATGCTAAATTTTAATTTGTGAAAGAACTGACCTGAGCAGACCTAGTACTTTTAACCCTGATTCTCTTAACCTCTTTTTACTGAAACAGAATTGTTTGATAGTATCGGCCATCATTTTCACATAATTACCTTTTTCGTTCATGCTTGTTTTCTCTGACAGTATACATAGCAGACAATCTTTGTCTCGATGTTTTTGTAGTTTCTTAATTATGCACTGTCAATGTTGAATGAATGTTTTAAGACTGCCTCAGTATCTACACACTCTTTTGTCACCTTTCTCAACTTTGCATGTCATGTTGAATGAAGACTTCTAGTAATTACTGTAATAGTACTTCAGACAAGTTATGTCAGCTTGCACATACCATTAATGCATTAATGTGTCAAAACGGCAGTGAATGACACAGCTCTAGGCAATCTTAAAAGCTACTAATGGTAGCCCAACTCAGAGGAATTGATTTGTAAGCAACACTAAAGCTATAAAACTTTCTTCCTGATATATGGGTTCACAAAGTCTTTTTCTATCATCCACCTTATACTTAGTGCATGGGTAACAGCTGTATGAATAAAGTAACAATCTGTAAGGAGAAATGCTTCATGCTACCCACACTAGGGTATTACTGCCAGAAGAAATGCAGCAGAATGACAGTGTAGTGAAAGGGATTCCATTGGTAACATTGCAAAAGAAAATCCCAAATACTATACCACTTCACTGGCAGGAATCTAGAGTAATTTAGAAGATGAAAGGAGCACATCTTGACTTAAATTTTAATGAGTGAGATAGGACTCTAATGTGATCTATATTCACACACTTGTAACAAAAGGCGTTTGGTAACTACAGTGATAAATAACAGATAGTTAACATTAAAATAGTGAAGAAAGAACAACAAAAAATGTCTGGGGCAGTGGGATGGTGGTAGAGGTTCAGGGAAAACAGTTTTCTAATGGTTCTTGTGTTATGACCCTTCTATCTAGCACCCACTTCATCAGGCCGGAATTAGGGATTGTTCGCTATTACCTGACCGGACACAGGGGAGGGAGAGAGGGTGTGAGAGACGTGGTTCCTTTCAGAGAAGGACAAAAGCTTTTACAGCTGCAAAAGTTTTGAAGTACATAATTTCTAAAAGATAATACATTCAGAAATGAGTCTCATAATTCCTACATCTACATATTATGTGTGGATATGAGACCATTTTTACTTTCCTGAATAGGGCGTGCAGTTTAACTTTCCTGAACTTATTTTTTATCAAAAATCCATGTGCATTTATCACAAACAAGGGGAAAAACGATTTGAAAGTTTCATATAAAATGTCAGTACACAGCTAAAATCCTTGCTGTGCTGATGTCAGTGGAAGCTGTGTTATCAATTTCAAGGAAACCAGAATTTTGCTGTATATATCCACATATATCTTACCTCCCTGCAGAAGTGAGGGCTGGAAGGAAGGAAGGTGAATTACTAGAAACAAAAAAATAAACAAAAAGCAGTATAGGGTGGGCAATGAGGAGAGAGCAGGTCAGTTTAAATGGAATGAGAGGCAAAGAAGTAAGAAAAAAGAACAGAAATAGGATTAGGCAAAGGCAGGCTGAGAGGAGAAGAAGGAATGAAAAAAAGAATTATAAAGGAGTTTTCTAATACCAGTAATAGTAACTGGAAAGTCTAGGATCTTTGATCAACATGTTAAATGTTCTTTCTGTTCGGTGTCAGGATAGCAACAAGCCTTTGACAGACAAAGTCATTAACCTGGAGTTACTCTAAGGGCTCTCCCATTTAAAGAATGTGCAGTTTGAATTGGGAGGGGGTGTGTGTGTGTGTGTGACAGAGCGGGGAGTGTTCTGAGCAACCATCTCTTCATGACTCCAGTACCTCCTATAACAGCTGGGAAATCATGCTAAGAAGCCAGAAGTATTTCCTACTAATTCACTGAAGAACTAACTGACAAGTGAAAATGTTATAATACAAATTTTTAAGTAGTGAAAAGAAGGGGAAAGAACTAGCTGCTGAAAGCTGGAAAAGAAATTCTTTAGTCTTTGTTTTCCTTCCTTTCTTCTTCAGGTATTTTTATTGTAGTTGTGGTGGCCTGGGGGCAGAGGCATATTTATAGGCACCTCTTATTAGAATAATTAGCGTTGCCTGGGAAAGAAGAGATAAACTTTTCAGAAAGTGTAGGCAAAAAATGTCCTTATGTATCCAAAAACTTGTCTACTTTTTTTGTCTTGAAAGTGTCTTTCTATGCTTAGGAACTTGACATCCTCCCCCCCCTACCTGCTTTTGAAGGGGTTATAGGAAAAAAAAACCCTCTGTTATTTTTTAAAAAGATATATAAATCTAGATGTTTCATCTTTCCTATGTAAGCAATTATTCACTTTGATTTTCTGATTTGTGGCAAATGAGATATAAGTAAACTTGATTAAAAGGTGTGTTGCAAAGCACAGTATGCTTTAGTAGTCTTCCACGCTAGTCAGCAAATTGCTGTCATGTTACTTTTAATGGTAACTACTGAACTTTAAAACCAGAACTGTTTATAGTTCGTAAGTTCAAATTCAGGCTCCATCATGTGTTACATCCACCCTGTAGATTTTTTACTTTTCTGGGTATTTTCAATTAAGCGTACAATATAATAGTGTTATGTATTATGACTCTCTTAAAAATGTCTAATTTTGTCTTTGAATCCAAGGTAGTTTTAGTTAAAGTATTAGATTTTTTTAAGGTAAAAAACCATTTTTTTCTGCTTATCAAGACCATAATTTTTCATAACTATTTTTCATGTCCTAAAACTTTCTCACACAGAGGAATGCTATTTCATAGGATTAATTTTAAAAAATACGTTGAGTGCCATGTTAGAGCAGGAATTCACAATGGACATGTTTTTAAATGACAGAAAGAAACCTTAAATAATCTTTTGGATTCACAAGGATAAAGTGACTGAAATGTTCTCTTGGGAGGATTATTAAGTAATGCTAAGTATCTTAACAGAAACGATTCACTTTTTTTATTATGTGTGGAGCATTAATGATTGTCGTGTGATTAATATGGATTACCTTCTGCGTGAGATGGTTGCCATAATTATCAGTATTTAGGACCTCAACATGTAACATGAATCAAGCTTGTAACATGTATCAAGAACATTTTACCATCTAGAAACAGTCTTTACAGATAGAAGTGCTGTGTAGTAGCTGCTCCAAAGATGCTGATTACTCTTACTGCTGCATTGAGCTTATCTTAAATCAATGTTTATTTGCTTAATCTTTTAGCTCTTTTTTGACATAGTTCCTCTTTCCAGCAAAAGTTATTCCATTATTTGCACTCGGTCCTTGATGCACTTGATAATGGGTACCGTTATCAGGCAATGTGTACCAATAACAGGCAGACAGGTCAAATGAGAACATCTAGGTTTGTACAGAAAAGCATTCCTTTACAGAGGGAAATATATTTTGTTCAATACTTCCTGCCACCAGAACTAGTATAGACATTGATGTACATGGACTTAGGCTTTTTTTCTTTTTCCTGCCAAATGTTATGACAAAATAAATAGCTTAAAAAATATTTTGGTTTTAAACAGAAAATACTTTTATTGACTGGCTTAACTGAACAACCTCAAACTCTAGGAAGTTTTAGATCCTGATTGTAACTGAAGGCCACTTCTATAGGAGAGTTTTGAGAAAGACAGACATCAAAGGTCAAAAATCTAGTTCTAAACTTTACATCCAGCTATAGTCCTGGAAAAGTCTATACCATTTACAGTCTTTCAAAGGAATTCATTTATCCAAAATACATCACAGCATGCTTCTAGCTGCTGAAGCAGATTCTGGACCTCTGACAGCCATACGTTTGCCTGGAGTGAAAAGTGCATTCTCGTCAGCTGTCCCCAGCTCCAAGGAGCAGTGTGTTACTCTTACAGTATGGTTAGTTACAAATGCTGAATCAGCACCTGTCCTGGCAAGGGTCCACTTGGGGGATGCTTCCTACAAGCTGGTCAAGCTTAGAGTTGTATCTCTTACCTTTAAATCACCTTCATATTGTGACTTCA
Organism: Microhierax caerulescens; assembly: GCA_035590215.1. Classification (NCBI taxonomy): domain Eukaryota; kingdom Metazoa; phylum Chordata; class Aves; order Falconiformes; family Falconidae; genus Microhierax; species Microhierax caerulescens. The sequence continues at coordinate 71,838,362 of JAVJGJ010000001.1, forward strand.
CTTAGCTAATGGATATTTTAATCTAAAGAACTGTATGGAGATGCTGTTATTTCAAATAGCTAGAACAAAGGCTTCATTTCTTATTGCCATTAAACCCAAAAGTTAATGGCAAAAAGGTGCTTTGGGAAGTACACATCCAAGATTTGAAACTTTTATTGCATTTATGAAAATTTTCTTCTGAAACACTTAAAAAATTCCTTGCAAGGTTAGAGAGACTTGGAGACAGCAATTTATTTTAAACTGCTTATAATTCAGGTAGATGAGGTAGGCTTTTTGCCAGAAACATTTTTTTTTTTCCTTTCCAGAAAAATGTCCTGCTAACTTCAATTTGTTGAAGTGTGGCATTGCTTAGATGATGAATTATTAGAACAATATTGAAAAAGAACAAAAGTTGATCAAAAATTGATCAAAATATACATACACTAAGAAGACTATAAAATGTTTAATAGAGCTACTGTCACAATCATACTTAATAGTTCTTAAATTATAGTGCAAACATTACAGTACCTCTGAGTCTTCAAAAATATGCGCTTCATTAAGTTGGCTTTTGTTATCAGTTGAGACATAATGATTCCTTCTGTGCAGTTTTTATTATGAATAAAATGCATTGTAGCTTACAGCTTTAGTCCTTCCATTTCAGAAAGGCAGGTGAGGCACCCAACTCCACACTACATTTAAAATATAATTACTTCTGTTTGCTTAAATTGCATCTTTGGGTAAAACGTGTCACTCAAAGTAGTGCAATATTGTAGAAGTAGTGCAGTGTCATAAATGTTGCAATTAATTGTGAACAAGTGCTTTAAAGTACTTCAGTAACTTCAACCTGAGAGAATGAAAAATTAAAGGTTTAACTGCAATGCGTTAAAATGCTTTAGGTCATCACCCAAAATACTTTCATTCTTCTGTAGAATGATGACATAACAATATGTCTTTTTAAAATCACATTTGCTATATGGATGATTTCTGAATTTTTTTGGAAGATAAGAAGCACTGTACACATAGCATAATGTGATATGCCTAATATAAAAACTAACCATCTGTTTTGTTCACTTCATCTTTTTCTTGCCTTCTTTTTAGTACTGAGAAATGCATGGTCCTGCTCTCTAACTGCCCTGGTCCTTTCACTTCCTTACAGTTATGGTGGTGCTGTGATTTCCCAACGTCTAAGGACTTTGCATAGTGGCTGAACACAGGGTTGGCCTACTTGGACAGTGGGCTAGTCCTATGTATGGAAAAAATGCTTATGCCGTGAAGGTGTTAGTAGGTGAAATGTTCTCTCTGTCCCTCAGCTTCATCTAGGATTATACTTGGCTTCAGCGGGCAGATGTTATCTGGAAGACAGTTTCTGCTACTGAGCGTGCAGACTTTTCCGTTGGCATATGGAATATCGTGGGGTGGTCATTCTTGGCAGTCATCCAGCGTTTTACCTGTGCAGAAGTTTTGCCTGATCTCTGGGCATGCCAGTAGTGATTACTTCTGGTGGAAACTCGGCAATAATTCAGACTAAAATTTCTTTGAACTGCTTTTTAAGAGAAGTATTTTTTACTGCTCAGACTGGCTGATTACCAACTTTCAGGATCACTTTTCCCCCTCAGTGGGTCTTCTACTGAGTATATTTAATCAGGAGAAAAGTTACATTGTATTTAGAATGGATTTGTTTTTCTGCATATGAAACTAGTTTATCTTAGCTTTCCATATGCTTGCTGATTAAAGACATTTTAAATTGTTGCTATACACTGAATTACACGTTGTGTACTGCTCTGTTTTGCAGTCATGTGGATGCATATGCATAAATGATTTGTATTGTCAAAAGTACAAGAACTTTTGCTCTGCATAAGACCTTCTGCTGTTGTATAAATCAGTACATAAATGTGGATAAAATTGTGGTTAGCTATATTGAACTTCTGAAACTTTTTCCAATATTCTTGAATGTTAGAAGGAATGGCAATGATAAGATCTCCATTGTCTAATCAGTTTATAGAATATTTTTTTGAAACTGTTGGAATCATTACAATTTTTAACAACAAGGGAGAATATACTTGTTTTTTCAGTTATAACCCTAGATTTTCAAATTTTCATTGAAGACAACCACTCTGAAAAACATTTCAAAGTTCATTATTACTTCTTAACATTTTAAGAAATCTTAAAATACATAATACAGCATAAATTCATTAGGCTGTTTTCTAAATGAAACAATAAGAAAGTGGCAATTTTATGTTAAAATCAGTTCTGCTTTCATACAGGCATTCTTCTCCAAATATTAAAAACATGTTGGAAAATGAAAAAAACATTTAACATCGTGAATCTATATGCTCTTCAGTTCTGAGTTCCTTTTGGAATTCCTGTATTTTATACCTACAAATCCTGGAAGACTGCAATAAGAAAAATAGACACCTTTTATGAAGAGTCTCACAGCTATCAGTAAGGTTAAAAAGCATTTTATTACATTTTACCTTGGCTCATATTTTGCCTCACTTCATATTTTAAATATAAAAAACGAGCAAGAAAATTTAAAAAGAGATAAGGAAAAAAATGTACTCAAGCAGGAAGAAGTTTGAGAAAAACAATAAATGACTGTATAACTGTTCTGTGAAAAGGCATAAGGAATTTGAGATATGGTGGAGAAGAGTAAGTGTAACTGTGGAGTGTGAACAGAAAAGTGCTGTCTGGGAGGATCATTCAGAAAGGATACTAGACTGGCAAAGCGTGTCTGTCACAGCTCTGTACAATACCTGAAGCCTGAATGGAAGCTGTGTATTAAATACATTATAGTAATTTTCTGTGACTGCGTATATACCTGCATCAGGAAAAAATGCTTAGATGTTCTGTACCATATAAATAAGATACTTTTCATTGGGATAACCTGTAAAAAATCTTGATAATTTCTGTAATAAATGCTATATCCCTTATGTGTAATTGAAAACTCGCAGGCCCATGAGCAACCATGTGTGAGCCATGGATTATTTTCTCACAGAATAGCATTCTATCTTATTTTTCCTTTTAGTAGCTGTCTTCTGACTGTTACATTTGTAGGCCTTGGGCAAATGTCTATCTGCTCTTTTGGATACTCAGTCATATATAAATTCTTATTGCTGAGGACATTGCTTGCTGTTCTGTGTATTCCCTTTCATAGTTACAGGAATTGGCTCTAAACTTCTGGTTAATAGTAATCCCAATGTTGTACCTATGCGTTCACAGGGGAGGTGGGTAATATCTACATTAATAACTTCATACCTTTTCTGTTATCCCTGCTTAAGTAACCTTAGCATATTTCTAAAAATGACACTAGGGGCCAGATCCTGCCATGTACAGCACATACATTATCCTACAGTACAGGAATGGAGAGCTTTCAGCTTTTTTCCCTAAAAAACTGGCTCTTTCAGTTCTCTCATTAGAAAGGATACCTTGTTTTCTATTCAAGAGATACCACTCTGTCTTTGTGCCTACATTTCAATAAAATCCAGGTGAGGGCTTGATTCACAGTTCTAGGTTTTAAGATAGCTGTAAGCTCTTATGTAATGTTGGAGGCACCAGCAATGTTACGGGATGCTGTTAACAGCATGCAGTTGCAGGAATTGTGATGAATGTAGGTTTTCTGTCAGACCTTCAAATATACATAGTTTTTCTTGAGAAAAAAAAAAGTTGTCCTTTTTTTTTTTTTTTTTTTTTAAATAAAGAAAAGAAAGAGCTGCTTTACTAATGAACTTATGTCTGGAAAATATTCTTGTAACGTTCTTGGTAGATAACACTACTATGTTACAAACTGTAGGACCACACTTGGTGCACTGCAGGTAAATTAAGTCACTATTATATTTATGAGATATTCAAACTTTACAGATATGTAGCATACATAAATGCAAAAGGTCATATTCATACATATATATATATGTAAAATTCCAAATAGAGAGGTTATTTTTCTTCTCAGACCACCAATTTCCTTTGGTGACCCCCTGAGCCTACCATATATTTCACCCTGTAACCACGGCAGTGCAATAATTCTCAAGCTGAACCTTTTCAGGGAACACAGCTTAAGTTTCACCAGCAGCAGGAAACATCTGACTGAAGGGCAAATCATGATCTTCTGGAGATGGGATGCATGCTGTGTAATTCTGAGTTCAGTGTGGGTCTAGGGGGGAGACAAGTTTAATAAATTCCTTCCCATAGGCAGCTTTTTTTTCTGCTGCTTGGAGTTACAATAGGCATTTTGTTCAACTGCTTAAACTTTATTCTTCAGAAAATGCACAGAATTTAATTATTAACATCAAATAAAAAATGGTAATTACTTTCTACTGCTCTCCTGGTATCCCACACTGATTTAAAAGTTTGCATCATTGTCATCAAAAAGGAGATATTACTTGAATGTTTTTACTAACATTTAAAATCTGTGAGAGTGAAATACAAACAGAAAATTAAGGTATTAGTAAATGAAAAAGGAAAGTTATCATTATATTTAAAACACATTCTGATGGGTTGTATATCCATATCTCTGCAGCTCACTCAGCCCTTAAATTGACTGCCATACTGTATGCATCATGTACTATCTATTCAGTAAAAATTGTAAAAGAGTGACATGATAATGCTTGTGAGTTGTATTATTCTATGCACTCTGCATCTATTCATTTTGCCTATACAAAATTTATATCACAGGGGGTTTTATATAACACTTCAACTAGTTTGTCCCAGAACACTGAAAGACCATACAAGCATACAGAGAACCATTTTTATACAAGAGGCAATTACTCTTTTTTACTAGTACTGTTTCAATATTGTGAGTTACCGAGCTGTGCACGCATCAGCTGCTCTTCCATGGAAATTACTCTTATTTAAAATGCAGCACGAGAGAACTACCTGAAAACATATCTCACTCCTTCATTCTGCTGTGCATTTGGCCTTGATCCAGTTTACATATAAATTAAATTGGTTGTTTTCAAGTAATTTATTTTTGATTATGTTTGTGTGCCTGACTGACAATAACAGTTTGCTTCCTTGATAATAACAGTAACTTGCTTATGCTCACTGCTGTCCTGGAAGATAAAGTTGTGACTGGACATGATTTATCCATGAGCAGTTATACCTTCCTGAACTAAGGGGTCTGTGCCTGGCTTATATATTAACGTTATATTAACATTAACCATATATTAATGCTCAGAGCAAGGATCTTTTGGAATAATTTACAGCAAAATAGGAGGGCATCCATCATTGTCATTTAGCTCTGTGTGAGTGTTAATAAATTGTGATACCGTAGCTTGAGAATGTAGCCTTGCAGGTTTTTGCATGCCTTAAGAGTATTTGTGTTCATTGAAGTAATTTTGCAAAGCTGGATTTAAACACAGATTTTAGTAGCAAAACTCTTGTTTTTCCAAGGAAACTGGAAAAGTGCTTTTTGCAGTGAGAGTTTATTTGCAGCCAGTGTTTGCAGTGAAGTAGTATGAGCTTTGTTACAGGTAGGATGGAATTAATGTTTGGCTTTTTCTTTTTTGGGGTATACTATGCAAAACATAAATGTTAGAATAATTGGTTTATTGCCAAATTATTACACAAAAATTTTTGAATGTTCTTATTTACTGATGACAAATCTACTTTTGTTTGTTTGTGCTGCTACTTTAATCCGTTTAATGAATTAAAGCATTAAAATTAATCTAGTGGCTTGGCATCAGATGGAAAAACAATATCAGTACGGAAATGGATTTCTAATACTGCTCATTGCTCTAGAGGGCAAAAAAAGTTTCAAAATTTTATGGCCTTTTAAGAAAACATTAGTGAGGATTCACTTCCTAGCTTTTTACTGTAGTGTTAATTATTGCCTGTGATAATTACTGCATGAAAGTGTCTGATGATTTGCAAATTGTACAGCAAGTCAAGTTGTCCCACAGAATACTTTAAACTATTTCCATCCTATTTACACTGAAATACGCTACACCTATGTCCAGTCTGAGATGTCTTCAAGGCTAGCATATTTTTTCAAGAGTGTAAGCATTTTGAGATTAAATATGGGGAGACAACAATCTGAGCTGAAAATTCTCTAGAAATACTAGAGGTATTTCTTTTTCAAAGTGGAACATTTGCTACAATTCCATCTTCTTATTGAGGCAGATTCCTTGGGTGGATTGTTACCTTAAAGCACCAGCTTTTCACCAGTTAAGAATTTCTAGAAATACTTTCCTTAATATACATAGTAAGCATTTCCTGGAAACTGCATCTTTTAAAACATTATGACTTAATTTCTTTCCTTATATTGTCTTGTTTATGTAGGAAGAAAGGAAGAAGTGGAGAATGTGGTTTAATTGTGCCACAACATCATTAACTTATCTGGGAACACTGCTGGGAAATTAGTCGTGTAGTGTGGGACATCATTTTTTCATGGATTACTTGTGGTTGTTCAAGGATTATGCTGCCAGTCTTCTTCCTACTAACGTTGCTCCAAGTAGTTCCTAGGACCCTGCTGTATTAGGTTAAATTAGATTAAACAATTAGGTTAAATTGTTACTAGTGAAAAGAGATTGTCTTCCTGTTGTAATAAATACTGAAGGTTTTGGCTTCCTTGTTACTCAAAAGGCATTTCCAACTCCAGTTTATGGGAGAGATCAACCCTCTTATGAAACGAAAATTTGACTGGACACTAGCCAGGATGCAACAGAAGTCATACCTTCTCTACCTTATGTTGCAAACAGCATACAGTCAATTGTGAAAATAACATTTCCATTCCAATAGTCATTTTGAACTCCCAAAGGAAACTAAATCAGTGGCCAGACCACTTACGGTGCTACTGTCACCAATAGATGTAGGGTGAGAAATGCTGATTTGTCAGGAAGATTAGGTATGATCACAGGCGCATCTGCAGTGAACTGTAATGTCCCCTTGCCCCCGCTGTACAGCTTCCAGGTGAGTTTAGTAGATGTCCCTGACATCTGCTGACAGCTTCTTCCTTCTAGCAATGGAATTGTTTCATGCTACTTGTTACAGATGGTCTTCCCATTCATTTTGTGATTTTTCTATTTAAATTTAGTACAATCTCAAACTTTATACACTCTGATGACAATGATTGTTTTATAATCCAGGATACTTTAGAAATGGCAGTTAGTAAGTTTATAGATGTGCAACCTGGATACCATTAAGCTTGTTCTAGAAGGGGAAAATAAGAAGTAAAGGTTCTCAGTATTTTTGGTGAAACTGCAGCACAGCTGGAATGCCAAGCAAAATGGTTCCAGAAACATCATGCACTACCATTGTAGCAAAGTACTTTTTGTAGGGCATTAAATGAACATGTCTAATAACAAATCTGACATTCTTTTATTATTTCTCTAGAGAATTAAGTACTCAAGGTGATCTGGGTTTTTTTTCTCTTTCTTTTGCACTACAGTTCTGCATGTGTATATTAGAGAAGGCAATTTCAAGAAGCACACCCAAACAGGTTTTCAGTCAGGCAGTGGTGAGTTTTATGATGCTTCTTCATTCCTGTGCAGGTTTTTTTCATATTTTTGGATCAGGTGAGCACTTTCATTTTTTCCCAGAGGACTTTTGCCTTGATTAAAGTGACATGCTGAGCCTTAAGAACTCATGTAATTTCAGGTGGCATTTCTGTTTTGCAGTATCTAGGCTCTGACTGTCCTGAAGTTTAAAAAACAAGAATATATTACAAGCTGTGGTGTTTGAAGGGTCCTAAAAAACCTACAATCCTCATCAGTAGAGATGTCACATTGCTGAAGGACTGAAGTTTAAATGGCTAAATGAGACACTCTATCCTGGTGCTCAGAAGTGCAATTTTAGCTAACTAGACATGAGATGAAATGCTACTTGTGAATGCTATTGTGTGAATATTTGCTAGCAGTGAAAACCTCTGCACTCTTGCCGGGGGACACAGATGACTAACTGCAGTTACATAACTTCTTTTAGGGCTCAAACTTTGAAAGTGTAAAGGCCAGTCTTTTGGGAACTGATGCTGAGGGTGATTTTTGTTCTGAAGAGAGCAAAGTTTGTTTGTACAAATTTTATAAACACATGTTTTTGTCTGCCTTGATTAGAAACTGGAAGTTCCTGGCTTCCTAAAACTGCAGAGTGTGATTGAAAGATATTCAGTGTCTCAGAAGTGTGGTGGTTTTTGAAACAGCAGAGTTTTGCTCTATGGGATGCTGCTATTAATGGACATCAATCCGCATCCAACCTGAAGCTATCTACATACATGCTAAGACTATGTGACTATTTCTGAAGAAGACATTCTGCTGTTCTAACTGTTCCTCTGAAGTGCTGGATTTTGGGTTTTTTCTGGGTAGCTGATTTGCACTTGGTATTATTCTGGATGAGAAAATGCATCTGCTTGTGCCTTATCTATAGGATAAGTTCTCCAGCAAAACGGTAGGTGTGAACTCATCTGCTTCCAACATAGTTGCAAAAAACCAAATCCGGTGTCTGTGTTCTCCCAAATAATAATGTTAAGGATTATCATTAATTGAAAAAAACAGATTTTATGTTTACTGTGAGAGAAATGGGTGGCTGAAATGCATTGAGAAATGAATGTGCTTAGAAACCATTCATTCTCTTGTATATGTAGGAAGAAAGGCAAGATGTGAATGAGTGGGGAACAGCTTTCCAAGGTACCTTCTTGTGAAATTTGAAAGGCTCAAGTGTATTTCAGTTTACACTCTTTCAGGACATGATCCTCAGTACTAAATCCAGACCAGATGCTCATTTCAGGAGACTGGAGTTTCTGTTTCTTTTAATTAATGCTCTTCAGCTCCTCCTTTTGAAGCCTGAAGCCTTGCTAGTCTTCTCAAGAGAATCTGCAAAGTTTGTACCCTGAAGGAGAATAAGGTTGTTTTCTGGCTCTTGTTCTGTGAATGTCTTTTATCTGCAGAGTTCTGGCTCTTCGTGTCTTGAATTTTTATAGTTATTCCTCCTATGACATTAAAAGACAAGATTGTTTACACTTATTTTCAGAAAGTTGTAACTAAGAAACATATTTACATACCCTGGAAAAGATTAATGGCTTACAGCAGTGTGTGGTTAGTGAGGTAGAAGTGAATCTTCTAATGCAGAACCAACAGTTGTGATGCAAACATAATTCATTTCCTCATATAGGTACAAAACCACAAATTTGCAGTAGAATTACAGTATGTGCGGTCAATATTGGTTAGATATTTCTGTCTTCAGGTAACCATTTTCCTGAAGAGCTATGTCCAATTGTGAGATAATGTGTGTTATCTAAAATAATCTAGTAGTATTTATAAGTGTTCATTTATTGAACAGAAGGGGAAAGCAGTTAGAAAAAATTAGTTCAGCTGAGTATGAAAACATATTGGCCCAAATTTAACTTTCCATTTATATAAATGGAGGCTAATGAGGAAGGCACTCACCTTTACCTGAAGTTTTGCCTGTAAAGGCAGTGGAGTAATAAATAATACAATGGAGCATTTGCATGAATAGCTATATATTTAACAGTGGAAAATGTTTAAAATGTTTAACACAATTTAAATGTCAAGTAACAAACATTCCCCCCCGCTTTTTTTTTTTTTAGAGGTTAGATTTCAGAGAGGTTACTGGTTACATATTTCTGAATTTTCATGGGTTGATTTTTCATTGAGCTCATTTTAACAAAAACCTAGAATGCAAACCTAAAGGACCAAAGAAAGATCTTATTGTAGATTTACAGTTCACTAATAGTCTTTAATATTATCTTATTCAGTTTATGGTAATTTAGTTCAATTCATGTTAGACAAAGCAATTCCCTGTATATAGTCTCTTAAGAGTTAGAACATGCATTAAAATACTGGCTTTAATTAATGTTAAAACACCTGAATATAAATGCTGTCAGTATTTGTATGAATAATTTTCAGTTGTAAGTTGTTATTCACTGTTTCCCAAATTAGATCAATGCTTATTTCCAAATTCCAAAATTATGGACATCATCTCTCTGAACTTCTCAATCCAATGCACCTCATATGAGGCGCTGATCAGAGAGAGCAGTTATAATTTCTTGTTCATGTAAACCTTTCCTATTTTCCTAAGAGTTTGTCACAGATTTCTCAGTTATACTCAGCATTAATACAACTTGTTGTCTTTAAGTTTACTTACACTCCAAACTGGTTCAGGCAGGCAGTAACAAAGCATAATTGTTCTACCTTACAAATATAATTACCTCACTTGTGCAATCAGTAAATAAGTGTAGGAATGCCTGCCCAGTTTTTAAAATATCTGGAGATCCTGGGTTGCAAGATGCAGTATGATTTTGAATTGAGTTGGCTAGATTTAAAATTATTCTCAGCCATCCCATTTTGATTTTATTACTTACTACGAGGATAGATATAAAATCAAGCATCTAACAATGTTTTATTTACTATGCTCTTCACACTACTTACTGACTTGTACCTTTATTTTGGGTGGTTTGGGTTTTGGTTGTTTTTTTTGTTTGTTTATACTGAGTATATGTGGATAACCACATTAAAAATGGGTCCTATGCTTACTATTTTCTATCTCAGAACAATCATAAAATCCCAGATCTTTGACTTGAGCCATGACAGTATGCTGCAGAAGACAAACTTACCTTTCTGTAAACTGGATGCATTTTTATGTTCACTTCCAAAGCTAATGAACTCCACTATGTACCATGGAGAGGACAGAAGTATTGGGCAATTATCTCTAGATACTCAAGAACACTTGATAATCTAACCAGTAGCAGTGTAGCCATTTAGTGCCATAAAAAGTATTAGTCTCCTTAAGTCAAAGAAAATTTGTCATTTTTAGAGCCTATGAAGAGGTAATTTTGCTGAACCAAGTTCACCTATCACTAGAAGTTTGAATTTAGGATTAAGACTAAATGTTGATCACCAGGCTATACAGCTACAAAGGGCAGTTAATAAAGAACAGCTTTCAGAGGCTGGAGTGACACATTTAAATCTCAGGAGGAAAAAATGTGTGTGTTTGTGTGTGTATGTACACAGTAATTATATACTGGTTTTATAAAATTAGAAATAAAAATAGAGCAGTATAGAGAAGGAGGCAAGATCTTTTTCAAGATATGCTTAATGCATAATAAATGCAATTCCATTAAAGTGGAATTTGATTTGCATATAAAAACAGTTAGTCTTTATTTTCATTTAATGTTCTAGGATAGATTCAAAATGAGAACACCTCCATGAACATGGGTTGAGTTATGTTTTATCACTGAAGTTTTAAGTGAAATGAAATCTATGCTCAACCATGGTTCTCTACAGAAGCACTGCCATTTCTGATGATTTTGTATTCACAAACACTGCACTTTGTACATGGCTCCAATGCAAATCAACAAAAAATTAAATCTCATGTTCAGTGCAACTGCACTTGATAAGTGATCAACATGTGTTTACACAGCCCAGCGCATGTTTAGCAGCGTGGCCCTGAATGAAAATTGGTGTAAGTTGCTGGTAGGCAACAGGAGTACAAAGCTTAAAGTCTTCCCAAAGGACATGCTGAAATTATAGGTGTGTCCAGACCAGTCATTTAGTCTGGTGCATATGTAGCAGCTTACAGTATAAGCTGCCACTCCTGGTGGGAGTCTGTTGTAGACCACCCAACCAAGATGAAGACAGATGGCACATTCTGCAAGCAGCTGGGAGGTCTCAAGATCACTAGCCCTTGTTCTCATGGGGGACTTCAACCTACTGGACATCTTCTGGAAATACAACACAGCCAAGAGGAAACAGTCCAGGAGGTTCCCGAAGAAGAGTGTGGAAGAAGTGCCTGACACAGCTGATCAATGAGCCAGCCAGGGGAGGAGATGCCCCACTGAGCCTCCTGTTTACAGAGAAGAACTGGTGGGTGATGTGGTGGTCAGAGGGCATATTGGGCATCATGATCATCAGACATGAGAGTTTTTGATTCTCAGAGGAGAAGGATCAGCAGAATCACCTTGGGCTACTGAGGGGCCGACCTTGGCCTGTTTAAAGGCCTGGCTGACAGAGTCCTTGGGAAGATAGTTCTGAAGGGTTAAGGGGTTCAGGAAGGCTGGATGTTCTTCAAGATAGTAGCCTTAAGGGAGCAGCAGCAGCAGGCTGTCCCCATGTGCCAAAAGATGAGCCAGCAGGGAAGATAACCAGCCTGGCTGAACAGAGAGCTTTGGCTGAAACTGAGGAAAAAAAAGGAGAGTTTATGACCTTTGGAAGAAGGGGCAGGCAGCTCTGGAGGACTATAGGGATGTCACAAGGT
>JAVJGJ010000001.1:71852089-71883423 GCA_035590215.1 Microhierax caerulescens
TACTATCCCCCCCCCCCCCCCTTATTTTTCATTCATTTTATGGCCTCACTTCTTGCCTCTTCCTGGCCATCTCTTTAATGGAATAATCAAAGTCCTCAGCAATTACACACTGTCAGCCTCTGGCTGGACTGTGACTTCCAGGATAAGGTGTAGTCTGTGTTCCTCATTTACTTTTCTGAAAGTGCTTGCTTTCTCTCTCTCTCCCTTACTTCACTATCTATATAGGGAACATGAAGTTCCCTAAAAACCTGGTTTTGGAATGCAGTCGTTGAATATTGAACACCAAATACCTGAAGTCATCAGTATAAAGAAACATTTGTAAATAAAGTTGATGCTGAAATGTGTTTTCACAGATTATTAATAGGACAATTACAAATAACAATGGGTCACATCATGGGTGACTCGCTGATAGAAGACTTGTAAATGTTATTCATTCTTCACAAATATGTTCTGCAGATTATATTTCTGACTTGTGATTTGCAAGGTAATTTTAGTTTTGTCTGAAACTTGAAAAATTGAAAGTAACCTGGAAGGATGTTTCTGTCTCAGTTTAGTCTAACATGCTGGAAAGTTTTCAAAGGGCTTTCTCCTGCCAAAACAATGTAAAGCAGTTGAAGAGTAAAAAAAGAATCAGGCCATCTTTTCTGCATCCTCCAAATATCTTATATATATGATATAGTAGTGTTGTTTGGTTTACCTGCAGTCTTGTATTTATTTATTTTTTTTTAATGCACATCTTTTATCTGGCCATTAAGCTGACTGCTAAGTACTCCTGTGCTTTAGTCATCTCCAGAATGTTCAGCTATACCAACTCAAACTCAGTGCTACCAACCCTTTTCCACTCAGACATTTCCTCTTATTTTTTTAAAGAGCGTGGCAATCAATGAAGAATTGGAATTCAGAACATCTATTTAATCTATTATAAATCCATTTTTTTCACCTTTTAAGAACTTTTCCTTGAAATCTCATTTTAGAGCTATGATTTTCTCTGTAGCTCATTATGATTCTGGGATATGATACTTTCGTGATGCAAAAATACAAATAACACCTGAGGAGCAGAGGTAGACATTTGAAATATCTATAGAGATTTTAATTTATGTCCACAAAACTCAGAGCTCCTAACGTAAATGTGCACTGGCACAAGTCCTTCTTATATACATTGTTTCTTGAAGCACTTATGGAAACAAAAGGTACACTTAGGAGTAACATTCTGCAAAACTGAGCCCTTAAGTAGTTTCATGCATAATAAAGCTCTTGTCAATTCTGTATTAATTTAATTTGTGTAATCCTTTTATGATATGCAGTCAGGAAATAATCTCAGTAATTGATGAAGATCTTAGTTAAGTAGTTGATTGCAGGATATGAACTTATAAACATGGAAGAATTCACACCCAGCTGAGAAATATTACAATGAACTATATTGCAAGCCCAGTAAGTTTTTCAAAGTCCATGCATAGTGTTTTATAGTAAAAATAGATCTCGAGTGATGGAGGCAAACAGTGTCTGCTTACAAGGCTGCAGAGCTGTGTGTATTTACAAATTGTATTTACATATGCCTCTATTTACTTATCAGTAAAGGTATAGTATATAGTATGTAAGTTTGTATGCTTCCATGCATTATATCATAGTATCGTAGAATGGTTTGGGTTGGAAGGGACCTTAAAGATCATCAATTTCCAACCCCTCTGCCATGGGCAGGACACCTTCCAATAGACCAGGTTGCTCAAAGCTCCATCCAACCTGGCCCTGAACACTGCCAGGGATGGGGCATCCACAGCTGCTCTGGGCAACCTGTTCCAGTACCTCACCATCCTCACATTAAAAAAATTCTTCCTAATATCTAATCTAAATCTACCCTCTTTCAGTTGAAAGCCATTCCCCCTTGCCCTGGCACTACAGGCCCTTGTAAAAAGTCCCCCTCCAGCTTTCCTGTAAGCCCCCTTCAGGTACTGGAAGGCTTCAGTAAGGTGTCCCCAGAGCTTTGTCTTCTCCAGGCTGAACAGCCCCAACTCTCTCAGCCTGTCCTCATAGGAGAGGTGCTCCCGCCCTCTCTTCATCTTTGTGGCCTTCTCTGGACCCACTCCAGCAGCTCCATGTCCTTCTTATGTTGGGGGCCCCAGAGCTGAAGGCACTGCAACAGGTGGGGTCTCACAAAAGCAGAGTACAGGTGGAGAGCCACCTCCCTTGACCTGCTGGCCACTCTTCTTTTGATGTGGCCCAGCATACGGTTGGCTTTCTGGGCTGCAGGCGCACACTGCCGGGTCATGTTGAGCTTCTGGTCAACCACCACCCCCAAGTCTTTCTCAGGGCTGCTCTCAATCCATTCTCCTCCCAGCCTTTACATGTGCTTGGGATTGCCAATATGTTTGCATTAAAAGACTGATAATTCAGTGGGTGTACTCTTTGCAATATTGTCTTTTTCCTGGTTTTGCATCTGTGGTACCTTCAGTTAAGTAAAAGACTCGGAGTCTCCACCCATTCTTTCATCAAAGGGACCATTACCATCATAGAATTTTGGAGGACCATCAGAAGCTCATCAGGATAACCACTTTTTGAGGGGCTAGAGGGAAGGAGAATAGGGAGTGCCATGAGTGGTTGTCAGTAGTACCAGCTGTATTACTTTGCTGTCAGTAATGGGTAGAGGAAAGGCCATGGGTTTTGTTGTGTTTTGTTTTTAGAGTCCCAGTCATAAAAATGGAAGTGTGATTACAGAAAGCCACTTGAATGTGGAGAAATAAAAGCTGTAAAGCTGCTTGCTAGCAGCTAGGATGAAAATGGTAAAATGGTGATCGTTAAATCAGGGAGATATCTTTAAAGGAAAGATTATTAAGGAAAGCATCTTCAAATAAATTAAGACAACTTAGAGATTATTATATATTTCTGTGGCTGAGAAATACTAGAAAAATACTATTGTTGTCTGTCCAGCAGAAAATAATGTTTTTTGACAGAAGCCTGAAATGCGATATTAATTAAATATTTTACTTATATTCCTGATATTTTTTCCCTCTCTCATCCTTGGAGACTCAAAGATCTAATTCAATTTGCTCTTCTTTTTTTGTTTTGTTTTGTTGGTGGGTTTTTTTTGTTTGTTTGGTTTGGTTTGGTTTGGTTTGGTTTTGTTTTCATTTTTTACTGTGGTGGGTTGATCTTGGCAGGACACCAGGTGCCTGCCAAGCTGCCCTATCACTCCCTTCCTCAGCTAAACAGGTGTGGAGAAAATATGATGGAAAAAGACCTTGTGGGCCAAGATAAAGGCAGTTTAATGAAGCAATGGCAGAAGTCACGTGCACAGAAGTGAAGGAAAACGAAAGATGTTATTCCATAATTCCTGTCAGCAGGCGATTTCCAGCCACTTCCTGGGAAGCAGGGCTTCAGTATGCATAGCAGTCGTTCTGGAAGACCCCCCTTCCCCCTCCTTTCTCTTAGCTTTTATGTCTGAGCAGTCATCATATCATATGGAATATCCCTTTGGTCGCTTTGTGTCAGCTGTCCTGGCCATGTCCCCTCCCAAGACCCTGCCCACCCCCAGCCTACTGGTGAGGGTGGGGGGGAAGGCTGGGGAGCCAGCCCTGATGCTGTGCGGGCGCTGCTCAGCACCATCCAGAACACGGCGGCGTTATCAGCACCTTTCCAGCTACTGATACAAGCACAGCGCTGGGAGGCTGCCGCGGGGCTCAGCCAGACCCAGTACATTAACTTAACACAGACGTTTTGGACATTTTGCTTTATTATAAATTCTGTCTTACAAGTATTTTGCCTGCAGAAGAATTTTTTATAGAGCAGCAAATAACAAATTCTTTTAATGCTTTAGTGTGCAATTGGGTTCAATTTCTTCAAGAATGATTGCATGTAATATAATTGATGACTGGAGCTAAGTAAACCTGACCCAAATTCATGGTGATTGACTACTGAATGATATTTCATATTTTGTGTCTGTAGTGATTGATCCCCCGTACATTATGGAAATTAGGCATGCCAGCCACCATAATGGGGTTCAACACTAGGCTTCCACTGACTCAATAAGCCTGAAAGAGATTCTTCTAAAAGGTTATTTTTATTAATAGCACTACAGCTCGAGCTGAGTGTCTCCAAAGAGGGACCTTGAACAAAGAAATCCTCGTGCAGTTAATACCCTTACAATCTAAATTCCCCACTCGTCATGTGACAGTTTCGACTAATATTAATATTAGGGTCTGGAGCTTGCTGCTCTTCATCAGGTCCTTTCGTTGTCTCTAGGTGGGCCATTTCCTTTCTTCTCTCTGAGGTTGCAGCTTCCATTAATGAATCTAGCTTCCCTGTCTTCTGCCTTAAACTGGCTCTGGGGCCTTCTTTACTTGACTAGGTAAAGTTTGCAGCTTGTGGCCTATGGCTTCAGCAAATTTAGCTACTACTGCTAACCATATTATGCTAAACAAGTTCAATATAAGTAGTATACCAAATTGCACAACATGTAAACAGTAGGAATAGAGCTAGATGTTCAAGGGCAGGATCTATCAGAGGACTGGCAATGTTTTCCAAGTCTTTTCACCTCCAGGTCACTGGTTCGTATCTGTCTCAGGTTGGTAGTGACTAAAATTAATTTTTGTCTAATGGTGGGTCAGTGGCCTATGTAAAATGAGTTGCTGGTCTTAGTCAAGTTACTACTGGAAAGGTGTTCAGATTACAAGAAACACTGTAACTGGCACCTTCTCTGATAATCCTTTTAGTGGGACCATGCACTCAGTTGTCAGAGAGACGAGGCTTTGTTCCTAGCATCCTCTAAAGGTTTGCTGTTTCTTCATAATAGTGCAGGTATTTCCATTTCACAGCAAATAAGCAAACCCCTGTATGCAGTGGTTTAGTTTTGTGTGTGTGACCTCTGGACCATGCTGTTACTGCCTTGACTACCTCAATGTGAGAGAAACATATGAATGTACACCCACAGCTTATTTTCCTTTAAGGAAGCTCCTTAAGGAGGTAGGAAGGATGCTTAGTTCCAAATCCTGCAGTACTTTGCCATTTCCTGCTCTCCAGAAACTCTGTGCTCTTACA
This sequence comes from Microhierax caerulescens, assembly GCA_035590215.1. Classification (NCBI taxonomy): domain Eukaryota; kingdom Metazoa; phylum Chordata; class Aves; order Falconiformes; family Falconidae; genus Microhierax; species Microhierax caerulescens. The sequence goes on from JAVJGJ010000001.1 coordinate 71,857,121, forward strand.
CAATCCTGCAATGACTAAATCAGGGTTTTCCCTTCTTTTTTTCTTTTTTCTTTTTTTTTTTTTTTTTGTCTGCAGTTTTCTGACCATAAATACACTAATCTTACTTCCAGCTTTCTCATGTTTTCTCATGTTTCCTTCAGACACATTTACCATTTTGAATATTCTCCTAAAGCTTGTTCTGTGGGACTGCTTCCCACCCCCACCTTCCCCTTCCCAACAGTAGAATTTGAGGGTGTTTTACTGAAGATACCACCTCTGGCATTTGTAGCTGAATTACACATTCCTACTTTCAATCACTATACATACATACAGAGGCACAGGCGTGGTAGGGAAAAAGTTGATAAGCTATACGGAGACAGCAGAGCAGCAGGCTGATGTACTCAGGTCTGAGTTCATTTTACGGGCATGTCTAGATATTGGCAGGAACAAGGGAGGCTTTAGGGATACTGCAAAAGCGATGGGCTTTCCTCTGTTGGTGAGAAAAATATTATGCACCTTTTTTCACTTTTCTTCACTAGAATATTGCTGGCAGACTACATATTGCTTTCCCTTCTCATGGGGAAAGTTGCCCTGAGAATAGCACCTATCTGGAAGGTGGGTTACAGTGTTTGTAAATTACATTTTAATTCAGATAATGAATGTTCAGACAATGGCTGCTAAGGAAAGGTCTTGATTATCAGTCCTATGTATCAGCAGCTTCCAGAATATATTCCAACACAAAAGAAATGTTCACTTTACAGTTGGTTTCCATGCTCTACTCTTTCTAATTGTGTGGTCAATCAAAGCAGTAAGCAAATATGAGTAACTAAGCATATTTAAAAACCTGAACTATAAATGCAAAATTATCTGTATTTTGGAAGGTAGTATTTTCCAAAGCACTACTTTTTCTATGTATTTTTTTTCTTTTTCACTTTTCCTTTGAAAAAAAGCAAAACCATCATTATTCTTTATAATTCATTCTAGCCTATATATGCACTAACTTATGGCTGAAGTGTCACCCCAAGGCTTCAGGACTTTCATAGAGGATTGTTGTGCTAGGGTCCTGAATACATATTTAGATACATAAATATATGGTATCTGAGTTTCAAAAGTACCAAGCTTCTGCATTTGCCATCACTATTTAAAAACTGACAATTTAAAATAAAAAGCGGCAGAGTATATCATAAGTAATACGTATGGTGAGTAGGCTTTGGTGTTTTTCCCTACGGAAGCATTGGAACTGTGTGTGTTCACAATGGGTATGTGTGTTCCCTTCTGCCCAGTAGTTTGCCAAGGAGTGATAAAATCAAGATTATTATAAAGTTTTGTATTTTGTGTGCCAACTCCTGATGCAGCTGCTGTATTTTTGTATGGTACTTTTATGGTACCATTTTATATCCACAACTAAGCCCATTGCTTAAGGACACCAGCCTCCAGAGCATGTTTAATGTTACTTTACAGAATCCTGATGCCACTCAGACAAAGAGCACTTTTGCAAAAATGAGGCATATAGTGAGTATTGATATATTGCTAGAAACCTTAAAAATCAAAATATATGATTGCATTTTCTAGCATATTGTCCAAAGTAGAAATGTAGTCACTTTTACTTTATTTGTCTGATTAGGCAATGTCATTATTCTGTATGGTGGAGAAACAAGTAATGAATGTACGCACAGTTCCCCACCTAAGCATTCATATCTGCACTCAGAAGGAATGATATTTGATTAAATAATTTTTTAAATTTATTTCAGAACAGAATCCTTGGCTCTTAGCTAAAACAAATTATAATTGTTGCAGAGATGGGAAAAAATATCTATTTAATTTCCATTTGTTTTCAAATATGTGTTTTCTTTCTGTGGATATATGTTGGAGGAACTAAGAAGTTACATACAAATGAAATATAGACGGGAGGCTTCTCCACAGGCCATTTGTTTTCTCTAAGAAATAGGGCAATGAACTCTCAGTGTTGTACTCTGTTACTGTGGAAACTATTATGATTATGAAGGCTATATTCTGAATTTATTACAAAATCAGGCAAAAGAAACTGTGATTCAAGAAACACTGAATTTAAACAGGCTAAAATAACATTGAAGAATGTTTAGAAAACTGACTTAATCACTGAAAACTCCTTATTTACCTCTAACTACCACATATAACCAGTACTGCAGAGAAAATGCAATATCACTTTTTGTCTGAGGTTCCATGTTAGAAAATGCTGCTTTAACGCTTTCCAAACAACAAACTTTTGTTCTAGTAGTATCTGTTATGCAGCATACTGTTAGGTTGCTTAAACTGCATTTTACGGAAATATATATTTCTCCTGCCCTATTATAATCCTGTGGGAAGGGAAAGGCATATCAAATTTATATTTTCTGATACTTCTTTTTAAATTTTGGATGTATTAATACTGGGTACATCTCCTTTTCACCCAAATTAATTTGAAATATTTCCTTATTTACTTACCAAATTACACCCCCTTTTATTTTTTTTTTAAAGGTGGCTTGGTTATCTCATCCTGTCTTTATTATTGCTAAAAATCCACATTACATTTCCAACTGATTCTAACTAAGAAAATAATTTAGTCGTTCAGGTAATATTTCACCTAATGTCTGCAAATCTCGGTGGCTATGAGCTGCAGTCAGCATCACTGGCCTGTCAGCTGAATTTAAATTGATGTGGTTTGTTTTCCTGACATCAAACTTCTGCAACCCTGCATATTGAGGAACCACAAAGGAAAACAATGAGCACTTGGGAGTTGTTAAAGGCTGTAAATGGGGTGTGAATAGGAGAAGGTGGCAATGAGTTAAAGATTCTGAATATCAAAGTATATTTAAAATACATCCAAAGTGACCAATTAACCTTTAATCTTTTATACTACAATGAAGATTTTGTTTTAAAGCTCCTCTCTGAATAATTGTGTCACAAGTCCTGCAGTAGTAGTAGTTCTGCCCAAAACTGTTGACTACAGGACATACCATTCAAGTTAACATCTCTGCTTTGTGGTCCACCAATATGCATTCTGCTAATTTTAGGCTGGCTAGTAATTGAGAGAAAAGATTTACAGCCAAGCTTAATACACATAGATTAATGGTTCACTAATTACCTGCAGTAGCTGAATAAATCTTCTGGATGCAATATGACCTTAAAAAATTTTCTTTATAATGAGCTAGAGAGGATTTGAAAACATTTCTTCATTTCAGGTTAAGACAAGTTACACTTAGTGAATAATTATTATTTTTTTTTGCTTGCACACAGAACTTAATCCAGCATCGGTACATTACTGACAAAGACAACCTGAAAGCTCCTTCCAAAGGAGAAATTCCTTTCATGGTGATCTGCCCCAGCTGCTCAAAATAGCTGTTCTTATATCTTCCTGATAAAGGAAAACTGTTCTTGCAAGGACTTTTCTCTGCTCTAAACTTTTTCCTTCTTATCAGATGTCTGTTCTTTCTTACTGGATGCCATACTTCTCTATTCTCACAGTATGAACAAAACCACAAGCATTAGATTTTCCTCCTAGGTCTTTTCTAAATAATCCAGAAATTGTGTAACTTTAATTTCTACATAATGTGGAAACATTTGCCCTCTGTCTTTAGCATGAGGAATTGATTTACAGCCAGTCTGATGCAACAGAGCTAAAAAGTCTGTCACAGGCATAGCAGAGAAGAAAGGAAAACTTGTACTGTTCTTTCCGTGCTTGATATCTGTACCGTTTTTAAGCAGAGGAAAGACTTCCATTGTCCCTTCCCTTCGAAGCTGGGAGGGTGGTCCCCAGCACCCCTAGAGCTCTTGTGAGGGATTCACATCTGGGAAAGCAGATTGATAATGAAGTTCTCTGTATCTGATTCTCTACTTCTCTGATTTATTCAGCCACCCACCTGCCCACCTTTCATCGGAATTATGCTGATAACAACATTCATATGTATATTTTACTCTACTAAATAATGACATCCCCCATATCCCTGATGGATTAAACAAAGCCCCATGTGTTCTGCTCCCCCAGACCTCCAGGGAGAGTACCCGGCCACCTGAGAGAGCTCTGCTGTTGTAGAAACCAGGGTCTACGGTGGTGTGGTTGGAAGGTGAGACCTATAAGTACCATTACTTGGCTATAGGCAAAGTCTTCCTCGGTTAATAAACAGGTTTATCCCTGATGACAAATACAATCCTAGTGAAGGGAAAAGTACCTCTGAAGAGAACTACGGCCATCATCCTCCTAAATTGGGCAAGCAGGGTAAATCAGGCAAAGGGAAGAATAGTGTAGTCATTACTTACCATTACTCATTTATTTCAGTGTTTCTTAAAAAGTGTAGAAAGTAGAAACAGTAGAAAAGGATTGATTGCAATGGTGGATAGTGACAGGAACAGCCGGTACTATTGTGACATGCCAGATAATGTCATGCTATTGCTCCCCACTTCACTTCTAGCATAGTTTTCCTTGTGTTTTACAAAATATAAAATTTAAAATATGGCATTGTGTGCTGTACAATATAGGAATCATGCTTCAGATGCCTTTTCATTTGTGCAGTCCTCAGGATAGTGGCTGCCTAAATATTGGAATTAAAATAATTAAGAAACAAACAAAATAAACAATAATAATTTGGAAATCCAGGCAATGTCTTTCCAGGATTTGTTATCTTGCAAACTTCCAGTACTGGAAAAAATTCAAAATCGTATCACTGGAATAAGAGAATTCTCAGGCTGCCAAAGCTATGACATGTATCTCTTATGTTTTGTACAATTTTATATCTTTAAAGTATCATTGGTCCTGTCTTTTCTCATTTTGATAGTTGGCGTTGAAGCAAGTCCTAGATTTCATGTGTCAGGAATTTTCTCTGAATCTCTTATTCAAAGAATACTGAAAGCTGTACCTCTGAAAGCCACTTCCCACTCCCCTCCCCCCTGCCTCCAAGAACCTGTAAGTAAACACACTAATTATTTACACTGAAAACACCGTCCAGTAGCTCTCACCCTCTACAGTATTCCTTTTAAATAGATAGCAACTAGAAAAAGGAATTTAGAATATTTTTCACAGAATACACTAAAAGGATGACCTAATACTGTAGCTTAGTAAGTTTTCTCCCTTCTTTATTGTCACTGGTACCACCCCTTAGAGGTTCTGGAGGCATTAGGATGAACAATTGAAAGTAAGAGAAAAAAAAGTTTAACCATGTAACCATGAAAAAAACCCAGGCTTTTCTGGAATGTGGCACACCCACAAGATAGAGGGTAAGTGCTTGTATGTAATACATGAATGATTGCTCCATATCTTTTCATATTGATATTTGAGCAATGTGATAAAACCAAGGAAAAAAGGAAGCTTTAATAAATAAGAACTTTTGAAAATGGAAAAAATGTTTCTGTTAATTCTGACTAATAATTTTGAGTGCCAATGTAAAACTGATTTTATGTAAACTGCAGGTCTTTGCAAAATACTGAAAGCTAACTACCAATTAAAAAGCATTCTGCAATATATCGTTGCAGTGCTCAGCAATAAAGTGCCTTAAATTAAATGTAGTCATTGATAACTCGTTTTTATCACAACCTAATAAACTCAGTGCTTAGCTACTAGAGCTCTTCCTACTGCAAACTCATTCTCAGCAATTGTAGCTCTGAAAAATTCATAGTGCAAAACAATTCATGAACTCCTTTCATTTAACCAGCACACTGAAAATGGGAACAAAGCTCTGCAGTCATGGAAATATGTTTTGAAACATTTTTGAAAGTAGGGCATTGATGAAAAACATTTATCTTTTGTCTCTAAAAGAAAAAAAAAAAAGAGCTGCATGAAGAGAAGTGCTGTATTTCTAAGGTAACTAAACAACACCTAGCATAGCAAAGTCATCATAGTCTATTGAATATCTGTAGCTCTTAGGGTGAAAAATATTCCAGTCAGCCATTGGTTTGGAATAACTCGTTCTGGGTTTGTCCTGCTTCACTAATCTGGAACGTGTTTCTTTGAAGTGCTGAGCATATCTGACTTGATTGTAAAGACTTCTGTTGTATTAAACACCACAAAAAAGAAGCAGTACAAAAATTTCTTAGTACAGCACCTCCCATTGGTGTTAATAATAGGATCTGATGTTGTGATGTTGGAAGATAAAGTATTTTGTCATAAAATCTGTGCTAAGACTTAAGGGACTTGTAAGATCATCCAGTTTATTTTAATAAGAGCTGGTACCATTATATAAAATACTATAATAATTAACTGCCATAGTGCCCTGCAGAATTAATAACACATTGTAAAATTTAAATATCTCAACTATTACTGCTCTTTTTATTTCCAGAAAAGCATCATGACTGGCAATACTCAGAACAAGGTGTTGATGTGTTTCCTGTCAGCGAGTTTTTTCCTTGCTGTTGCAACTGCATTTGCAAGTTCAGAATGGAGCAGTGCAGGAGACACATTGCAAAATAATAGGTAAAAAAAAAGAGAAAGAATTACATATGCAATTGCCCATTTGCTTGCATGTTTGTCTTTTGTAACTGAAGTGATAAAAAGGGAATGTGAGCGTTGGTGGTATACATATGGTGGTGGCAGGAGAACAGCCTTGAGACATTTTCATACGTGCATGGCATGGCAGATGCAGCCAGAATACCTATAGGAATCAGTGTGCAAGGGTCCACAATGATCTTGCTGTTCCCCAGTGACAGAACAAAGTGAGAGTTTCCTGATTTGAGGTGACATTTAGGGTGGGCTGTTCTTTACCCATTAATCTAGAGAGCTCTTCCAGGGTATAACATACGACAGGGGATTTGGCAGCTAGGTTGCAGCTAGAAACCTTGCAGCCTTTCAAATGGTAAATCAAGGTTTGATTTTCTTTGCTGAACAGTTGTGTGGTCTGTCTGTGTCTTGTCCCTGCAGTTTTAAGTCTGCAGGGGGAAATATGTGCAATCCACAGTTGCACGTATGAGCAAGTCACAGTGCATACAAAGCATGCTGTAGGCAGAGCTTTGAATTTAATGTGTGCATTGAGAGCTGAAGCCCATGGTGCTGGCTGTTGCCTCAGCAGATGCAGCTCTTTTCAATTAAGTTTATAAGCAAGTATAATTTCTTACATCATAAAAAGATCCCAAGTTGTTTCTTACTCCATGGTGGTATACTGGATACTGTATTTTGACTGCATGCTATCCGCTCCTTTCAGTTCTTCTATGGTTGCCTTTTTCCTCTGTGGTTGCCTCTTTCCGCTGTGGTTGCCTTTATTTTTTTATTATTTTTTTTTTCTTCTCACTTCCTCTTTGGTGCTTCAAGTACATGGTTGGGTTTCTAGCATGAATGTGAAAATTTCTTTTTATTAAGTCACAGTTACCACAGAATTTGTTCGAGGATTTTTCAGGTAGTCCAAAAGAAAAGGAAAATTTTTTGTTCGTTCTGTACTTTTGTTGTCTGGACTTAACAAAGTAGCATTTTTTTCCTTTTTTCTTTTTCTTTTTTTTTTTTTTTTTTAAGTTTTAAAATTAAGAGCAAGCTCAAGTTGCAGCTAATATTTAGTAATACCATGGAGAAATTGCAAGGTAAGATAGTAATCTGCTTGACCAGTTGAAGTCCTGACCTGTTGAATGTGGAGAGATCTATATTCTTCTTCTTCTGTATCTGGAAGGGACTGAAGACAATGGAGTACAGCACCGTGTTTTATGGCCCTTCAGAGATATTGGCACAGTGAGGAGAAATTAAGTTTTAAGGAAACCAGCTTTGACTAGTGGATGTAATGATGCTACGGCCATAGTTGTATCCACCCATATATCTTATGAATTCCTTTTGAAAAACCCACTGGTCACAGTCACAGATTGGAAATACTCATTTTCTGAGGGGGCAAAGCAAAATCAGACCATTTCTGAAATGCCTTGCCTTCTGACAAGGGAAAACGCTGCCCTTCAGTCAGGTTTTGTGCAGCAATGGTCCTGTAAATCTGGGGCCACGACAGGACCTGTGGGTAACAAGGGCTCGGGAGTCAGAATCTCAGTGCCACGCACCCCGATGTGGCTGAAACACTGACCATTCGGCCTGGAGGGCTGCCTCCTGCCCCGGCGCCTGGGCAGGCCCTGCAGAGCAGCTGTTTGTTCTCCATTGCCCCATGCAAGTTACAGGCCAACGGCGCGTACCTTCACATGGCGGAGACGGCCAGGCCTGAAGGTGTTTGTGCTGGATTTCATTCTTTATTTGTAAAAAAAAAACCCCAAAAAAACCCTAAAAAAAAACCCAACAGCACCCCTACCCCCCATTGCACAAACTCTTACAGCCCAAACCAGAGTAAAATAGCCAAAAAAGTTGAGGGAGATAGAAAGGAGTTGGACTAGACATCCTGACCTTGCAACAGCTGCAGCACGGTGGCTGAGCTTTGATACTATTTTCAAGGGCTTTTTTCTGAACCTTCAATTGTTAAAAATTGACCAGTCCACAGAAACAAGGATTACAGCTCAGTTTTTGTTCTGACTTTCTGCTCTTAGTGACAAAAGAGCTGGGGGGATTGTTTTAAAGGTAATCCCTGAGCACTTATCTTTGGCCTCCAGATAGCACAGGCTGTGGCTGAGCAAGCAACCAGCTACGATGTGTAAAACATATTCATTAGAAGTACTGACAGGCTGTAGTTTAGCTCTGACCTCGTGATTAACAGCCGAAAGGAAGGGGTTTGTGTGTGGGGTGAAGTTTTAATCTCCACCCAGGAGATGTAAGAGTAAACCCTGTTAGAAAGGAAAGAATCCGAGGACGTTTCACACATCATTTTGACCACCTCCCCATTAAATGCTTTGTATGAATGATGTCAAACCACAATGCTGGTAAATTTTAAACAAAATAATGTGTCACACTACATTTCACACAAAATTCAGTTCAGGGATTTTATTTTTAGTTTGAAGTGGCTTAGATATAGTTTTAGAAGGATCTAGGTTTATTGGGGATTAATAATTCAAATCCTTCTCTCCCATATTTAGCATTCTTTACCACTGATTTTTAAAGGATTGTAATTAAATGCCATGTCACTGGTTGTGAGGTTGTGAGGGCAAAGGCAGTTGCAAAGGTGCTGTATATGTAGACCCTAATAAAAGTTTCTTTTTTTCTTCCAAGGTTCTATTTTTTTTTTTTTTTTAATTTAGAACAGAACAGTCAAGACAATGCAGGGAATCCTTCAACTGAAATGTCAATAAGCTGAGCAATACAGGATGCTGATGCCTTTCTCCCAGGCCATGCTCAAGAATGTTTTAACTGCGTAGCTAAGACCAGAAGCCTGACTCTTCTTATATCTACTTATTTTCAAAATTTTTCTCCAATTAGTAATAGTAGCAGCTTAATACTAGGAAATCTGCCGCACACTTACATTAAGACCTTAATTTTGAACAGTTAATTATGGAATTTTGAGTTTTGCCCATTTTGCTCCCCCCGCCCCCAGCCCCCAGCAAAATGTTGTTATAATGAATTTAATTAAGTGAAAATGGATGTTGGCTTACAATGTTAGGAGAGGTTGTTGCTATGTGCCAATAAATCATAATTAAATGTATTTAGTGTAATAGTAGGACCCATTCACAGTCAAGTTGCTTGTAACAAATGTTAATTGTTTCCTTAAATGACAAGCCCATCCAATTATAAAGAGAACAAACCAAAAGCCCAGTTTTGCTAACCAAGAGGATGTTTACATTACAAAGAATGTCAGTGTTTTATTCATGAGTAGTTATTGAATATGGTAAAGAGACAATATTTGGGGTGCCTGGAGGGATTTGAATGTGCCTACTTTGTTGAGAAATGGTTGCTGGTTGTTTTGGTGAAGTGTAGTTATGGTTAGGGCAGTGATGTCTTGTGAAATGTAGAGAAGCCCCATGGAAAGCTTTGTGGCTTAACTCTAGGACAAAGGACTACATGAACTCTGCTCATTATGAAGTAAGAACAAAGACTTTTAGGGCTCAAACGTGTAATCTAGAAGCTTGCAGTGAGCACATGCCTGTAGAACAATGGGATTATTTAGATGAGTAAGTGCCACACTGTTGTAGCTTCAAAGAACCACATTTTAAAAAGCAACGAATGTTGCTGTTTGTGCAACAGTCTGTGCTTACACATGTGCTTTTAAACAATGCTGTTGTACATGTCAAAATGTTTATACAGGAGAACTACCCATCCTGTCTGTATTTGTGAGGAAACCTGTTTGGGGGAGAAACTTTTCCGAGTGTTTGGAGAACATGTACCATATTCTGGGGCATTGCCACAGTTAGTGCAACGAAGGACAACCCGTGCATACCCAGTTTTCATTTTTCTGTGGAAGATGCTATGCCATACCTCCTTCCCCCTTGCCACCCCTATGCACATGCACTTTTCTGAAGGCCAAAGAACTGGTTGTTAGAGCCAAAAGGAAGGGCACAATTCTGCTTTCATGGCAATTGGTCAGAACAGCGTCAGCATCTCTGACAGCATTGATTTTAACTTAGACTTTGGGGACCTGCATTAACAGAGGAGAAATGCTGCATGTGCAAGTGTTTCAAGGAAAAGAAATAAAGGTATGAGAGTTCAATATTGTAACATTTCAATTTTTTTGAGTCCTATTTACGCTAAAGGTAAAAGAAAGGCTTCAGTGTGGAACTCTGCCATTATTAAACTAAACATGTAAAATTAGAATTATTTATTTTTCCACTTGTTGGTCTCAGTTCCTCCAGTCTTTACAATAAACAATTCTGGGAGAGAGGGATTAGAAGCAGCTGCAGGCCTCCATGTGATCTGAAGGGCACAGTTGGAGTATAAGGAATTTAAATATCATTAATTTTCTTTTCCTTTGCTCCTCTTCCCCCCGCCTTCCCCATGCCATTCTGCATGGGAAACAATCATTCATTCAGAGCCATGGACAATGACCCCCTACCTTTTGCAGCCCGTATGCAAAAATCCTTTGGCAAAGCAGACCTGGACTCCAGCTAGCTCAGCGCTGCTGGAAGTCACATTCTGCACTGTCGGACGCTGGGATTCATGAATCGCGGGCTTGCACTGTACACCGAGTACCTTCAATCAGTTGTCAGAAACACTGTCTGACCACTGCCTGAGCATTCTATATACTTCCACTCTTGTTTTAATGCCTTTTCAGTTTTCACAATGAGCCTGTGGAACCTCACCGGAATCAAGTTCCTTTCTGATTAAAATGTCTTTTCTTTAAAATCAGCTTTTCAGCAGGGATACATGCATGGCCAGGGTACACTTCTGGTGATTGATATAACTTCACTTCTTTGATGATTATCTCGAATATATCTCATTGGTATTTTCAGCCAGGATGCAGATGCCCTTTACATCCATATGAATCTTCAGGGCAAGGAGAAAATTAGCCAAGTCCAGACATTGATCTTGTGAGGTAAATTGTACCTAGGCAGCAGGGGCTCCATTGATAAACAATGAAGCAATGCAGATAACTTACCAGCTTACTTTTAATCAATGCAGCTTCTCACAATGTGTTATTCCAGCAATGGGTCTAAATCACCGTGCACTATAAGAGTTGTTTTCAAAACCTTTTAATCTAATTGGAAAATCTTCCTCTCTACTGGTAATAAACACTCACTAAACTGTCTGCACCTAATTGAGCTGTAGTAATTTATGTGAGCTTCCCACTGCTTTTTCTCCCTGTAATCAGACAGACTGCTTTATGTCTTTAACTAATGAAACCTAAGACTTCGCCAAGTAGATTTGATCAAATGTCACTACTGAATAAATCTTCATTAACATTGACATGTCCCATATCCTCCCCATGTCTCACTTCATCATTAACTCAGAGCAACATCATCATAGAAAGGTGATGGCCACTACTTTATTTACATATATAATCAAGCAGTAGTCATCAATGTCACACCAACTAAGAGTGTGAAAAGACAATTTATTGCAGCTTTTTGTCAGGGCTTAATAATAGTAACTGCAGTGATGCTTTTTTTTCCTAGAAAGGAGATCTCAGTACCCTAGACGTGCTGGAAATGCCACCAGCTGCCATGTACGTTCATAGAAAGTTTTCCCTGTTGTAATAGCTATTCAGATCAGTCCTTCCCCTCAATAAATAAATATTCCTCCCCGCCTAACGGTGCCTTTCAGAAGTACTCAAGCTGGCTTAGTCAGCAGAATCTGTACAACTGCTTACACAGGAGTATCAGTGATCCACATGTATGTTACTGAGCACAAACCCTTTGATGGTATTGCTGGATACTAACCTAATCAGCAACTATTGTTAATAAGTGGTGTCTGGCAGGTAGTGAAGACAGGGCAAAGATGTTGGTAGATATGCATGTACCCACTCACACATGCTTAGTTTTGCAGAAGAAAATAAAATTTTATTTTCTTGAAGACTGAATAGAACCACATCTAACCTGGCTTGGTGTTTTCCTTGAAAACCTCTCTGAGCAATGGTTTTGCAGAAGGCATGAATTGTTTGAATTGCACCGGCTAAACTCTCCAAAATATTTTCTGTCTATACCAGCTACTGGTAAGAAGTATCTTAACTTTATATACATGTGCATGTGTGAGCATGTAGCATGTCTGACTGTCTTTCATAAACACCATGTGTGAGTGCCCTTCTAAGAAGCCCTCTGATCCCTTCTAATATCGACATTTTTTAAGTTGCCTGGAGTGAGATGAGGGAAGGTGAGGGAAGAGGAGGTAGGACTAGGATTGATAAAGTGATACTTTTATATTTTGAGATGTATAATAAAGAAAAACTTGACATTTAAGAGAGAGAGTGTGTTTAGATTTTCTTTTGGCCTTTGCTATTTGCATCTTTTATAACTATTCATCAAAGAGTAACTTTTTGTAAGCTTAATATTAGCTTCTGGAATGTATTTAACAATCATTGTTTGGCCTTCCATCCTAGACAAAATACATAAAATAAATGTAAGTCATAAATTACTTTGGAGAATAGTTGGAACCTGGCCAGAATTTTGTTTGCCAAGGGAAGATTTTAGCTAGAGATAGATCTGTTTGCTTGCATTTCTGAGAATTTTATATTGGGTAGTTCTAATAATGGAAGATAAAAAAATAAATCATAGGAGGTGATTCATATTAAGTGGATTATATAGGTTCTGTGTTTCTTTAATCATGAGAAATAATATCAGTTCTGTTGTACAAAAATACTCTGACTGTGGAAGGAACATTGTCTAAAAGCTGAGGATGAATGTATGTTTGCTGAGTATACCTGTAAAGGCAGGATCTGCTGGAGATTTTAAACTGACGTAGCTGCTAGCCTGTGGTAGATACTATTCATTTGTTAGACTGAATATAACACCTACATCTATCAAGTATATTACAGAAGGGCTTGATATCTATCAAGCATATTCCGAAAGTGCATGATTTTAACATGGAAATAGTTTTGTCCTGATGCAGATCCAGTGACTTGGGTTATTGAAAGCATTGTTGATTACCGTTGTATTTTAGCCTGGTATGCTGCATCTCTCAGTAACTAGTGTTTCATGTTGGCAAGAAAGGATATGGGTAGATCCTCTGATCAGTACTAAGTAAGAAGAGCTATGTGGTCTTCCAAAAGAAAAAAACGCAAAAAATTACTTCCAGAACTGCTGAGAGATTCTGTAGCAACTGTAGAGATCCTAAAGCTTTGGAAGCCTCCATGACTAGAAAATACATGGTATAGATATACAGATGCTTCTGTGTGCATGAATAGATGAGAGGTAATACACGGTGTAATGACTCATGTTATACCCCTGTATTGCACCTATTCCACTTCAAGAAAAGAAATTACCTTGCCTTCAGATACCTGGTTTACACCTGCATGCTAGTTAAAAAAAGTGTATATGTAGTTTCTCACAAACAGACATCACAGAATTCCATTCATACATAATTCATCTTTCTGGACTATTATGTCATTTTTAAAGAGGGCATTTGGCATATCCATTAAAAAATGCATGTGATCAATTTGGGCCAGTTGCTTGCCAGTTACTGCTTTTCCTTGTTTCTTTTTCTTCTGGTTTAGCCTACTGAATGTGAAAAAGATGCTCTGATTAATTTGGGTGTGCATACAAACAGAACCAGCAGAATAGAGCATGTTTTACAGCTTATGCTGTGCTTCTGGAAACCTGGAACCTGTAGGTCAGTGGCACACTTTTATTTCTTTTTCAATGATGGAAGAGAGAAAAGGATGAACTACAAGATGATCAAAAAGCATTTTTCCACTGCCGCACCTCTATATACTATTCTCTGTAATATAAATACTATAATAAATCATACTTTCTTTTTGTTCCATGTCTTGGGGTCAGTGTTCAGCACACTCTGTGGAACTGGCATTTTTTATTTTGTTTCAGTGAAAGCCTGTGAATATGCTCCAGCCAGCTTATCTGATTGTTTGTTCTGCTCAGTAAGCAAACCATGCAAGTGTGCCTTAACTAAATTATCTGCTGCAGGTCTATACTGGTGTCATTCTAGTCTTCCATCTGTTTCATTTTATTCCCTTTCTTCTATCCTTTTCCCACTGATTGTTCGTTAAAAGTGGTTGAAAAAAATATCATAACAAGAAGCTTTATGCAGTTTATTATTTATTATCTCAACACATATCTCTAACCTAAATGCCAAAATGTTTAAAATTCAAAGAATAGTGTTTCCTGACCTAAAGTGAATTTATTAAAACAGGCAACATTCTTGGCCTTCAGGTAGTGTCTGTTCATATGAACAGAATGAAAGGATTACTAATTTTAGACACACACATCTAACTGTCAACTGTTTTCCTTAATTTTAAAGAACTGAAAGTGAGATATTACCAAAGCTTTGGTTTTGTTCAAGAATAATTGTAACATGTAATTCAGTTCCTTAATTGAACTTATTTAAACCTCAGACACTAGGAATAAACTGTGGGCAGATTTCTTGGAAAGAAGAGCTGAATGGTGAGACTGGGAAGACTGGAAAGAAGCAGAAACTAATCTGAAAAATCATTATACAGCTACAGGTGCTTTCATAAAATATTTTCTGTCTTTTGAGTTTCTGAACCACCCTGAGAATCCTATGCTAAATCTTTTTTGGGGACAGAGTATGAGAAAGGATTCCTAACTGGCCTGAGAAAGTGATGGCTTGAAAAGGTACAGCTGAGCTGTCATGAGACAGTCCTCTTAAAGAGCAGAGCTTAGCAAGAAGTATTCTGACAAGTATGAAAGAACACTTCTCTTTGATAAGGCATGTCATCAACCAAACAAGGTGGGTGAAAATTTGAAGGACATTTTTGCAACATATTCCACAGCTTTATTTTTTCAATTGTTATGTCATGCCCTCAGCTTAAAATTTGGGATTTTGTTTTTTATGATGGTGTGGAAAAAAAGCAAACTCAATTCCAAAGGATTCAAGATTATGAGATGACTGTTTTCTTAGTCAAAAACAGTCTCATTTGGCTATGAGTATTCCTTGCGGAAGAATATTTACAAAAATCTCGCTGAATCAGGGAATGCTGTTATTTAAAACCTTCCCTCAATTGCAATTGAGGAAATTGGTGGATGAGATGATACCTGCCTGAAGTTATAGATGTGTCTGTCTGATTAAGAAGAAATAACAACTGTATTTCATGGCGTTGTCATTTCTCAAGATAAGATGCAGGTAGATGTGTGTAGCCTGGATCTAAACAACTACATGAAGGTAATTTGCCTCTTTCCTTCTGAAAACCTTCTCAACACTTTCTAGAACTGCAGGGTTCTTTTACACAGATACAGAATGAAGTATGAATTCAATCATGTTATTGTGTCTTAAAATTGAAGCAAAATTCACATCTCTAATCTCTCTCAAAAATATTTTCCTTTTCAAAGTTAATTTCTAGAGAGACTTTAGAAGAAAGTTAATTTGTATTTATTAGTTAACTAATGCTACATTGGTCTGTTTTGCAAAAATCAGAGATAAGATTCAAAATTGTTCATACTCATGAGCTGCCACAAACAATCTTTTCTTTGTCATATGGTAGAAAGAGAAAGAAAGAAAAATTAACTGTTAAGCTTAGATCCAAGTCTGAACTGATTTGAAGAGGTTGGTCATACCAATTGGTGCAATGGTTGGTTCAATATAGAGACAGACATCTACTGTGAACATCTAAGCCTGGATAGCAGATTTTGTGTGTTGTAGGTAGTGGGATTAGATCCATTGGGAGCAGGATAAAACATAATAAATAGGTAATATTTTCAATAGAAACTTTTATGTGGTACAATTAGTACTGATAAGTGACCTCTGAAAAAGTTTGTAAATTGCTTTCAGTTCAGGTGTTGAAGTCTAAACAGATTTTATACGCCTTGCCTAAATAAGCCAAATCTTTTAATTCTGTCAAATTTTCTCAGGTAATAGGCTGTTTCAGAACATTTTTAGCAACTCTTTTTCATAGCTGAATTGAACATGTGGTTAGCAAATTTCTTTCTCCACTGTTTTGACTTTGTTATTTTATTGCCTAATCCAAATTCTGCTGAAATCAATGGGTTCTTTCCGATTCAGGATAATGAGATTTGCTCTGAAATTCTCATGAATAATGAAATCATTAATTTGTTTATTTTTAAAGACATTTAAAGAATATTTTAAATTAAAAATTTTAACAGATAGAACCACTAGTGTTTTAGGTGGAGGTTGGTATTATTTTCTCATGCTGTGCTCTATACTTACTCTCTTATCCATGGGTATATTAAACTTCCATGAGGAAGGTGTTTGTCATAGCCATTTTTATGTTTTATATTTTAATAAATTTTTATATTTTATGTATTAGTTTGGGAGGAGTATATCGCCTTTCACTTTGCTTTTACCAGTAAAGTATATATTATACCCAAAAAAATGACATTAAGCTGTAAGGAGAAAATATGACTCTATGTTACACACTAACATAATTACAGAGGGCAACAGGACATCTTCCTGCAAAATCCACCTTTTCAAAATCTAGCTTTTCTTTTTTTTTTCCTTGATCATTAAATGGGAGAAAGTATTTAATGTACCAATTTACAATTAAACTTATAAGTACTGTTTGACATCTAAAATGAATTTTTATTACTGTTGCAAAGCTAATTTGCTTGTAATGTAGCTTTTCCCTTATTGCACCATAGTCATATATTTCTGTTGCAGAAGGTGGGATAGCCCTCCTGTTGTTAGTAAGCATTAGCAATACCTTACAGTGGGAGAAAAAAGTCCAGCTGCCAACTTTTTAGTGGGATAACTACACTTCAGAGCATATCAGTCCATAGTTGATGTGTTTTTTCTGAGGAAACTTCATTTGCATAGGTAAATATGAAATCAACATTTAAATTGAGTGAGACTGAGTAGAAGATAGCGAAGATATGATTGACAGATGTAAAAGCATTTTCACTGTGAAAACTATTGGTGGTAGAGGCATCTTCCATTTGCCAGAGAAAAGTCATAATAAACTGGAAATTGCAGGCAAGCTAGTCTGATGGAAAGGCAGCACCTACTGCAGTGGGAGCAGCGCAAACTGCTAAAGCGGTAGTCTACTGGCTGCATAAACAAGACATTCTCTGTCCTTGGTCTTTCAGGTGAAGGCTCCAGGTGCAGTGTGCCTCACATCCCTTTACATGTCTAAATAACAAACATGGTCACTTGATTTAATTGCCTAGACCGCCTTTATAGTCAACGGGGAGAACAGAGCCAGTGATTCATCTGACAGATTATCCTTGAATGAGACAAGTCACGCCTCAGACGTGCCTCTCCAAGTGTCTAAATTTGGCTGAGATGAATCTTGCCCAAATGCCGTCTGTGAAATATAGTTCAGTCATGCTCGGGTGACTGGAGTCAGAGCTGGGCTGGTAGACAAATTCTCCAGCCCAGCTGAGCCTCCAAGGCTGCTACTGAAGGAAGACTGCCAGGCCTGCATGACCTTAAAGTCTGCGAAGTGCCAGAGTTTGAGAACATACACCCTGAAGTGCTCCCTTTGCTTTTTATAAAGTGGTTAAGAAAATCGCTGTGTCTTTTTTATCTACAAATCAATTTAGACTTGTCCAGATTTGCCACAGTCATAGATGTTGGTGTCCTCTGTATATAGGTGTAGTTAAGAAGAAAGAAACTTAGTACCAAAGTAAATGATATATATATATATCATAAAAGTTATAGATGAGAACATAAATATAAAATCAAGAAAATTTACTAGGTAAGTGGAAGGCTTCAATTTTTATGCTCCCACACTATATATCATTTCAATTCTATCCAGCTGTTCATTCCTTGAAACTTGGTTAAAGTACTATATTTAAAGATTTATGGACTAGTTTCCCTACAAATATAGTATATAATTATCTGTGACTTACAGGCAGACAAAACTGAATCACTATCATCTGTGCCTTGGAAATAAAAGGTCACACTGTATTTATATTTTCTTGAGTTTATGGTATCCTGAGCACATTAATTTGATAAAACATGGTGTAATAATATTTTGTGAAAATCACAGAATACCCTGAAGCCAAATGTCAGTGATCAGCTATTCTTTCACAATCAGCTATGGTGGTTTTTTTTTTCCTCTTAGTCCCTGTGTGTCAATTTTGTGTCAGTTCCTGGGGACACCTAGGTGTCATAGAAGGATAGATCTGTATTATCATTTACAGACCTTACAAGTAAACTAGAAATATAGAAGTGATTGGTTTTGTTTTTCTTTCCTACATGAACTGTAGCTGAGTTGTAGAACATGTGGAGTGAAGATGATGTTTTTGTTCCATATAAATTCCCACAATAATAAGCCTAATGGATCCTGATCCACAGTGCAGATTAAAACATTGACAGCATGGGAAATGTGAGGGCTGATCCTCTCACGTGTTGAGTTGCTGCCTTCTGAATTTCCTTCTTTTCTTTTTCCTTAGGGTTTTATTTTTTTTTCACACTGGTAGTTTTCTTTTGAGTTACTCTTGCAACCAACACATGTTCTCTTACCTGCACATTAGTGTAATAGGAATAGCTCAACGACTTCTTACAGTGAGGGTGCATTGTACAGCTGATCTTAACAAACCTTGGGTACCCAGTAGCTGAACAGCACAAGACTGAAAGAAGTCCAGATTACAGCTAGTGCTGAAGAAGATGCCCATAATTCAGAAAATAACTAGGCTGTCAAATAAGGAAGCCTGCTTTGGGGGCTCTGAGTACTTTTAAGTTGCTTGAGTTGTCTTCTCGTCAAACTGCCGAAGAGTAAAACAGGTCATGCTGGTCATGCTTTTGCACTGTACCTCCAGCCTTTTGAAATTTTGAAAAATTTTGAGCTGGTCAGTTTTTATCTTGAATTAATGCCATTGAGTACATCCAGGTGGTTCTCATTCCCTCGCTCCTTTCTTCCCCCTAACTTCAGTCTCAAGATATCCTCAATCACTCACAGGTTCTCATCTTATGCATTAGGACCTGGAATACTGTACTGTAGCTGAAGAGATAAAAATAGCAGTCCCCTGTCATTTACCAGCTTGGCAGGCCTCCCAGCCAGCCTGGCACAGATTGCTCTTCCTGCCTGTGCTTTGAGTGCATCTCATGCAGTAATGGCATCAGGACAGCCTTGGCATGGCTTTGCTTGGCTGCTGTGAAGAAATGCTTTTACTGACAGTGTGTGACATGCATCAGAATCACAATGTCCTACTCTCTGTATCCTTTTGTTTCACTCTGCCATGGTTTCTTGCCCCTTAGCACCAGAGACTGGGCCAGCCACCCCCAGTCATAGGTTTGCCCTCTTTCCAGGAATATGTAGGCTCATGAACATGGTAGTCTTCTGGTCTCTTAAGACACAGTGGCACACATATATTCATCATCTTCCTTACCAAACAGATTAATCAAAGTGACTCCTGCCATTGCCACCTTGAAATCTGCCCTCTCGGCATTTCCCCACTACTTGTTCATTATTGTCTGCTGCCACTCATTACTGCTGTCACAGATATTGCAGCTGAATGAAGCATAAGCCTAAACCTTGACATCTTTGTTATTAGAGAGGATAACTAGCAATAGCACCAGCTGCAGAAATCTATAACTCCTTCACTGCTTTTTGAAGGCATATCCTACTGTTCTGGAAACAACAGGAACAAGTTTTCCAGTTCAGGAACCGTAAGCAGCTGCGTTCTTGCTTGTGGGACCACTGCCAGGCTCCAGCCTGTGCTGCCTCCTAGTACAGCTTGCTCACAGAAGTCACTCAGAAGGTTGGTACACACAGGCATGCACACACACACAACCTGTGCAGTAGCATCCCTATGGCACTGTAGGGATTTAATCTGCAGTTTCTTCCAAGGCTGTTGCTGACCATGGAAGTCTGCTGAGGAGCTCCCCACAAATACCCATCCCCTCAGTGCACAGTTACATGCTGTGCTGGCTAAGCGGATGGTAAGAGGCGCTGCAATACAGCATGTGACATGAACAGCATGTCCCATGTGATTGTGTGACCCTGCCAGATCTGAGTCATTCGTAGCCAAAAAGTAACCCGTTTATCAAGTCCTCTGTTAATGATTATGGAATGCCATAAAATTTGTATAATACTCTGTTCTTTTCCTTTTTCTATCAAGTTTATGTAATACCTTTTATTATCTCACAAGAGCTTAATGAACTTTGCAGGATTAATGGGTGTAAATTTTGGTCATTCAGCTGGAGTAAAAAAGCTACTTTTCTTTCCTGCATCTGATCTAATCCATTTTAAGACATTGCATTTACTTCAGAGGAAAACACATACCACTGACCAGACTTATGAATGACCTTTTCATATAAGGCCACTTTAAAAAGCCCCTATGAAAAAAACAAAGTGCTATTCTTATTGCTTGTAATTATTGTGGTTTAAGTTTAGGATCTCAGGAACTGTGAAGTTTTGCTAACATAGATACATAGGTGAAAGCATGATTGGCTGGTGCATACTGCCGTGAAGGGATTCCTCTCATTGTTGCAGAATATGACAGCATGAGTGGAATGAGAGGGTGACTGATGCAGAAGAGGAATAGACATAGCTTGGGCAGTAAACCTTGGCTCTTGAAAATAATTGTCAGCTGGGTTGATTTTTGTCTTTGGTGAGTAATGGCTTCAGTGCCTTGGCTGGTTTCCTAAAACCATTCAGCAGGCATCCCTGGGAAGTGTCTCTTTTAATCCAAGTCTTTTCTTCTCATCTGCAGACTGCCTCAGGATAAGTCTCAGTTGGTTGTGGTTTGGGGGCCCTGGGTAAAACTGTTCATTGTAGGGGGGCTTTGTGCAAGACAGATGGCTCTTATTATAGATCTCTGCATTACAAATCGGGGGTAACTGATCACATGACAGGGGGTCTTGCTCTCACTTTCTCCTTCCAGGCAGGTGTCCTTCGTATGGAGGTGGGCTTTCAGCCTCCTTCCACAGCCAAAAGCCCAGAAAAGTTACAGGAAACATGCTGACCCTTTGGACTACTTGTGATACAGTCTAACCCAGAATTTTGGTCAGGGTCACAGGATAGTAGCTTGTCCCTGAGGAGTTTAAGGCAAAATGAAGCAAATACTATGGCTAAGAGGACAGAAACGTCCATCCATGCTGAGTTTGATCAATTCTCAGCAGCAATTTAACCAGGAGAAAAATTGTTATCCATACCTCAGCCTCTCTAATGAAGAGAGTGACCTTATAAAAATATACTATATCCTGAGGCAACTGTATTTTATCCCAGTTCCATAAAGAGGGTTTTGTGAGGAGGTAAGTGGAGTGCTGTTTAGCAAACACAATTTCTGTGGGGTGGCAGTACTTACTAAACAAGTAATCATCTTTTATTATAAAGCCTGCTTTCCTCCATTTTGTTGCTTTTTTTTTTTAACTACTGGATGTTCGATTAAAGTTGAAAAGTTTCAGGTTTGGTGCCAACGCACTGTGGTTCAGCTCATGACATTGGCTCTGCAGCATGAAATATTGCTGAAATCCTCAGAATCAATGCATCCCTTGGATAACATGGCTTTCCAGATTTTAATCTAGTTGGACAGAGTTTCAGTGTCTCTCCATCTCTCTTTGCCGGTACTGATCGCAGCACATTTAGCCCCAGCAGATGGGAAATATGCTCACCACTTGTGGCTGATGTATGGTTATAAAACATTATGGAAAAGGGCTAAGAGGCATAATTATGAAGATCAAATTGGGCTTTTGTCCTTCTGTGTGGACAGAGTGTGTAGAATAACTTGTGAAGCAAACAGAGAGTGAAGGCTGCGGCCAGGTGTGTTCTTGTCGTACAGCTCTGGAAGCTACCATGTAGCATTACTACGTATTCAATATACAAAAATGCATTAAAGTCTTTTTTTTGGTGGTTGTTGTGAACATTTTTTGCCATTCTTCTGTATGCAGGTTCAAACCAGGACACCAGCTCTGGCCCTTACAAATGTCAAGAATTTCAGAGCTGAAATGAAATAGCTTGGTCCTGTCTGTATCTGGCAATCTTGCCTACATCAGAGGGTGAGACGTTTTCTCCTTTATGCTATTCATCTCTTTAAACTCTAGGCAATATATGCAACAATGTAAGCTCTAGAAAGTCATTCTTCTGTTTTGCCTGATCCCTAATTACTTCAACCTGCAGTAGAATGTCAGTCTATCTAATTATCTGGTTACTCCTCTCCTGGGTCCAATATAGCCTGCAGGTATGCACAGTAATGCAGTTTGCAGGTCTGACTGACCTAGTGCACCTTCCATTTATTAGACTGGCCTTTTGCAAAGTTGCTCAAACCTCTTGTGTCTTCAAGACACTGTTATTAATTTGAATTCCGTCAGACAAGGCTAGATCTGAAACTTTAGCAGACTACAGGGAATTGTGAGAGTAAGGCTAGAGAATCTTATCTAGATCTAGAAAGAATGTGTCCAATTAACTAGGTAAATCTTAGGCTTGTTTTTTCTTTTCCAAAGTATCTGGGCAATCTTATTCTGAATTTTTTGTTTTAATTGATTCGGTGGAATTAATATACAAAAGAGAACCCGATATTTTGTTACTCCTATTGTAGCGATGTTGTATACCTTTAAGGGGTCTCTTGGTACGTTTGGCTTTTATTCTCTTGTTCTTTTAGAGTTTTATTTTTTATAAAAATCTTGTTTCTAAACAAACAGCTCTTCATTGTCTGTATTTTAATACCTCTCAGTAATAAATACAGTAACTGCATTTAAACCAGCTAGAACTGCTAAAAATTCATCAGGCCCTAACAGGAGCCCAAGCCTGTTCAGCTTACATTTGAGATGCAGCTCTTTAAAACGAATCAAATGAATAGGGAAGTGATGTTTCCAAATGTCTTTCCACTTTTATATTTGCACAGTGAATTCCTTGGAGGGCTATTATTATGTGCAGGAAAAAGTTTTTTGCAAAAATCCAACAGTTGGTATATATTCCATATACTAACAGCAATTAGTTTGCACAGGCGTGCTGAAGAGCCGGACCTATGGTGAATGAACACAGCTCTAGACTGTTGAAATGCTTGAGGATTCAAAAGTGCTGTGTTAAAATTGAAAGGATGGGAATATATTTGTGCACTTCCTAATTTTGACCAGAAGAGGAAGTGGAAGTACCATCATGAGAAATACCACAACAGTTTTCAGCTGGCTGAGAGTACAGTACAGCTTGTTGTGCAGTTCTACGCCCCCAAAAGTTAGTGAAGCTTTGAGTAGAAACCTTTTCTAAGCCTCCAAAGCATGGATAATTTCTTATCTACCATTCTCAATAATACACAGACCTGAAATGACAGAAGAAAGAAGACTACAAAAGCTAATCATTAAAGAAGATCATGAAAGCTAATAATTTTGTGTCATCTGCAAAATCTTTTGTTGTGGGAACCAAAACATTTACCTGATCATTTCAAGATATCATTTAATAATCGAATTTAAACAATCAGGGAATCAGGTGTCCAGTTCTCAGTGAATGTCTGTATGATTGTGTGATCCCTATAGGGACTTCTGGAATTCCCAGGCCCAATCAGATAATTTACATCTAACATATTACTCTTCCAGACTGTGTCAGAAAATACGCTCTTCTGTATAATATACTACACTCCCTACGTTTTTAAACAAAACGTTTTTCTTTTCATCGGTATTTCATCATAAACCCCTGATTCTTTTTTATTGTTGGAAAACCTGAAAAATTGATACACCCAAGCATTTTTATAGACAACATTTCTTCAAACTGAGATTTCAGGTTTTTTCCTTGCATATCTTGTTATAGTCTCTAGTCCAATTTTCCGATCAGTCCTACTCATTTTGGAAAGCAAAAGAATGTGGGAAAACTATAAGCCTAGTATCAGAGGCTATCTGAATATTAGCATTTCTTGTCTAATACTGGTAGCACATCATGCAGAAGGGTAAAACTAGGAATTATATAATAGGTTTGAAACTCAGGGCAGAGATGTTTTATAAGAGGTGAATCCCATATGACAAGGGTAACCATTTCACTTTAAGCATTTTTGCTGCATTTGAAATGAATAGCTACTTACTTAGGGAAAGAAATAATACATTATTTATTCTCTAACATGATGCTACTGCCTGTGCAATGAAAACCTCCAACCAGATTGACAAGGGGAGCTGGAACAGTGGGGTGGGCACAGGCTAAGGGTGTCATATTCATTACAAATTTAGATGGTAAGATAACACCTTCCCAATGAGAAAAGCTGCTGAGAAACCCTGGCCTTTATTAATGGGCCTCATGAGTCAATCTGCAGCAGTGATGTATCATGCTCATTTAGGGAAATGATGTGCTGTGAAAATGCATAATTTTAAAAAGCAAGAGAGTGGATTGAAACAAGTATACACCATAAGGAAGCTCAAATCTCTCATGATGTATGCTGATTTTTGGGTGGTCCCCATTTGCACGGCTGTTTAAGCAAGCACTCTAAATGGAAATGCACTTGACATTTTTGTGACTAGCTGTAATCAAACAGCATTAGAATTCAGCTGATCTCACAGAAGATGATTAAACAAATTTCTTGTTCATTCCCAGTTCCTTTTAATGGGAAAATGGAGGGAGAAGGCATGCTGATGAAAATGATCCCAGATGGAAAACCGTGTCTTAAAATAAGCTTGGAAAGGAATGCCAAATTACCACACACACACACACCTACCCCCCCTTTCCTAAAGCAAGAATCCCATCACTGTATTATGCTAATAACCACAGGAGCCAGCATTCACCTGTGATTCTCAGGCACTCTTACAGAATAAATATTCAGGGAAAAACCTTGGGATTTAGCCTTACACCGACAGTGTGCTGGGTACCAGAGTAGGGAAAAGTAACCACTAGTTTTCAAAGTGGCTATATTCATGCTTTTCATATAGTGAGTATAAACTCTGCTACCTGGTACCACAGTTACTTGCTCTCACAGTCCATAATATTTAAGTGCTTTGTGCCTTTCAGCATCCGTGAAACTTGTTATAGCAGTATATGAATAACTTTATATAGAGAGTCCACTATCTGGTATAAAACACCAGCTGGCTTCACAAAGCCTCTGGACTTTCTAAATGTTCAAAATCCCAGCCTCAGGCTCGAGCAGTGTTTGGGTCTCTGGTACAGTACTTTGGGAGATCTGTTTATTTTTCTGGGTATTCATTTGCTTCAGTGAGTGTTTTTTGCTGCTGTTAATACCAGTGGGATCCCAGAAGGTGAATGTCATTCTTGTTACTGCTGGGAAGGCAGTATGACAGAAGGAAGTTTTGCAGAGTTTTCTGAAGGCAGTCAATGTGCAGCACATCTCCTCTGGGGCTGTGGCTGTAGCATCCCTGCAGCTGGCAACACCTGGCTCCCTGCTCCAGTGCTGCTGGAGCACTGTCATCTGCCTTGTCCGAGAGGCCAGCAGTTGTCTTGGGAGCTCATGGTGCAAAATTCAGTCTGCAGCTTAGAGAGACTGATCTGGTCATCATTGTGATCTTTAGGACCAAGACTTGCTTCCAAATCGGTCGATGGATGGGAGCTGCGTAGCTGTGTGTGTGTTTGGGGGTGTCAGGGCAGGGGTTTGATGTGTTCACAGACATTGAAACCCAGAGAAGCTGCACAAGGGTAATTAAAACTGCTAGCAAGTTAGTTCTGGATGGGCATACATGAAGGTACAGTAATGAGAACAGATGCACATTTCTTTTATTTAGGAGAAATAACCCCCAACATTTGTACGCCAGCAATGGCCGTTGGAGCAAGGGCTGTGGGAGGAGACTGGGAGCTGAGCTGCCTGTAGGACTGAGCAGAAGAAGGTGGGGGGCCGGGGCATGCCCAGCGGGTGGGGGCTGAAGTACTGGGGCGGCAGTGCTGCCCATGTGAGCCCCAGGCTGCATCTCCATCGCTCTGCTGCTCCTAGAAATGCCTGAGATAATGTTTTCCTCTGGCTGAACACAGGAGTAGGTTATAAGTAAGACAATCCAAGGGGGAGAAATGAGTCTTTCACCTGTCCCCTCCAGAGCATGGTTTTCACAGGCTTTCAGGAGATCTCTAAGGTCACAGACTGCGGGGGGCGGGGGG
>JAVJGJ010000001.1:71891626-71903981 GCA_035590215.1 Microhierax caerulescens
TCTGAATCCTTTTATAAATCACCAGGATGTGCTTTGGTATGTGCTATTCAAGATTTATCAGATTATAATGTGAAAGCTGTCCCTGCAAAATTGCGATGGGGATATGGCTTCTGTGTGAAGCCAGCAGGAATGCACTGTGAAAGCTTGGAAACTCCAGGAAAATCTCCTGTGTGAGTATAGACTAAGAATGATGGTGATGCTCTTCATATGCCAGGCTCAGTTGCCAATGCATGAAGAAGGGATAGAGATTAGGTCCTGTTTTTGATGTAGGTTTTAGACATAGTGAAGCATGTGGATTAATATCTTGAAAAGACATATTAACATACAAAATAGATGAAAATGAGATCACAGAAATGTTTGTTCCTTCCTGCTGGTGGCTCCTGGCCTGGATTCAGGAAACTGGACAATGAAAGAGGAAGTGGACCGCACATCTTGACTTTTCTCCAGTACTCAGGTGCTGGGTAACAAAGTCTCCAACTGTAATATTGTGGACATTTTTTTTTTTTTTCCACAAATGCTTGTATGATTATCTCAGGAATTAAGAGTCATTGAAAATGTGGTTTTAGGTGACTCCACGGGAACCTTATATTAAAACACTTTGGTGCTTTGCTGGATAGGACTAGGATACATTGAAATATCGCCACCCGGTCAGTGCAGTCCAAAGACTGTCTTCAGTAGAGCCAACAGAAGGGATCACATTCCCTTAGGTAGTCCGGATACCTCAGCTGGCTCAACAGTATTTGTTTGAGGCTGGAGCAAGGGGATTCACTGTCCTTGGACTGGAGTCTTTGTTGTGGAGAACCCTGCCAGATACACTAAGCACTTTAAATATCTGAGCAGATGCCTCCTGGAAGATCTGCCAGCAGTGTCAGCCAGGAATCTTATTCCTTACCTTACGAAATCTAGACTTAGGTTATTTACTGTCTCTGAGAGATGTTGTATCTCCCTGAGATTCAGCTGCTGAGTTGCTGCATTTCCTAAAGATTTGCTCTTTTTTCTTCATCAGTTTAACTTCACGGTAATGTCATTTCACAAAATATTGATACAGTTCTTCCCTTTCCTCCTGCTCTTTTCCCTGTCAAACATGCCCATTCTCTCCTTTAAGTCTCTTCAGGTCCCAGCTTTTTCCACATTCCTGTTTTGCCCTGTCTCATTAGGTATCCCTCACCCTTTGCACTTTTCAGGCCATAATTACTCACTTCAAAGACATTACTGAGTCCTGAGAAATGTATAATAGAGGGGAGTTTATAGAGAAGGAGAAGGAAACAGGACCTTTGGCTGTCTCTCCGCTTTTTTATTAACAAATACCCTTTGGTAATGAAGACTTTAAGGGGCTTCATTAGGGTTTAAGAAGAGAACAGCATGAAAGTTAATTACCTGGAGCCAAGAATCTGTATTTTCCCTTCAGCAGTCCAGTACTATGCTTTAAAGACAATCAATGGAGAGTTGTCTGGCAAACATTCAATCTTTCCTTGAAATGTTCAGTATAATTAGAGCCTCTCCTGTCTGTCATGAGAAGACAAATTGTTCGTGGACTGTTAGCAGTTGAGTACTGTAGTATGCCTTCAACCTTTATCATAATTATATTACCAATATTCATGGAAATTTCCCAAACTGAGAAATGGGAACTTATTACTAAGCTAATTGCTTAGTAAAGAATTGCTGCTGTTCATGGAGAAATACTTTATTTATTTTTTCCCCCTTCATTTTCTTTAGGGCTGTCAGTATTCACAATGCAAATCGGCTTAGAAGCTTTCTGTAAAAAGAGTCATCCATGCCATATTTGTGGCTAATGTTTATTCCTAACTGGAGCTGTGAACCACTGGGGGTGGGGTGGCGGGAAGACAGTCCAGCTCTCTAAAATCAACTGGTTGGAGGCACACAAAGATGTCATTAGTTTCACAGAAGCTACTGTTAGCTGCTTATGGGAAAAATTATTTTGGAGTTTTTCTTTACTGATACTTTGTTGGTGCTTTAAAGCCATTATGCCTTTGTGTGTTGATCTTGACTGATAACTGTAAGTCATAATGTGATTGCTACAGTGCAAAGGCATACTGTAGCCTCAGTCCAGCAAGAATACTGGTGGACATGCATGGGATGGAGATGTGGTGGAAGAATTGATTTGGGTTTAGGGAGCAGTAATACATGCTTAATCATCGTTGGAGTGTCTCAGTAGTGATAATCTTTGTCTTCGAAAAAGGTGAAGTTTGACTCAGACAGTTAATCGTATTAAGTAGGGAAATAAGTGGATGGGTGAGTCAGTTCTCTTTGCTTTGTCACTTTCAAAGCAGCCACTGTTTTATAACATTCAGTCATCACACAGTGTGTTTGAGTGGAGTTACAAGAATGATCTTTAATGTAGAAGGCTGACCAGGTTCAAAGTCAGCTGCAGATGAAGTAAATTGTAAAGCAAGATATTTAACATGCTAAAAGAAAAAGAAATCGTATCGTTAGGCCAAGTTGACCAGGAAGTTTTAGATGAGGTGCCAAACATGCAAACTGCAGTTCAGCTGCCTCCTTCCACAGGCTGGCAGTGGGAAATAATATTTTAAAATTGCATGTTGCAGTGAGGCTACATCTATTTATGCCAGCTGAGTCTAACCTAGAACGTCCAGCTACATTGTGATATTTAATTCTATAAAGCATTAATCAGGGAGTACTAGGAATACCTCCCTGTTTAGTACATTAGATCAAGTAGACTGGGACATAGAACTTGATATGTTTGGTTTTCACTACCTTCTGTAGTGCTGTCTTGTCTGCTAAATTTTGTACTGATGGTGTGCAATACCTTATAGAATGGAATAGGACTCGCCAGTTGCATACCTTAGAGAAGCGGTGTGTGTTCTGTGCATTGCTGCTAAGTAACTGATCTGCATCACATGCTTCTTACCATAATATACCTACTTGTTATTAGTCTCCTTTTCCTGTTCAAAGCACATCTCTGATACAGCGGCTCTTCTCAGTTCAGAATAAGACCCGTTTCACTGCTCCCCTCCCTGGGCTGATTTGCATCCACTACATTATATTTTGTGTGCCGGGTACTGTTTGGAGCAAACATGTTTAAGCTCTGTTGTATTGACATGCAGCCTTTTGATCAGTTCCCCAGTCATGGCACTTTCTCTTTCTGTAAAGCTTCCCACATAAGTGTGCTTTGCTCCTTCTCTTACCCTGTTCTGTGTCCTGTCACAGTATGTTGTCCCTGGCTTCTCTCTCATTGTTCCCCTCAGTGGGCAGTGTTCCTTGATGAAAACATCTTTTGTTTTCTTCCCTGCTGTTTTTTTGACAACTTCTTTTCTATTATATTGTCCAGGGTTTTGCTTGCCTTTTTTTGTTTTGTTTTGGTTTGGTTTTTTGTTTTTGTTTGTTTGTTTGTTTTCTGTCTGTCTAGTCTATATTGACTTTCTTGGACATTAAAGATGCTTAAAAGCAGTTTGAGAAACATATTCAGAACCCTTAATTTCCTAAATGGTGTTGTCAGCTTTCTTTTCTGCACTCAGACAATTCCTGTCCGCTGTGGAGGCTGAAAGCAGGGGACTGCCTTGGTTTTCTTTTTTTCTTCTTTTTCTTGAATGTGACTTGCAAACTGATTGGGTATTATTGCAGAGCAACCCATGCATGAGTATAAGGTAAAGCCTTGACAGATCTCTGTGCAAGGGGTACACAAAATAATTGCTGCAGCTCAGGGCCACTTCATAAGGGCCGTGCATACATGGTAGGAAACTGAATACCTCCCAGACTCTGGTCTGGGACTTCAGCCAGCTTTCATGTCCTAACCCGACTCAGGGTAGAATTTCTGTAGCTGGGACATGGTGCTGAGGTCTGTGTTGGCTTTCTGGGCTTTCTCAGTAAACCTGATCCAGAAATCCCAAGGCAAATATAGTGTGTTGATCATAGAGAGAGAAACGGTGCTAGAGCTGGCAGTAGAGCACAGTAATCCCTTGCTTGCAGCAATGTGGCTAGCCTTCCAACACTGCTGCTTCCCATGTCACTGACTTCTCCTTTGCTGTGTCTTGGCACTGTGGTGGCTGATGTAACTCAAGGCAGCCTGTTGCTGTTTAGACTGTGAATTTTAAACCAACTATTGAGACAGCATCCAGCAAACAGGCAAAAGGAAAGCAGAGGGATTCACAGACCCAAGCTGTCTGCATCCTAACCAGGAAGGACTAGGAATAGTTTTGTATTTTAAGGCAAAATCTAGGGAATTAAGATTATATCCTTCATAAGAAAGCAGTCTAAGAAATTATCCTTTACAGAGAAGAACAGGCATGATTGACCTTGGTATAAACCAAATCCCCCACACCAGGGAGTGGGTTTGGATTTGCACAGTGTATGAAGGCTGTCTCTGTGTAACGGAGGAACATGCCAGAGTCTCACTGCCAGGAGTCATATATGCTATATGTCTTGCCTAGATCACTGGGGAATATCAGACACACTGACCTACTCAGTCAAAACCTGAGGCACTGTGTGTGTCAGCTCTCTTGCCGTTCTGGCTATGGCAGTAGCTGTTGTGGGCAAGCCAGTCGCTCCAGGTCATACAAGTCAAGTCAGCACGTAAGTGTGTTTTACAAAAGCAGCAACACTAGCAAGCTGCCCATAATCATCTTAGGTGCTTCAGACTAATTTTGTGAAGTAACTGGATGAAAGTGAGATTTTTAGATACCAGTACAATGAAAGGGTGTAAACATTGTCCCTGATTGTTTTCAAATGTTTGGTCTTCTAATGAATAATATATAGTCACCTTCTTCATATTCTGCTCTGTTCCATGTACTCAAATTATCTGGGATGTTTCCTCAGTCGTTGCCTTTAGAAAATATTGTGACATTGAATAATGCCTGATCTGTGCAGGACTGCAGCCATAGTTTGTGCTCAGATTCTGCTTCTTATGTGTCTGTAGTTATAACTGTGTGCTCCTCGTTGCTTGTAAGTCTGCCTTTTTGGACAATTGACACCAAGCAGGAATGCTCAGACTGACCTGACTTTTTACTAAGTGCCAAGGAAAGGGGTGTCTGTAAAATCACTTCTGTAGCTCTAAGCAGGAGCCAATGCTTGCATGTGTAACACGTTACTGCACATTTGTTTTTTGTTGGTTTTTTTTTTCTTGAGTGCCTGCTTGATGAATGTCTTCCAACAGCACCAGTTTTATAAGACCTGCCTGTGGCTTGGAAAGAACAATGCTGGAGCGCTTTAACATTTTACTCAATAGCAAACATTTGAGGAATTTATAAAATGGCATGGATAACTGTTCAGGAGAAATATGTGAAAGATCAGTATCACAAATCATTGCTTAAAGAGGCAGCGATTATGACAAAAACTCCTTTGTACTTGAAATACTGTAATAGTATCAGATGATGTTCGACGACAGTGGCATGTGAACAAATTATGTCTAGGGATTAATGTATAGTATAAGTTCTTCCCATTACATGTTTGATCTCATCTAAACCTATTTGTAAATATCTTTCAGGAAATATTTCCTGTAACTGAAATTTGCTCTTCTGCTAGGAGTCAATGAAAAGGCAATTGATGTCCTGTGCAGAGCAACAATCACAGAGTACAAAGGAATGCTGTGAGCGTGATGTCATTTGTCTCAGTCTGAAGCAGGCAACACCGAGTGCAGAGGAGCTGAGCTACGTGGAAGGCATTGGGGTGAGGGAAGGCAGCAGGTTGTTCTGAAGTGGATCCCTCAATTCATTTCTTTACTCATGGTCAGGCTTACGTTGAGATTTTCAGAAGTGTCCAGGGAATCCTGTCACTGCATTTATGTTAAATACAATAGATGCTTGTGTCCAAGACATGATGATTGCTCAGATCCTTTGTACCTTTGTGGCCCTAGCTCTCAAATAAAAATCCTGGGGTTGGGAGATTTCATAAACACCACCAAAGTGGCAGAGAGCAACTCAGGTCCCTATGGCAGTTCTGCTACCGTTCACTGTCTCATTCCCAGTGTATCCAACTTGTTAATCTGTTTTCTGCCTTGCACCCAAATATCTCAATTCTGGCACAGTTTTGAAGTATGAAAACCTTTTGTGATTTTGGAACTTGTGAGATGGTTTGAATATCTGAGTGCTCTTTCTATGCTTTCCAGTATCATTAAAAATTTTATGGACTTCTGTAGGACAATTTACCTGCATGAAGAATCACATGGCAGTAGAGATAACAAATGAATTGACTTGTCCAAAATTAGCCAGATTTTCTTTTAACATGTTAGAGGCAGCATATCAATACTGAGTCTAGACATCGTAAGGCAGACTTCAAAAAGTTTTGACATGTGATTTAGTTTGGTCTGTCAATTGTAACTCATGATTCATATTGTCCTGGTGATCATGCTATTCAAAGGCTTGCTGTATGATGATATCTTGAAACCTTCCTGTTTTCTGTTAAACAGGACTTTCAGGATGTTTTTGACATTGACATTTATTTTGGAGCTTTTGTTGATAAGGTCACATCCTGCCAGACAAAGTACCTTGCTGTTGAAATCCTAAGATAAGTAAATAGCCTATTGATTATCAGGCAATTAATGACATGCAAACACTTGCTTTTTTTTTTTTTTCCCTGGGATGTAACTGTCACATCCACAACCAGCCTGAAGGGTAAACTAATAGCTTTTATTTATAATATGTAGCTCCTCATCAGCAACCCAACTTTTTCATGTGGCAAAGTATACACATTCCATGTGGAAGTTAGACTTTAAAACTACATTTGGAGGGGCAGATTGTTTTCATATGAAGTTAGATAAAATGGCTGAAAAATCTGGTAGTGCTTCAACTGCTAAAATGCAGCAACAGACTTACACCCTGCATGAAAGCTGATTGATGGATCTTTCCTCGCCATCTACATCTGATTTGCAGATACAGATGTTTCTTCTCTATAACCTCCCATGTTTCTTGCTAGGCTGAAAAATCTTTGAGAAAAATCTTTATCTTGTCAGTCTAGCTTCAGTTAAGGATTATTCCTGTTTCTAAAGGTGGTGCTTTTTGATTTGTTTTAATATTGTGCTCTGAGAGCCTGGAGAAACGTACCTGAGAGACATAATTAAAATATTTAGCTACAATATGTCTTGGTTTAGATTAACTAGCCTTTTGTATGTTCTACACTGCAAATGAAGAACTGTTTTTCACATGCTCTGTTCTTCCTCCCTCTCTCCTTTCTCCCCCTATCAGCAAGGAAAAGTTTGCAGCCTGTGTATCTTGAAGTATCCCTTGTGGTGCCTTTGTAAGCAGCATCTTAAAGGTTACTCCTAGAGCCTGGCTAAATGTTACCGGTTCTTTAGGGAGAGTGACAAAGATACCCACTAATGTGGAACTGAAATCTTTTAAATCTTTTAAGTCTGATAAACTTTCTGATAATAAATAAGAAATACTTTGCCTCTAATATTTCATTTTATGCTTTAAAGAACACCTGCTCACCTGTGCTTTACAAGCAAAATTAAACATTAACAGCTTCTCATTAGTATTATAAGCTTTTTGGGAGCATCAGGTTTCAGGAATAATTTTTTAGATCAGTCTATAGGTGAGTTTTCAAAATCACAGGGGTGAATAGCTCAGGAGAACGGTATAAAGGAGTGCACCTTTGTGTTGTTGGTTTGAATCAAGAGCAGCTGAAATTGTGTGATCTTAAACAGATACCTAAATTTACAAATCAAAATTCGGAAACTAAACTTGGGGTTGTAGAAACAAGCCTGTGATACCAGGCAGTACTGCTAACCTTAATTGGAGGGGTGGTGATCTGCATCACCTGGGCAGGTATTTTCCCAAGGACATCTGGGAAGAAGAAAAAATTGATTTCATCTAAGGTGAGTGTCCCCAGAAAGCAGGATTTCACACCTGAAGGGGCTGGTTTGGTGAGTAGCACCTGGGGAGTAGTTGTCTTTCTGGTTAGGAGGTGTAATGCAGAACTCTGTGTGTATTGCACGTCCTCTGAGGAGGCTGCAAGTGTTGCACGATGAATCCTGCAGCTAGTGATATTTCTCTTGAAATATTTCAAATTTATGTAGGATTTTCAAGGAATGTAAGCATGCATTGTGCTCTTCTATGTCCTTTCAGATTGGAATTGCTTTGAGTGGTGTTATTTCATAAAATGCTCTTTTTCTGTAATGGTTTTTGTTTCTGGCTAATTGAATGAACTAAATTTACAACACGTAGCTATAGATAGAATTTAGCCATGATTTTTGGAGGGTGTAAATGCTAGCATTACATTTCTGGCTATGAAGTTCTGCTGCTGTTCAGACATTTAGGTGCATAAATGCCGTCATGCAAGTTTTATTTTAACAAGATTATAAAGTTGCATCACTAACAAGAGAAACAAGGTTTAAAGAACAAGCCCAAATGCATCACAAATGCTAAAATAGTGTAACTTTAAAGTATGCTTATTAGAGTGCTTATCTTAAAATTGAATTTTCAATATGTCTGTGGCTAATCTTTGTAATTTTGTTGCCACAATTGGGAAAATCATCTCATGACTTCCCAACTGTCTAAGCAGGTGCTTCTAGATTTCTAAACCTATGTGTTGAGTCACTTGTTTCCTGAAATATGCCAGTTTACCAGGTTTAAGAAACTAGATCCAGGAATGCATTTGGCTAGAGATTTTGGCAAGCCAGTTTGTTATGTTTGCATGTGTATATGTATCTGCGTATGTATGTGTACAAGAGTATGCTCTGAATTTTTGTTAGTCTGGATAATCATTTGGATTAGCTTAGACACCTGAACAAGCACTCTGGGTGGTTTCCCATCAGAGCTAAACATGGTTTATATGTAGAGCCTTGTTTCCTACCTTTTCCCATGGGTGAGATGTATAATTTGGGTGAAAAAAATGGACATGGATCTGGATGATGAGAAAAGGCTGCACAGTGAATGGAGCATTTATGGTGTAACTGGATGAGACTCAAGAACTGGGGCATGCAGTTCTCATTGCCGTGCTCTTGCAGGCCCTTCTGAGACACCTGACCATAACTGCAGCTCATGGGCAGAACTGAGTGGTGCCTGGTCCTGCTGTGGTCTTGCACTAATTCGATGTAACTTGGCAGGAGGCTTGCAATATCAATGTTCCTTAGATAAAAATTTTAGGAGCCCTGAGCTGCCCCTCTGAGCTTTGTTTGATTAGATAACCAGATAATTGGCTTGTTCTCTGAAGGTCGGCAGAGCGTCACCCTCTTACCACCATTTCTCCTTTCCCAGTTATTGAGGACCTGGTGGCTACCACACTGGAATAAAGACTTTCTGTGCTTCTGTAAGAATATTTTTAGGAGAGGGCTTTGCACATCACCAACAGGACTATGAAGATAGAAGCTGAGATAATATACAAGGTGTTATCTGTACATCCTAGTATCCTCTTTCTCCCATCAACTCCAGTTTTACCAAACTCACTTCCTTCAATTTCAGAAAAAAAATTTCCCTCCTCCTATGGAAAAATTCCTGTGTGGTGAAAAATAACCTCTGAGTGTATCAGATATAAACTAATAATTGCTTTCTGAGGATCTTTGGTGATGCTACTGCTTTGTATCAAATAGGTACTGTGGGTAATTAGTGGCACCATTGGGTATGTATGACTCTCAGGAAGCAGGAAAATATTTGCTGCTTAAATATTGTAATTGACCTTTCATATACTGACATTTTTAGATAGTCTAGCAGTTTGCTGTGGCCTTGTTGAGACTAGCACAAATTTTCCAGTCAACTGTCTCCACTTGCACAGGTACAACAACTTTGGAGCATGTCTGGCATGCATCAATCTATTCTTTGATGTGAAAAGTATATTTTAACAATATTCCACATGAAAGAATGCATTATATGTCAGCCCATTTGTTTGAAAATAAAGGACATGGACAGAAAAAGCTGTTTGTGCCATTTAAAATTCATGCTCTCTTCAGAGTCTGTTCTGTATTTTTCCCCACATGGAAGATCTTGCCTAGAGTTCAAATTGAATTGCACCAAAGTGCAGTAAAAATGTAAAAGAAAACTCTGTTACAGCCACAAAGTGAGCCCTGCTACTAAGCAAACTGAATTTCAAAAGCTGAGTGTCCAATTCATCTCTGATACAAGCCTTCTGAATCTATGTAAGATGTCTCATATATGTTACACTGGTAAAGTGAAGTATTTTAAATAAATATGAGCTGTGTCAGACTTGCAGGTTTCTAATATGAGAGAATAATAATAAAAAAAAGGTTATTTTCCCCATCTTTGAGAGTCTTTTTCTTTTTTCTATTTTATTAAATGCCATCTCTATATTTGTTTTATTCACTTTCCCCCTGTTAATATTTTAGACAATGCTCAAGAGGGAGATTATTTGTTGTAGGGTTTGAAATACTGTACATGCTTTCACTGCAAATATATTAACATTAAGTCTACAATGGCTATTTTTTATCTACGAATTGTCTGTATTGATCTTCAAAGCACCTATTGTATGTAAAAGTATTTTAAGTGCACGTTTATGTATTGATTCAAAAATACATCTTGCACAATAAAGCCTTTATAGTCTTCCCCCCCCCCCGCCCCGACTTTATGCATCTAAAAGTTATATTTAATAAAATGTTGTACAGAACTCTACATTAAAAATTTAAAAATTTTGGGTGGAATGTTTTAGTTATGCAAAAAGCTACAGAAGACTTGGTCCAATCTGGGCTAGCAATATTATTTCTAGTTGACTTTTTGGATATTTTCCTTAATTACAAAAAAAAATAAATTGAAAGTGTCCTAAAAATGTCTTAGAAATGCTTTAGAAAGATTCCTGGTGTTTTGAGGGCAAGCAATTGATATGGACCTTGCTGAAACTCTTAGGAGTTCTGCCTTTCCCCCCTCTGATTAACTGGTCAATCAAGAGACTTATTTTTTTGATTCATATTGATTTGATATCTCTTCTTTTTTTTCTGATGCTTGCCTTGCAGTGACGTAATACTTCGCTTTTCCAAAATACAACAAAATCTTGACCAAATCAACATGATGTTTTAAAATCAACATGATGTTTTGTTATTAGGAAAAAAAGCTGGAATAAAAAAATGATAAAGACCTTTTTAGTCAAAGGAAATGCTGTTTTGTACATATTCCTCTATCTCTGGGTTAGTTTGATGATTTATCCAAAATATAGGTGTGGTCATGTCTTCCAAACCTATGTGCTGCATTAGCATTCAGGAGTGGAGTGATTTCTGAGATCATTTTAGTGAGCTGGCAACAGTTCCCTCTGAACTAGAAAGCTTTTGCAATCTCACCTGCAGACCAAGTCTTCTTTCTCTAGATCCCTATGGATAATGTATATGGAATTTCATTGTCGGAATTTGAGTGTCTTAGTGCAAAGGTGTTTTCAGCATCTAAGTATTGCCTCCCCACCAAGAGACTGATTTCTGCTCCATTCCTCCCCGCCCCCCAGTTTTACACTTTCAATTCAATGTGATTCTTTGCATTTTGATTTTATGGTTGCTGGATGCTTCCGTAATGGTTACAGTGAGCAGTGGAGAACAGAAATCTGATGCGCCATTGTTCTGGAAGTGTGCTGGCTGCACAGCATCTGTTCTAATTTGCTGATAGTCCTAGCCTGTCCAGTGACAGTAATCCTTTACCAATTAGGTTTCTTGGGGATGAGATGTTTGTGTTCAGGTATATAAATTAAAACTTTGTTGTCTGGTAAAGGTCAGAGGCACAGAAAACCCAAGAGAGTGTTGTTTGTGGCTCCATAATAGTTTAAATACAGTTATTTAGCTTAACTGATGTGATTCACAGAGGGACATGAGAAGAAAAAAAAGCAAGTGGTGCTAAATTAAGTGAGGTGTGACCATCTGTTTTTATATTGGGTGCAGAAAGTGGGATTAAGCTTAGAGATACATTGGTGTGATTTTTAAGGACAGCATTTCAAATCCGGTATTGGAAATGATTTTGGAGCTGATGTAAAAAGAGGAAAAAAAAATGATTTGAGATAAACAGTCTACTCTCACAATCAGACTAATCACACATCCTGGTGCTTGAAGCCTTATTGTCATCTCCTTTTGAGAGTCACTGTTAATAGCTGCATTCAAAATGGAGGGGAAAAAGGTGCATGTTTTGAACTCTGATTTTGGTATACCACTGCATTTTTCTTTTTAAATAGTTTGGTAAACCTGGTGTGGAAGGTTGTGCACTAGTTTGTCTTGTACAGCATCCAGCAGTGTCCCTTCTTTGCAGTATATGTGGCAAGGAATATAATCCTTTGATTGTAGCATATCACATATCAGCATATGTAAAAAAAAAAAAAATGTATCATGATGTGCCTTATTTCTTTAGCTATATCTATATATCTATATATCTATATATCTATATATCTATATATCTATATATCTATATATCTATTAGCTTGAAAATTAATGCAAATAGAGTAATGACCAATATTTTTTCAAAAA
>JAVJGJ010000001.1:71904081-71914680 GCA_035590215.1 Microhierax caerulescens
ATATCACATATCAGCATATGTAAAAAAAAAAAAAATGTATCATGATGTGCCTTATTTCTTTAGCTATATCTATATATATATCTATATATCTATATATCTATTAGCTTGAAAATTAATGCAAATAGAGTAATGACCAATATTTTTTCAAAAATTAGTTACTTGGATGAATATTACTGTGATTGTGCTTTTTGTGTGTGTGTGTGAATGGAAATGATCAAAAATGATGTTGAGATGTTTGGTGCATTTGCTGATTAATGCTCAGACAAGAGTGCTATCCTAGGAAGATGCACCAGGCTGATGATGATTTATACCAGGGGAGTAAGAATATTTAATACTGTTTCATTATAAAAAAACCCAAACCAAACCCCACCAAAACCACCTAAAAAAATAATAATCATGCTCTATAAATTTTAAATGGACTTGGCAAAGATTGACTAAGGTCTGTGAAACTATAAATCATTAGATATTAACGTAATCTGGTTTTATATCAAACATATAACATGAAGTAAACAGTGTGTTGCAATGGTTATGAGGTTTTCTACATGGTCATGTTGCATGCTAGCTATTGTGTGGTGATACAGTGAATACAGGAAGCTTTTTTGGCTTGATGTAGAAAGCTGAGACAGGTTTGTTTTTTCCATATCTCACTGTCCAATATTCTGCAGTTGTTCTGAACTTGAAATTTCCTTTGAGGTTTTAAAATAAGATTGCTAGATAGACCCAAAGGAAACCATTAATCTTTGAAAGAGGCCCCTCCTTTTCTTGCAATAAATTGTGTAGTCACATATGTCTCTGTCAGATATGGATCAAATTA
This sequence comes from Microhierax caerulescens, assembly GCA_035590215.1. NCBI lineage: Eukaryota > Metazoa > Chordata > Aves > Falconiformes > Falconidae > Microhierax > Microhierax caerulescens. Next base: position 71,904,896 of record JAVJGJ010000001.1, read on the forward strand.
AAACTTGCTGAATCTGTTAATGACAATTCCAAGATTTTTTTCTATTTTAAAAAATCTGGTTTGAGTGAAATGTACAGTATAATAATATCTAACACCATTATTGTTATGATAAGGGCTCATTCTTTAAAAATGTTGATAGTACAGATAAGGGAATATTTCAAAGGAATTTGACATTCTCTACAAATATGCATACATTAGATGAATAGGATTAGGGGCAACACACACTGCATTGAAAGACAGATTAAATTTAACAAAAAATGATTCCATAGAGAGTGGACAAGTAAAAGGCACCAAAATCCCCAATGCCTCTTCCATTTGCAGTTGGTAAGAATGTTTTCAAAGTGACATCAGCTGAAAAATGCATATTGTTCCAGCAGAAATTATCAGCCATATGCATACACTAAAAGTATTTGGGGGAAATACTACTGCAACCCCCCGCTCTGAGTTGGCGGGATGTTAGCTTTTCCTCCGCTTCTGCTTTTGGGTCAGTTATGGGCTTCTTGGGTGCACTCTGTGAAAAGCCAAAATCTGCCTAAGCAGAAGAGAGTAGTAACTCCATTGCAGTCCATCAGTCTTTAGAGGAAACGTAACTTTTCTGTGAATGCCTCTCAGAGCTCTGCTAAGGGTCTCTGAATCATAGGGGTTGTGACATGATGGTGATATACTTGCACTGATCGCTTGGCTGTGGCTCAAAGGGAAAGCAATCCTTCTTACTTCGACCTTTGCCCGTGCTCTCTGGAAGGGGGACAGCGTGGAGGGAGGGGGTGTTCAAGAATCCCTACTCTTTCCCTCCTGCTGATAGCACGTGCAAGGATCAGGCTTGAGTTAAGTGCCACGGGTACCCCAAAAGGTACAACTCCTCCTTGAATGTAACCCCGCTTGCAAACGCACGGGTCTGTGATGACTGCATCCAGTGCTTTCCCCTCTGTCAGCACTGCAACGCTGGGTTGGGTTTGCCATCTGCTGCCTGCAGCCAGAACTACTGCAGCTGGCAGGTGCAAAGGCCTGGGACAGCCTCACCCTTATTCATCTACCCCGAGGTATGGGGAGACCCGAGGAGAACGTGCTGTATCGGTGCTCTACACTACTGAGACGCCTTCTTGCAAGAAACCTACCAGTAAAGGTAGCGTTGTCTGGTCTGAACCTGTCTCCTCTGTAGAGAAAGGGCAGGAGAAATCAAAAGACAGCAATCTCAATAAATTACCTTTATTCTAGGCAGGTGGCTTGCTTTTTAGAGTGGTCCTAGTAACAGCAGGCACAAGCAGTGTTTGGAGATGAGAACAGTGAAATGTTTATTCTCTCTCCTTGCCTGAAGCAGGTTATACTGGATAAAATAGCCAGCCATCCTTCAGATTAGACCCAGGATAGTGCAGAAGATTAAGCCCAAACTTCATAGCAGTGTAAGGAGATGTTCAGGTCCTGTAAGGGAAGAAGTGAGAGAGACTAACCCAGGGGTCCTGCTGTCTTGTGCAAGCCTAGTAACAGGTTTATGGTGGAGGTGCAAGCTAGTGGTATCTGGGGTTATACCATGTTCTCAGTTAGTGTTTCAGAGAATCAAAATTCTTTCAAACTTTTATTTGGGGAACAGAAACAGCACATATTGTCCCATCTTCCACTTCTGGCTATGAAAGAGGGGATATGAGGGAGAAAAAAAAAAAAAAGAGCTTTATTTGGTCACCCTTACACCTCTCTGTCGGGTCTTCGTCTGCAAACATAGTGCTTCTTTAATTCATAACTTGACCTGCCTCTAGCTGAGTGGTCTCAGAGGTGGGAGAAGTTCTCAAATATTCTGAGACTATGTTTATACTGCTCTCCTTTTCAAAGTTATACCAAGCATTCTGAGCACTGCTTGTAATCTGGGCCAAGCTGTCTTTTCCAGCTCTGACGACTCCCATTTTTGGGGAGTGCAAACACATCTTCTTTCAGTTGTCAGGTGAAAACCCCACTATAAATCAAAATCCCTTGGCAGCAGGACATTCCAGTCCATCTGTGGAAATATTGGGGGTTTGGCGTTTGTTTATAGGTTCTTCTTTCATGGGAGTGAATTGGTATTCCTTGAGGTACAGAAGACAGGCAGCAGATAATGGGTTAGCTTGGAAGCCGCAACACACTTCTGGTTGCAGCTGCGTTGCGCTTTAGAAAGGGAAAGGTAAACTGTAGGTACAACTCTCTGCTCCTGTCCCTTGGCAAAAACAAGTAAGAGCACTGGAGATGTTAGAGGAGACATGGTTAATGAAAAAGTCTTGTGTTTGAAATTTATGAACTGTCAATTTTTTTTATCAATAGTTACATTATTTTTTTCATTAACTTTGCAAACTCTGAAAAGAACAGCCACAGTGCATGCAGGGAAATGCAGTTTAAAACCAAATTACTTTACATGTGGAAGAAGCCAGATTCTTGCTTTTCACTAATTAATTGTTGTTGTCTGTCCCTGTGCCGCCCCCCCCCCCCCCCCAGTTTTCTAGTAGAAGCTTTAGTTTAGTTTCCCATGACTTCATAAACTAGTAACTTTTAAATATATATTTAATTCGGTACACATAAAACCTTCATGTTAGTCTCTACTGTCCTTTTGTTACAGAACTCACAACACTGAGCGCAGACAAACTTTCAATTTCCCTTCTAATTGTCTTTGGAAGATTAAATCCGTTGTAATATCAAGAGGAAAGAAGGGTTAGCACTGGAACAAAATAAGTGGCGAAAAAAAAATTAAAATCCTCTGAAGGCAATAAACATAAAGGCAGTAACATAAAAAAAAAATGTTTCAGTGGTGTAGTTGCATGTAATTTGGATGATGCTGTTACAGCCTTGGGCATGTACATTCCAGTGGGTCAGAGTTTCCTGGGAATGAGAAAGTTCCCTGTGCTAGAAAGGCGGCACGGCCAGGACAACTGTCCTCAATATTATCCACCTCTTGATACAGCTCCCCAGCAGGCAGAATTGTCTCTAGACTTCTGCACTTCTAGGCTAATTTCCTTGTATCTTTTGCTCAGTACCATGTATGCTATACAAAAACAGATTTGCAAGAGGGTTTTCCTTCCCTTTAGCGAGGGGATGAGGTTTTGTGGAATGGGCCAGAGACTGGTATGTTCAGAAACAATCTGCTTGCTTTCCCTCAACGGGTGAGATGCACTCTGAGGATGGAAAGAACGTTAGGAGCCACCTCTGAAGCCAAGACAGCTGGGCAGTATTTTTGGCGGGAGGTAGATAAGGCAGATAACTTGACTAAAAATCCTATTTTCTGGCTACGTTGAAGGGCCTTCCGTGGGCCCTAGGTTACAGGGGCCTGTAAGGCCTGTCTGGCCAGGCTTGCAGAGGCGCTAATGCGCTCCTGCAATATTCGCCTTCACAGGGTGTAACGCAGTAGTCCTGGTAGGAAATCTACGTTTTATATGTTATTGCTTACACTGACTATCTGAAACAAGGATAGGGTAGCTAGAAAAGATGAAGAAAGTTGCATCCTTCCTTTCATCCTTCCTGTCTGTTCTTCCTGATCTTTTTAGATAACCAGTGCAGATTAACGACGGATCATAATATGGTGCTTATATCAGCCTTCATCATTTTCACTTGCATTTCGCTTACATTCAGACACTAAATTAATGATTTGTCTGGTTTTAAAATAGTAACTTCTAAAACATCTTGGCTTCTTTTTAATTACTGCTTGGTTATTATGGTTGCTGGATTTTTCCTGTGAACAGGAAAAGCTATGAGCTAGCAGAAAATACTGTGGTTCCGTGCCATGTGATTCCAGGGTTTACATTCTATGTTGGTTTGCATATTATTTTAATGTATACACATACATTAAAGTTGCAGAAGTTGGCCTAATGGGATAGAGACTTAGTTTCAAATTTAAATACTAGTGAATTGGTTCTCTGATTAGGAAATGAGACCAAGCGGGGCTGGGCGAATCCATGTCTAAAGGGACATACTGGACCTCAGTGTGATATTTTTTTTTTTTTTTTTTTTTTTAACTAGCTCAATGAATACACACACAGGTATATACATATATAGAAAGCACCTTTTATACTCACTGAAAGCTGCTTAACTTTTTATCCTCATTTTTCCTCACTGTAAGAATAACACGCAGTAACTACTTGGCATCATGTTTCTCGGGCACTTTCTACCTCCAGAAAGTGATTTATTAACTATAGTTCAGCTGCTTTTTGCTTTTGTTGCTGTTGACAAAAGGCATGTTTAATCATGTTAAATTGGATTAATGCACTGGACAAAAATGATGGCTAAGAGTAGCAGAACTTGCTGCCAACACATATTTTTTCTTTGTACCATTTATAAGGAATAGTTAATCTGACCTCAAAGAAAAGAAACATATGCTCCACCAGATAAGGTGCTAGAGATGAATGAATATGTCTGCTATGGAGCATTTGTTGGTATAAGAGAGAGAATATGAAAAAAAATGGAGCACGGGGGAAGGAAGACTCAGCCAACTTCCAGAAGGAAAAAAGTGAAGTAAATCTGGAAAGTGACAAAAATAGGGGAATGAAAGAGGCGAGGATGGATTAATGAGAGGGAAGGTAAAGAGGCAGGTCCTTTGGCAGTCATCACTCCCTCTGGGGCTACGCTTCTTGTTTTGCCCTTGGTAGTAGATCTGGACTGTGGCTTGAGCAGTGTGGGTCTTCTAAAGAACTGGGCTACAAACCAGGGGCGGGGAGGGGACGCTACTTGAAGGGAATAGTTTTGTCATTGCATAGCATTAATAGACTGCTCTGTCCACAGATTATCCCGGCCTCAGTAGTGCACAGAAATACTTGCATGTTTTCTGAATGGATTATTAATTTTCATTTTAGTCCAATGTTAAATACACAGAAACATAGAAAAAATATCTGGCTGGCTAAAGCTTTAGATAAAGTGTAGGTTTCTATAAAGGAGGAAATTAAAAATGAGAGTTATAAACAGAAAAGAAAGAGGAGAAAATGAATCTGATACAGTAATCTGGGTGGCTGTGTGGAGACAGCATTTTATATCCAGGCTGCTGGCTTCAGTCTCCTTCAAAGGCAGTGGTAAAGATAAAGGAGTAAGACCATAGTATTGATGGACCTGATATCTGGACATTGGAACCTGATCTGAATTTCAGTTTCTTTTAAGAAAACTGCCTCTAATCTCTGTCATGTATTTTTGGTATGTCTCATGTATCCTACAGTGGACCAGGGGAAGTCGTAATATTTGTACTTTATATGCATAAGCAAAATTTTTCCTCTCATCTCTGCATTTTAACTGTTTTGCTGCTTTTACTATGAGAGAATATTTGTGAACATTGGGTATTTTCAATTCATTTTATTCTGGCTGGGTATGGTTTTGGTCACCAATAACTTGTAAATAGGAATTTTTGGTTATTTTACAATGTTGCTGTTACATACTGAGTTTCATGATTGATCTTGTTAATAAATTTATTTGCAAAAATTGTTACCAAAAAATAACCTAGAATGCATGTAGGGCTGAAGTTCAATGTACAAACTTGCAATTGTACTTATTTGAAAACAGCTAAATGTTTTTAGCTTCATTGCATTGTTCAGCTTGAGTGAAAGCTGTGGCCACACGTGATCACTCAGTCACCTGCATGAGATACGAACATAGCAGTGCATGCAAGTGATTTTTTTTCTCCATATCACAACATCCGAGGCTGTCACTAGTAGTGGCAGTGGACATCTCCCCAGAGTGCTGAGGGCTGGATGGCTGCCCTGTTCTCCACGGCAGGACTGATGGACTAGGAAGGGACCACATGGAAGGGTCGTCTTTCCATCACACAGAAGGTACATCCCTTGGCTGTTTGCATCTCTTCTAATGGTTGTGGGTTTAATTCTGGAGGCCTCTAATGAAGTCTGTAAGGTACTGGACTGTTTCAAATCTGCACTGGTCTTTTGTTTTCCTGCCTTTTTTCCCCGATAATTCTGCTAATATGTAGTATCTTTTGGGAGCTAGTATTTCAGCCCTTCCACAAATACCAAAGGTACGAAATCAGTAAACTAAGCATAAACATTAATTTAATTTTTAAATAGTGTGCAGGTAATACTGAAGTCAGCAGTGCTGTCCAGATGGTTAAACTTTCAAGTATTTCACCAACGGTAAGAAGCAAAGCTAATAAAATAGGCTTTTTGTCTACCTAGAAAGACAGCTGGGTAACTTCCATGAAATGGAATCAAGACCTTGTTTTTGAGGCAGGCTAGTGAATGTCTTCTGGACAGGAATCTGTTAGTAAAGAGGAGGGAGCTACACCAGAACTGTAATAGGGGGCTCTCTATCCCACCCTGGCTGGCTGTGGGTCATCTGCAAATTACAATCAGTGTGATACTAACAACAAAATCAATTAAAGCAAAGGAGCAACAAGGCAATAAAAATAATTTGTTGATATCAGCAATAAGCTTGGGTCAGTCCCTAAGGATGGTGAAGCCTGAGGCTAAGCCAGAATTAAATGTTTTTGTGTTTAGTATATTTTCTCTTTTCTGGGTTTCTACTGGAAATAATACTATGGCATGTAGTTGGCAGCTGCGATCAGACTGTCGTTAAGCAAACTGACATTTAAGAAGAAAAATTGTCCTGCAAGACAGACACAAGCAGTCAGAGTTGCTGACAGCCAGATGTCACTATAAAACCTCTCACTCAGTGATTGGCATCAGCAGCTAAACTGCCCAAAGCCAATTGATAAGTGAGAAGGACTAGATAGCAATGCCTGCCTGCCAGTACGGGGCTGCCCTGTCAGGACAGTTCATTCAGGCTGACTGCATGTTTCAACACTGTCTAGGGAAGAAAAAGGAAGGGATGTGATTTTTACTGACACTAACATTTAACTTTCACCTAGTCTTGTGTTTAAAAAATTAATGTTGGTAATTAAGGCATTAGAAAATCAGGAAACTCCCTTTGTTAAGACTGGTACTTGATATGATAGGAATTTGTAGAATTGGTACTGGTACTTGAGTGGTATTTGTTGCAAATTCAAATTTAATTTAGCTATGAAAATAGCAACAAAAACTACAATGTGTAATGTGTCAGAATTTCAGGCTGATCTTGCTTAGCTAAAACTTTTTCTACTGGTGATTATTGGCAGGCATAATGCTTGTCAAATTGCAAATATATGTACCGCATTGTATCTGCAGACAATTACTCTGGCATTCCAGTGACAGCATTTTCTGTGTCAAAAAGCTGCTTGTTCAAAACCAGAAATGGAATTTAGTAAAATCTGGGTCAATATGTAGCTTAGCTAAAGTTGGAGTGGAAACCGATGTGACTATTCCACTATTTGATTTTCAGTGGTATGGTTGCATGGTGCTGTAACTTCTTATATGCAAGTGTCCAGTTGTTGGATTACGGGGTAGATGGAAAAAATGAAGAAGCAAATAAAAGGAGTAAGTTGTTAGAAATTAACTAGGCACTGTTAACTCAAAGTGCTGTGCCTTTTCTTTGCTGACTTTGTCTATATAGCCACCTCAGATTGGTTAAATCATGAATGAGGCAAATCATGCACTTGTGGCAGAAGTGGCATTGGCAGAGATACCATTAACCGAAGCTCCTGTGACTCGTAAGACTTTTAGTTACAGCATCTGACTATAGGAGGAAGCTTTTTGCAAGGTAAATCCTCCTGCTTTGTATAGCTTCTTCACCAGCTTGAGCGAAGAAGCAATGGAGTTGTCCCCACCTGTGGGAGACCTGCATCCCAACTGTGTCTCTACTCCCCCAGCCAATATTAAGGTATGTATTGCAGAAATGAATGAGTGTTTAATTGTTTCCATAATTATGCATAGTCTGGAACTAAAATTATTTTGATTATTTTCCAGGGAAAGATAAACAAGTGTTTCTTTGCTTTTTCACTTCAAAAAACAAGAACACATCTGATGCACATCCTAGACCTATCCTTAGGAACATGAATCTTCCCTTTCAGAAAAGGTTCAGTTTGCTGGCACCGTTTTTCAGCAGGGGTAAAAGAGAGAAAGGTAGATTTCTAAAACAGCACAGAGACGTGTCCCTCCCTTCCCTATAGGAAGGTCTGTCTAAACCTCTAGCAGACCTTCAGTAGAATATTTGGTCACTGATTTGTCCCCCATCTGTGGTTTTGTTTTTTTTTTTTTGTTCTGTATCTTTGGTTTTGGCTTTTGCAGGCAGTAGCCTGGTTTTTTTTCTTGTTTTCTTTCTTTTTTTTCCTCCCCCTGCCCCCCCTAGGTTTCCCAGCTGGTGGACCTGGCATAGTGACATGGTGTGTCAGGTTACATCAGTCACATTGTCCTCCCTGACATCCTGGATTGGAAGGAGATGTGACTGATGAGAGGCGATGGTGTCACATCACAACCGAGGCCTCAGCTGGAGGAGTCTGAGCAATTCTCTCAAACATCATTAAAAGGGACACAGTATGGAGAAGCGCAGCACTGCCTTACATCCTTTTCTTGCTCTCCAGTCCTTTTCACACTGCATGTTTTTCTAGCTGTGTCATCCAAGTTAGCCTGAATCGAGACTTGTAGCTGAAGAAGTTTTGAAGGCATGTAGAAAGGAGCTCTATGACATCTGTATCGGTGACATAAATGTATCTGTCAGTGACTGTAGTTGCTCTGAGTCTGATGAACCTTGTTACCATGCTCTCAACGTTGTCCTAACTAATTACAGCAATCACGTTGCGAGCTACTCCTTATAGCCAGGGAAATGAATTAAAAAGCTCACAAGCTTCCCTCTGGCGCTGTCGGAGGTCGGTAGCTCGCTAATGTCACTAAATAGCAACAGGCAGCTCTGGCTTGTTCCTGCATAAAAGAAGCAGAAGTGTATGTTGCAGAGCTGGGAAAGCGAAGATCTGAAACAATGATAGCCCTTTTTAAGCTTCCCATTGTTTCTAAAACATTTTCTATAAAAGAGGGTTAGAACTGCTCGGAGCAGTGTTAGGCAGGGAAGGTTCCATCACTCAGATGAGTGTCACCCTTTCAGATGAGTGGTTGCTTTCCAAATTATGTTTTTTCAGCCTTTTTTTCTGATTGACAACAATACAGCGCTCATTGGTGAGTTTAAAAGAACATTATTCTGCAAATCACCTAATAAAGCTCTGAATTGTTTTTCCTAATATACCACTGGTAAATAAGACAACTTTGAGAATGGGAAGGCAGCACGGTATTACTTGCTGCTAGGAGAAACTAGATGAATCATTATTTTTCTATTCATGAATAATAACCCTGGTTGAAAATTCTCCCCACCCTCAACTCCAAACAGTGCATTTAACTTAGACATTCCTTTAGCTTGACATCTATCTCTCCTTTTTTTCAGCTCCTTCATTTATGTCTATGAAGTAAAATACTTCCAATTTCCTGCCTCTTCCTTTGTATTGAGGCTTTTCTGCATCATAATTTAGGTTTTGGTGCTCATGTATTTTCAGTCTAAAATGTCTTAATTTTTTAAAAATTTTCTTTCATACTGTTTTTTTAACTTTCAGGGGGGGGGGGTTGACCTTGGCTGGACACCAGGTGCCCACCAAAGCCACTCTGTCACTCCCCTCCTCAAACTGAACAGGCGGAAGAGAATATAACAGAAAGCTCATGGGCCAAGATAGGGACAGGGAGATCACTCATGGATAACTTTCACAGGCAAAATAGATTCAACTTGGGAAAATTAGTTTTATTTATTACCATCCAAATCAGAGTAGGATAACAAGAAATAAAACCAAAACCTTAAAACACCTTCTCCCCAACCCTCCCTTTTTCCCAGGCTTAACATCATTCCTGATTCCTCTGTCTCCTCCTCCCCATCAGCACAGGGGAATGGGGAACAGGGGATGTGGTCAGTTTGTCACATGTTGTCTCTGA
>JAVJGJ010000001.1:71915001-71941833 GCA_035590215.1 Microhierax caerulescens
TTTGTGCATCCACCTGCTCCAGCATGGGGTCCTCCATGGGCTGCAGGTGAATATCTGCTCCACTGTGCACCTCCATGGGCTGCAGGGGCTCAGCCTGCCTCACCGTGGGCTTCACCATGGGCTGCAGGGGAATCACTGCTGCAGCACCTGGAGCACCCCCTGCCCCTCCTTCCTCACTGAGCTGGGTGTCTGTAGAGTTGCTTCTCTCACGTATTCTCGCTCCTCTCTTCTGCTATAATCTGTTGTGCAGGTTTTCTCCCCCTTCTTAAATACGCTATCCCAGAGGTGCTACCACTGTTGCTGGTTGGCTCAGCCTTGGCCAGCGGTGGGTCTGTCTTGGAGACGGCTGCGTTGGCTCCATTAGTCATGGGGGAAGCTTCTAGCAGGTTCTCACAGAGGCCACCCTTGTAGCCCCTCTGCTACCAAAACCTTGTCACGCAAAGCCAATACACCTTCTTGTAATTAGGTAATTAATTCTTCCTATATTATGACCATTATTATTCCTTGATTTCTTTGTTGTCTTTTTCTGCCTCCAACTTTGCTCCTCTTTCCCTCTCCTCCTTTGCTGCTGTATTTACATAGAAATTTGTAATAATTTAGTTGGGAAGGGCCCCCTGGAGGTTGTCTGGTGCTGCCCCTCAGAGTGAAAGGCACTCTAGACTTCTGTGAAGCATCATTTTATTCATTTGTTTCTGCTTATGTACATGTGTATTTACAAGCCCAGCACTCTGATCTTGACAGTTAATTGGTCTTCAGTGTCCTTACATCTCTGCCCTGGTGCCTCTTTAGATCCTCCTGGCATCCTGGTCATCCTCTTTCTGTCATTCAGAAAACATTTCTTCCTTCCAGTCCTGCAGCAGCTTCCCGAGATCCTTGGTCCTTTTCCCTGTACACATGAAGTGCTGAGCTAGTGAGAAAGCTGAAGCAGCCTGTATCCCAAAGCTTTCTACCAAACTGTTCTGTCCCCTCCCCTTTCTTCAGCCTTCTCTAGTTACGGTTTATCTCTGTATTCTGGAAGGAGTTGAGCCATCATTTTTTTGCCCATATTTCCCTAATACCTCCGCATTAATGGAAAGCATGTCAGTCTTTGCTTGTGCCTCTTCGCCTTAGCTCTTGCTGGCTGCTGAGCTATTCACAGGATCGAGAGACAGAGAGAGGTGTTTACTTAGGAAAATACTCCTGGAAGCTGGTGCATCTCTGTGACACCCACTAGTCTGACTAAACTACTGTGAGGATGTATTTATTGAATTACACTGTCAAATTACTACAGCAGGATCAGCTGATAAAGATTTCATAGCTCAGATGTTCTTGTAAACAGTACTTGCTTTGACGAGTGTTGGTTTTGACATTTTCTCTTAGACTAACCCTGGGATGCACTTGAGTGCTGGCAGGTTTCATGTGGGAGTCTGCCTGGTATGGCTGGGTTTGTTGTGCTTACGTGGTCAAGCAAGCTGAATCAACGGTGTTTGTTCTTCCTCTAAGAAACTGAAGGGAAAGGCCAGTATCTTGTCTGGTGTTGCCCTTTCCTCATCTCCTCCATAAATGCTGTTTCTCATTTTTCCAGGACTATGACAGTTTCTTTTGCTGGGAAAACATGTCTTGTAACTTACGGGGCACTGCAGAGTCTCAGGCTTAATGGACCAGTTGAAAGACACACTAATGTATTTGGCATTATTTTTTTTCTTTTGTCTGGTTTTTCCATATCCACGGGTATTTATGAGCCTGTGTTACGGATGCTGGCAGGCTCCACTCTTTGAGAGCTGGGCTGTCTTCGGTCTCTTCTCGGGGAAGTACTGTGGGGCAGTGGGCGAGGATAGGGCATGGGGTGGTCCTGGGGCTGGCCGGGGAGGAGATCTGGTAGGGCTGTGCAGCCGGCAAGCAGGCTGGAGAGCAAGGGTCCATGTGTGGGATATCAGTCTCTCTCTCCAGTCTGCAGCTTCTGTTTTCTGCTTCATTGCACTCACCGCCTTCCTACTGCCCCTTGGGGAATTGCCCTCTTATTACCACAATTACAATCTGTACACATTTCATTAAACTAATATCGCTTTGCGCAGGCTTTCTCCACCGAAGTGCACAGCTGGAGGCCCATTTCTTTTCCTCAGCTTAAACACTTTGACAGGTTAAGAAAGCTATTATGGCTGAATAACAGGTGTTGCAAAACAATGTGCATTTGATGTTTAAATGAGAGAGCTTCTTTATCGACTGCCTTTATTGCAGCGAAGACTCTCCTTTTTCAAGATGACTGGATTTTTATGGGTTTTACTACTTTTTAAAGTGTATTCTGTTGTTTCAGAATAGGTCCGGAGTGACTCTCTGCAGTTATTTGTTATTCTGATGGGGTTTTTTATTTGCACTTTTTTGCCTTCATATCTAGGTGAAGGATACCAGTGCTAAACAGAAAAATTTTATTTTGTGTCTGCCTTACACCAGTACTAAGTGTTTCCTGTTCCTGGGCAGCTCCCAGTGGAGCTATAAGCCTTTCTGCTCCATTACTTTGCCTTTGCTTATTATTTCTAACCAGACTTGATTCACTTCCCACCTATCTATGTAGCAGCCTATATATAGATATAAAATATATATAGCAGTTTCTATATTTAAGTTTAATGGTGCTGGGCTTTAGAATGGTTTGCAGAGATTTTCAGAATGTTGCAGGATACTTGGATATGCACTGCTTGGTGGCTTCCAGTGGCCCAAATCAGTCACATTTATTTGGGAAACTCAAATTTGTGTTTAGTCGTAGTGTTATGCAATATGATTAATACAGTGTGTTCACAGCTGATCTAAGAAGGAGCATGGCCCTGTAAATGGAGTCTGTGAGGATCAGGAATTCAATGCAATGTGACATTTAATTAAACATAACCAATATATTATAACTGAAGGAAATATTAAAAAGATAAAAAGAAAAGTCAGATTTCACAACGTTAAAAGAATCAAAGTCCTCTCTAAGAAAAATAAATTAATTCCTGAGTGTTCTCCCAGTCATCCCCCCCCTGCCCATCCCCCGCCTGACACTCAGGCTGAATTTTAGTAATGATTTCCCCAGGCAGGATGGCACTTTGTCTCCCATTCTCACAAGTACATTTCACCTAATGCAAGCTGGACCAGGACAAGAAACTACAACTTTGTGTAGCTGTAGAGTAAGGATGTCGTGGTTATGGCCTCATATTTATTTTCTGTCCTACTACCTATTTTGTCTTCTGAAATTACAAAAGGGGAAATTAATAATGTGACATTTCAGCAGCCGGAAGTTTGGAGGGGCTAAAACCTTATGTTAGGAAGGAGGAAATCGGTTCAAACCAGCTTCATTCATATGAAATCTTTTCCCTGCCTGTAATTCCTTTCACAAATTAGGCGCTGATGCAAGGTCTGGCACATGGATAAGGGAGGGAGAGCGGCTTTCTGTTTTGGGGGAACTGGGTGCAGTACTGGGGAAATCTCGCAGGAGGTCCAGCTTGCTGGCCTTCTTACACTATTTTTTCTTACGTGTCTGATGTGAATGGCACATGAATTATGTGCAACACCAAACTGCAAGTAGAAGGAAAATTGTGTGTAGCTGAAGAAAAAGGTGGGAAAGGAACTAGCTGTCACCACCACCATATATTTTTCACAGTAGGTAATGAATTACTTCTGTGATACTCTGGAAAATTACCTGTAATAGAGGAATTAGCTGTTTCTTATTATTATGTAGATATTGGGTATATTTAAATTTCTGACAATGCTGAAGAAAAGTGAAATGCTAATTAGTACATAATTTTTCTATAAATGACTCCGTCCACAACTGAAGAGGTCTGTCAGGAGAGAATTGTGCTGTTTCTTTTGTTGCCTCTTTTTTTCGCCCATGTTTCAGAAGTCAGCTCCTGAATGTTAACAATTTCAGCTGTTGCTAGCCTGCATGTTCAAAAGCTTGCATCTCAATGCAATTGTAGTTGTCTTCAGTGCACCTAACATTTAACCCAATACTTACAGTGTACATTAACAAAAAGGAGATTTTTTGGACACCTGATGGAGTTGTGCTTCCTTTGGAGTAACTGCTTTGAACACACTAGAACTTATCTAGACTCATAATGATGCAAGTCTAGCTAGTTTCTTCTTCTCCTACTTCTAAATAAAACCAAGCCAATCTTTTCATCTGAGCTAAAGTCATATTTACTATTTAGCTAATTTTGCTTTCTGAAAATACAAACCCCCTCTCAGTTACTATTGGTGGATGAACCACCATGGTGATCTGCAGTTACCAGCTGCTGCTTCCATTTATTCCATATTTGAAAGGGCAGGAGCCAGGATCAAGAGACAGTCTACTCCTTCCTCTCTCAGCCTTTCTTGTCTGTGCAATGTTAATTCACAGTTAATTCACAGTTAATTCCCTACAGACAAGTAGGGGAGGTGCTCCAGCCAGGAGCCCAGAGCAGAGGAGTGGCTTGCTTCCTGGACATGGCTTTTCAATGGAAGTATGTCTGAATTCACATGGGAAAGAGAGTTGGATGAAGATGAGACAGTGGCAGTGGAGATGGCGGCTGTATGGTAGTGGAGGGTCAGCAATATATGGGAAGGGGAGATGGTAGCATGTGTATATGTGCGATGTTTGTATTGCAAACTGCAAAGAGAAAGAAAGGTGGAGTGACCAAAAATTGGGAGGCAGTCTCTGGCTGTTGAAAAAGGCAAAGAAATAGGCATTAGAATTAAAATGGCAGCTGATAAAGAAAAAATATGGGGGGAGGGGAAGGATATGTCATATTATATAGGGAATGAAGGAGAGACAAAGGAAGAGAACTAGAACAAATTAAATGAAAGCAATAAATTAGGAAAAGTGTGTTGCTCTTCAGCTTTCATTTGTATTTATTTCTCTCATGGCTGGCTAGGAAGAGCAAATTACAGTAGAAGAGATGAGCAGAATAGGAGGAACAAAATGTCAATAATCTAAATAATGTTGAAAATCTACATACTGTAAATATAGGTACTTGCAAGTAAAATAAAAGATCAGAGCATCTCAATAGGAAATTGGAAAAGGGTTGACAGTGGGAAGGAAAACAACTGGCAATTTCAATGTTAGCTTTTAAAAAAGTCTTTGTTTCTTTGGTTTGTTTGTTTGTTTGTTTGTTTTTTAATCCTTATGCCCCTATTTATCTTCAGCTTTCCTCCCTTCCCCATCATAATCTTTGATTTTGTCACAGGTCTCACAGATCTCTTCACCGCTAGGGATTTTCCACTTCAGAACACTTCCCAACCTGGATTACAGTCACCTGCCCTCCAGCATCTTCTGGGAGGTCTGGAAATTGCTTCTTGTTGACATGCTTCTCAGTGTAAAAGAGGCTTCTCTGTGGTTTACATTTCATACACTTATTCCCTTTGTTAACCTCCTTTTCTCTGACCCTGTTATTCCCATATGTCTCGTCATGTGCCTTTTTGGCTTCTGCTGTTTGCTGTGAGATAACAAATTGCGTTCAGGCAGTGTGTACCTGCGCCTCTCCCTCTTTAAAGAGCTTGTTCTACAAGTCATCTGCACCTGCAGTGACCCACAGGTACCTGCTCGTTTTTTTGGTTTGTTTCGTTTTCTGCTGGAGAGAGCAACCTCTGTGACTTGTGAAGGTCTGGAAGCAGGTTGCTTCTCTTGTGGCATGAGGGCAAACGAGCTTCAGGCTGCTCACAGCTCATGTGGGCAGGGGGTGGATGCAGTGAAACAGAAAACATTTCTGTACCAGGGGATGGAGCTTCAGAATTTCCCCTACTTGTATCCACAAGCAACACAAAGAGATTTGCAGGTACAGGCACATTTAAACTCCAGGTAACATGTAGAGGGGCTGAGGTTGTGTTTATGAGCTGACGCAGTTAATCTGGGTGCCTAGAGACATGGTTTAGTGGTGGACTTGGCAGTGCTGGGTTAACAGTTGGACTCCAGGATCTTAGAGGTCTTTTCCAACCTAAATGATTCTATGATTTTATATAGCCAGATGGGGAGTCTTGTGTCCAGGCTGATAGGATATGTAAAAGTAGTATGTAAAATATGTAAAACCGTCACGTGCAGATGACCTAACTCTGAACGTCCTGGTATAAATAAGGTGCACAGCTGATACATAGGAAAGAAGAATCAGGCCTTGAACTCACAGAGCTGAGAAAAGGAAGTACATGGATTCATCCATGGGATTTTTTGTGTCAGCACCCAGCGACAGGTGCCCCCAGAAGTATGTTTTTTTATCATTAGAATGCTGTCCCAAACAAGGGTTTGCTGACAGCCTCAGCTGCTACCATGTAGGAATTAAATGCCTTGGGATCTTTCATAATCATTCCAGTCAAGGCTCGGGAAAAAAATTGCTGCTCATAAAAACTATCTCCTACGGGCCTTCAACCTTAATAAGCTTGTGTATAGAATTATAAATTTATAAGCATCATAAAATTATAATGGAAAATCAGTAAAAATACTACTTAAAATTGTTTTTCACCTTGCTTGCAAAATTTTTTCCATAGAAGAGACAAAACATGGTTCTGTGGGGCTTTGCTAGACATATAGATCCCTCGTGTATCTGTAGGCTGAGAGCAGGATAATTGAGGAGTAGAGAAGTGAATACTGACTGGGAAGTTTGGTAAGGGGCTTATATATTCTTTACCCTCTAGTTTCGAACAAAATTCAGTAGCAGTTGAAAGCCGGTAAAGTTTGATACCTGGTGTGAAATGAAGTAGTGGATTCAGTTCGTTATCTGGTTATCCAATATAAATACAAAATGCAGATGGACTGAGGGGATGCAAAACCTTGTAGACATCTGCTCTGGATTGCAGGTGGCTGTGAATTTGTACATTTTTCCTGGTCAGATGGGAAAATGCTCCTCAGAAAGGGAAACTGAAGGTGTTTAAAGTGTTTTATTCAGCCAGATGTGTGTAACTTTTATGTGTTTCCTGGGAACAGAAGCATACTCAGAGTTTAGTAGTCTATGTAACAGGAATATGTACGTTGCATACAGTCATGGACACTGAAGTTTAAAATAGCTGTGTAAACAGTAGAAGGCAGGGTACTGGAGTATGGGTGTTTCACAAATCAGGCTGTAAAATCTTCAATGGTGAATGGAATACATGAACATCATGATCTGACATCTTTAGATTATATTCCTTAGAACATAATTATTATGTAGATGTTTCTTACTGTTAATATAAAAGTATGTACAGGCACAAGTCAGTATATTTCTGTGTAGACAAGCAAAATCCAACTCCAGTTTTTTTTTGAGCGGATCTCAAGCATTTTGCCTTTTTGTTTTAGATGAGACTTACTGCTCAGGAGCTGTAAGGGAAGACTCTCTTGGAGCACAGGCAATTTGTGTAAGTTTGGAAATTTCCTGCTAAAGAGCCTTTAAATTAAACTTAACCATGCTGGGAGAAGAACAATACCCAGAACTGTAGTCACCGATTCTCATCTTCTTCCTCTATGAATCACCATCCCAGCAGTGCATAGTGATTCCTTTGGATTAGTTATTGTCTTTTGCCTCTGTCTAGTTTCAAAATGTGCATTATCCCACATGCTAAGCATCCTTCTCAGTTAAAAGAGAAGCAGAAATACTGCCAGCTGTTAGAACTCAAGAAAAAAATATTTCAAGCTTCAGGTAATGGTTCTGAAGAAATTCTGAAGAATGGAAATTCTTTAAATTGTCTAAAATATTCACTGGGATAGAATTTATGATTTTGGACGTAGACGATTGTCAGGAGGAAATAAAAGTACTGTGCAAGTCACCTGCTTTTTCTAACACCATTTGACATTTTTGAAAGGACAAATGAGCTTTGTGGTAAAAGTACTGAACTGTACTTTGGTTATCAAGTTTTTGGTCCCCCACAAGCTTCCAGTGGAACTTTATAAATGGATTTAATCTATTTTTTTTTCTGCTTTATTAATCTTTGTCTGCTTCTGCTATCACACTTCAAAATATGGAAAATGTTACTTCTATGAGACTTGCACATCTCTTTTGAGCTACAAACTTTTAAAATGGGCTGCTGCTTTCGATTTGTTGCTGTAACACATTGGGGTCTAGATACAAGTTGGATTTTTGGCACTGAAAAAATAGTTAAATATTTTCTTAGATTTGTATAGTTAAACAGACCAATAACATCTTCTGAACATGACCAAATGTAAAGATGTGTGCAATTCAGGAAAGGAATACATTAGAGGAATCTGCAGTTTTAATACAAGTTTAAATGTAGATAAGAGTTTATACATTAAACGGTATGGAAAACATAAAGTTTTCTGCCTTTTATTACTATGCGATTGAACAGCCCTGATGGTAAATTACACATGATAAATTTGTCAGGAAATTAAAACACTGAATAGTGGATATCAAAATGCTATCAGAAAAATCTGTCCAGTGGGAACACTGTCACTAGTGAATGGATACCTGTGATAACGTATAATTTTAACTGGACTGTGTCAAGACAGGCTGAGCAGATGCCAATAAAAAAGCCTCGGAAAAAATAATATGAAAGGAAGACAAGGTAACAACTATATCTATATATCTTCCCATTTCCTTTAAACTAACTGACAGTTTTTAATCTCTTTAAGATGTTTGCTGTTCTAGATTTTCTATATTTGTATTTTTTTAGGATGCAACATTGCAGTATCTTCTACAATCAGTATAGGGTCCTCTGATGAGGAGCTGGGTAAAGGTGGAGAAAGTGTGCAGTGCTCCCATTGAGAAGGAGGTGGAAAGGGGCTGCCGTAGGATTTCTCCTTAAGGAATCTCCTGTGAAACATCCATTGTCATAGGCAACTGTGGAAAAGGGTGCACAAAACCTCAGTGCAAAGGCGTGGGTAAAAATCTGTATGTGGAAGTCACAGACAGTCTTAAACAAACAAAAAACCAAAGCAACCCCCTGTATAATCACTTTTGGACTCTGTTGGTCTTTATCTCACGGACAAGGGACCTGAATAAGCACCAGCATCGGTTGTTAGTTCAGACCTGCACGCATAAGCCCCTGAGGCTGAGTCCCACGCCTCAAGGACTCAGGAGCTAAGCACAGCATAGTCTTGTAGGAAAGTTCCATGAGAAATTTTTTCAGAGCTCCTACTCTTGTTTCCATTCCTGTGCAGCAACCAAAAGCCACTTCCACCTTGTTTTTCTTTTGCAGGCTCTTCAGCTACTTGCAGATGAGACACAAAGTCCACCTGATGCTCTCCTTGAGTCAAACTCTAATTCGGAACAGATTTTCTTCTGTTCTGCTTTTTATGAGCATGTATTGCTCCTGACACATATCGCTTGTTCAGAAACTGCACAAGAACAAAGAAAAACAATTTTGTCTTTTTCTGCTTTCACACAGTGTAAACTAATAACTTCAGCAAAAACCTGTGTCTATCGTGTATGGTCTGAGAATATAATCACTTTATTGTACATTCTGTCCTGCAAGGTGCTGCAACTCATATCCTCTCCTCCACAATAAGTACGGATGTTGATTTGAAAGCTTGTACCTCATTTGTATGTTGGACCAGGATCAAATTTTGTGTCTGTAAGTTGGATGTAACTACTTAAAAAGGAGCCCTGCTTTACCAGTCATTGTGTGAGCGATGTATGTCAGTTCTGGTGAGGATAATTGGTTCTATTCCAGGTTAGGCAGATGAGCTTCTACATTACTGTACTGAGAGCTTGTTGAACTATAATAATACTACTACTAATAGTAATAATAAAATTCAGGTGTTCTGAAGCCCCAGGAAATAGATTAGAGGCTGTAATATAGTATGAAGAAAGTTTCTTAGTATTTGGTTTTTTTTCCAAAATAAAATACGTGTAATTTTTATAGTTGCAATATTTTTAATTGATGTGTTTATTTTGTTTTGAGCCTCAACATTAGGCAAACATAACTTGAGGCGCTTAAAACATCATACCGCAATGCAGAATAATTGAAACAAGGAAAGCCAAACAACAGCAATAATAAGAAAACTTAAATTATTGATGGAAACTCCTAAAAAATCTTCAGATACACTTCTGTGTTGATTAACACTGTATTCTTTTTGAAGCAATATCAGAAGTAACTTTGAAATTTGATCCTAGTTCTTGAAAACGTGTTACAGGGTCAGCTTCCTCCTTCAAAAGTGCATGCGTTATGTGCAGTATTTAGAAAAAAATCGGTGCTAAAGAGAAGGGAAAACAAAAGCGTGGTTTCAAACCCTGGCAGCACAGAGAATGGAGGCAGGAGGTGTGCATCTGTCTTGTGCTTGGTAAAATGGACCTTTTATCTCCTTTTTCTCATCAAGGTCCCAGGCTTTTGGCTTCTTGCAAGCTTCATCCAGTGAAGGTGCCATCACCTCTCAGAGGACTCGTGTCTCGCAGTCAAACTCTTGTATGTGTTTGTATATATATGTGTGTACTTACATATACTTGTGTATATGTTTCAATTATTCAAAGTTGCAAAAGAGGCTCTTCTCACTTCTAATGTTAATCTTTGAGATTTCTGATAATCTTCTCAATGCTGTGCTGTTGGCCACCATTGTTTCTAGCTTTTAAGAGTGGTCTATTGTGCAGGAGTAACTCCTTGGACACAGGTGCCATCGATGTTTCTGTGGCAGTGGCAAGGGCATATTGAGTGATGTGACTTTTTCAAAGATTCAAAAATTCAGGATGGAAAAAACAAATAGGACTTCAGTCCAGTGGAAGTCTGGAGAGGCTGGAAAAGCTTACGGTCTGTAGCTTTTGTAGGCCTACGCTCGCCTACAGCCCCTTCAGGTTTGTCTGCAGGTTGGGGGCTGGGGGTTAGTGTTGTGCTGTGGACAATGCTGAGGATGTGACCCTGGGTTTTCTACACTTCCACTTAATTCAAATAATTATGAATCACTTTGGCTTTATTTCAAAAAGCTCTTTATGATCAAAATAGGAGTCTCTTTTGCTAAATATAAAACACTGCAAAAAGCATCCTTAGAGTTGTTCAATGTAATGAAAAAAGCAAACCAGAGTTGCACAGCAGCGTTTGCTCTCAGTGAACGAAGCTGGCAGGAGAGGTGTGGAGGGTGAGAGCTGTGCACAGCAGGCTGCGGCGTTTCTGCCTCCCCCTCGCGAGGCACGTGGCAGGGTACCCTCAGTGGCGACAAGCCCCCTGCCACAGCAATTATTTTAAAACGATTGTTTCACTCAGACCAGATACTGCGGTGCAAGTTCAGGTCCCTTGTTGGTGCCACATTCAATTAAAAGGACACAGATGAGGCACAGAGCGGTGCCCACAGCGCCCTGTCTGATTTCATCGCTCAGCAGAGAACAACCTCGGGGGCTGGCCCTGCTGTCAGGCAGCCCGAACACGTTGCCCATCCCCGGGTGGCTCGGTGCCCCGTCCCTGTGCCAGGGAGGCGTATGGCAACGCGGCGAGGGGTGGCTGTGGCAGGGCTGGCAGCTGGCCGGAGCGTGGGGGGCAGGCGGTGGCGGCCCGGTTGCAGTTGGGGTAGGAGTGAGCTATGACTGCAGAGATGGGCTTGTGGATGTCATTTTCCACACTACCAGTTACAGCATGTGACAGACACTTAGTGCTGTTGCACAGCCGGGCACAGCTTTAGGAGCAGGCGCAACAGTCCAAAGATTTGTCTAAAATTGGTTCGTCTGCAGAAAACCATGTGTTGAGGATGGTGCATGTGTGTACATGCAGGGAATGAGCCTTCTAACTTTTCTGCTTATGCTTTCTTATTTCTTCTCTTCCCCCCCAAAACTACATCCCAGTTACTCCAAACTCATCTCAGAAAGTGGCCGTGTGAGCCAAGATGCCTCCTGCTGACATGCACAGTGGGCTAGTGTTGATGAGCTGAGCTCTCTCCTGTGCTTATTGTTTCAGACTGGTGCAGAAAATTTAAAAGTGACGGGTTAATATTATGTCAAGTTAGGGGGAATTACCATGACTTGGATATGGTGAACGTGACAGTTATTTTAGAAATTATTTTATTTCTTGGCAAACTGAGATTCAGAGCAGAAATTTGCACATTAATCTGTGATAGTCTGTGAAAAAAAGTGAAAGGAGGGGGAAAAAACTGAGTGAACATGGATGAGAACATGTTTCTTAGCTTTTTAAGCTTTGAAGAGTTTAAAACTGGGGTAAGATGTGAACTATTGGCTATGCTTCAAGTAACTAGGTTGACTGGTGTCATTATCATGATTGTCATGGCAGACTCATCAGATTAAATTCTGGAAAATCTTGGTTGGAAATGTTTTCTTTCAAAATTGCAAAAAACCCACCCTGTAAAAACAAAACAAAAAGCAGTGCTTTCTGATTTTAACAGAAAGAACAGAGATGTTTCCATGGATAAAGAGATGTGCTGTGCTTTTTTTTTAATATATATATATATTTTAATAATTGGTGATTTATAATGGTATCTGTGGTCACTGTTGGGAAGGTAAAATGAACATACTGTAATTTATTACGAGTGCTGGCAACTGAGATTTAGTCTGTATTTCAGGATTTCTAACCTGTGCCAGTAACTTGCTGGTGTTAACTCTATTAGTAGAACTCTGTGTTGTAGTACCTGCCTATCAAATGTTCATATTTTATGTCTTTACTTCATTTTGGAATAGTCTGAGTTTTGATTATCTTATTATAAAGTTATTTGAGATCCACAAATGAAAACATTTTGGAAATGTTTTAAAATGCTGCATAGTACCTGGTCAATCACATAAAAAATGACTATGAAGAGACAATTTTTCAACACTCTAGCCAGTTTTTAGCAGAATTTATTGTGTTGATCTTAAGTGATTTTTAATTAAATGACTTTACCAGTTCTATTTTATGTATAGTGTACAGTAAGAGCAGTGACACTTCTTTAGAAGAATCTTTTGTTGGGAAATATGTAAGATAAAGTATGATGAACACTTGAGAATCTGTCCTGGTAAGCTATTTTCCAACAGACAAATTCAGAAAACTTAACTTGCTTGGGAATTCATCTTTTGGAAAAGAAAAATATTTTTTCATGAAAACATAAACCAGTTATTAGTGATTTTTTTAAGACTTTATTTATTTTCTTTTCTAAAAGGGGCAAGGTTTTCCTTTAGCCCTTTACTCCCAGTGGAACTGGAACATGGAAGGCATCTCTGGCCACAGTGATTAAAGCTGAGGAATTCCAGGTTAGGGTGAAAATGAATGTGTGTTTGGATCACTTTGCCTTCCTGAAACATTCTTGCTCTCTCCATAGATATCTTTTTGCTGTCTTCTACACCTACTGCTTTGCAAATGAGTTAGTTTTTTTTCCTTTTTTTCCTCTCAACATATAAAAATGAACTGTCTTGGAAGCAAGAATATGAGACTAAATTCTTTGGGCAAAAAAGTGTAAACCCAGTTATAATGTGCTGAAGTTCTGTTTGCTTATCTTAGCTAGAAAATAGGTTTTGACTAGGTCATTTGCACAGGCAAAGATTTTGATATTGAAAGCAGCTTAGCCGGAGAGGTCTCAAGGGGTTTCCTAAGAAACAGGTTTCTCTGTTCTCAGGCTTTTTTTTTTTTCTTTTTTTTTTCTGCTTTGCAGTTTTATAACAGTTCATCATATTATTTTGTCCAGGTGAGTTTTTTGGTGGGGCAAGAATAGAGTAAGAACGCTGACATCTAACAAACCAAGAGTTATTTACTTTCAATGTACTCTCTGTGTCTGCTTCAGCTGGGAACTGGCACTGGCTCTATCACTTTTATTCTACTGTTCAAAGCATGAGAGAGAGCTGCTGGCTCATGATCCATGTTGTGACCAGACTGGCAAAACCACCTTTTTTGGCCCATGTATTAATGAGAGAGCAGACTGGAAGGCTAGGTCCACCGACTCTCGAGTCTGGTGACTTATCCACTGAATGTCTTTCCTTCCAGGAAGGGTTTTTAATTTTTCTTTCCTATGAGATCTGGATTTCCTTAGGTGAAAAGCCCTGACTATTTTCTTGCTAGGGAAACATTTAGTATGCATAGTGAAGTAAAACTCTACCATGAAACATTTGAAATTTAGGACAGAAGAATGCTCATTACAAGTAAGTGGTGATGATATAGTACAGCGCTGAGTCTAAATGAGAGCTCTGTTTTTGTTGCCTTCATGCTATTCTTTAAACAAGGAAATCCTTAATAGTGTTACATTACTCACATTGTATCCTTCCAAATTATCCAATTCAAAAGGCGTTTAACACTACATCATTTGATAGTGATGATACAGAACATTACTGATATAAAATTCTGTGTAATTCACTTGAAGGGCATATATTGGTATTTCACTAGGAGAAGCCTGGGTTTCGCAATGTGCTGTTATCACTGCGGTGGAAACCACTGGCTGCTCTGCCTGCATCTCTAAGGAACAGAGAAGCCTTGCCCTTGAGTAAAGCAAATGCAAATGGGGGAGAAGAGAAAAAGAAGAGGAAAAAAACCCCAAACTAAACATTCCCAAAGCCCAGCATATCTGTTCAGTGATTCTATTTTGGGCATGGGTACGGGTGTGTTTCATATTTTAACTGATTGTATTTATTGGCTACCTATAATGGCTGCTTCACCAATATCTACTGAAATCATTAGAGTGCAAAAGCAAATCACAGTCAACCGTCCTTGACTTGCAGACTATCGATGTTACAGGCTTACTTCTCTTCCTGTTGGTATAATTGTGTCATTTGGGAGAAAAGCCAGGGTGGCCAAAATGTATCCTAGGGGCAAAAAGCCTAAGCTTGAGTGATGCTGAACCTTTGCAACTTCCTGCAAAACCCGCAGAACCTTCCCCGACGTACTCATCATTTTGCAGCATCAGGTACCAAATGGGGGTATGTTTGCTGCCATCTACAGCGAGAACTTGATGGCCTTATAATGTGATAGGTGTGAGGCTGCAGGCTCCACTGTCTGTGCCCTCTGCAAAGAAATCCCCCGTATTGGTCAGCAGCCAAGCCAAGAACAAAACTACTTTCAGAAGTAGTGAGGTAATAAGAGGCCCTAAATAATAGGAGTGCAATACAGACAGTTTTTTTATCTCTCTGGGAAATGTCGAAATGACAGTTTCACTCTTTTAGTGCTCACATGAAGCACTGAAGACAATTTCAGCACCAATCTTGTCTCCATTCTTTACAAACTCAAGTGCTTCTCTCCACCTCTTTACTCGACATTCATTCTTCCACATATATGTGGTCCCCTGCAGCCACCTTTTCCATTTGCACATCTTTCTGTTCATTCAATGCTCTATTTTAACCCATCACACAGCTAGGAAAAGTATAACAAATGATATGTAGAACAGAGATATTTTGGATATCCCGTACTACTTCAGAGTATATGTACTAGATGAATTTTTCATGTATTTTCAAAGTTTTCTTCTCAGCTGTCAGGGTGAGATAAATGCGTTCATGGTACTCCCTGCTGCCCTGATGCAAATGCTGTAGCTGGGGAGCGGTAGGTGAGGCACTCTGGTTAATAATCTGGGTTGTTGTCTTAAATTGAAAAGAACTTCACTTCAAAAGAGATCTGGATACTCTTTTGCTAGATTAGACAGAGTTCAACATAACACAGTGAAATACATAGTGTGTATTGCAACAGTACCATATGCCAGCCCTCAAATACCAAGGAGGTTCTTCACACCATTTTCACAGCTGGGAGAATTGAGGAATGTAAAATTACAGTGGCATTTCCTCGCTTTGAGGAGATGAAGGTCAAATAGTATCTCTCCCACAAAGTAAGAATATAGTATGTCCTGTGAAAATATTGTGTAGTCAGATAGGGTGCGTTATGGAGAATTGTGGCTTTTCTTTTTTCTTTTTTTTTATTTTTATTTTCTGGAGAAAATGATTCTTCATAAGCGTGACTGGTAAAAACTCACTGTGTATGTTGGTAAAATTTTATACCTGACAGAAGGGGAGAGAATGTAGAGTACATTATCTAGTGAAATATACATTTTTAGTATGGACTAAAATAGACTGAAAAGCGGGAAATTGATATTCTGACCGAGTTTCATGTCAAGGAATTGGAAATGGAGAATTTGGCCCCTTGCTATCTTTTCATAGAGAACGAGACATTCCAGGCACAAACCTTAGAGCTTCCAGTTGCTCTGTGATAGATAACTTATAGTCATGCTGCCTCTGTAGGCAAACATAGTGATACTTATCTTTGCTGCGATGTGGTTGTGCATACCTCTGAGCAAAATGCAGCAGGAAGCGAAATGAGTATGAAGTACCAAAGGCAGATTGTTGTGAGTTCAGCAAATACAATATGTATCTAGTCAAGGCATAAATATTCAAGAAGTGGCAGAAATTATCAATATGAATGACAAGGGAAATACAGGAGGAAATCAAGGCCAGGAGTAATGCAGCCAAGACATCTATAATTATATTTTTTTAAAATGTTTTGTCAAGAAAATCCCACTGAGAGCTAACATCTCATTTCCAAGAAATCCCTTAGGATAAATCAGAAGTGCTAGCTCTGAAAGAGAAGGTATAGGAGGCAAAAGAAAAAAGGTAAGGAATGATCAAGAAAGCTGAGATCAAAAATGAAAGGAAAATGACGCGGGACATGGATATGAATAATAAATGGTTGTACACATGTAAAGTATTAGGAGCAAGAGCTTGATGAGAGAGACTGCAGGCCCGTGTGGGGGAATACTGAAAGGGAACTTATAACAGAAGATACGGATATTTCTATGAGACAGAATGACTTCTTAAAATCAATGTTCACTAAGATTGGCAGGGAGGCTTGGAGGAGTGAGTCAGAAGCACAATTTTAAGTGGCTGGCTAGGCAGTTGGGAGGGTAACTTCTTCCACACTTTAAACCTTCAACTAGTAGCAAGTGGTGAAAACAGAGGGCATTGTAAAACTTACTGAAAGATTTTGGTTTTACTGTGCTTCTAAGTAGAAACAGTAATGAACAAAACTTCAGTTCTGGGAAACCTCTCTACTTCAGGAGGATCTAAAATCCTGGTGGAGAGCAGAATAGTGGTATTACAATTTCAATTCAAATGAACAATTGAGTTGAATTTTTTTTTTTTTTAATATTTCATTTTAAAAACAGTTTTGGAGCTGGGCTGGAAGAGGACTGGATCTGTGGAATATTGGCATTGGGGATAAAGAGAGATTTGGTCCAAGTCTTAGATCAAAACTGTCAGTACTTGCAATGTTTCTCTGACAACCACTGTAGCCCAGAGTTATAGATTGTTATAGATTTCCTATTGATCCTATACGGTGGCTACGACCTCAATAAATCTTGTGCAAATGTCAACTGGGTCTCAAGATATTAACAGACAGTAGAAAACAGATGAAATCGTAGAATTTAGAGGGTTTTTAACTGTGATGAAAACCTATATGTTGTGGCCTCCAGGAAGCTGAAGCTAGACTCTTTCATTAAATATCTAGGTTGGTTATTTCAGTACAGAAATTGGCTAAACTTCAGATTTATGTTCTGCAAGTACAAGATCCAGAAGCTAATTGGACCTGCTGGTTGTGCAACATTAAAGTAAATCAAGCCACATTATTTAAGTGCCTTAGTATAGATGTGGAAGTCATATTCTAGTTGGGCTGTAAAATTCAAATTGGTCCAGATAATTACAGTACAAAACATAAAATAGTTGGTGTTGGTGGGCTTTGACCATTATTAGGTTTTCCAGTTGCTAATGGTTTCTAAGGTTCATTAGAGCACAGATGGTTCATTTTCTGAATGATTTTGAAAGATAAAAACTTAGTCTCATTCTATATCAAAAAATTTCTGCACGCAGAATTTTCTCCCATGGAAAACTGGAGTGGTAGATGTGGTTGACTGTGTATTTACAGGTTATTTAAAATGTTCTATTGCAAGAAGAACAGTTTCAAACGACTTTATTTTCCATTATGTATACATGTATGTAGAAATCTAAGCAAAAATGCGTTTTTAAAAAATTGGTCATTTGTCTTGTAAAACAATGATATTACAATACTCTATGAGTATACATTTCCTGTTTTCCCTCCTGTTCCATTCCTTGTTTTTCCATAAAATTTTGACTGTTCTCTTGATAAAAATCAAGTTCTTTAACTTTGACATAATAATAGCATTCTGTAGAGTGTGGTTTAATCAAAATTTGTTGTCATGGTTTAACCTCAGCTGGCAACTAAGCACCAGGCTCACTTCCTCCCTCCACGGTGGGATGGGGGATAAGACTGGAAGGGTAAAAGTGAGAAGACTTGTGCGTTGAGGTAAAGACAGTTTAATAGGTAAAGCAAAAGCTGTGCATGCAAGCAAAGCAAAACAAGGAATTCATTCACTGCTTCCCGTGGGCAGGCAGGTGTCCAGCCATCCCCAGCAAGGCAGGGCTCCATCACACGTAATGGTGACTTGGGAAGACAAATGTTATGAGATCAAATTTCCTCCTCTTCCTTCTTCTTCCCCCAGCTTATATACTCAGCATGACATCCTATGGTATGGAATATCCCTTTGGCCAATTCGGGTCAGCTGCCCTGGCTGTGTCCCCTCCCAGTTCCCTGTGCCACTCCAGCCCTCTCGCTGGCAGGGCCTGAGGAACTGAAAAGTCCTTGAGTTAGTATAAACCTTACCTAGCAGCAACCAAACCCATCAGTGTCCTACCAGCACTGTTCGCACACCAAATCCAGAACACAGCACTGCACCAACTACTAAGAAGAAAATGTACTCTACCCCAGTTGAAACCAGGACATATGTCCACATGGTTCTCACAGATTTCTCTTTAATCCCTACGGCTCTGACCCCCTCATGTGACAGGCTGCTGATTTGCTATACAAGCTGAACTCCTGAAAACCTTCATTTCTTGGGAGAGATATTGGCCAAGCAGGTAATTTAACTGTCAACGTTTTGATCATAATGGTGACCCACTGAGAATAATAGATTGATTTCCTGCTAATTCAAGATAAATAAGATTTCTTTTAGCTCTAGTGGTGATATCAGAGCTTAAAGAAAAAGTCGGTTTATTTCTATTTTCTTTGTAGTGTGTGTGCATCTGTGTGTAGGAGTAGGAAACAGAGATTCCTCTATCCTAGATCAGTTATCAGTTGGGTATGAATTCACTGTGATGTAATGTTTATAGCTAGTGAAGTATTAAAGGATAAATGAGGAAACGGTGTATGTGCACATGTAACCTTTGAATTAGGAAAGGTCCAAGCCACTAATTAAAAGAAAGTTAGGGAAAAGCTGTACAAATACAGACTGGTCAGGGAGTCAGTGCAGGTTAATGAAAGGGAGGTCATGCTTCACATGTCCAGTTAACTTCTCTGAGAAGGAGAGATGGTCAATGAGACTTGTCAGGGGTAAAGAAAAAGATATAATGTATCATGACTTCAGGAAGGCTTTATGACACAGTACCAACCAAAAGGCAAGCACATTCCATTAGCCAGTATGGGATTGATGGTGAAATTAGTCACTGGATACAAAAGGGCTTGGGAGCTTAGATCGCAGTGAGTGGCAAACTGCTATTCACTGGTTAACAAGAAGCGATGAATGAACAACTGCAGAATTGGTGTCCAGGCCGGGTCAGCTTTCAGTAAAAGAGAGCGAGCTATAAGCAGAGCAGACAATGAAGAATTAACGCTTGCAGTAAACAATAATCTCAGCCTAGAGAATTCTCATCAGTAAGCTAAAGGGCCCTGGCTAAATTAGAGCCTGATTAAAAAGTAGCTTACTTTGCTAACATATTAAATTATAAACTAATGGAAATTGTGTGTTGTTTTTTTTTTAAAAAAAGAGAGACAAATAAAAAGCATTTTCTTTAAATGAACTCAAGCTACAAGTTGTGCTGGATCTGAAGGTTGTGTTAAAAGATAACATCTTAGCTGGAATATTAAAGGTGTTACCCCCAGTAGACCTCAGTCTTAATGATTATGTACCTTGAAATAGTAAGAGCAGATTTAAAAGGTTGCACAGCATTTAGATTCCTGTGCTCCAGGAAATACTGAAGAACATGAAGTGTGAAACTGGGTCACCGCTGTTTGGGGTTTTTTTTTGAGGATAGATTATGGTATATGGAGGTACAGCAATTACACTTGTTGTTGGATGCTGATATGCAGCTGTTGGGAAGTTGTAAAGTGATTGCGTCTGCCTGGGTTAGTGCAGAACCTCTCATCTGAAAAAATAGAGGATATTGAAAAATACGGTGCAGGTCAGTATTTGTCTAAAAGTTTACGTGGATTGTCAGTTGAAATGCTATTGAAAATCTGTGTGAACTAAGGCTTACCTCTCTCCTCTGCACGTTGGATGCTTATGTTCAGCTGCTGACTTTCTTTTACTGCTGCAGTAGCTTTGTGTAGAAATTGTTTCCTGGACAGAAGCCCAAGACTTTTGTCTCTCTGCTTTGTTGTGATATTGAGATTATGCTACCAGAAACATTTGTGAACTTGGGGGCGAGACTTTTCTAAGCATTCACAACCGATATCTGTGTTCCTTACTGGAAGACAGTGGTAAAATTCCCTTTGACTCCAATGGGAGAAAAGGAGTTAGTACTGCATACTTCTGAAAATCCAACACTAATGCTTCTCTTGCCTTTGGCTGTGTATGTGTATATATATATGCACACACACACACACACGTATTCAAAATCTAATGACTTTTCAGTGAGAGTTGTGTATAAGTAACCAAGGGCAAAACTGGCTACAAAACCTATAGAAGTGAGGCAGATCTCAGGGGGTGGGTGGGGGTGGGGGAAGAGAAACCTCAGTTTCATGTTCCACTGTGAGTCTTTTATTAAAAATACCAACACAGAGAGTTTCCAAAGAGGTTAATAACTATAGAGAATGAGTTGTATACAAGTGTTTTGGTTTAACCTGGCAGGCTGCTAAACATTACACAGCCATTTGCTTGCTCCGCCCAGAGTGGGGTGGGGGAAAGAATCAGAAAAAAAAGTAAAATTAATGGGTTGAGATAAAGGTCGTTTAATAGGACATAAAAGCAAGGGAAAACAATAATAACAACAACAATAAAAGAATTAGAATATACTAAACAAGTGATGCAAAATGCAATTGCTCAACACCTGCTGACCTATGCCCTGCCAGATCCTGAGTGGCAGCCCCCAGCCATTTCCCCCCCTAGTTATATACTGAACGTGACATGATATGGTATGGAATATCCCTTTGGCCAACTGGGGCCAGCTGTCCTGGCTGTGTTTTCTCACAACTTCTTGTGCCCCCCAGCCTACTCGCTGGCAGGGCAGTTTGAGAAGCTGGAGGTCCTTGATCACGGCTTAGCAACAACTAAAACATCAGTGTGTTATCAACATTATTCTCATCCTAAATCCAAAACACAGCACTGTACCAGCTACTGGGAAGATTAACTCTATCCTAGCTAAATCCAGGACAACAAAGTAGTATTTCTATATTTTGCACTGCTGTGAAAGCTGGATCCTTAAATGAAACCTTTCAGTCTAAGAAAGTTTTCCTTTAATTTTTGCACTGTAAAAACATATTCCAGTGAATAATGCTTAGCTTGGCTGGAGGGTGGCACGTTAGTATTGATCTTCGGATAGGGAGAGAAGCCTGTTTTGAGGCTTTGCAAAGTACCTAAGATGATTATCTGTTCTTCTGTGGAGTAAGTTGCCCTGCAGTGTGACCTCTCAGTTTGAGAAGCTTGCTATTGTACCTTAATTTACTTTTGCTCTGGACATTTGAGAAAATAAAGTAAAGAAAAAGCATTCTTCTCAGGAAAAAGTATGATGTATTGTATGACTTAGATGCAGAATTTCCAGATCTAGCAAAGTCCAGCAAAAGCCTGCTATCAGCAGACATCTCACAGTGTCTGAAAGCAAAGCTTGAAGAATTTTAATTGAATCCTGCAGAGACCGGTAGGCTTCTGTTTCTCAGTTCAGTGAAGACATCTTGTTTCTTAAGTGATATTTTTCCTTTCTATAATCAAGTAATTATCAGGCTAGTTGCCTTCTCTTTCTTTTTCTCTGAGTGCTCCTGTTTTCTTGTTCTGATCGATGCTGGTGGTTGGTACAGTGGTGACTGCTGTTGCATACCAGGCTCGAATAGCTACAGGCCACTAGAGTCCTGTCTCCTGCTGTGCTGGCTGGTTCTCCCATCTGTGCCTCTTTGACTTGTGCTCCCAGCTAGTTCTCTAGCAAGACCTAAAACAGGACCCAATCCCTGGATATTCAGCTTGGCCTTCATTTTGGGAAGCAAGTGGTTTGTGCTTAAAACACTTAATGAGAATACAAATTTAATACCTGGGGCAAAATTATAGGCATGATTCATCTGTTGAATTGGACTCTCAGAGACAGATGCTTTTATTCAAAATCTGAATCATGTTTAGAGTGTCTAGAAATATTAATTGAGAGCTTGATTAGTAGGAGGCAAGCACCAAACAGTGTTGGAACTGTTGCATCGCTATTAATATATGCAAGCCATGAAACCTGTTGATTACTACTCAGAAATCGGTCTGACTGCAAGACTAGAATCACTGGCTTTTTGTTCTGGAAAAACCAGAATGCCACCAGTTGGACCACAACATTTTGCATGGTGTTGGGGTAGTTTTAGCATAAATAATACTTTCCCCGGAGAAACAGATTTATAAAAAATACTGATTTGTCTGTGGTGTTATTGGGGTTGAAAAGCCTTTACATTGCTTATTTCAGAATCAGAGTCTCATCCCCAGTTGTAGTATATGTTGGAAATAGCTTCTGCCTTCTGCAGCACTAATGTTGTTATAAATGGGTATAAATAAAATAAAAAAAAATTAAAATTCAGTACTTGGAACTGGAATATCTTTTGCTTTAGGTACAGTGTGTTAAACAGTGTGTTAAGTAATTAAAACTAACATAAATTTACAAATATTAACATTTAAAAAATCCTAAATAGAGTTTTTTACCCTTTTATATTAATAATTTTAAACTGAATTAGGGACGAGGCAAATTACCCCAAATAAATGATTCTGTTTCTTGTTGGACTAATACAGTGTGAGACCTGAAAAAACTCAGAATGCTCTATCTATGAAGAACACAATTTTTTTAATTTAAAGGAAATATGAAGGCATTTAAACTATAATTAATAAACTATAATAATAAACTATAAACTAAATAATTGTGGAGGAAAAGCCTACCAAACTGCAGTCATACAGTCATAAGACTGTTTGAAAAAGCAAGGAAATTAAGATAATTCATTAAATTCCTCACTTGCTCACATGGGTGTGGGTGAGTTGCCTGCCCAGATTCTTTATGGGTTTTGAAGCTAGCCAGAACACGGAGTTAGACCCTGAAAGAAATCCTGTTCAAGTGAAAGAAAAATGCAGGCAAGGACCTACTTTCCTGTGCCTGGTGAACTATTTAAGGTTGGATTTTAAACCTGCTTTGTAACTCTAGATTAGGTTTAGGATTCTTAAATATTCAGTAAAAAACACTGAAACAAACATATGCCTGTGAAACAATTTTTTCAGCACCAGTTTGCTACCAGAATCCAGTAATATCCAAGTGTACCATCAGATTTCCGGGATAGTCTTGGGAGAAGTCATTGATATAACCTTAGACAGCAATTTTCAGTAATATGTTTCTGCCATTGCCTTATGTCTATTTACTTTGTAGATGTCTTATAATGTTCTTGATTTAATTCTGAGTTTTAAAAAAATCCACAAAACACATACAAACAAACAAACCCACCAGCATTTGAACAAAAATAATTTAGGTATTATGACGATCTCTTAGAGACAATAAATTTTTGCTGGAGAATACAGTCAAAGCTCAGACTTCTGGTGGAACCATGCCAACTGATTCAATTTTGGTTAGGCATGACATTTTTAGATTCAAGATTAATTTTCATCAGTCCAATATGGGTATCCCGCCCGCCATCGAATTTTTGAGCTTGCTAACTGGATTTTATTTTTGGTGTAAATTATAAACTGTAGCTGTGATTCTGTCACTTGCCCCACTCATGTGGTCCACATGTCAGACACAGGGAATTTCCCTGATAGTTCCTGAGCTGAAAGGGTACATGGATGTGGAGTTTCCTGTAGCTAAGGCAAGTGTCTTACCTATGAAGCTGGTATTTACAGAAGGTGTGGGGTTTTGTTTGTTTTGATTTGCTTTGAGGAAAACTTTAGTGTCTTGTGCTCTTTCAAAGATCTATAGCTAAATTGTTTCCTGTATAAAGGAGGAAAAGGTGTCAGCAGATGAGTTAAGTATCTTAATTAGTTCTTACAGGGTTACAGCGGTAGCTATCAGGTGAAGATGGGAGATAAGGAATTAGGCACTTTGATTCTAGTGATCTTACTGCCTCAGTACAAACTGATGGGAGCAAACGTTCTTGGTAATTTTACCAAGTTTGACGAAGAAGTTCAGACATGAAGAACTTGTTAGAAGTTGGAGTCTTAAAGCCTTCTTAAACTGATGGTCACCATTGTGGCTTTGTTAAAAGGTAGTTTTGTGATATTGGATTTTTTTTAACAACAGCTGTTACACTGTGGCATAATTAAAGTTTGTGAATACTGGAGATCTGATTGTATGTCATGTCTCAAATATTTATTGTGATTGACTTATCTGGCCCAAATATTCTGTGCTGATGTTTTTTCTTTTTTTCTTTTCTTTTTTTTTTTTTTTTTTTAAAGAGCCTTCTGGAAATTTCCAATGGCTGACACATAGTCTTAGAAAAGACTAGAACAAGGATGAGGCAAATAATAATACACATTGCTTTCCATTTTATATAATTTGCTAGAGTTAAGAAAGCTGATAAATTAGTTATCACTTCTGATTATTGTTGACTATATTATCTGTCATCAGGGATATTGCTGGAGTTACAGCTGAAAATTGCGTATTATAGCTTCTCTTTGCTTTTGTAAAATAGGTTTTGCTATAGACATTTTTTCTTTCATTTTTTTCCCCTCTGTTCTTTGGTTTTAATCACTGTTTATGATATAAAGATTTAATTTGGGGTATAAAGTAATTACATTCCTTGAGTTTTCCAAAACCTGCATTTACCAGTGCTAAGGTGATCAATTAGGTAGGAGAAGTGTATTTTTGTTTTATGGATAAGAAAATTATGCCTACAGTCTTCTGCAGTAGTTTTTGGTATTTGGAGGCAATTCCAAAATTGAACTACAAATAAGATTCTTGAGAAAAGATTCTTGAAAAATTAACTTTTTTTCAGTCTTCACATCTGATCAATATCTAAATCTGCTTGGCTAAAGGTTTAACCAAGTAAGGGTCTTTTGCATATTTTATCCCCAACCCCATAGTCACCAAAATCCCAGATACCTGAAATCTCAGAAGGAAATTTGTTCTCAAGATAGCAATCTCTGGGAACCAAGAGGTTAAGGAAGTTTGAGGTGTTTGGATATTTGTATGGATAGCAAGAATAATGAGAACTACACCAGGCTAAATGCTGGATGTGATGTTAAACATCATGTCTAATGCTTAAGAATATTTACAGGTAAAGATGTATGGGATACAGTGGTTCATGCAAGTCATCTACTAAGATACCTGACCTTGGGTGACATGCCTTTGCTCTGAACGCTGTCTGTGCCAAAGCCAGATGGACTGGGCTGTACATCTTTGTCTACAGTACTGTGCCTTAGCCGCTGCCCATGTGCTGGGAGAAATCTGTGTTTCATGTTTTGGATCAGCTTGACTGCAGCATGAAAGATGCCTTCAGAAAAGGAGTGCTAATAATAAATGTGTATAATAGTGTCAAGAATACAAGCAAACCTAGAAAAAGGGCATCCTAGAAGACACAGAAAAACGTGCAGGAAACCCTTTCCATCAGCACTGAGTCAAATGTTCTGAAGCCTTTTGAATTGGGCAGTGGTTATGTATTTTCTGTTACTGATCAGCGAACAAAAGCAATGTAACTACAACTTATAGTCTTCTTGGTAGTAATGGTGTCACAGGTGTCATGATGGGGGTTGGAGTGCTCAGAGCATATTGGCAAAGATCACAGCTTGTCAATAAAAGCTTATTAACACAGCAGAAGTCTAGCTTAGGTGATTTTTTTTATGCAGCAGAATTGTTGCCTCAGAGTGTGTGTCCTAGGAGCTTCCTGCAAATAGTTCACCCCTAATTCTTCCACAGAAGAATAATCTTGACCTGATTATAGAGAGGAAGAAATCACATTTGCATCTAAAGTGTGTCATAATCTCATTTTTTTCACCTCTCATATTCTTTTCATAGACATCCTTTTGTGCCTTTGGTCATCAGTAAGAAACCTCATCTTATTTTTTAATTTCTGTGCATATCCCAGCTTGTGTTCTCATTTTTTTTCTTATTCAGAAGCAGTCTCTGCTTACTGTACATCTGTTGCAAAACAAAAGATGACAAAGTGGTTTATATATCATTTTGATTTATAGATAAAGACTTAAGCGATAACATGGTAAGGCAGACAAAACCTGACCCCCCCCCCGACAGATGAGATGCATTAAATGAGAGTGGCTATAAGCAGCTCAGATGACATCTCTGTGTACCAATGTTGCATGAATTTCAGCGGAGAGGCTGCTATAATAAGATGTGTGCAAGCTGGTGATTTGAACAATTATTTTTTTTTCCCCTCCAGCTGAGGAGACATTTGCCAGGAGTCTATGAAGTAAATTCTCTGTAGCAAATCATAAGAATTTGTTTCTTTTCATGTCTGTACGATACAAACAGAAATATGACAAGATGCCACCCCCTGCACATCCTTAAGAAGAGAGTCTGTGTGTGGTGCTCAGTGTTGGTTTGGTGAGAGGCCCCGTTTGTTTGTTCTCTGCTTCCACTTCTCCCTGCCGTTGTGAGGCTGCTGATCGAGGGAGGCACCTCTGCGTCTTCCCATCACACCTGAAGATGCGATGACTTTGCTTAATAGGGACTGGGGGACGCTCACGTGGGTCAGCATCTTACTACCCCTCTGTGAAGTGTGGCCCCTGGACATTAGGTGAGCAGCGAGTCGGAGCTGACGGGTTAGACAGGAGGTTGGTGAGAGCTGTTGTAGTGCAAGTCAGGTATTGGAAGGCTGCTGTAAGGT
>JAVJGJ010000001.1:71949103-71976630 GCA_035590215.1 Microhierax caerulescens
GTCCGCACCCGGGGCCGGCGTGCGCGCGCGGGGCCGGGCTCCGGGCGGGCGGCGCGGCGGCGGCGCCGGCTCCTCTCGACTGCCCCCGCCCGCCCGGGCCCGGCCCTCAGCACCCGGGCTCTCCGCCCAGCCCGCGGGGTCCCCCCGGGCTCCGGGGAGGGGGCGCCGCCGCTTGGCCCCGCAGAAAGTTCCTCCGCACGGGTCGGGGGGGTGGTGGAGCCTGGGGGTGCCGGGCACGGGTGGGGCGGGAGCCCCTCTGCGCTTCCTGGCGGGGGGGGAAGCGGGACCCCGCTTCTGGAGAGCAGCCGTGGCGTTCGTGAGGGGGGTGCACGTTTTTTTCTCTGCCTGAAGGTGTGGAGGGTGTCCCGTGCCTCCCCCCACCCCAAAAAAAAAAAAAAAAGGTCATAGTGGGGCAAAATGAGACGTGCTCATCAAATCCCAGCGTGTGCATTTCTGTGTCTGCATCAACTCTGGATCTGGAGTTGTTTGGCTTTAATAAACACCGGGAGACTTGTTGCTCTGAAAACAGATTTTCTGTTTCCTTTAAATACGAGCTTTTGGGGAAATTATTTGTTGCTTTTCCTTTTTTTTTTTGGTTTTTTTTTTTGTTTTTTTTTTTGTTTAATGCCCTTGGATATCTCACTTTGAGAGTACCAAGCAGGGAGATTCAGGTTAGGCCAGTTGTACAACTGTCAACTCCTGTTAAACATATTCTGTAGGCCTTGGCTATCTTCTATCTTCACTTGCTGCCACAGTGGTAATACAGTTTCATCCTTAAATAGAAAGGACTGTCTGACAGCTGTTGAATGGGGGGTTTTGTTCTTTTTTTAGTAATTTTAAAATGCACAGTGAAATACATGACCTAGTCCTTCTGAACTTTTTGTACGTCACTTCAGTCTACATCAGCGAGGAAGTCTGTGTTTAATTCAAAGAGTGACCACAAACTTCATCATCAGGGTTATAATTCAGGGTAAAATAATTGAAGTTTTGTAGATGAACTTAAAATTATTCAGTCACATGAAGTAGATTAATTTACTAATTGGAGAATTGTTTTTTCTGAGTCAGACTGTAAACTGGTAGTTATGGATTACATAGGACTTGGGGAAGGCTGCCCACGTGCGTATAACACACCCACTGCACGGCTTCTGGTACTTTCCCCTGAGATCTGTGGTGCCAAATGCTGGGAGTTGATGCTAAATTGGATGTACTGCAACTCAAAATTGTTCTGACAATTCCGTGTCTCTGGTTCCCATGTGGTACTTATAGCTGGTTTGTAGGATTTGCTCTGCATTTCACTACCCATTTTGGTATGTCTGATGTAAAACTCATGGTAAATTAATCTTCAGTGTATACAAATATTAGTTGACAATGACAAAGCCATTTGTTAACAGACCAAACAAGTTTATGTGAGGAGTTCTAGTAAATCTTTACTCCCCTCTGTCCCCTCCCCAACACAGCTAACTTCATATAGTATGTCGAGATTCTTGTTATCGATATGTTAGGTTTAATTCTTTTGAAATACCTGTTGTAAGGAAAAAAAGGGGAATTACCCAGCCTATTTATTAGGTTAAAACAGGCTGCTGGATAACTGGCTACATGCTTGTAAAACCGTGCTGCCTAGGAAATAAAATACTGAACAGGGAATTCCAGTACTCCTGAGTGATCTTTGGTGTTTTGTTCCTCCTCATTGTGCCTCGCTGTCCCGATCAGTAAAGTAGGTAAGCATAGTGGTTTCCCATATGAAAGGTGTTTTGGGGTTACATGTTACAAAAGAGAGAAGGAGATTGATGGCAGCCTGTATTCAAGATGCACAAAAAAATGTCATGCACTGAGAGAAGAGTCCCTATGTTCAGCCTGCAGTAATGACCTTCAGACCCCCTTAATACCTTCTGTGGGTTCCAGCATGGGGCTGCCCTGAGGTTCCAGCTCTCTCCATCATCTGTTGTGTGCAGTGGAGGAGACCCACCGTAGTGCTCCACGGGTGTCTTGCAAGTCAAAGTCAGGAGAGTAGGTGAGGTGCCGCTGACAACCTGGCTGGCTGTTCAGATAAAGCACATGGCAGGCAAAGGAGTCTTAAAAGTCAGTACATTTTCTCTGAACTTCCAGCAAGTTTCAGCTGACAATACTGGACTGGTTTGCATTTGTGTTTTTTGAAGTTCTCTTTGGTGGTTTTCTTTCCATTGTGGTATTACACATGTAAATAACTGTTAAGTAAGCTAGTAAGTGGACCTATGATGTTATTCCACCTTACAGCACAGGCACAGCCTGCATTAGAGCTGGCATGGTCTTGTTCCTTCCCTTCAATGATGCACGTTTTTACCCCTTCCATTAAGCTGGCCCTGATTTCTTGGTGAGCCATTTCTGCAGTTTTTAGGGTTTTCTTTTAATGGAGGAAAAGCAGTTGCATTACCTTTTTTTGCTGGTTTAGCTCCCCGAAGCTGTGCACTACAAGATCATAAAACACCAGTGCTGCAGGAGCATGCTGCTGTTGTGGCCCAATTTGGCATAGCTGTAAAATCAATCTGGCCTTATTAAATGCAGTGGTGTTAGCTATGGGTGTGCAGGCACTTACTCTGGGCTGAGGGCAGGATGCAAGGTAACAAGTTACCTGGCATTGCTTCGAGGGGTAAGTGCATCTGTATGGGCATGTATGCTAGGTGAATTAATACGCTTGGAAGCTTACAATGACTTGTTCATACAGCCGAAACTCCAGTCAGCACTAAAACCAAATTCGTCAGTTTTTCTCCAATGCCACGAATAAACAATAGGAAAGTAAGAACTAACTACTGTAGAAAGGTAGTATGAAGCAATGTGTTTGGAATATAAATAGTAGTGTATAGATTGCTAAGAGAACATAATGCAGGAGGTACAGGACTGAGAATCTCAGTGTAGTGAGGCAAGTGATTAAGCATAGGTTTTTTGTCACTGCACATACGGAATTAAAGTGAACTTCTCAAGTAGATTGTATGAAGACAGTGATTTCCTCAGTGGATTTATTATCTGTGTTTTCACAACTTGCTGTTGTGAAATCTGCCTTTATAGATACATATCACTTGTGTGTGAATTATACGTAGTATACATAAACAGTTTGTGTTTAAAAGTCACAATTCACTTTTCTTCTATGGGCCTTCTACAAGCTGCTGAATGATAAGCAGATGAAAATTAGTAACTCTTCTTGAGATCTCCAGTTACCACTTTCATATGAACTTTGTAATTGTAAATTGGTATCTTATTAATAATTTTGTGTGTTGCTTTCATGAAAACTTCCTCTCATACTATTTATATCTGTGTAAGTGTCTCAGATTAAACAGAGTAGTCTCGATTTTTCTGTGGTGTGGACTCTATGTTGGTTTGGGGGCATTGCTGCAGCCAAATTCAGAAATACATATTTCTGGCCACACAGAGGAAACATTCTCTTAGTGTAAAGCCAGTGGCCTGTGCAGCATTTTTTTTTCCTTCAAGAGGTGGAGGCCACAGATTGTTAGCAGAACAGTAGTCCTAAATTATTCAGGGAGAATGGTTGTCCTTTCCTGTTTTGTGTGCCCATGTGTTGTCAGTCCCAAAGAGGCCTAGGTGTACCAAGTAATCTGGTTATAGAGTCAAAAGTGAGGACCATGACATGGTGAAGCCTGCTGCACGTGAGCAGTGGTTGGACATACGTTTTAGGTGTTTGCAGGGAAGCGATTTCTCTAAAGGTACAGCAGGCAGCAGCAATCTCTTTTACAGTACTGGATACCTACTGGCAGGGCTCTTTCCATCTGAGGTGGGGTATGACTTCTGAAATTCTAGTGACAGGAAATAAATGCTGCTTTGGCTTCCCAGTGGGTTTGTATACTGTTTTACTCCTTTCTGGGAGGCACAATTTCACTGATACTCAGACCTGGGCCCTTGACAGGTTTGAATGCTCAAGGTCACAGCAGTTTGTGAAAAATCATGGTCCTGAAGAGTGGTGGTGTCTTGTCCTCCACATAGCTATTTCCTTTCACCTTCAGTATGTTGGAGGTGGGGAGCAGGAAGCAATGGACCTGGATGAAACTTATTTTTTGTCCTCTCCTGTGTCAGACCATAAGATGCAAGTACCATATTTCATTCTTGGTCCAGTGTTCTTTGGTGTGCCTAAAATAGGCTAAAACCTGCTGCTTGGATCCAACTGCAACATGTATGTGTTTCTTTTGGTGTAAATGGTCCTCTGCAGATACTGTCTTCTAGAAGATCTTTTGACAGATTTCCTTTGCCAGGAAACTGACATTTTTAATTGCCTGTAAATGACCATAAATACCTGTGTCTGTGGTAAATGCCTGATTACTGTTGAGACACAAATGTGGATCCCTGAGAAGTTTCTGAAATTAAAACTTCAGACTCCTACAGGCTTTCTTGAGCTAGTTTTCAATATATAAAAAGGATGGTCCAGTTTTAATTTCTCTGTTCCATTGTTCCTTCATTACTCTCAAAAATCACTGTATATCTCTGTAAATCTGAAAAGTTGCAAAATGCAGTTGATTTTTCAAAGGAAGGGTTCTGTCATGTGGGATCCAGGAGTCTCTGGGTGAGATCAGGCTTTAGATGAAGGAGAAAGCCAACGTTGCTAATATCGAGGTGCTGCATGTAGGTTCTTCCCTTGGATTTGAATCTGAAAGCATGTATTCAGCTCTTCTGAAAAACTCCCTAGTAGCATATGCTGCTTAGGTTAGTTTGGGAATTTTGCACTGAGTTTTTTCAGGTCAGAGGCTGTCTCTGTGGGCTTGTACTGCACCTAAATGAATAGGGTTCAGCGTGCTAAAAGGAGGCAACTTTTATTCTAACATCAAATGTATTAACAATTGCATTCCTCAACATACTTGCATTTATGGATAAAATGTACAGTTAATCTATATTGTATTAAATATATAGATCACTGATAACTTGATATTTTTCTTAAGCTAGATGGCATACTTAAGCTTTTTTGTCTTCTGTTTTACATACCTTCAAGGTGGTTTGGTTAAAAATGAGTTCTCATTAAGCAAAACTACATGATTTCAAATTAAGCCCAAGACAGTTTTACATTCAAAAGGACATTGTAACATTCTATTAAAAAAACCTGCTCAGAATATTTTAAAATGCAGCGTACTGCTTGGCACTGTTTTCTAGATGTTTGCCTATTACAATTCAGGGTATAATGACCTGCAGAGAGAAAGCCAGTCTGTCCCCGCAGTCTAGATTCTAGCTGCCTTTTTGTTTTGTTGGTTTTTTTTCCCTGTAGAATAGGTATTTTCAGAAGTTCATCACAGTAGCTCTAAGTGATGAGCACAGTGGATGGATAGGGATAATTTTGTGGAAGCTGGACATGAGTTGGAGTTCTCAGTAACTGTACAGTGGGGTAGATACCTGCTGATGGGTGTATTTACAGCATCAAATGCCAGGTTGTATAAAGCAGAAGTACTTGAAGGTGAAGGGGAGCCTGAAGAAGAGTGTCAGCCTTAAGGCTGGAAAATGCTGACAGTGTTGGCAGAGCTAGCTTTAAATGAACTGCTTGCTGCCTTGCAGAGGCAATTCAGAAACACAGCGTTGCTTCAGTTCTGTGTTGTGGTGCCTGCATAGTAGTAGCTTCCTGTACTTGGGTAGCTTATTTAAACCTAGTTTGGTTATGTCTGTGCTATACAGAGTTTTGCAGTGTAGTTATATCCTAATCTTGGTTGATTTAGCACTCTTTTCTCCTCTGGAATTTGCAGTTGGCGGTGCTTTTCTACCTCTTAATCAGGTTGTGTGGGTATATACATGAACCAAAGAATAAGAAGCTCCCTGTTATTACTATAAAGATGACAATAAACATAGGAAAAAAATTCCTTGCTAAGTAGCTCAATAACTGTTTTAAAGGGTTTTGTTTTGTTCTTTCAACAGCTGATTAACCCCCCCCCCCCAAGATATTTGGTAATGATCATTGTGTTCATAGCAAAAATGCACCCTACTGTAAAAGAAGTTCTGCAGTGCTCCATGATTCTGACAATATTTCAACCAGTAAATAGATGCTAGGCTGAGTCCTTAAGGTAAAAATCATTTACAGAAATAGCATGGCTTCCACAAGGTGATCCAAGAGGAATTGTTCTAGATTGTAATTCTGATTGTGCCTTTGCTTACCTTCTGGTAAATGCACAGGTTCTGGTGAACACTGGGTCGAGCTTGTCTCTGAACAGAGAATCAGTAGGATTGGCTGAAGAATGACTTGAAGCCAGAAACATTGTTAAAGGTTTAAATGTGTTGACAGCCTCTGCCCAAAACTAACAATTGCATTTTTCTTGTTGACAGAATAGTTGTACCCAAGACTGCTCTAAACAAACTGAGGATTGCCCCTCCACCCCCTGCCTCTTTTTGTCATGCATTTGACCCCACTTCTTTTACAGTCCTCTTCAGTGTTTCCAAGTCTGTTTGATTGCTGTGTAAAAAAACCACATGCAATAAAAAGAAAAATGCTTTAAGTGAGAAGGTTGGGGATATTAATATCAGACATATTAATGGATAATGTAGTTTGAAATGAAATCCAGGAAATCTTCCAAGAAACATGAAGCCAAATTCATATTATTCCTGTGTACTTTCCCCCTGAAGATAATTAATGTTTTCAAATATTAATTATCAAATATTTTCAAAGCCATGCGAGGTCATGTGTTCCTTTTAATTGTATCAGAAAAAAAATCTTTAATTTCTT
Organism: Microhierax caerulescens; assembly: GCA_035590215.1. Classification (NCBI taxonomy): domain Eukaryota; kingdom Metazoa; phylum Chordata; class Aves; order Falconiformes; family Falconidae; genus Microhierax; species Microhierax caerulescens. The sequence continues at coordinate 71,955,783 of JAVJGJ010000001.1, forward strand.
CATGTTAACATTAAAAATCACCATGGATTTTTTTCTCCTGGATTTTGTTTATTTAATCATTGAAAATTTTCTGTCCTGATCTGTATATGGCATAGGAACATGGAAGAATCATTAGAGGCAGGAATGATAATAGGAAGATTGAAGTAAATGTCTCAGCAGAAGGCTGAGAGGAGAAGGCTTAGCGAAAAGCAGAATTTTCTCCAGAAAATTCTTCATAAAGTGGCTCAGATGGAGAGAAAGGGTAGCTTTCTTCACGTGGCTTGTCAGGAAGTCTGCTGTATAGAAGGTGAGGGTGTTTGTTACATGCAGTGGTTCACTGGTAGCGCTTTGTCGCCAAAGCTGTGATTCTCCAACCTGTGAGATGACAGCTGCCATATTTTTATCTGGAATTACCGAGGCAGAGCTCTGCAGGCATGTGCAATGTAGTGCTTGTGCAGTAAGTTGTTGAATATAAATAGTTTGTGTGTAACCGATAAGTCCAGTGCTTGCAGGAAGCATATGACTGATCCTACACAAAATAAATGGATTGTAGGTGGATGTGCAGCGTATCATTTGAGTGCCTTCCAAAAGTGTCAGACCAAGACAGAGATATTAATTGATTGTACACTGCATGTGTAATAGCCTGTGCTTACAAAAATCCTTTGGACTTGCTGTGTGTAGTTGTTGCAGTTGATTGATGTGCATATCGTGCATATGTTTGGGATGTCCTGGTGTACAGAGGCTTGTTTGGAGCTATGCTGTAGTAGTTCTGACAGAGCTGCTGTTCCTCTGGAAGTAGAGAGCAAGTACAATCTGGGAAGCATGTTTGGGAAAACTCAGACATATGGCAGCCTTATGCAGGATCCTTTTAGGTTGATTACAGCCGCAGAAAATAAAAAGCCAAAATGGAGCCTGTCGGGTCATGCCAGTGGTGTGGTGTTTGCCTGGTGCTGTCTGGTTATGGGTCTGGCAAAGGAAAGACTGTTGGAGTTGGGGAAAGGAATGGCATTGGAGAATATACCACAAAATTTCATGGGGATGGAGAGAATGAACTGCCACAGCTAATGTATGTCTTCACTCCCCAAATGCTCCTTTGTATCCCAAAAAGTGCATTCTAGATTTGCAGACTTGGTAGCTGCTCTAAGTCCTTAGTTGTGTAATCCTTCTTGTTCTGCTTCAGAACAGAGGCTTGGTGTTTAAAAGGGGATTAAAACCATACTGGTGCTTCAAGTTCTTTAAAATAGTTTTTTTAGCTTTTTTAATTTTTTTCTTAAAATAGGCCCCAGTTAAAACTGCTCCTTTTCTCGCAGCTCTCCAACAGAACACAGATAATAGTGCAGTGCAAAGGTCTGTGTATGCAGTGGGTTATACAAATGTGACAGTAAAGCCTTCTGCTGCTTGTTCAAAAAGACTTTCTCTCTGGTGATCGAAATTGTTGGTTTCAGTGCTTCTTGTTGCGCAGACCATTATGTAGCACCATGGCCTGTCAAGTGCCAGTCCACAGAACATGGTGACTTCAAGTCTGTGGCATAGAAGAGACCAAACAGCTGGTTTTGCTAATGAGGGAAACGGCACACAACAGAGTCCCTTTGAACACAGGCATACTTGTGCACTACTTTACTGTGGTTTTGTGGATACAATTTGTTAACTACTGGTTGTGAGACCAGTGAGAAAATGGGGAAAAGATGGCTCTACAGGAGCAGACAATTAAGAATGCTCAATAGCAACTGTGAAGCAGGTAGAATGTTAATATGCTAGGCTTAGTTTACAGATCTGTTATCTTGGACTGGTTGAGTGTTGTATGCATTAGGTTGAATTGGTTGTTGGCTCTGGATGGTAGTTTACAATGATGATTCAGCATTAGTATTGTCTTCCTTATAAAGGAAAACAGTCTGCTTCCTGCCTCTTTCTTCAGAAATTCAGCTGTTATTGTAAATGATTGGGATTAGCTGTTTCCTAATGGTTGTTTTGAGTGTACATAACCATTGAATTAGACTTTCTGCTACAAAACCAAGTAATTTCCTAATTAACACCTTACAGGACTACCTTTAATGCTGCCTTCTAACCTTTTCTACTTAAATCTCTCCTTTTTTTCATGTCTTTTCTTCATCTTAGTCTGTCATTATTCATCTCCAGCTGCCAGCCATTTCCATCTGCCCCTTTGCTGATTCATTGTTCAACACATGAACTGTTCTGTTTGTGCTTGGGAAGAAGAAAGACAAATGACTTCTTCATGGTCACTCTTTTCTTGAATTCCATTTCAATTGTGTCTATTTTTTTCATTTCCTATTTCCATTCAGTAGCTCTCACTTCCCCCCTTTAATCTATTTAATTTGTTCCCCTGTGATCATGCTGATTGGCCTCTGTTGCTGTCATATGCTGAGGAAGGAGGCAGAAGGGGTGCAATTAGCAGGAGGAGATGGTTTCTTGTAGGAGCCAAAGGAGGACCATCCTACACACTTCAGTGCTGTAAGATCTGGTATGGAGATAGAAGACTCTGCTTCGGCCAACCCAGAGCAACCATGGCATTTAGTTACTCATTAAAACGATAAAGGGACAATATTTAGTAGACAGGATTAGATCAGCATGTTTCACTGTGATAGGTGCATCTGTTTGGCTATGCTTTCTGTCTATTCTGGCTCGTAAGCTGTTGGACGTAGTATTTTCTATTGTTAAGACTAGCAGTTACAGTAGCCTTTACTGCATGTTGCTACAAGGATTAATTAAATCAGTCTTGTAGTTTTCTTACAAAATACAGTTGCTTCTCTATTTTGTAAGGATGGCATGTCTGTCCAGGATAATGCTACTTAAAACACATATTTTGTTTGCAATTCTAGGAATGCTTTAAGGGAAGCTGGGCCACTCACAAATTATTACACAAGAAAGCAAGTAAGTAATTTTTTTAAAATCCATTTTAATATTGTTTTGAATTTGTTTTGTCCTCTGCAGCTGGCTCTAGATGGCCCTGCTTGAGCAGGGAGTTGGGCCAGATGACCTCCAGAGGTCCTTTTCAACCTCAAGTGTCCTGTGATTCTTTGTGTAAGAATGGTATTGATTTTTCTAAGATACCTGGCACTGGATTCTGCATATCTGAAATTTTGTCCAGTTCCTGGTAATCTATAGTTCTATGTAAAATTTCAGAGGCTGTTGTACAGAAATCTCTGTTTCTGTTCCCTTTTCTATTTGTGTGAAGTATTCCTTGAGCTACATTGCAAGGTATATGAACAGAGACAGAAGAATGCTGAAATAAATGACAATAATAATAATAAACCTTATTATAAGGCATTGCATGGCTTGTTCTATCATAACATTTTGATGTCTAATGTAGTAAAAGGCAGGAAAGTGGGAAAGGTTCTTGTGAAGTCTTTGTGATTAGACACCTGCTGGAATGCAGGCAAGCCAGTCAGAGTGAAGATGTTCTGTACATTTGGGGTGCACCCCTTTGGGAAAAAATAAAATACTTTTGTGCACTGACAGAGCCATTGATACAGGGGGATGTATCATAGATAGGATTTTCTTGAGTTTAGTTGAAGGTAATAAGTGTCTGTATGCCTTAGTTACAGCTGTTAGCTCTGGCACAGAAATACTAGTAGATTGGTAGATTCTTCCTTGTCTGAGTGGTAAAAATAATCCATGAGTTTGAAACCAACCAAACAAAAAGAGAGAGCAGACCCCAGTTCTGCCCCCTTGCCGCCTTCCCCCTGCCCCCATCCCTCTGCTCATCTTCATCAAACCCTGCTTAGGGAGGTGGGATTCAAAAGTAAGTGACATGGCAGAAATTTAAATCCTCAAATAACTTACCTCCTTCTTTTCTAAAACCCAGTAAAACTCCTTTGTCCATAATAAATGTTGCATGGTGAATAGGTTGGAGTAGCACAGATAATTACATTTTTTTCCCCCCTTCTTTCTGCCTTCTCAGTGTAGAGTCACTCTTGCATTCTGTGTCCTATTACTTTGTACCTGCATGGATGTGAAACTGTCTTTGTAGTTCTAGTAGTACTCTGGTGTGGTCTTCTAATACTGCTGTTTATCTGACAGCAAATTTTTTTATGATTCCACTAAATCCATAATCTTGTTGGCTTCCTGCATAACTGCTTAGCCCACAGTGAGCTGGCTTGGTTTTGATAGCCCTCAAGACATCAATGCAGCAAATGACTGAAGCATCTCAAAGGAATCCGAAATATTTCTTAGTTAAAACTTTGGATTTTTAAAATTATTATTTCTCAGTGGTTCATCTAAACTGAATGTCACGTGAGCAGATGGCTCAGATGACAGCCACAGAGATCCTGAAGAACATGTTAGGGCTTGAAATGGCAGACCTTTTGCCATCTCTTCATTCTTGTGAGATGTAAAAAGAGAAAGCAAGTTATCAGATTATGAGTTAAAGATTGATGCTATCCTGGTCTTCCTTAATCCTTACCTCCTCTTTCAGGATAAATATTTTTCCTTTTGGTGATGCTCATGATCTGCTTGCTGCAATCCTTTATGTAAACACCTTCAATCTGCCCTGTTAAAACCATGTTATTTGTGAATGAAGTCAGTCACTGGACCACATCAGACATGAATTTCACCAGTTTGAAAGACCTGGGTTGGGACCATCTTGTAAAGTGTACACACTGCCTGTCCTGAAATGCAGAACTGGCAGCCTCTGCACTCTCTCCATTAGATCTGGTGGGGTATCAGGTATCCATATATTGGAACGAACAGATGGATACCCTCCTTCCCAGCCCAGGTAATTTCTGTCACTGAATTCTAAGAGAAATCAGAAAAGGAACATTCACCTACAATGCAGACTGTTAATTGAAGGGATAATGAATGTTTCTGTAGAAATATGAACTCCTGTGACTAGGGTGTTGGAATAGAAGGATATAGGCTCTTTGGGAAGGATAAGGCAGGGGAGGTAAGGAGAAGGTGTCACTCTCCGTGTCTGTGACCAGCTGGATTGCATGGACCTTTGCCTAGGGATGAATGAGGAGCTGACCAAGAGCTTATGGGTCATGATTAAAGGGAGAGCAGGGACGGTGACATTATAGTGCGTGTCTGCTACAGGCCATCCGACCAGGAAGACTGAGCAGATGAGTCTGTCTGTAAACATACAAGAGCAGCCTCATGTTCACAAGCCCTGCACCTCTCGGGGGACTTCAGCCCCCCCAATATCTGTTGGAGAGACAACACAGCAGGGCATAAGCAATCCAAGGGGTTCCTGGAATGTGTTGGTAAAAACTTCCTTCTCCACATGCTAGAGGAGCCAACAAGGAGAGGTGCTATGCTGGACCTTGTTGTCACCAGCAAGGAGGGGCCAGTGGGGAACGTGCAGCTCAAGGGCAGCCTTGGCTGCAGTGACCATGAAATGGTGGAGTTCAAGATCCTTAAGGCAGCAAGGAGGGCGCACAGCAAGCTTGCTACGCTGGACTGCAGGAGAGCAGACTTCAGCCTCTTCAGGGATCTGCTTGGTAGAGTATCATGGGATAAAGCCCTGGAGGGAAGAGGGGCCTGAGAAAGCTGTTTAATATTCAAGGATCACCTCCTCCAAGCTCAGGAGCAGTGTGTCCCAACAAAGAGAAAGTCAAGCAAAAGTGCCAGCGGGCTTGTATGGATGAACATGGAGCTCCTGGAGAAACTCAAACACAAAAAGGAAGCCTACAGAGGGTGGAAGCAGTAATAGGTAGCCTGGAGGGAATACAGGGAAATTGTCTAAGCAGCCAGGGGTCAAGTGAGGAAAGTCCTGATAGAATTAAAGCTGGCCAGGGATGTCAAGGGAACAAGAAAATCTTCTCTAGGTACATCAGCAATAAAAGGAAGACTATGGAAAATGAGAGCCCTCTCTGGAAGGAAACAGGAAACCTGGTTACCTGGGACATGGAGAAGGCTGAGGTTCTCGACAACTTTTTTGCCTTGGTTTTAACTGGCAAGTGCTCCAGCCACACCATCCCAGTTGCAGGAGGCAAAGACAGGGACTGGGAAAAGAAAAGACCACCCACTGTAGGAGAAGTTCAGGTCTGAGACCATCTAAGGAAGCTGAAGATGCACAAGTCCATGGGACCTGATGAGATGCATCCGTGGGTTCTGAGGGAACTGGTGGATGAAGTTGCTAAGCACACTATCCATCGTATTTGGCAAGTCGTGGCAGTCAGGCAAAGTTCCCACTGACTGGAAAAGGGGAAACATTCCGACCCATTTTTACAAAGGGAAAATGGAAGACCTAGGGAACTGCAGGGCTGTCAGCCTCACCTCAGTTCCCGGCAAGATCATAGAGTAGATCCTCCTGAGAGTATGCTGAGGCACATGGAAAATACAGAGGTGACTGGTGACAGCGAACATGGCTTCACTAAGGGCAAATCATGCCTGACAACTTGTTGGTGGATAAGAGAAGAGTAACTGATATCATCTACTTGGACTTGTGTAAACTATTTGACACTGTCTCACATGACATCCTTATCTCTAACCTGGAGAGATGTGGATCTGATAGATGGACTGTTTGGTGGATAAGGAACTGGCTGGAAGGTTGTGCTCAAAGGCTTGTGGTTGACAGCTCAATGTCCACGTGGAGATCAATGATGAGTGGCATTCCTCAGGGGTTGGTATCGGCACTGGAGCTGTTTAACATTTTTGTCAGTGACATGGACACTGGGATTGAGTGCACTCTCAGCAATTCTGCCAGTGGCAACAAGCTTCGTGGTGCGGTTGACACGCTGGAGAGAAAGGATGCCATCCAGAGGGACCTTGACAGGCTTGAGAGGTGTGAACCTTGTGAAATTCAACAAAGGCAAGGGCAAGGTGTTGCATGAGGGTAAGGGCAATCTCAAGCACTGATAAACGCTGGGTAGAAAATGCTCTGAGAGCAGCCCTGAAAAGAACCTGAAAAGGTTGATGAGAAGCTCAACATGACCTGGCAATGTGTGCCTGCAGCCCAGAAAACCAATATAATCCAATATAAACCAACATCAAAAGAAGCGTGGCCAGCAGGTCAAGGGAGGTGATTCTCCCCCTGTACTTGTGAGACCCCACCTGGCACATGGCCTTCAGCTCTGCGGCCCCCAATATAAGAAGGGCATGGACCTGTTGGAACAAGTCCAGAGGAGGGCCATGAAGTTGGTGGGAGGGCGGGAGCACCTCTCCTATGAGGACAGGCTGAGAGAGCTGGAGCTGTTCAGCCTGGAGAAGACAAAGCTCTGGGGACACCTTATTGCAGCCTTCCAGTACCTGAAGGGGGCTTACAGGGAAGCTGGAGGGGGACTTTTTACAAGGGCCTGTAGTGCCAGGGCAAGGGGGAATGGCTTTCAACTGAAAGAGGGTAGATTTAGATTAGATATTAGGAAGAGATTCTTTACTGTGGGAGTAGTGAGACACTGGAACAGGTTGCCCAGAGCAGCTGTGGATGCCCCATCCCTGGAAGCATTCAAGTTCAGTTTGGATCGGGCTTTGAGCAACCTTGTCTGTTGGAAGGTGGGTGGAACTTGATCTTTAATGTCCCTTCCAACCCAAACCATTCTATGATTCATTAAAGAACATGTCTTTTGCTCCCAACAAGTTACTGCACTATATGGTATATTTCATTGCATCACAACTGTTATAATGGCCAACTGTGCCAAGAAAGTAAAGGTATATGACTGGTAGCTAGGGTACCTATCTCAGATGGGACAGGAGGATGGAGGAGTTTATCTCCAGCTTGAATGGCAGTGGCTTCATACAAGCCAAATATTTGATATTTCAGAATTTGTTTGCCAATTAATTACTTTTTTTTTTTCCCAACTGTCAGTAAACAGGTAGCCTTGTCTACAATAGAGACACGTTTTTTGCACATTGCTAGTATTTCTTCATTTAAAGTAATGTATGTATTGCTAATGCTAAAATGCTTCCATAGAAAAGCAGTACTGCTTTATAGCTGCCTGTTCGTTTAAAGCATGCTCTAATGTGTTAAGTAGGAAAAAGCTATGTCCTTGGTTGTTGAGCTTTAGGATGCTTCTTTTTCTCTTATTTTTTCCCTGTGGAACATTTAGTCTATTGTCATAGTGTTTTTGGGGTGGCTCTACAGACAATAGTAATGTACACATGTGAAAAATGTAAATTATAATTTCCTAGCTCTAATTTTTCATTGATATTTTTGTTCAGGCTGCAGTGTGCATAATGCAATTGCATCTTTTTGCCTCTTTAAGTTAACTCAACCTTGTGGCACTTTGCTGGCTTTGACTGGATCTGACAGAAGCATCCAGCAGGGCAGCTTACTTCTGATGCCAAAATCCCACCAGTGAAGAGATAAGACAGAAGGATGAGTTAGAACGCTTCCGTCTGCTTCTCTGTCTGCATGACACTGGATAAAGTTTCTTGAAGGATAAAATCTCTTCAGATAGTAGATCTACAGTAAAGAGGAAAAAATAAAAGAGTCAAATATCTTTGAGAAAGTAGAAATACTGACCCCGCCTTATTTCAGATTGCTGTGCTGGAAGCAGAAGACCTATATGATGAGGAGACAAAAGTGTAGTTATGAAGGTGATGACAGAGTTTAGTCAATTAATGGCAATATTTGCATAGAGAAGACGTAAGAAAATCAACCTGGCAAACAGATATATGGCAGAAGAAAAAATTTTTGCAAATGAGGCAATGGGAAAAGGCAAACGTGGAGAACACAGGGAGAGACATCCATGGAAGAAATACTTTTCTAAATCAGCTTTTCTTCACTTCTGAAGAGTGGAGATTGGTTAGCATCCTTGTTCTTTTGCATCCTTGTGTAGCTGAGGACACCTTCTACAGGGCCTTTAGGTACCTTCAAATTCAATTACTGTTTATGGTAAACAATTTCCTTATTTGTGCTCTAGTTAATATGTAGTGCCGAGACATTTTCCTTTTTGAAAGCATATTGTGGATGCATCACTGTGGTTATTTTTTAAAAGAGTTTAGTTTTTAGTGGGATTCATACCTGTAAGTTTATCTCACTTGGAAGTCTCTTAAGAGGAAGATGCTTGACTGTTTTAAAGGTGCATTTTTTGGCACTGTTTAGCCTTTCTTGTCCGTCCTTCTAAGATGTACTTTTCTGTTTCCTTCTTTACATAATTTGAAACCTTTTAAAGCTTTTGGCCACTTCACAAATGCAGGGTTGGGACTGTCCAGTTTCATCTCAGTAATATAGTATTTAATACTTGGAAGTGAAAATGATATGCATATAATATCTGTGACATAGAAACTGCAAATCTAATTCTAAAGCTGTAACAATGTTATTAATGGGCTATATTATGATGTATTTGCTCTTAAGAGCAAATCCAGGGCATGAAGTAGCTACGATATTCTTCTCCCATTCCTTATTACTCTTCAACAATCTAGCCATTCACTCTGTTTCAGCTTGGCCCAGAGATTAAAAAGGTGTGATGCAGTCCATGTTTGGGTTGTTCATTAGCTGAAACAAACATGAATATTAATTGTTTCCTCTTTTATGTAACAAAATAGATATGGATTACTGTAACAGGGTTTATGTTTAATAAAACAAGTCAAGGAGAGAATAGCATTAGCCAAAAATATACTGAAAATGTAGTTGTGTTAGGTCTATTTTATCATAAAAGCTTGATAACAATGGAGCATCTCTGCCAGTTATTCAAGGTTGTCTGTGGAAATAGATTAGTTCTGAAGAACAAGAAGTGAATTGTACTGGAAAGTAATGACATTGTTTATTTTTCTGTGATACTTATTACAAAGAAAACATTTATTTTGAAATGATAAATGGTAAAATTAACTTTTCATCAGAAAAGGGAAAGCTGAGTTCTATTTACATTGTTGGTAATTGAAAGCCAATTGCTTTGTGTTGAAAGCAAAAAAGTCTAAAAAAAAGTTGAAATGTTGCCTCTCTCTTTTTTCTAACGAGCAACATGAAAAAGCAAACCAGACCTTTACTAAGAACATTTGGTTTCTCAATCTCATGAAAAGAGAAGTGTTCCAGAAGAAAATTAGCAAGCAGTTTAAATAAGAACTTTGGGTAACAATGTGTGAAGAGATTGAAAGAAATGGGAAGCCCTAAGAACAGGCTGTTCCTGAATCTCCACTGGAAACTTACTCAAACTTTTTGTAGTTGATATTATACTTGTGGTTTCTACTGGGATTTGATTAAGAGTTGTTAATAATGCAATAACATATGTTGCTTTTCCTTACAATTCCCATCCAGTTTTGCAGATCTAAGGAGTGGTAATTTGTTTGCAGGAAACTAGTTCTTGGTGAGACTACTGATGGGGGTATGGGAGGAAAAGATGAGAACCCAAGTATTTTGGAGTGCTTTGTCTAATAAATAGTACCTTTGCTTCCACCAATTATCGACTTGCCTGAAGAATCTGGCATGTCTGTAAGACAAGGCACAGGGCCAAGTTCCTATGCCAGTAATGAGGGGTTTAATTTAAAGTATACCCTGAATTGTTGAAGGTAATATGAATTTTTACTAGCAAAGGCAGGAACTTGTTTCAAAATTATCTGATACTTCCAGGACTTTCAGTCCTTGCTTCCTTCTGTATATTCTTCTTGGTTAATATGGTTTCATGGAGAAAGAAAATGAGTTTATTTATAATTTTAGTTTTTCCGTGGAGGATTTCTGCAGTATTGTATACAGCACATAATACAGTCTATGAAAAAAGAATCAAATTACAGTAGTTCTTGCTTCCTAGGCACTGTTAGAGGTAACAGATAAATGAATAATATGGCAGAGCAGAGTCTTGCTGGTCTGTACTCAGGGGAGAAACTGCAGATTTGATTAGTGAGACTTGAAGACTGCCCACCTATGGATAGTGCTGAGGAGGGTGGGAGCAGGGAATTTTTCAACTCAGAAGCTTTTTCTGATGCAAAATGACCTTTTCTCAACATTACTGGATAGAAATCTTTCTCTGTCTGCTCCTGGATTGCTCACCTGGAAGCCTGTTAGTGCTTTTGGACTAATTATGAAAGTCCCTGCCTGCTACTCCAACACAGGCAGAAATTTGCCATGTTGATGGTTATCATCATTACACCACCCTACCCCACCACCCCCTTCCCCCAAATTAAAAACACCCTCCTTCCCAAAGCCATGCCAGTGGCTGGATGAGGATGAAGGAGGGTTGTATCACATTTCCCCTGGAGGAGGAAGGAAATCACCCTGGAAGCGTAGTAGCACAGCTGGGAAGCTGCTGCATGACCAATACCAGTGTTTGGAGCAGGTCTGCAGAAGCTTAATTTGTCTCTGTTTGCCTCTGTAGGTGGCATCCCTTGTTCTTCTGTGTCAGTGTGTGGTAACCACCTGAGTAATGCAACATCACTGAGACTATTGTGATATATGATAGTGCCTGCAGCCATCAAACCTTGTATTTGTGCCTCAAGAACTAAGCACAGTTGTGCTTAATCACTGTTAATTAGAATTACAGTGAGGGTTCCTCACCTGCGATAGTAGTATTTGGCTACATTGTGTTCAACTGGGAGGTGAAATATTGAGCATTGTTATGAAGAGTTCGATTTTAATGTGCTTTCCAAACTGTCAGCCTTTGGAAAGGTGATAGGTGGAAAAAATGATAGGTGTTGGTAAGGGATTACTGAGGTTATCTATAAAAAGAATGAAATTATTATTTCATATCAAACCACTGCCAAAAACATCACTACCCTATTCACCCATCCAGTGAAACTGAAATTTGTCATTTTAGAAACAGGAAACGTGTATCTTCCATCCTGTGGAAAAAAAGTAAAAAAGATACTGCCAGCAGCTAGACCAGCTGTATAGTGCTAATTTTGGGGTTTGTTAATGATTATGAAGTGTAACAAAGGCAACAAAGAGGGAATAGCTTTTTCAGTTATAAAAAGATGCGCTTTTTTGTACTCTTTACTTACATACTTACAGCTATGATATGTTTTGCAAAATTGCCACAGTTTGCAAGAAACAAAGAAGAACGAATAGCATGCTTGGATAAAAGATGTACCCAGGAAAGGATTTAATTTTTACCAGCAGTAGCATTTGAAGAGCTTTCTCCGTTGAACAAAAATCACGGTTTAGTTAAACTAAGGTTAGGTAGTTGGGATGCTGTGCTCTTTGTCTGTTGCTATGAGTTGTTTCCCCATAGTTGTTACACTCTGTGTGGGTCTCTCTTCTTACGGTTGCATTGTAAGCTGCTTGGGGCAAGTGCTGTGATTTCTGTGTGTCTGTAATATAGCTTGCAGGGGGTCCTGGTCCCATGTTCTCACAGTTTTTTGGTTATATTCTATAATATAGTGTTATCACTGTTGATTTATGACAGTTGTAAAGCAACAGTTTTTGTGTAACATGGTTCCCTCCTACTTGTAGTTAAAAACTAGGCTAAAATGACCGTTAATTAAACGTAACAGATGTTTTCATGTTAGGCTGCCAGTCAGTAATAGTTTTACAGTATACTGTATATATACACAAAAGAATATATGATCCTAAATTGTATACATCACAAACCAGCAAATTTCAAATTATTAATGGGAGTTGCACCCGATAACATCGCAGCAGTAAGTACAGGGAAAATTTGGTGAACTTTGGGGAAAGAGTGGTAAGAGATCTTATGATTTATCTTGGGCAAGACCAACAGGGTCCTTTTGGTTTAAAAAGAAATATTCGTTAGGATAAAATAGCAGAAATAAGTTCTAGATCATATTAATCTTTCAATAGCTCTTTTTCATTTCTTTGTTAATAAATGTAGGGAATTTCCTTTTTTTTTTTTTTAGAAGCAGAATGTCTTGAAAGAGAAACACGTGAAATGGCACAGAAGCTGTGGAGAGACTGAATCACATAGTCTGTAGTGGTTTGGGTTTTTTTGGGTTGTGGTATGTTGTTGGGTTTTTGGTTTTGTTTTTGCTTTTTTGTTTGTGGGTGGGGGTTTTTTGTTTTTTTTTAGGGTTTTTTTTTGAGTAAGATGTAGGGGTTTCTAATTCTGCTATTAGTTCAGCCAAAATGGAATCCTGTACTGAAAGTCATATTTTTGTTAGAAATTGTCATGTCCCAGAGTATTACTTGGTACAGTAAAACCACCCCAGATGGAAGATGAGATTATTAAGAGTTTGATCTTTTTGTTTCTTGGAATCTGTTTACATTTTTCTGCATTTCTCAGGTTTAAATGCATCTGTGTAATCAGGCATGCACACTGTAATTTCTTAATGTATACAAAAAGTAAACTGTTCCCAGTCCTAATGCTTTTGAGAGATAGAAGTTAACATGACTCAGGCATACATTGAATTTACAGCTGCAAAATAAGGAAGAAAATGTGCTCTATTCCAGCGTTTTGTGGGCAAGGGTAAAAGCTGAGTAGAAATCTTATTTAAATTGAACCATAATACTTTATTGCTCTAAGAATTTCTACTCTTTAATCCAGCCTTGAGTGCCATTTTTTGAAATAAAGGCTTTTACAGTCAAATTTGTGGTTCATGCACATCAATCTGGCTTAATCATCTGAAAAGCAATCCTTTAAAATAACCATGTAATTAGACTTTCACAACTATGGGTGCTAGTGTTTATCAGCCAATGACATTGACTTCAATAGGCCATCAGTTCAAATAATTATTTTCAAAGGAAATTGTTTAAGCTCTCTAAAAGGATTTTTGTTTCCTTTAGAAGTTACGCACCAGCTTGTTAGAGTTATCCCAAGTGAAAAGCAAATGAATCTGATCACAAGAATTAGATTAACTCAAATTTGTGCAGCTGGTCTGGAGTACCCCTCTGGTACTACAATGGTCCAATTACCTGGGTACATCTTAACCTTCCTTGTTTTGCAGGATGTGTATTTTTAAGAACTTGTCTGTCCTGGATACTCAGTAGAAATATGGGAAGCCACTGGAAGCCCAGCCCAACTATGAATACTTTGGAAAGTGAGTATAGGTTATTGCCTGAGTGAATGTGTACCCCAAGCCCTGTCCTACCCACCCAGCTGAACCAGACCAGTTTGGGTTACCATTAAGCTCAGCAGATGTTTCTACATAATTAGGAGGTGGTTGAAGGGACTAGTATATTTATAGCTGTGTGAGAGTTGGGTTGACTCCCTAGTGGAGGGAAAACGTGCAGGGGTCTGTTTGTAAACTAGTGGGTTTACATTGGCCAAAAGACTGATACGTTGCCCAGCTGCCAGGCAGCATCACTGTATTTGACAAAGATGATCACGTACAGAAGATGCAGAGGCACAGCTGTGCTGGGGGTGGCAATGAGAGCTGAGCAATGACAATGTTTTCTAACCTAGGTGGTGTTTGTTCAGAGCAGCAGCCTGACAAGGAAAGGCTGAGCTCAATTATGAGCATTTCAGCAGACAGCTTGCTCTGCCCTTCCTGCTTTGTCTTCTCTCCTGAGAGGTTAAACTTGTAGGCACTTCGTACTTGAATTCATTCCTCCTCTTGGCACTTTGGTGTTTTCTGCCACAGCCTCTGGGGGCTCCTTGAGATTTCCCAGTTGCTCTTACCAGAGCTCTGCACGTGGACTGACACTTGGCTGCTCTACATGCTGTTCTGAAGCCTGTTCCATAACGGATGGCAAAGCTAGCAAGCACTGAACTTCTTGGAGTAGCAGACTACGTAAATTATTCTGCACGGATACATCTAAAAATATTAGTTTGAAATTAAAGTGAAATATTTTTCAAGTTATCAACCATTTATTGACTGTAGATAGCTTAAATAGCCAAGTAGAATTTTCTGTGAATATAAAAAATTAAACCAAATGAACCCTTTAAGCCAAAAATATAATGCATGTCATCCCATGCTTATGAACTCATTTAGTTTTCACGAATAGCAATTTTAGAGTGAAAAAAACTCATTCATGAAAGATCTCCTGCTAGTTGTAGAACCAGGAGCTAGAAGGGAGGCAAACACTTCTTTAATGTTTTAAGAAAGAGCTTTAAGAAACTTGGAGCATGAGTCTCAGACCTCAGTTGTATAGGTAGTGTAGAAATTAATTTTTAAAGTGGCCATCAGTCATTTAGACAAATATGAAGACCAAGCCAGCATATTTGCACTAAGGCCGATTTTTTTTTTTTTTTTTTTTTTTTTTTTTACAAATTTGGTTATGAAAAGACTTACAAAAATTGTGGACATTGTGTAGAGGACACAGAGATATTTTTCATCTGCGTGAGTCTGGAAAACATATTTAATGCAGTGCCATGTTTTACACTGGATTACTCTAAAAGCATGTATGAAAGTTGTATTCCTGAAGGATCAAAATTTCACAGCTTGATTGAAATCACAGCTCAGTGCTGAAAGATTAGGATTGTTTCTCAAAAAGGTAGTATCAAAGGCTTGGAGTCAAATGCTGCTTACATTCATGCTATGCACAAGTATCTTGGAGAAAGACTGGTGTGCTGAATTTTGACACAATGTTCTTTCAGCCCTGCTCTGTTTTAACAAAGATGTATGCCTTCAGGAAAGTTATCTGTGAATTCTGCTGGGTTTTTAGATGAAACTACAGGAGGAATCTGTTGGGTTTTGATGTGCAGCTCTGAGGTCAGCTAGCAAGCCGACATTAAGATGAGAAAGTCCTAAAGGGACAGTGCAAAAGCTGTTGGGGTGCCGGGAGAAGATGAGTTGCCTGCTGCAGACTGCATTCTGCCACCTGGGGAAGTACTGCAGACCAAGAAGTGGTCCAAGGAGAAAGTGGCCAAGTAACGTCATGTAATGAAACAATGGGCACCTGATGAGCCTGTATGCACTGAAGAATGGTCTGATGGATAAAAAACAGTATGTGATTGTCCCTGTGGATCAAGGGAAGGAGATCCTGACTGTTGTACCACTTAAGAGACTTGGTGGAAGTCGTCCTGCTTTGAGCTAAAGCTCAAAGCCAACAGAAATATGTATCCTCTTTCACGAAGGCCAGCATTTCTCCATCTTTCCATTTTGATTTCTGTTTACTAACTCCTCAGATTTGAGGCAACAGAAGTAATATTCCAAACAGATATTTTGTCTTTGAATTCCCTGCCTCTTAGGCTTCAGAGACTCAGACTTTACTTCCCCTAATTTGGGTAATTTAAGCTGAACTTCCAGGCTGCAATATCTTTGCTTGTGTAAGAGTGGGGATCCCCTCTTTCTTCAATGGGAAAAACAAATACTTTGATTGCCTTATTCATTGTTGTATTTGCAATGCAGGCATAACTTACCATCATCTGAGCTCTTCCAAATTTCATATAGCCATATCATTAGAAATAGCCAGATGATACTACTGATTGTTCGTGTCACTCTTCCTCATCAGCTGGTAAACCCCAAACTGTCTTGTAGTATACAAGAATACTCTTGCTTTCTGATGTTAGCTGTCATTTGTTATCCACTTACCTTATCTTTCTGGAGTTTTCCTATTTGCGACTTTTATTTTCTTCTGATATGTTTTCCACAGAAGGGTTTCTCTAACATGCTCTTCACATTTCTCTTGCCATGTCTAGTGCCTGTCATAAATGTGAACATGAATACTCAGGCTCTTAATGATGGCTTTGAGCTGTAACTACTTAATAATAAAAAACTTTATGTGCTATTAGTGCTCTTATAGTGTGGTGCTGGGAATGGCATAGATTAGATGAGAACATTTTCCACTGAAGTTATATTCCCAGAACAGGTGTCTTGTAACAGCCAGTCATGTCCTGTGACTCTTCATGACTTTGTTCCAGCCTAAGGGCTTGATATTCACATAACAAAAGCAAGATGGGCCCTTTTGCAGCTTTAGCTACAGTATTAGTAGAAATAGGTAAGACTTCCATTACATTTTTTATTTTTTTTTAATGGACATATGATGTAAAAAATTTAGGATGAGTTATTTATTCAAAGGCTGGCGTGTTAAACATAAGTTTCTATTCTATATCTTAGCCGGCAGGAAGCTACAGTCTTTTCTCTGCAAATGTGCAGTGTGAGATGTAGTTAACGTTGCCTTGTAAAGATCCGCTTCTGCAATGGTTTATGAAACTATGATTCAAGCTTTTATATCTCTGGATTAATTTCTTATTGTCTTCCACAGAGGAGGAAAAATCCCTTCTTTTTATAGCTCATTCATTTTTACATTTCCTTCTGTGTCATACCCCTCTCTATTAACACAAAGAATCCTTTTATATGCCTGTAAAAAGCAGCAGGCTTCTCTCTTAATCAGTGTTGTCTAGGTTCGTTGCTGGAAGGCCTAGGTCATTAGTAATAAAGGTCATTACTTGATGTTTCTAACGCACAGAGACTTTCTGATGATCCCTCCCTCCCTCATTTAATCTCCCAGTGACTAGAAACAGGCCTGGCTTCATGTTATTGAAGTTATTTTATTATCTTAAAGGATAAACTGGTGAACTCCTGGAAACAAAAGCTCTATAATTGTGGTGGTGTGTGCACACTAGATGCAAAGGTATGACAGAGCACACAAGGCCTGAAAGCTGAGGCATGGGGGAAGAGAAGCAAGCGCCTGCGATCAGATTCACCGCAGGTTCCTCCAAGGGGCTGAATCAAATGCTGAAGGAAAATCCCACGGAGCCCCAAGGCTGCCGTGTCATGCCTGCCCTTGTTACCTTACATCTTAGCCTCCTCTGATTCCTAGCAAACTAATTGAAAAGACACTTTGTAGTAAAAAGCTGTGTTTGAATCACTTTGAAAACCAAGCTCCTCTGGTATTTTTCCCAGCAAATGTTTTTCTCAGATCTTTGAGCTTATTAAACAAAAGGATCTTCTGAATCTTCTTGGAGTGCAGGCATAACTCTGCTGTCCCTGAATAAGGGCAAAAATAGTGAATTATAAATACAGTGTTTTGTCCAGGTTTTTAATCAGCCTGGCTTCTGAATGTTAACTCATCTCTCGTGTTTTCCTTCCCCTTCTTATTTCAGCTTTTATCATCATTCCTTCTGTCTCCACAATCAAACAAATGACATGTATTTAGTGGGGGATTTGGTTTGGTTTTTAGTTGCTTGCTTAAAAAAGAAAAAAACAACTTAGGTGTTTTGTTTGTACAGAGATGGGAATTTTAGAAAACAAAATTCTGTCATTAAGGAGCTTTCACATGCCCTCTCCAGTGGGAAAAAGGTATTTATAGTAGATCTGGATGAAACTCTATTCTTCCAATTTTCATTTAGTAAGAGCAAGATGAGAGAAGAGAATGCAAATCTAATTCTGCTTTTATCCTCATTCCCCTCTTCTGTTTTGCTGTGCATGGAGAAGTGTGTGTCCATAGTTCATTGGTGCATTACAGATTCTCTTCTGAAGTGTATGCCATCTGAGGTTTTCCTGAAAGTTATTAAAATACTTTTGAGGAGGGATTTTGGAAAGTGGCAAGTTAAATGTGTTAAATCCTTGAAGCCAAGGATCAGATGTGAAGGGCACAGGGTGACCCACGGCAAGCATTAATAACTCCTAAAGTCTACATTCATTAAACTTTTGGACAAATTTTAAATTTATTTGGCCACCTGTGTCACTGCTGGGTATTCTTCAGCTCTTCAAATGGCTTCCTTCCCTGAGAGGAACACAGTTAAACAGGAGCTTTACATAAGCTGATCCCATTCCTTTTTACTTCATCCACCGCCGTCCCCATGACGGACCGTGCCTGCCAGCCTGTAGCACTTCTCTCCTTTTGGGCCATCAAGGCAGACCCCACCCTGCAACTCCACACCTGCTCTTATAATCTAGGTCTTTCAGAAAAAAATAAACTGAAAAATGTTCATTGGAAAAAATAACAAAAGGAATTGTCAGATAGACACATGAACGGAAGATAAACATCAACTCTAATGACTACCAAGAAAATAAATGTTTTGTCAATTCAAAGCCCACTTGCTGCTCCCATAGCTAGCTTTTAAAGTGTTGCTTCATAAATTGAATTCTTTTTCTAAAGATCAATGATAAATCATAAACAGTTACACTTTGAAGAAAGCTTGCTTTCTTTATTAAGAAACATAGTGGCATTCACAACTGCTCCGTTATTGCTTAGTGTGTTCAGAGGGTGGCCTTTAATAAGACCTGGTAGTGATGTTTTCCCCATGTATACTTAGGGACCCTGAAAGAGCTTATAAATGGACAGCCTTGCAGTGCTGCGCTGAGGTAGTTTGGTGTCCTCATTGTGCAGATGGGTCAGCTGTGGCGGAGAGATAATAAATGACATTCTTTGTTTTGTATGACAATTCTGTTTGTCAATTTACAGGTCTCTGCTCATCCCAGATTTCATTATTTCTTTTAATGTTTAACATGGACCCATTGGAACAATTCTAGAGGAGGCCACAAAGATGAAGAGAGGGCTGGAGCACCTCTCCTATGAGGACAGGCTGAGAGAGTTGGGGCTGTTCAGCCTGGAGAAGACAAGGCTCTGGGGAGGCACTATTGCAGCCTTCCAGTACCTAAAGGGGGCTTACAGGGAAGCTGGAGGGGGACTTTTTACAAGGGCCTGTAGTGCCAGGGCAAGGGGGAATAGCTTTCACTGAAAGAGGGTAGATTTAGATTAGATATTAGGAAGAGATTCTTTACTGTGGGAGTAGTGAGACACTGGACCAGGTGGATGTGCAGAGCAGCTGTGGATGCCCCATCCCTGGCAGTGTTCAGGGACAGTTGGCTTTGAGCAACCTGGTCTGTTGGAAGGTGTCCCTGCCCGTGGCAGGGGGGCTGGAGCTAGATGATCCTAAAGGATCCTGTGATTCTATGCCAGTTTTATAGAGGGAGAAGTTAAGTTCTCAGTGTAATATAAGTCTTGGAAAACTCTGTCGGTCCAGCAGAAAGCACAATGTTATTTGGAAATGGTCTGATCCACATAATGTGTGACTATTCTGCACTGACCTGAGGCTAGATGAACAAAGCAAAGCAAATTAAGTGCTTCTTATGAGGATCATTTTTTTTGCATGCCTGAACTTGATATGGGAGATTAGCCATTCTCACTGGGAATTGCAGAGGATATGAATTTTAAGAGGCGGTTTTCAGGAGACTCTTCAAAACAAAGCAAGTAGTCATTTTCTTTCTCCCAAATGCAGAGGTATTCGTTCACCACAATGTTACTCTGTCTGTGGCATGCAATTTCATTGAATAGAAGCACATAATGTAGAATAGCCCTGTGGTATTCATTTTTAAAAATATAATCATTTGTAGAATTACTATAATTTGAATGATTTCTTATTGGCTTATGTTACCACTTCCTTTTCTGTGCAATTAGATTTTGTCTTGTTTTATGGAATGCTTTATTTGCTTTATATACTTGGGTTTGTTAATATGTAATAAATCTAAAATAAAGTGTAAAATTATGTGGATATTAAAACCAGAATACTTTATTATAATCATCTGCATACATCCAACTGCCACCAAGCCAGGAAAGTGAAAAGAATATCAATACTGAAGACAAGAACCCAACATTTATTTGTAAAGATATTTTAGTAGACTAATCCCAATTTTAATTTAAGATTATGAATTAATGCACATTTACTTCAGGAATAACAGAATAATAAAAATTCCTATGTATATTCGAAAACAGAGATATTTCTAATTATACATGGTTTTAATAATTCAGTAGGTGCGTTTTTTCAAAAAAATAATACCTGAAACTGGCTTTAACAATCCCATGAAAATCTGTTAGAAAAAAATAAATCACTTAAGCAGAGTGTGATCACTTAGCAGAGTAAGCTGCCTTAGATGAATCTGTAGGTTCAATAAAGTGAGGCTCAGAGGAGGAAGCTGAAAAGGACAGAATTATGTGGATTATGAGAGAAAGTTTCCTTCGACAGGAACAGTACACAGGGTCCATCAAGAACCCAGAAGCCTGGGTGCTGGATTCTGTAAAGCGGTAGTAAACTGTAGGATGAGGAAAAGTCCTGCACCAGCAGGATGATCTAACTCTAATGTCTTTTTTTCTACATTGCATGATGCTCACAGAAAGGAAACTAACTCAAAACCAACAGGGAAGCTGTAGTAAGCAGTGCCTGGAAAGGTTAGTATTTAGAGCAATGCAGAAGTGTTTGCT
>JAVJGJ010000001.1:71993250-72046598 GCA_035590215.1 Microhierax caerulescens
CTGTAGAGGAGGGATGGGAATCAAGCAGTCTCCAGATTAAGGTTTAGTTTAGGCTGTATAGTCCTATTCAGTCTTGCTCTCGTCTTAAAACTTGATTTTATTTTATAAATATATATATATATATATAAATAAAATAGATACACACACACACACATATGTTTTTAATAAAAAATGGAGCGATTTCAGGAAAAGGAGGTGACTGCATCCTGTCCAGCCTCGTGGGGAATGAGAAATATTCATTGGGGAAGCCACAATTCCTCTGGTACCTGAGAAGTTTTAATGTCAAAACCAAAGATGCCTAGGGATTGTACAGGCTTAAATGATCAGCGACAGGGGAACTTGAGAAGTAGTTTTGGAATTAGGGCACCACAGTGAGAATTAGGTTGTATTTAGGCAACCACCTCCATAATGTAACTGTAGGCTCTTTCTGCTAAAATTTATATAGTTATGGACAGGGAATTTAAGTGCAAAATTCCTGTGATTCTTAGCAATAACAGAGAGGAAAGAATAAAGCATATGCTTCAAGGCATACCTATGAGCTGAGAGGCTTTGAAAGAACTCTGAGGCCTATTTAAAATTATCTACTGTCATAGTTTATATCTGCAGATTGGATTATTACATATATATATATATATGTATGTAGTGAGATGTTATGTGCATTTGTGTGTAGTTGCTTAATATGAACACACAAATGGTGCTGGATGCATGAGCAGGTTCAGATGCAATTCCACGCCAGTACCAGGAAATTGTTTTTTCCTGAAACTTGACCCCCACATGTTTCAATTTTAATGCAGTGAGGACCTAATTCAGACTTATATCTGTCAATGGGATGATTTTCATTGGCTTAAATGGGCTTTTAATGAGACACCCAAATGCCTGGGGAAAAAGTGCTTTAATTTGGTAAAGAAATTCAGCATCAAGGACTCACTTAACCACAGGAATTTTATCTTCACTCAGACTCATTACATGTACTGTCATTAATAATCACAGTGCAAAGTAATTGAATTTGTGATGTTATTACACGGGTCTTTGTCTAATCCAAAATGTGAGTGCAAGACTTTTTCTTGTGGTTTGATTTGGCTCCCATTGCAAGGCAGAGTGAGCAGTTTTATTGTGCTGTTTGTCAGTGATGCATTGGTATTACTTAACAGGTGAACTGCACCATACTGAAAATGAATGTGGGGAGGAGCAAGGGCACATCTCCAATTACATCCCTTATTATGTAAATTACAGGTGGTAGGTGGCAAGAGCCCTGCAAAATGGATGGGCTGGTTAAAATCCTGCCAGTACTTCTTTGTAATGCATACCAAGAAGAATCACTAGTAAAACTGGAAGCTCTGTTTCCAGGTGTGCTTATGATACTTGCTTTCTCTTAAATGAAAATTGATTGAAAATATCTGAAGGTAAAGAGTTACCTCCTATCTTCAGTTTGGTGGAGAGGGGAAGGAAATATATTGTTTTCTTGGTGCTCCCCCTCCTTCTCATTAGCAAACTGGAAAGTTTTATTCCATGTTGTATAAACAATCTGAATCAATTTCACACTAAGCAGGCTTTACAGTTCCAAGCAATGTTCTAAAACTGTGTATATTAAACACCTATCTATATGTGTGTGTGCATGCATGTATTCATTATTGGATCATTGAGCTTTTAAAAAGCAGAATCCTTCGAAACATTCTGCAGCTGTTCTGAAGAGATTATGCAAGATTTTATGTAAATAGAAAACCAGTCTTTTTAAGAGCCATCTATGTTGTCTTTTTTACTACTATTTCTTCTACGACTACAATATTTGCTTTTATTTGCTTAAAAGCTGACTTACTGGATAGCTTCCTGTGATGTACATCTCACTGTTTTGTGGGCCTTGAGAGGGTTTGGCAGCCCGGAGGTCTTATTTCGACGTGTTTCAGTTGAGCACTTGTAATATGAGACATACAGACTACAAAATGATAGCAACAGTGAGTAGCTGCCCTCTCATTTCAAGAAATAATGAAAGCTCTGGGAAAGAAGAGATCAAAAATTTCTAAAAATGAAACAATGTTAGCACAGGGTTTGTGAAACTAGCAGCTTATTCTAGCTGCTTGCCTGTATAACCCCCTTGAGTTTTATGATTTGTATTTACATTTTTCCAGATGAGTAACTAAATTTTTGAGGCTTTATGCATAAAGTTAACAAAATCATCAGAGAATATTTGAAGGCCTTTCAAGCTACCATTACTGTGCCGAGTAAGCTTGTGCCACAGTAAATGGCCACTGCTGATGACCTGTGGATGTCCAGCAGGTACAAACAGCAGACTGGATTCATACTGGAAGCAGACCCAAGGAAGCGTCAACATCTACACGTGAAAGACACTTCCTTCACACTCTCTGCAAAGTGTAACTCAAAATTTTCATTAGAAAGACACTTCACCGTCAAGCCTGCAGTAACATTCAAATGAAGCACTAAACCCATGCAGCCATTAGTTAGACAGCTAAATTCTGCTGTTGTTTTAGTTTTACTAGTGTAAATTGAAATAACTTCAGGAGAAAACACATGAATATTCTTGATTAGCAATGAACGAAGTATATAATGGAGGAAAATGCTTGTACATAATGGTGAAAGCAATTTAGATATTTCATTGCTGATTAATCCACACATGTAGGAAGATGAGCATTTTAGCTTGCAGGTTGTTCTCTGTCTTCATTCAGATAGCCAAGCAGTCAATAGAGTTATCTAATTTGGATTTTGCACAAAGTAACAGAGACAACACCAAACAATTTGTTCAGTTGGAGCAGAGAACACTGGAAACAAATGTTGGTCTTTTTCTAGTTTTCTGGGTTTCCATTATATTGCTATGTGACTCACTGTAAATTAAAAGAAACATGCTGAAAATATTTGGTGACTTCTTAATTCAGAATCTTCTACAAAAGTGAAATTGAGTGCCAGAGAAAAATGTGGACAATGGCATTTTCGTCATGAAACTATTTTTATTTGAGGAACATCTGTGAAGAAACTTTTATGCGTTTCTGTGCAGAATTGAATCATTTTGACTGAAAAAAAATGGAACAGTAAATATGAAGTGGTAGAATATGTCATGAGTTTTCTTTCAAGCAATCATGACTCAGTCCACAAAGTAATAACAATATTGTGAACTTTTGTAAAACTTACTTTCTCAGATTCTTAGTCAGGGAAATGTATACAGTGAAAATGGATTTCTATAGGTCTCAGTGCCAGAACAGGAGGGAGCTGTCTGGATCACGCCTTGAAAATGATGGAAGCTGACTCAGTTCAGTTGAATTTTATAATAGAAGTGTAGTGGGTTTGCGTAGCAACGTTTTTGTTTGGTTTTTTTTTTGGGGGGGGTGGGGAGCTACAGGGGTGACTTCTGTGAAAAGATGCCAGAAGCTTCCCCCATGTCCAATAAAGCCAATGCCAACTGGCTCCAAGTTGGACCCGCCACTGGCCAAGGCTGAGCCCATCAGTGACGGTGGTAGTGCCCGTGATAGCATATTTAAGAAGGAAAACAAAAACAAAAACAAAAACCAAAAAGCCCTGTGCCAGAAGGAGAGAGGATTTGTGAGAGCAACAGCTCTGCAGACACCCAGGTCAGTGAGGAAGGAGGGGCAGGGGGTGCTCCAGGTGCTGCAGCAGTGATTCCCCTGCAGCCCGTGGTGAAGACCACGGTGAGGCAGGCTGTGCCCTCCAGCCCATGGAGGTTCACAGTGGAGCAGGTATCCACCTGCAGCCCATGGAAGACCCATGCCAAGCAGGTGGATGCCTGAAGGAGCATCCTTGTGACCTGTGGACAGCCCGCACTGGAGCAGGTTTGCTGTTAGGACTTGCGGACCCAGGGGGGACCCACACTGGAGCAGGCTGTTCCTGAAGGACTGCACCCCATGGGAGGGACCCACGCTGGAGCAGTGTGTGAAGAACTGCAGCCCATGGGAAGGACTCATGTTGGAGAAGTTTGTGGAGAACTGTCTCCTGTAAGAGGACCCCACACTGGAGCAGGGAAACATGTGAGGAGAAAGGAGTGGCTGAAACAACGTGTGATGAACAGACTGTAACCCCCATTCCCTGTCTCCCTGTGCCACTCAGCGTGAGGACATAGAGAAATATGGAGTTTTAAGTCCCTGGAAGAAGGGGTGGTCTTCCCTGGCTGGAAGGTGTTTTTTTTGTTTTTTTGTTTTTTTTCTGATTTGAATGACAATAAATTAAACTAACTTCCCCAAGTTAAGTCTGTTTTGCCCATGATGGTAATTGCTGAGTGATCTCTCCCTGTCCTTACCCTGACCCATGAGCCTTTCATTATATTTCATCTCCCCTATCCAGCTGAGGAGGGGGGTGATAGAGTGGCTTTGGTGGGCACCTGGCATCCAGCCAGGGTCAAACCACTACAAGAAAAACCTAACCAGAGTAGAAAAACTGGCATCTAGCTGGGAAGCTAGAGTTGAAATTTTTTATAGGGAGAGGATAGTTTAAATCAATGCCCTTTGTGCTTGCAGGTCGTGTTCTAAGTTCTTGGTCACTGGGTGGCTTGCTGCCTTTTGGCAGTCTGTCATGAGGGATTCATGAGTCCAGGTTGAAATAACTTGATAGTATGTCAGTGACTTCTGTTTTATGAGAGAGTGAGCTGATGAAAAGGTTTTTAAAACAAACAAAAATCCCCAAAACAAAACAACAACCAATACCCAAAGAGAAAGAATTCTGTAATAGCTGAGATACTCTTGTATGTAATAACTTGGAGGGAGTGAAATTCAGCTCTTACTGAAAGCAATGGTGGCATTAATCTAAAATCTTATTGATCAATTTAATTATCCAGAAAACTTGGTAAGTTTTCATATTCTAAGTTGAAAATACACAGCATAGCAACACCAGTTACAAATGGTGAAGAAATAAAATTCAGGAGTCCTTCCCCCCAAGAAGCACACCCTAATTCGAGATCTTGGTGTGCAGCTATTAGTAAACTTCATCCTCATATTTGGATGAAAAAATGTATGTGTTAACCTTGGTTCAGAATTTCAAAAAATGAATGCTGAGAAGAAAAGAAGAACGAAACTGTTGGTCTGCAAATAGCAAGTAGTGCTGGCGTATTGTGGAGGTGATAATATTCTTAGCAGACAGTACTTACCTTGGTTTTCTCATTAAGCTCTGATACATTTGTATTACCAGGTAAATCCTGCCTAGGCTTGCAGCTGCTTAAAAAAAATTCCCTTTTTCAGTAATCCCCTACCAGCTGGGATGGAATTTTATCCTTTTCTTATATCTGTAGACCTCATTTTCTCCTTGCTTTTTTAAGAACTCGGTTGCAGCGCTTGTGAGGTTGTGTAGATAAAGTGAGTTATTTTGTCACATGAGCACGAATGGAGGGATCTTCATGGACTCCACTGTCCCATCTCCTGATATGTGTCTTCTTAATGGGCATCTGCACCTCGAACAGAGGTTCCCTCCTTTGCCCTCTTTGCAGGAACGTTCCCTGTTGGTATCACCTCTGCAAGGTGGGGGAGCTAAGAGCACCTGGGATGCTTGAGCAGAGTTGTAGCTGCTGTGAATTGCACCTTTTTGATTAAGGTAGCTTCCCAAGCATCTTTGAAGGATGTGACAAAGTAACCTGAGGAAACGGTGGTACTTAAAGGAGCAAATTTCTGCTTTTGATAATGGAGAATGCAAATACTACTTTCTATTTGGTTTTACAGATACTTCCTTTTTTTTTTTTTTTTTTTTTTTTTTTTTTTTTTTTTTTTTTTTTTGAGAGATCCTACTTTAATGTATGAGAAAGGGCAGAAACAGTTTTTTGGGCGTAAAGCACAGCCCAATGTGATCCTCCTCCTGCTTCTCCGGCCATGCACAGACACAGAGGAGGGTGGCAGAAAAGTCTTTCCCCTGTGGTCAGCCGTGCGCAGCGAGTCCTGCAGGCAGGGGAACGCCTGTGCCTCCTTGTGAAAGCAATGGCAACAGCATTTCCACTGTGGCTCTGTAAAATTAGGAAGGGTAAGAGTTAGAGCTGCAGCACCAATATAAGGAATCGTAGGGTAGGTAAGTTCATCTTCTCCGGAGGGAAAGAAATCATTAACATAAACAAAGGAGCTATATACTTCAGCTGTTTTGGAGGTAAATTTTGACAATGTCCTACAAAAAAACTTTGAGGGAAGGTTAAGTTTGAACAGTAGAGACATCTGAAACAAGCAGGAGAATTTTAAATGCTTAAAAACAATGAGAAGGAAAAAAAGCTGGTCCAGCCATTGTGAGACTGTGTTGCTTTATCAATGCCGAGACCTTATATTGCCTACTCCAAGTATGATGTGCCAAATTGAAACAGTTGTGTAGGTACAGCCAGCTGCTGCACTGGCCTGCTGTTTGTTGGATGACTCTGCTTAAATTTCATTAGCTTATTCTAAGGAGGAAAAAGGGAGGAATTTGAATGGTATGTATGCTAGTGTGTCTTAGTGTGCAAAGATTAACTCACTCGGCAGGGACATGATGATACAGTGGAACAGTTGTTTTCTGCTATTGTAAGTGGTTTTAGAAGTGCACAGATGGATTTATCTAAGGAAAATGAATCTCTTTATGTTTTCTTTGATTTGGTTCTGATGGCTATGAGATTGAGACTTTGATGATAAGCTCTTAATTTTAGTTTTTTGATCTCTGTTCAAATGTGAGGTCTTTTTTTTATTATTATTATTTTTCCCTAAGTTTTCCAGATTTTGCAGAAAAAAAACCTGTCAGAAAAGCCCTTTGAAAAGGGTAACCACTTTGCTAAGAATTGTCCAGCCTTTTCCACAGTGCTGCGGCAAACACACGATGAGAGATTGTGTCTTTTGTTTCGAAAATGCATCATTCACTGTGAAGGAAGATAAACAACCAAAACTTGCAGAGAAAATACGTCATCATTGCTCATTCACAGCACCCAGGGCAGCAGTGAGAGCCAAGGGATTTCTGCTAAAGCCAGTAAAGAAACCCTTTGCCAAGTGATGTTGGCTCATTTTGTGTTCAGGCTGCTGAGCACAGGTGCCTCTGGAAAGGTGCACAGTGTCCTTTATTTGACCCTCTCTTGATGTCAGAGAAAGCTGCTTGGTTTTCCTCTATCTTTGAACTGCTGCTTGGAGTGAAACATCTAAAACTAAAAGTTAAAAAAAAAAAAAAAGGAAAAAAAAGAAAAAAAAGAAAAAAAAAAGAGGAAGTAAATTAAAAAAGAAAAAAAAAACCCAAAGAAAATCTGAATGGAACCTGGTTTCATTTCTTCAGACTTTTGGTTTATTTTGAGATCCTAAAAGGCTTCTTCCTTTCAGGATGAATCCACACAGTATTATTATCTTCCTGTTGGTAGTGTAGGAGGTAGTGTCCTTTTTACTAGGACAATCTGTTCTTGCTGGAAAGGAAGATTATAAACAGAACTTTATATGAATGACTGAAGAGGGAAAAAGAGAAAGTAAAATGGCAGATTTTCATATGATTTTGTATTTTTTTTCCCCCCTAAAACAGTTTACTTACTTCAGCTTTAAAGGAGTGCAGCATTTTGACAGCCAGGAACCAATTTGCAATTTTTCGTCTGAATTCTAGCTTCAAATGAATTTTCCTTGCCCTATGTCCCTGCTTCCAATGAAATGAAATAAATCTCAAGCTGAAAAATTTTACTGTGTTCAGCGACTAGAGCTCCTGTCTGATTTCATGGATTTTGGACAAAAGGACAAAAAAAAAAAAAAGACATAAATTAGAAATACTGGTATATACCAGAATGCTTCATGTCAGGGACTTTCAATAAAGCTTTGCTGGTTTATGCCCCAGGATCTGTAATTCCTAATTGGAGTCATGGATTTGTTGTATAGTCACAACTTGTAAATGCTGAATATTTTATAAATAACATTTTCAATAAAGTATAAACAGACTGGAAAAACTAGGCTGCAGCCTAAATAAATGCTCATTTTCTTTAGACAGAAGTTGAAGTTAAGGATACATGGTCAAAAAAAGCTAGGCTTGGATTACACAATTTTTCTTCCAAAATAAAAAATTAAGTACAAAAGACCATTGTTCTTCCTATCTATTGGGTGAGATTACATGAAAGTTTTATTGTAATTTGTTCCCTTTAGTACCCTTTAGTATGTTATATTAGTGAAAACTGCACTTTTACTAGCATTACTTTGTTCATTTCTTTTGCTTTAAGTTATTTATGAAAGTAACCCATTTATGAAGTCTCATTTTTTGCTTAGAAACAGATGTTAGGTAATGATAAATCAAACTCTACACATCACTGCATGAAATCTATTGCAGTTTTTTTAGTTTTGCACTTTACAGGTGCTTTGTCATTGAAATATGGACAATATCTCAGCTGGATTTTATTGTCATAGTTTTTTGCTTTGTGTGGGTCTTGGGACAAATGTCACTGGTTTAAATTTAAAAGTAAATTATTAAAGCAACTAGCATTAATTAAGAAATCTGTTATTTTTCCTGACTGTA
Source organism: Microhierax caerulescens (assembly GCA_035590215.1). Classification (NCBI taxonomy): domain Eukaryota; kingdom Metazoa; phylum Chordata; class Aves; order Falconiformes; family Falconidae; genus Microhierax; species Microhierax caerulescens. The sequence goes on from JAVJGJ010000001.1 coordinate 72,001,678, forward strand.
CAATTGACTTTCCCAGTGATATCTGGAGAATCTTTTAGTCTCTGTGTGCTTTAGTTTCTTCTTTGCTGGTTTCTTACTGCTTCTTATGTACATGACAAAAAGGGGGAGATGGAAGCTCTGAATCAAAGGACTCTGCTGACATTTAATAGAAACAGAGAAGAAAGATTGTGGTTCTGATTTCTGAATATTGTAAAGATTTAGCTTTCATTCCAATATGGAACCAAAACAACATCAGAAATTCAAGAACTGTTTTTTAAAAAAAAAGTGTGTGTGGGAAGCTATTGTTGCCCAAACAATTCTGAAATGGTATTTCACATAGTCAGTAAAAGATTTTATGCAAGGGTATCTAAAAGCAAAATACGACAATACTTGAATGGAAAGCCCCATACAGATGGTTGTCAGAAAACAAGAAGCATTTCTGTTACCTCTGTTGCCGCTGTATCTTGCCTTACCCAGTCAGCCTTTGGAAGCAGCCACACCTTTGGGAAGTGTACTGAAAATGTAAGATTGGCATTCCAGGTGAATATTTTCTCAGATTTTTCAGAGGTCAGCCTTCCGTTATAGGGATCACTAGCAGAGATCCTCTTCCTGTCACACACTGTTTTCTAATCCCACATAATTCAGGGTTGGTTTATGAACTGAAACATGAAGGCATACAAGATAGCTTGCATAATTGTGAATAGTCTTCATGCTAGTCAAACAAGAAATGAATTCTCTCTTGAATAAATATGCACCTCTCTTACCAACTGATTTCAATTTTGTAAGTATTTTTAAAAGAAAATTAAGCCACTTCTTGCAGAAAATTGAGTGCTAAATTTGAAATCTCATTTTCAATTTTATTTGAATGCCATTTCAATTCAGACTACTGTGATCTGACTGATAACATTTCCTGAATTTTTTTCTTTTGTATTTCTTCATGGTGTCTTGCTCAGGAAATACATACATGTGCCATGTACCATATTTTGTACGTGCAAATAAAGTTCTGGACGACTGTATACAAAAGTGGACATTTTCTCATGCTATAAATATCTGGGTAACAAAATTACGTGGTGTCCATGTGAGTGGACTGTAGAAATCAGCACTCAGCTTAAAGTGTCCCTGCCTACATCAGCCTAGCACAAGGGCTAGGGCAGTGGGACACGCTGGTGTTGCATCTGTCTTGACCTGTCCCTCTGCACAAGAACTAGTTTCGGTTTGTTTGTTCTTATGCTTCGATATGATCTGTTGGAACACTTGACCACTGATGAGTTGGAGGTGAAGTCTGGAGGGGTTGTAGTTCTTTACAGTAACATTCTTCCTTAGTCTTGCTCACCAGAAACACAAATTGCCCCAGGATGTTCGTTAGATTTTATGTAAAGTGGTAGGTTGTAAGGTTGTTTGATTTTGGGGTGTTTTATACATGGTTTTACGTATGTCATTAAGTCAAGGAGTAAGGTTATTCAGAACCAGGTAAGCAGTGGTTCTGCCGTGCGGACCGCTGGTTCAGCAGCACGAAGCCCAGGTGCCCCAGTGTTTCCTGGGAGTGCATTTGGTACAGTTGGATTTTACCATCAATTTGCGAACTCTAACAGCTATACTGTTTTTACCGCTTTGAGCAAAAATTTTCTTTTGGCCTCACACCAACAGTTTTCATCATGGTGGTAGGCTATGTAGGATATTGCTGTCAGCAGGGAGCATGTATTCAGTTAGCTTTCAGCTGGAATTCTCCACATCTAAAGATTCATTAATGCTTATCCCCCTCGGATATCGTTCTCCAGCAGTTTAACACTACCCAGAATGGCTTTCATCCCCTGTGCCGTGCTTCCTGGGATTGCTGCTCGCTGCTTCATTTCTTTTATAGGCTCTTTGCAGCATGCCCCAGTTCTGGTTGCATGGGTTTCCATCTCACTGACCGTCCGTAATAGCTGCTCCTATTTGTTACCCAGGCCAGCTGCAGCGAACATCAGATGGGGTTTCACAGCTTTTTCCAACAAGGTGGTAGGTGTTGAGATGGTGGGCTGAGGGATCTGCTGGACCACACTGCTCCTGCTTACAGCTGGCCACTCCACAGGCCAGCTGCGGAGGGTGCACCACTTGGTGTGTAGGGAAAAACCTCCTGCTACCATTTTATTTTGACATTTTTTGAGTCTCTAGTGTACTTGTCACTCATCAGCAAGTGTGCTTTGCTGTTTTTGCTTTTGCAAGTTGCCTTTCTGCTGTTAACACAGCAGCAGTAGCCACTTGGGGATCCACTGGAGTGCAACCACTTCTGCTGGAAATCCCCCGTGTTTCCATCTAAATTACCATCATCCTGCTGAGATTTTACTTGCTGCCATTAGACTTTTATACAAAGACTGGCACAAAATCAGATTTTTTAATGTCACCCTATGGAATGATTCTGGAGGAAAACCAGTGTTTGTGAGGCTAATTATTGACTTGTGAGACACCTTTTAGTCAGGTATGCTACAGCGGTCCTGCAGCTTTTTGGTGTTAATGTTAAATTGCAACAACTTTATTCAAATTAATAGAGTGTTTCTGGATTTCCAAAATGTCATTGGGACCAACTTATTCTTCACTTGATTCAACACTATTATTCATAAATATTTATTTTAATATGAGATCAAAGTCAGTCCTTCATATCCTTATAAAAATTTTGAGGAATTTATTGACAGGTATAAACTGCCCTTCAGTTAGCCTTTGATGAAAGACAAAAGAATTCACCTCAGACTGGTTCTTCTGGACGTGTTCAAAAATTTGATTTTTTTTTCCTTTAGGCTATGATCTTGCAGTTGGTGGGATTCTGCCCCTGCATGTTAGTAACTCTGTCATTTCTCTTGGTATAAAAAGAGGTAAACCAAAACCCCAAGCCATCTAGTTTATTTTAACAAAAAATGTAATTATAAAAATGAAAATATTAACATGTAACTAAGATGACCTTTCCCATGCTCTACAGCTCAAGAGTTGTTTATTACATTATTCCTAAATGATTATTTTGCCTTACAGTGCCTGACAGAAATGAATTTTGTTCTTGGAAATTACCAAAGTTGCTTAAGAGTATGCTTCTGTTTCAAAAAAAGAAATTATGGAATATCATTGCTTTTGGTCTTGATTTTCAGTAACTCAGTAGAAGAGGGTGAGGAAAAACATAAAATAACTCATCTTAATTTTCACCAGGCTGTATTTGGATCTTGCCAAGTGTCGTGGTTTAGCCCCAGCTGGCAGCTAAACACCAGGCAGCCTCTTGTGGCTGTGCTCCCCGCACAGTGGGATGGGGGGGAGGATCAGAAAGGTGAGAGTTAGAAAACTTGTAGATTGAGATAAAGACAGTCTAATGGGCAAAGCAAAAGCTGTGCAGAGGAGCAAAGCAAAACCACTCCCCGTGGGCAGGCAGGTTCAGCCGTCCCCAGCAAGGCAGGGCCCCATCACGCGTAATGATTACTTGGGAAGACAAACGCCATCACTCAGAACATCCCCTCCCTTCCTCCTTCTTCCCTCAGCTTTATATGCTGAGCCTGATGACATGTGCTATGGAATATCCCTTTGGTCAGTTGGGATCAACTGTCCTGGTTGTGCCGCATCCCAACTTCTGCCTTCTTGCTGGTGGGGTGGGGTGAGAAAAAGAAAAGGCCTTGACCCTGTGTAAGCCCAGCTGAGCAATAAGTAAAACAATCCTGTGTTGTCAACACTGTTTTCATCACAAATCCAGAACATAGGTCTGCAGTAGCTACTGTGAAGAATATTAAGTCTATCGCAGCCAAAACCAATATACCAAGTTAGATGTGAATATATATCAGTATCTTTGGTATTTGCTCTAGATCTAATAAAAGGAGACTCTTTTTTTGACCTTTTTTAATGGCATTTAATTATGGCATGCTCTCTGTTCTCTTTTGGGACCTCGCATTCCCAATATGCTGAGTTTTGCTCCCTGCCAGCTGCCTTCCTTCGCCCATGAGTGCTCCTTTGAATGCTCCTGTGCCACTACCATGCCCCAGTTTGGTTAAGAGGGGGCATCTCCCTGCCACCTCCTCGGTGGTGAGGTCTGTCAGGAGGGGAAATGGGGGAGAGATCCACCAAACCCCCAGATCCAAGTTATCTGTTTGAAATAGACACAAACATGGAAATGGCAGCGTTGGTATGTTCATATACAGTGCGCAGCTATTAGTAATAATAATAATAATAAATGCAAATTATTATCTGTCTTAATTTCAGTATCTGGATTAAAAATGCTGTGCTTTAAGAGAATTTGTTTGATCAAGAGATGGTACTACAAAATAAGAGCACATTTCAGCATTGTCAATGCAGCTAATGTACCTTTTTTATACTTCAGGAATGAAACTGTCAAGTACGATGCCAGGAGTGTGTTACGTCACTTCTCTCTTGTGTGTGTTGTACCTTGGTGCTTTTCAATCAATGTGAATAATTATTTGTACAAAAAGGCTTCTTAAAACACTTGGAATTATGTGGATATGTTTATTATCTGCAAAGATTTGGTGTCTTCTTTTAAAAGAGTATATGTGTTTTAATGACCAGAGGATAGTCTGTTTGTGAATTCTAGATTGAGAGGAAAGGTGTGGAAATTATTTACGAGAGGAAAGGAAAGATTTTTTACTTTCACCTGGTATCATTGCTGTTTTATAGCCAGTTTCTAATAGCATATTCAGGTAAAATTTTCCCAGAATTTTGACTGTTGAAGTTGGAGAAAGCAGATATTTCAGGTTTGTTCAAATATTACATTTTTGTTGCTTTTGGGAGCTATGCTAGTAAGGTTATAGAGCTAGATGTATTTGTTTCTAAATCCAGGTTTTCATCCCAGTTTTTCAGAAGTATTTGAAATGCCTTATTGTTAGAAGTATAGAAAAGCTGCAAAAATTATTTGCAACCAATCATCAGGGACAATTTTATATGGTAACTGTCAGGATTCCAGGGTACTAGAATTTGGGGGGGTGGGGGGTTGGGAGTGGAATTTCACCTAGTTTTGCAAATAAGTTCTGCAGAAAGCAAAAGTTTAGGAAAAAAAAAGTGCATAATTATGGTCATTTTAGAATGAAATGTCTAAGATGTTTCAGAATCACTTTTTGACTACCAAAATGTAACTTCAATAGTGTAAAGAACCCAAATATGAAGCTTAATACTTGGGTTTAGACTGAACAAACCATTCAATTGAAATCCATATAAAACATAAGTGTTTTGTCTTAAAATACCCAAATTCTATCCTTTTTAATTATGGCCACTTGTTCAACAGTTCTTTTTAGAACTCCTTTTTATTTCTATTTGCCAATATTCACAGCTATTTGTTTGCATTCTTACTCTTTTAAAGAATACCATTTTGAGCAAATGATAGAAGCAGGCAAGTGACATCCACCAGATGCATAGACCACTAGTTAATTCTCAGTCCTAGGAATTTTTTTTTAAACTTAAAAAAAAAAAAAAAAAGGAAGTTGTATATGTCACCATTATGATTAAAATGATAACCAAGACCCTTTGTTAAATAAGTTGTATCGTCTGGAGAACTTAAAGAATCAGTGAGAGCACACCCTAGGACGTAATCTGTGATGTCAGTGATGGGGAAAGGGGTAAGTCGTGTATGCTGTGAAGCCTGCACAATTCAGTTTGCAGCCTGGCATTGCTGTTATTTGTCTCCTAATAAATCTAGAAGAAGGTAATAATGTCCAGTGCTATAGCTGCACATCAGTAAATTGCAATTGTTTTAGTTTTTATGATTTATCTGTCAGAAATTACTGCAGGAAAGTTTGAATGATCTCTAATTTATAAGTGAACTATTAAGTAAAGAGTTGGGCATGTGACAGATGACCGCAGCAGCGGAGAAGCAGTATCGTACCTCTAATGCTGAATGAGCTAGTGGCAATGCTAGTCTGAGTGTGTGTCTCTGTGGGGTTTGGAAGTTGTGGAACATGCACATCCATGGCGGCAGCTTCCTCCGTCACAGCTTCCTTGCAGGTGATAGGTGCCAAATACTTCCAGCTGCTAAAATGGGGACAGGTCATCTGCCTTTCTGTGACTTCCACTGTTTCAATAATAATAATGTAAAATATTACCAGACTGAAATATAAAATAAACGATCCTACCGTCGGTTTACTTGGTGTAAAAGATGTTTGCTGGTGCACTGCGTTTAAGAGTGGTAAGATCTTGCTGGCACATCTCCTGTTTTGAAATAAATGCTCCTCATTTATTTCAGTAAGTGGGATAAGGCTGCTGAAATATATTCTTTGGTAAAGTATTTGGGTTTAGTATTAGCATCCCTTCACATAAATGGCAGAAGTGTTATATAAATATTACAACACATTAAAAAAAAAAAAAAGGATGTAGCTTCAATTTTTATATTATTACAATAAAACTGAGTGATAGACTTTTTCCTCTATCCTCTAAAAGGATAGAACTCCTTTTCCTCCAGGAGTATAAAAAAGGAGTGAACAGAGTAGGTTTGTTCAAGGACTAAGGTTAAAACTCTTAGGAATGGATTCACAGATCGGTACCCTAAAGGGAATGAAGGCATTTCTCTTCCTTAAGGCAGGTACCAACACTCTGGAGAAGTGAGATTTCTTGAGCATCTGCAGGGTTAGTATTTCCTAGTAACTAGATCAAGGTAACTGCCTGCCTTCTGTGCACATAGTTTAGATGATCTTTCATGCACTGTAATAAATTACTAACTCTAGAAATCAGGGTTTTTTTTTTCAGTCTTGAGCTTCTCTACTGTGCCACCTCCCTGGAAACTTCCAAAATCCCTCACTGGAACCAGTCCATACGCAGAGAAAATATACCTCTCTCCCCATGCTCTGTACAATGCATGCATATTTTTTCTCTCTTTTCAAGCTATCACACAAATTAAACTGTAATTATGAATCTGTATGAGGTATCAAATCAAAATGCTAGCTACTAAACCACAGATTACAGCAGTAATCCCCCCTGCCTGACAATCCCTAGTTCTTTGTGAACAATTGGGCCATTTATTACTCTACTAGTCTAAACAATTGTATCGTAATAGCTGAAGTGAAACATTGCCACATTACTCAAGGTGCTTGCTTTTTCTAGTGTCTTCAAGGCATTCAGCTCAAGGTGATGTAAAAAAATTCTAGCTGGACTACAGAGATATGAAAAATATAAGAGAACTTGCTGTGTGCTCTGTGAGGTGCTGGTCATAAATTAGACCTTACGGTGTTATGTCACACAAACTAGTCAGTAACATTGCAAGCAGTTATTTCCCAGGAAGCTGGGACAAATTGGTTTATTATTATTTTGTAATGCACACCTGGTTTGTTTTTGTTTTTGGGTTTGTTTGGTATTTAATTTCATCCTGTTTCTTAAAAATTGGGTTTTCCTCCCCACCTCTCCCACCACTATGTTTTTCTTCTGAAATTCTGGGGATAAATCCAGAGGAGTTGTGTTGAGAAAGAGTGTGTGAAAATCACTGATGCTGAGATGCAGATGAACTGAAGAAACAGAGGGTTACTGGACCAGTATCTGATCTTCATTAGGATGACAGGGAAAAAAAAGCAGCTGCTGATTTTCGTGGAGCTGTTCTGTGTTTCTATGGATATATAGAGGAAGCAGAATAAAGCCCAGTCACAGCCCTAGGATCTTCATTCCTGTCATACTACTTGCTGTATTTCCAATTTTTCCTCTAGATAAATATACAACAACTGGTGGAGATAAAGGGTGCCAGAGATACTAAATAGCTTCATTTGGAAGAAGTTGGATTTAGGATCTACTTAAGGACTGATGAGCTGAATATATCTCACTGATGGAGGAGAAAAACCCAACTCAACAAAAGCTTAGAGCAGCAGGATCCAGTAACAACTGGGTGGGGGAAAAAAATGTGTAAAACTGTTTTGCCCTTCATTTTTTTTTTTTCACTTTGTTACATGCCTGTTTTGCCAAGCCAGGGAAATTCCTAGTCCTTTGTTTCTGGGAAACACACCTTTATACCAGTGCAAACGTTGCTGCTGAGTCTGTGAAGGCAGGTTTAAAGCCTTGTGCAACAATGCTGCCCTGAACTTGAGCGCTGTGCAAATGAACGGAGGAGAGAAAAACACTGCAAAAGGCAGACTTGCACATAAATGCAACAGCATTTTCTAGATGCTTACTCAGTTAGTACTTCTCAGGCAACAGCCAGCCCCTCCAAGAGCCCCAGCAAAAGACTCATCCACTGCTCCAAATCTGCCTGTAAGTACATATTGTGCATTCCCTCTTTTTGCCATCCTAGCCTTAGCTGTTTTGTGTATCAAAGACTAGGCAAGTCAGAAGCCACAGTGCTTCAAGTTCAGTTTTAATCTGCTGCTGCTCTCAGCCCTGTCATATTGCTTTTATTCACAGTGTCTTTCCCAAACAATAACATAAAGTACTCCTTGGAGAGTAGGTTCAAGAAGTAACTAACACTCAGGTTCATTAGGAAGTGTGTTTGTGAGCACTGTGTAGGAGCAAGCTTCAGTTTTTTCCATAACCCTTGCCTAGTGTTTTTTGTCTTATTTTTTTTTGCAAATGCATCCTGTAGGTAAAATTTGTGACTTAATTTGAAATTGCATTGCATTCTGTCATTACCTGTCCGTTCCCCCACTTTTCCAGTTTCCACGTTTCTGATAGATTTATGGGAAAAAAAGGCTTTTGCAATGAGGATTTCACTCATCTCTGTTTATTCTCCACTAATACAAAAAATACAAACATAATAATCACTCTCTTCTCCTATGTCTGGTTTATTTAATGGATTTTATCATGGATATAAGTTCATAACTTAATTTAATTCCCTACATGTATTTCCAGCATGTAATTAATGTCAGTCTGGGACATATCCCTTCAGTAGTTTCCATGATTGAAAAGTTGATTTATTTACCACAATATTGCAGTTCTACAGAACTTAACAATTCTTTCTTTTTTACTTTTTGCTACTGAAATCACAGAATCATGCTCAATTAAAAAAAAAAAAAAAGTGAGAAAAATACAGAGAGCTAGCCAGGACTTTGTGAGGAAGAGCAGGGCTCCATGATGAACTAGGCCACTTAGAATAGGCTTTTTCAAGAGGTTTGTGAAAAAGTGTTCAAATAAGAGCCTTGAATTGACCTTATTTTCCTGTTGGTTACTGTGCTTTCCAGATTAAAAGCTGTTTTCTTTTATTGAAATCGAAAAGTGCCAAACATTGAACTTGCTTTGTAAGGCATTCATCAAGAGGGAAAATATTTCAGCACAATGACATGACCTGACATTTTAAAGCAGATAACAAATGACACCTTGTCAATGCCACCAATTTATTATTCCCTCTCTTGTACCTCTGTGTCGCAGTGGGATACTACATTCTTTTTAATCATGGGCCTGTGTTAAACAAATTTTTACTAGAAAAGAATATAAAACGCCCCTAGTTGTTTCCCACTCACTGACCTCCCAGCCATCCCACTGTAACGTATAAAGACAAAGGCTGCATTAAATTTTTCATTATTTTATCCAATTTCTGATCCAATTACATGAGGCTCTTCCATCACTAACATGAATGTATATGCTATAATGTCAGCTGCTGCACATTAATCAGGCCTTTTTTTTTGTTCAGTGGACACTGGTGCTAAATCATCTCACTGAAAAAAAGTGGGACAAGAAAGAGATGTAAATGAATAAGGAGGAAACTCTTTTTTGTGCAGTTACAGCAGGAAATCACTGGAGTGGGTGGCCTTCCAATCAAGCCCACAGAGACCTGGAAATGAACCAAGTTGTTTTGCACCTTTCATTTTCACCTAATTAACAAAAAAGAGGTGCTTCTTCCCATGGCTTCACTGTTCACTACTTCTTATAAGCCTGCATCAGCCACTTGAACTGTGGTTGGGATGCTGGTCTTGTTTAATTCTTGTAATGAATACACCAGTAAAGCTGGAAATGTGATACAAGAAAGGCTTCTACTGGGAGGCATGTCTCTCTCATTGGAGTCTGGAGTGTTATCTTGGATACTGTGCAATTTTAGGAGCAAGTGAGAGGCTTTCAGGTGGGAAATACACAATAGCTTCTAAGTTTGATATTTAATTTCATTGAACAGGGAGAACAAGATCCTCCATGTGATTTCTGCATCTTAAGGGTCCTGGTCTCCAATTCAGGTCACAGTTTAAGGTTATACTTATAATTAGCACTGGTAGGCATAAGCAGCGTAGAAGCTAGACCACTGGGGGATTTTCCTGGGTCTTCAGAGTCAGGACTAGGGGTGACATACGGAGGAACCCAAAAGGTTCAAGAGAACAAAGCCATATTGGGTTGTGCAGGGCCTTGAATTTGCACCAAAGCCTGGTATCAGAAGAGGTGAACCCATTTTGTCAGGTTTTGGTATGGTTGCCCAGATATCTGGAAGGTCAGTTTTAGCTTGAGCAACCCCATAGTTTCAGGAATATAGATGTTTCCTGAATTTCACACGACTTCAAAAGAGTGGCTGTTTACAGGGACATTGGCTTGTCTTTCTTCTTTGATACTCCATAGACTGAAATTGATTTTAATTTTAGAGTTACATTTGTGGTGATTAGGAATTCTTCTCAGTGCAGCATCTTCTCAAAAATCTTTTAACACAAACTGTTATACCAAACTTTAGGACTAGTTAGTTTTCTTGTGGTTTTGCTTTTGTTTGTTTAGTTTTATTTTTTATTTTGTTTTGTTTTGTTTTTCCCCCCTGATATTAATTTAGCATTAAGTCCGTGATAGAAAGGAATACAGTTTGCATTGTGTAACATATGTATCTCATAACTGTTGGATGCATATTTGAAGCCTTTTCCTTCAATAAAAATAATGTGTAAAAATAAAAAAAAATATGTGGGTATGATGTTCAGCACAAAATAAGTTGGGGGACTTAACCTGTCTTTCAGCCTTTGAAGTACTTGTGTTTATATTTTTTACTTTTTGAAATATCCAAAGAAAATCTCTAGTCAAAGAGTCGTTAAAGCAAATAGACACTGAAACCAAAACTAGATTTTTAAGAAACAAGAACATTTGGACTTTCATGTTTAAATAGCTGAGTTTTATTCTTTTATGGTTCAGACACCTTCCATGGTTAAAAGTATCATGGCTTTTAATACACGGTTTAGGATTTCTGTTATTTCTTCTGCATAATGCAAACATCTTAACTATCACAGTAAATACAGGCATCTTAAATTTATGGTGTATTTGATTTCACTCAGCTGTGTCAGACAACAGCTCTGTATTACACTGCAGCATAAATAAGTATATATACAATATGGTAGTTAATACTTAGACTACAAACTATAGACGTACCTTTAAAATGAAATAAAATCCAAAATCGAGCAATGGGAATGAAAGGCAGTGTTACGATTTTTATTTTTTTCTTTCCATTTTCTAAAGATGAAGTCCAGTTTTATTACTTCCAGGGTGGCTTTTACCTCAGGGTTAACGTGGCCCATTTCCACCAGAATTTCAGAGGCCTTCGTACAGCTTTTCTTTGTTATCTTGTCTTGATGGTGACACAGTGGCAGCGTATCACAACAGAGGTAACCTGCAAACCTCCTGCAAACTGTTGCGACACCTAAGTTACAATATGTAAAAGCCTCTTACAGCATGGAAGCGGCTGCCAGGACAAAGCTTTTTAGAAGTGGTCAGAGTTACTGCGGTGTTCTCATGCGGTCAGGCACTTGTGCCATCCCTCAGTGGGCTATCCCCAGGCTCATGGAGACAGGAACGGGACATTCTGGGCTGAGTGCACGATGAAACTTGAAGCCCTGTTTCCTGCTTTCTTAACGCTGGTGCTGTAAAATAGGACAAATACAGCTTGATCACCTTCAAGTTAGCATGTTGGTGTAGCAACAACCAGGAGAGAGGTTGCAAGGATGGAGTGCAGCATCAGTTAATGAACCTGTTGGGAGGGACCATGGGTGACTGGCTGGTTTAGGCTGCTTAAAGAGAATTAATATTTAACAAATGAATTACCTGTGTCACTCATCACTTCAGCTTTGTTGGTTTAGAAGAAATACTAGCGGATGATGGCAATGTGGTGTATTTAGTGGGAGGCATACTGAGTGAAAGGGTTAAAAGACTCTACATTATGTTGCAAAAATAACATAAAGATAGATATAAGAAAAATGAGTTGTCTTATAAAGAAATATCGTTTCTCTAACTCTTCCATCCTTAGTGTATTAGGGAGTAATATCTATGATACAGATGTAATATGGTATATGAGTTTCCATATTTGGCTAAACCTTCTACACAACTAAAGGTCCCTAGTGCAGCTTAGTCTGGCCAGCTGAGGGTAAGAATGAGCAACTGAAATAAATAACTTTTTCTTCTTTCCAAGTAACAGCTTTTTGGCAGTCTCGGTAAGAGCACAGTCAGAAATGTGTGCAGTTTGGAACTTCTTGTCACAAAACTGAAGTTAACAGGTTAGATGAGATTCAGGAGTGGACAGCTAAAATGCAGATAAACCAACGTGCAGTTATGTCTGGAATAACAGACAGATGTGGCTACAGTCCGCTGTGGTGGGGTAAAAGAAGAGTGCTGGGAAATGCAGCGCAAACTTACATAGTTTGTACAGTATTTTGTTGCAATAAGTTTTTTATACTCTTTGTCAAACAGAGAGCTTTGCTGTCTTCAGGAGGCTTTGACTCAAGCATTACTTAATCAAAAGTAGGTAAAGAGTAGGTAAAGGTATATATCTGTAATATAAATATCTTTACTAAAATGTATAAGGAGGACTTGCTTAATAACGGTGGCAGAAAAAGGAGTAAAAGCTTCAAGAACAATAAAGGGAAGGACATTTTTTTATTATTATTATTATTTTTTTTTTTTTTAGTAAATGGTAAAACTGAACAGCAATTCAAAACAGAAATTGCTACAAACAGAAGAACATTTCCTAAAGACAGTGACCTTCAGGCATGATACCATGACCTGACTGGCACTGGTGTCAATCCAGGATCATTCTGCTGAAGGCTGGAGTTACTCTGACTGGTAATGGGAAGCAAAGTCTGCCCTCAGGAGATTTATTCTGCAGAGTAGGCAGGATAGTAAAATCAACTGCATAGTGAGAACTCAGCATTTTTGTTACGGGAAACTTCTAAAACAGCCAAGGTAAAATCCCGTTGATCTTAGCACTAAGTAGAAATCATGGTGGAATACAAAATTCTGAACTCACTTCAAGGCCATGGTTTTCATGTCCTTTCAAACCTCACTTTTTTTTTTTTTTTTTTTTTGTGAACTGTGCATATGTTCATTTTAACAATTCTACTTTGTGCACTTTGTCTTCACATTTAGTCCTTATCAGCTTCCAACAACACTACACATGCAGCTCTATCAAGTTTCCCAAAGCGTTGTCACTGGAAATGTTTGCAGACCTACAGCTTCCAATTTGTCTGCATTCATGTTTTGGTACCCTATTAAAACAAAATCTAGTTTCTGCCACAGCAGCATAACCCTCATAAAAGCAGTCAAAACTTCCAGATGATAGGCTGAAATCAGTGATTACAACAGAAAAAAGCCAACAGTGTTTACATGATTAATAGCACCATATTAAATGTGATATCCTAGATAGGGAAATGAGAAGACTGGATAATCTGAGTATCGCAAGCAGCCCATCAAAACCTTGAAGTTCAGACAGGGTACATTCAGGACCCTGTTTTCTGCTGTAGATGTTGGAATTGGGTTGTTTTGTTGTTTTGGGGTTTTTTTTGTCAACTTTGGTGGCATTTATACTGGTATAAAATTGTGTAAGGGAAAAATTCAGTGTCTGATTTCTGGGGATTAAAGGGAAAATATTACAGTGGTCTCCTGTGCCATTTCTGAATGCAGGTCTGCCATGTACACTGCTCCAGATATCTGCAACTGAGCTCACACGCATACAACTTGGGAGGGTAGGAGGTCACCCTTGCTGCAAAGCCTCTTACTGAAGGGATCTTGTTAATCCATATAGCCTGGTTCAAACTAATTAGGATGGATATGGACACTGTAAAGAGAAAAATAGACCACCTGTCCTTGAGAAATCCCCGTGGACACGGGAGTGGAGAGATAGCTGCACAACTGCTGACTCCAAGGAAGGATCTGCAACAAACCGTACAGGGTGTCGTTTCCAGCACCTTCTGGCATACCCGATGAAAAGCAACGGCTCTCAGCTTTTAAAGGTGAACTGCAAGAGCAAAGCAAAAGTTAAACCTAATTAAGCACCATTTTCTCTGCTGAGGTCTTCCTCTGAGAATACAGTGTGGGACAGTATGAGGAAAAGGGCATGATAAGCCACTTTTTTGTGGTTTTTATTTTTTGTATGCCCATGGACCCGTCTCAGGCTGTGTTTGCTCTGCAAACACGTCATCATTCAACTATGTAAATAGCATTTTGTTTTTCCTGTGAACTGTAATCTTGGTTGGTTTTAAAAAATACATATACTTTTTTATTTTCTTCACTTACGAAGAGGAAAGGTGTCACAGCAGTTTATCTAACAAGTTCTTGCTCTGAATTCTTCTAAGCAAGGCAGAGTTTGACCCCAGATTTTAAAGAAGAAAGGGTAATTTAATTAAACTTGCATAATTCTCTGAGAGGAGAGTTGTTTTCTGTAGTTCTTATTAGCCAGTTCTTGATGATGTGATCACAGAAAGAAAACTAAAAAATTCCTAATACCCCAAAGCCACACCCTTTCTCCCCAATATAAAAAAATATAATGAAGAAAATACTTGCACTCTGTAGATCGCTCTAAGCACAGGTATGCAGAGCAAAAGACATATCTTTTTTGTTTGTTTAGGTTTTTTTTCAGGAATCACAGAATGTTTGAGGCTAGAAGGGACCTCTGGGAGTCATCTGGTCCCACAATTCTGCTTAAGCAGGGGCACCTAGACCTGGTTGCCCAGGACCATGTCCAGAGAGCTTTTGAATATCTCCGAAGATGGCGACTCCACAGCCTCCAAACATTCTGTGTTTGTTTGTGCCTATTGCCCCGGTCCTGTCAGTTCAAGAGGATGTAGTAGTCTGCAGTGAACCAAGTAGATGGGAGCTCATTTATGTGTTTTGTTCTAGTGACAAACACAAGTATGTAGCACAAGACCATCCCTGGCAATGTCTTTTGGTCCCTTTCAGGGAAAGACAGATGTGAGTCTCGCAGTCCGTGCTGAAACATCCTCAGCGCTGTCAGCCACTTATGGATGCAGGGTTTGGCACTGGACATGCCTTCATTTTTCTTCCAGAATTTAGCCTTCAAACCCACAAGTCTCAGCAGGAAGTACCACACAACCCTTTAAAATTGGGCAGCTTTTAGTTACTTTTAGTAACTTTTAGTTCCCTTTTAAATAACTGAGCTGCTTTTCCTTGATTTTTTTCTCCAGCTACTTGACTTCACAGCTCAGCATTGCCAGTTGTTGGGCATTATTTTCCCTGGTTGTTTTTTTTTTTCTCTTTTATTTTTTTCTTCTCACTTGAGTGGCAGAAGACAGTAGCCATGTCACACTGATACAGCACTGACAGCGCTGGTGGTGTCATGGCCTTGTTACAGAGGGCTGCCACCAGTTTCTGGCACTAGCCATGGTGATGTTTTGGCCATGTTACCGTGGACAGAGCGTTGGTGGTGGCTGTGTCATAGGCAGGTGGTGACATAGCTGGCCAGGACAGATGTCCTCTGCCTGTCAGGAAGACATGACATGGACAGCCTTGGCCTGAGGATGGGAGAGTCTTGTGCAGGGAGGAAAGGGCTGCTCATGGTGATGGAGGGTGTCTGCTGGTCCTCGTTTCTCCTAGTTTTGACAGCCTCAGCTTTAGACAGGGATGTGACCAGATCATGTCATGCTCCTGTCCTCACCCTCCTCCACCACTCAGCCAGAGAGTGTTGCAGCTTTGTACAAGGACATTGACCTAAGGATAAAAGAACACACATAACCCCAGTCTGTACCATGTCATGGTCCTATGGGCAGCTGGAATGTCCCCATAGCTGTGAACAAAGGAAGCTCCACATCACCCACCTTCTCTTTAGCCAGTCATCACCTCCTAAAACTAACAAACAAAACATCTCAACTGGAAATAGAAGAGTGTATAACAAATTAAATCAACATTTTTAAGTTTTTCACCTTTATGCAAAGAGCAGCCTAACTTTGCAAGACTGTACAGTAATATATTGAGTATTCTGGATGGTTCAGCACTTTACTGAAGGGCCTTTTGCTGTGTTGCCAACGAGAAACATAAATTCGCTGGTCACCTTTGGAAATCTTGGTTGAAGCCTGAAGAACTTTTAAAAAGGGTTATAATTCAGAATTTATTTTCTTCTTTTATAGTTTTGTCCTTCCTTCCTTCAGCATTTGCCTTCAGAAGGACTCCAAAGATCATGATCAAAGCTGCATGGGGGATCATGCTGATCACCATTGCAGGTTACAGGTATAAATTTCTTCTGAACTTCCATCACCTCCATACTTTGGGGATCTCCACTGTTCTAATTTCAGTACCCTTGGTGCAGAAAATAAGTTGCTTTCCTGACCCATGGCTGATATAATTTTCACAGCTCCTTTGAACTCGCTGCCACTTTATCAGTCTATGATGTTTGGGCCATACAGATTTGTGAGGGAGTTATTCAGTGATACTCTCAAAAGTTGCCTTTTAGTCAGCAAGCAGAATCTGTAGGATCTAATTATCATGGGAACACAGATGATTTTATCAATGCTGTAGTGCCCTGTAGTAGCAGTCAATGAAACCAGTGTACTACAGATCACCACAAACCAAAAGAACTGAAGAAGGCCAGTTTTGCAGAAATAATGCTTTTCATGTGCAAAGCAGCACATGTTGCCTAACAAAAGTTCAGAAAGCGACAAGGAGAGGAAGAATATTAGATGTACAAATTCTGAATCTAGATAAGAATGTAGAAAATGTGACTTGATATGAGATTTTTCTTCAAAATCTTACAAGTAATTCTTCTGTGCTTTACATAAGCAAATTCTTAAATATTATGCAAAATGCCACTGCTCTTCACAAATAAAGTGTTGATGAAAAGCAAACACAGCAGTGTGATTTGAAGCCTAAAGTGCCAACAGATGTTGCTTTTGAATGAACTTCTATTGCTTAACCACTGGGTCTAGTTATTGCCATCTAAAGAGGAAGATGAAGCAACTTTGCATGCTGTGGATGCTGGCTATCAATTTGCAGCATGCAAATTAAATTGTAGCTGATCCTTAAAAGGCAGTGCCTCTAAACGCAATGGGTGGGTGGCTCAGTTGTCAAATGCAATTTGGCTGCAAGTTGCCTTTGGAAGCACCTTCCTCCCCCACCCCAGCTGGGAGGCTATGCCAGCTCCCCATGTTAAAAGCAGAAAACATAAGTGGGGTAGATACCTTAACCCAGCTCACTGTTGTACTGTGATTTCCTGATTGAAATGCCCCAGAAACACATTTCTTGCACCATACTTGTTTCCTTCTTATCAAGCAGGGCCCTGCACTTGCAAAGCTCTCATACATGCCTGCAGCTGGGCCCAGCGCAGTTTGGCAGTGGGACAAGCTGTAATTCAGAGCGTAGAAGCACATGGTGAGAAGATGGAGTGGCTTGGGTGCTGCTGAAACACCAAAAATCTTTTCTTAGAATAATTGCTTCCTGAAGACTATTGCAGGCATATCTAAACCTCTCAATTATGGTAAAATGTGGGAGCTCTCCGAGGTGGCTTTAAACTGACTTTACCCTTATTTTTCTGCCCTTCTGCTGTGTCAGCAGATCTTGGATGCAACCAGTCATTTGACCTAAAGTACTTATTTGTAATTAGGTGTCAAAAATAAGGTGATAACAGCAGTCTAATTCCAGTGGGTCTGTCTACCTGAAATGCAAATCTCTTCATCGAGTAATTAAGCTATGAAATTTAGAGTGCTCAAAGCCTTTGATGTTTTGAAGTAATTAGCAGTATGGAGAAAGATACTGCTTTCTGCAAGTGCCAACAGCTGATTTGTAATAAACCCAATGCATTTGGTTTTCTGTTATTAACTAAGTTGTATTATTCATTATTTACCAGTATTTTGCCAGCTGCCAGCATTTGTAAAAATGTTTGGATAGCCCAAATGCACTGCAAAGATGAGCACAAACTGTTCAAGTCATTAATTACCATTTACGTGACTGTAGCACGTAGGAATTGATCCTCGTCATATAACAGAGCCCTACCTTACAAGGAGCTGCACAAACCAAAACAAAATTGTTCCAAACCTGAAAGCAGGCAATACTGAATAATGAACAAAACAAATATTCAGCAAATAATTTGAAACATCAAATCCTCTGTTTGTATTTTTATGGCATCATGGTAAAGCGTTCAGAATCGCGTGAAGACGTGCATACCCTCAGCGACTGTTAGGTAGTTTGCAAGCTGGTGCTTTCCTGGGCTGGTGCACAAAACACTTGGAGGAAAAAGGCTGGTTTCTTTCCGTGGACACCAAAGTGGCAGACAGGGTCTGCTGGATACTGGGTACAGAGAAAGGTAGTAAAGGTGGTGGGACAGGACAGGGAGCATGTCCAGGTTTTTGGGGGAGTCATGGTGGGTAGCAAACAAGGTACAGGGTAGGATTAACCCAGCTGCAGGACTGAATTCCTTGTTGGGAGTTTTACATTTAAATGCTTCACCTTAGAAAATGGCAATTCACCTCTGGCAAGGTAAACATCTGTGAGCAGTCACAAGCATTGGGAAATAACACTCTTTCTTTCTCTCACTTACTAAAATGCAAACTGCTGCCCCTACAAATCTGATGTATATTCCATCATTGGTCTTTGAGAGATATTTCTTCCTATCAGCTGGCCTGGTATGCTTAATGCTCATAATTTTCATGTGGGAGTATGGGAACTGCTGGTTTAACCTCAGACTTGCCATGCTTTCATCTGGAGAGCTTCTACAGGCTCATCTGGAAAGCTAACTGGCCTGAGAGCATACTGTTCTTACTTTCGTTATCCTCCATTTAAAGTCTTTGTTGCTTGTGGTAGTAGGTATCATTTACCTGATTGGTTGTGTCTTTTTATTATTATGATTATTTTATAAACAGTTTCTAATGATCGCAGGCCATTAGCAGTCTGCAGGCTAACAAGGGAGCAATACCGAGTTCAGCTGTTCAGCTCCTGCAAGGGCAGCCTGTTAGCCATCCCAGCCTGGTCTTTATCTAACTGGTTCTCAAATGCTTAAAAAATGGACCTTCCACATCTTCCTTTGGGGGATGTATCTGCATTTAGCTACCATTTTATGACATGAACTGGGGCTAGTAGGCATGTGTAACACAGAGGATGATAAACTTTTAACTGAAGAATAAACAAGCTATTATAAAATATTTGGCAAGACTACTGAGGACTAAAAAGACTTATTATTTTATTGGTACTAAAATTATAAACCAATTTCCAAAGAGGTTTAGAAGTATTCTGAGCTGTTTACCGGGTGTTTTGTAAATGAGTTAATTTGGATGCTGATGCTGCTATCTAACAATGAAATGAGCATGCTTAGATAGGGACTGGGGACAGGGAAACATGTTTCTGATCAATCACAGCAAAGCTTAAAATTGTTTATGAAAAATATCAGTTAAGGCTGTTCATAAATGCTGGGTATGGATCAGCTTTGAGTCACTTTTAAAACAACCTATGTGCTTTATTAATTTTTCAGTTTTTTGCATTGTTATCAAAACAAAATCAGATAATGGAAGTTTTGCAGTGTTCCACTAATGGGAATGGTATTTTAATTAGCAGTCTCATGAACTGATTCTGGGCATAACATTTGCCCTCTCAGTGTAGATAGGCAGGAGTGAGGGATAAGGCAATATTTTTTTATACCACAGGTCTTTCGAGGATTTACATATGGTCCTGCCTCTGAGCGTAACTGCTGATGGTGTCTGTGTGCTTAAGTGAAGCAGGTGCACAAATCCTTCAGCATCTACAAATCTAATGGATCCAAATATTCTCTCACTATTAGAGTATTTCAGTCCTGAAATATCTGTAGAATACCCTGATATTTTTTTTACTTCATCTATCATTTGCATACAACACCACTTAGAGATACAAATGGTGTCCGTACTTCACCGTTACAGTAACAGTTACCTTACGTGATTGCTAGCAACATGGATGGGAACAGAATAACAGGCTTGGAGATGCTTCACAGGATGACAGGCAACGAGAAAAGTTGGGAGGAAGGTTTCTAAGTGACAACTAAATCACAATTTCTTAACTCCCTCCCTTTCACTGCAGTACCCCAGCATCAAGCTTTTCACAGGTTTTAGAGGTTTTTTAAGAATTAAAATAGCATGTTCATAGAAAGGCAAAGGTATTGCACACCTGAAATGGTGCTTCTGATTATACCTGCAGGTGCAATATTAGTGCATAAAGATGGCTATTTACATATCTATCTCCAGAGATACAGATGCAAATCAAGCTCAGTCTATTTGCACACTTTTCATAATCTTCCTTATTTAGCTCATGGACCAGCCTCTGTAAACATTGTGACATCCAGTACTTAGTTCTCTGATGCTTTTCTTCCAAGATGAGTGTCTGGTTCCCTGGTAAATGAGCTTGGAGCACACTGTGAGTCTTAGAGAATAAAACCAGTTTGAGAATGATAGATTCTGGAGGTAAATAACGACCTTTCGTATTATATTTTGCTGCCATTCAGGTGAGATTTAGTTACTTTACTTTTGCAACAAACAAACAGAGATTTTTCTGTCAAAAAACATTGCTTTTATCTATGCTGTGGGCAACGCTCTTATATGTAGTCTAAGTTTATTTTCAGAGATGTAAATCTATCAGTTAGATGGGTGATGTGTTAAAAGATACAGGTGGCCTGTGAATCCTCTAAGTAAGGAGAAGGCACTTGAGAGGTTTTAAACTCCTGAATGATAAAGAAGAGGTATAAATAGTGGCTTGTAACAGTATTAAAAAGCTTCACCAACATAGAAAAAGGGGCAATATTTACTGCAAGTAATAAATATTTGTAATTGTTATGTGGTGCTTTTCAAATGATATTTCATGTCTAGTTTTATTTTGAGTTATTTTTTAAAACTTCAGTTCCTCATGAAAACAAGTTGTATAGCTTATGGTATTACCCCAGCAAAATGATTTCCATAAATAAAGCAAGAGGCAATAGAAGGGAACATATATAAAGATTAATGCATCAGACTTTTAAGCTTACACTGACTAACAATAATTTCGGAGACTTAAGTTATTGGGAAGGAAATCTCTCATATGGAAACAGGCAACAAATTCAAAACTACCTGAGCAGCATGGGCAATTTACTTTCCTTCCACTTAAAGAATTGTATTTTTATAGCCATTTTCCCTGAGCTTATTGATTTTGTATGCAATTTTCTCCAAAGACAGAAAGCAACTAGATTTAGCACGCAAATGGATGTAGATGGCAATTAATGTTTGTGCTGTTTCTCAGCTTAACGCAGCCGATGAGAACTTCTGTGGGCTTCCCTGCACAGGATGGGAAGGGGAGTATTCCCCTCTTGCAAAACCGCATGGGGAGGGGACCATGCAGCTGTGGAGTGGAGATACCAGAAAGAAGATGGCAGATCTGGTCCTTCTGATTTGGTCAAGATAAGTGATTCATGTGTAGAGTCAGGCAGTTAATATTTTTTCTTTAAAAAGAGAAAAGTCACAATCAGATGCAGCTGGAAAACTATACCTTACCTGCTATTACTTTCCAATTAATTTCCATTGAACTAAGTGTGGAAAAAAAAATGGGTGAAGAAAATGTCAGAGAATGTAAAGTCACTTTACTAATTAAAGGTAGTTGACAACCTTGCACTAAGTCCTAGATGCTGGAAAAAAAAACAAACCCAAAACTAAAGAAACCCACAACATAGGCTGGGTTTCAGTTAGCATCTGTAGCATGTAGGAACCACATAATGTCAGTTTCTTTTAGAAGTTGAAGTTTCATTTCTTAATACGGTGAAAATAACAACACTGTTCATTAGGGATCAGTTTAGATTCATTTTAGATAGAAATACATGGAGAATAGGGGCCTAGATTATTAATATATTATTATATAATTCTTAAATAAATAATGTAAAGATCACAGAATAATGAATAATAGTATCAGAAAAACAAAATCAGACATAAAGAACATTCTTGAAAAGCAAGAACAACTTTAATTCAGATCTGGGGCAAAAATTTAGCTCAATTTTTATTTAATTCTAGCTTATAACTCTTTGTTACAGAGGACCAAAACAACCTGTATAACAAGATTCAAATGTCTGGAAGGTACTGTCAGTTAGTGAACTGATGCTGTTTTGCAATGTAGCATGATGCAGTTGTATCATCTAAGGTACATGTTATCAGTAGAGCGGATCTAGGAAGGGGTTTGCTACAAACTCATTAGGTATTATGCAAATCATACATTACCGAGAATCTCTTACTGTACCTAGAATAACAGAGATGTCAATGTTGCAGCTCTGCAGACTGGAAAATGCTAATTTTATTTAATGACATCCAGCGCCAGTGAATGAGCCACTAATGATCACTCTCTTTTGTTTTCCATTTAAGAAACATATTCGGTACAGTTGGTAATTGTCAAAACAAGCCAGAATCAAAACTGACATCTCAAGCTTCCAATTATGAACAAGCTGCACACATTTTAAAACAACAGTCTGAAAATACCGAAGACCAGGTGCAACCTTTCACCCTTCAGATCTATCTACTTTAAATTCTTGATATCTGCTGCCTTGTCATTTCCTCTGTCACTGCGTGGTGATCCCTTTCGATGGGTAATAATCCATTGCATTGTATCTCACGGGCTGGAGAAGCATAGTAGATTGGATAGGTACAGTTCCCACATGACATACCTTATTAACTTCAAACAAAACCGGCAGGGTAAACCGATGATCAGAAACCCTTACAAGTATGCATGGTTAGAAATAAATCATGAAAACAAAAAGGAAATACAGCTATTCACAATGAATTTCAACACTGTAAAATACACAAATTCAGAACTGATGGGAAAGGTGCCTTGACATTCTCAGGAACCTGACTTCTCAGGTTTTACTCTCCTTGTTTTAGCCAGAGCTGCTTTACATACTGTGTTATTTTTGAAACAAGTTGGTTTTTTTTTTTTCTAAGGACTTCAGGAAGCCTTCATCCACGGCTCACAGTTTGTACGGCCTCTGTTTACAGTTTGCAGGTGAAAGAATTGCCAATTTGCAGCACAGAATTTTTGTTCATATTCAGTTACAACAAATGCACTTTGTACAGAGCATAATGACTAATGTCTTTGGCTAGCACATAGCATCACGGAGCGTTGTCCTGCAGGCAGCTGAGTACCCACTCTGAGGCATCGAGTCCTTGAGCAAGCTGCGTAATTGAGCCTCTAATGAGGCATGCCTTTTGCATGCTTTTTCAAAGTAAACCCCTGTTTGTCTGCAAAGCGTAAGGAAGGCAGGCAGGAGCCAGACATGGTGTAATTAGAGAACAATTTTGAAACATGTGTCCCATGTTGCGGGGAGTGACACTGCAAGACTTTTCGTTTCAGAGAGTGCGGCATCCTGTGCTCTGACT
Organism: Microhierax caerulescens; assembly: GCA_035590215.1. NCBI lineage: Eukaryota > Metazoa > Chordata > Aves > Falconiformes > Falconidae > Microhierax > Microhierax caerulescens. The sequence continues at coordinate 72,025,092 of JAVJGJ010000001.1, forward strand.
TTTAGAGGGCACCAGTGCAAAGGGGAGAGTGTGGGCAGCTCCTGCTGCTTGAACAGCCTCTAGGAGCCCTAAGGCTCTTCTGGTTTATTCAAGGGTCTGTGCAGCCAGCTTTGCCTTCTTGTGCCCCTTCCACACGCTCAGGAACCCAGAGATCCTGAAATGATGAAAAGCTTTGTATGTGGAAGGTGACTCTTTGGCCTTGCACATGCACATAATTGCCAAAGCAGGACAGGTGAGCAGAGCTATGGGACAGTGTGTGCCAGCAGAAATCACAGCAATGAGGGAATGCAACACCTCTGAGGTCAGACACAGGAAAGTTTTAGTTTGCAGGAGTCTGGTAGAGAAAAGCATCCGTCTGGCATAAATGACAGAGGTGATTCCTGTTATGGCCTGGTGGGTACGCTTGACAGAAAATGAATTATCTAGCAAGACAACCCTATACAGTACATCCTGCAGAAACTAAGGGTTCCATGGAAAATCATTCCTAGATTTGGGACTTCGTAGTATAGGAACATAAAAGTGAGTTTGAATGAAGGACTTTTGTCCTCACCTGAGTGTGGCATATGAAAAGGGAGAGTGTATTTAATTTGTGCTCACATCCGTTACTGCTGTTCCAATATATTATATTTATGTATATTCAGCTTTCTTCTAATAAAGGAAACTAAATGCACGTTGACTCTTTAAATGCATACTGTCCTGATACGAAGGCTCTTGTCACTATGCTAAAAGATGTTTGAAATACCTCCCCTATGATATCTATCAGAATAATAAATTCTGAGGTTTCAATACCCATAATCCTTTTCTAAAAGATATCAGAGCGCTTTTGCAATTTTTCTGTGATAAAGCTCATCAATCATACGGGTCTCAACTGTATAATCTCTCATTATTACATTGTGAATTTATTTCCTGTAGCTCCATTGCTTCTTAGTGTTTTGCACGTGCACTTTCTGTGCCTGGAAGATTTATGCACCGTGATCTTGGCCTTCCCAATGGTTTAACAGGTATTTAAGTAAAATTATTCTAAGTAAACCTCAGAAGTCATTGTGTACCATTTATCGACTGGGAGTCAGATAAGGCAGCACTTCAGAGGGTTGTAAATTGTGTTTAAGCTTGCAATAAACTAACAAATCACATCATACATGAGTGGTTCACCTATGTGAATATCAGGCAAGTGTCCTCACCAGACAGGAGAAGAACATGCCTGTCCTATGTGTCACAGTTCAAGGGATGTGTTTAATGAAAACAAAAAACAGGATTCCCCAGAAACCATTGTTTCTTTTAGGAAATAAGACAAGTTTCAATTCAGTTTACAATTCAATTTCTTGGGAGGTGAAAGGGAGGTACGACCTAGTTTTGGTGCAATCTCTAACCAAAAATCCAGTCAGAACTGCTCTCCCAACTGTTTAACTACCTTAAGTTTTATTGAGAAACTTAGCAAACCTAGTGCATCTGGAGCTGCTGGTAGCGTCAGCTAGATTTCTAGGCTCTAACGTAAGCCTTGCTCTTTGCTGGATACAGAGATCTCAGTACGCATGTGTGGTGGGTTAACTTTGGCCAGCAGCCGGCCACTCAGCCAGCTGCCCTGTGACTCCCCCTTCTCAGTAAAGCAGTGTAAGAAAATATGATGGAAAAGCTCATGGATCAAAATAAAGACACTCACCAATTACCATCTTGGGCAAAACAGGCTTGACTTAGGGAAAATAAATTTATTTTGTTGCCAATTAAAATAGACTCGGACAATGAGGAGCAAAGACAAAATTAAACCACCTGCTTTTTCCCAGGCTCAGCTCTACTCCTTCATTCCCACTCTTTTACCCCCCCACCCCCCCACCCCCACCCCCGCTCAACAGCACAGGGGGATGGGGAATGGGCAGTTGCAGTAAGTTCATGATAACTCCTACTTGCTGCTCCTTCCCCCTCACACTGTTCCCCTGCTCTGGCGTGGATCCTCCATGGACAGCAGTCCTTCAGGATAAACCTGCTCCAGCATGGGCTTTTTCTTCAGGGAATACCCACTTGCTCCAGTGCTGGTTCTCCTTGGGCTGCAGGGGAATCTCTGAAGCAGAGATTTTTTTTTGGTTTTGGCAGCTGCACTTCTGAACAGGCTTTCACAGGAGCTATGTGAGTGGGGTCACTGTACCTACGCAGGGGTCAGCGTGGCAGAGCAGCATGAGCTCAGATGCAGAAAGAACAAATGTATTTCAAGGTCACTCAGAGCCAGGAGTATCATTAAAGCGCTGGCTTCCTTTGGGCAGGAATAGGATATTTTAAGCATTTTATACCTGCCACAGAAGAGGCTGATGTTCCTCTGCCTCCAGCACATTCTTTGCAGTTACTTATTGTGGTTAATTTTGTTAACATTGCTGGGCTCTGTGTTCAGATCAGCTTGTGGGGTGATGTTGAACACCCTACTGTTAAGGCTTGCCCTAAAGCCCACTGCAAACATAACCAGCCTGTCTAAAAACACGTTCAGTCAGGATGCACAAACCCAGCGCACTGGTCAGGAAGCTGCTTTTGGCATTAACGTCTGCTTTTTTTCCTCTTCCTTTTTTTATGTCCTCTTAAATCACTTTATCCTGAAGCATTGCTCTGTCCTCAGTGATGTCACCTTTAATTACAAACTACCATTGATATATTTTTTTCAGCTCTGTAATTCAGATGATTAAGCAGCATACTCTTAAACTCGTGTTTCCCTGCCTTACAGGGCAGTGGATTTTACACTTGGTTGTAGAGGAATGCAGGCAGTGGGTTGATGAGCACTGATAACATGCAGCTGTGGCCTTGCTTCGAAGACTGTGGGTTGATTGACATGGGTGATGTGCAGATGTAGTTTATTCCCACTAAGTGGTTAAATAGCCCTGAGGATGGTGGGAGTGGTGGTTGGATTTAGGAGGAGCAGTGTGGCCTGACCTCTGGAGGAAGGAGAAGCAGAAGCAGCAGCACGGGCAGTAGAATCTGGCCAGCAAGGTAAAGCCTTGATGTAGCTTGCTACTTTTGCTTGTGCTGTGACAATTAGTGCCCTGTGTGAAGCAAACTGGTTTGGACTCCAACTACAACATTGGTCACAGGCCAAGGGCCAAATACAGAAACCCTCTGTCTGAAGCCATATGTATTCATTTGTGGACAGTTTGTAAGATTAAATTACACATCAATATTTGCTTATTCTGCCATGTGATTAATGTACTGCAAGCAGATTTAGACTCATGTTTTGTATAGGCTTTTCAAGAGCTGGTTAATATGTTTACTCCTGAAAGTACTTGTCTGTTAGATAGACTGTACATGGAAAAAATCACCCAAACAGTGATCAAAAAGAAAGCATATTTGACCATCATGTCCTATAATTAAGAACAAATGTTTCCATAGAATTACTGGACTATGGCAGATGAAAAGAGCAATTCCTACTTTAACAGCTCACAAAAGTGCAATCGCTGCAGTGAAAGATCGGATGGGTATCATGTAGGTAATGTGCCTTGTCAGTAGCTGTGGTATGCTGTGTAATGGAAGTGGTTTCAAGAGGTTCTCCATCTTGTTATGCTACTGCTAATGCGTTGAAGTGATCCTTTCTCCAAAGTGATGAAAAGGCACCTAAAGCTAGCATGCTGCTGGGAAACGCTTTATGGTTGCCAAAGACACCATATAGTGGTGCATATAGTGGGACATGTACCCAGACATTATTAGATTTACATGCAAGTCAGTGAGGATAAACACTCCCTCGTGAAAATAACCTGAATGTGTCTGCCTTGTAGATCAGAATATCAGCACTTTTTGAGAAATGATTTGTTCCCTGGTGCTATAGTGACAGTCCCAAAGGAAGAGCTGGCCAATGCCCATTGTGCCTTGTACTTGCTTGCTTTTGCTTTTTTTTTTTTTTCTTTTTGCCCCCAAAGCTGTAAACCTGTAATGTCCTGTTTCACAGAATCCAACTTGTGAGCTACTATAAGGGGCATTATTTCATTAATCAGTGAAAGCAGAAACATGTCAAGCTCATAAAAAAATTATGGATCTGACTTGCTAACTACTGAGCTCTCTTGACAAATAAGATACAGTTGTTTCTCAAGGCCTTTGAGGAAATAGCCACTGAATGTTATTAAGGATGCGGTATGGCTGCCTTTATACTGTGTGTAGAACAGTGCTGGCTGCACAAAAATGACTTTATCTGTATTATCAACGCAACTTATGTCAACAACTGTTACTGTACACGGAGTGGCTCTTGAAAGGCTTCTCAGTTCCAGTGAGTGTTGAGGTTGTTCAGGACTTCAGAGGGAAATAGGAAACAGAAGACTAATTTGATTTAAATATTCCTCTATTTAGAAATAAGGACATAGAATAAACCTTAATACAGTCAAGAAACAAGTATGCAAAGATGGAGTAACTGAGCTGAAGCATATAGTGTGTGCATTGTTTTAGGTCCCTGGCCTCCTTTCTCATTTGTTTTTGAACTCTACATACTGTACGTATCTTCATGGCTTTCTAAGACCCTTTCTGTCACACCCATGTTTATGCTGGTTTATTTTTATGCTTCAACATAACACATTGACTGTTACCCTGACTGTACTGATTCATAAGTGGGTAAGTCCCCAAAACTGTTCCAATGGCTGTGAGGTTAAAAATATTGAAGTAAAATGAGTGAAGTTTTTTACCAACTTTAGGCCAGCTATAAAAATAACCAAAGTTTGTCAGCCAGCATTAGAGGTGGTAGAGGGAGGTGGGAGTTTTCAGGCAAAATATGGCTGCTATAGACCTCCTAATTGTATGGGTCTGTCTTCTTTTTTTCCCCAATGCATTATGTCATTCAGGTCTGCATTGCTATCAGGTAATGTCATAGTTATAGATAATATTGGCTGCCATGATCATTCAATTTATATTGTGCGTTCAATTTCACAATTTCTGTACCATTTTCTTCATTTCCTACTGCAAGTAAAGGAAAATTCAGTGTTTGAATTTTCCTATCATATGCTCAGTTGTTCATAATCTTTTGAAGGGGTTTTGTAACTGTAAGTAAACTAGGAAATGGTCAAGCTATATAACTTTTGAACCCATTTCTATGAAGACAGCATTTCACCTTATTTCTTATGTGATCTGAAGTATTATTGGTAGTTCTGTTTAGGTCTACATAATACCTCAGCCACTGTAGAGGGCTTTTCCTTCCCTAAGTCATACTGAGTTGGCAAAGAAAAAGGACTGCATTTAGATCTTATTTGATTGAAGGCATAAATCTCAATTATTTTAATTCTTCCTGCCCTAATAAATGATAATAAACCTTCCAAGTACTACATCATGGCAACTTGACATTCCTGTTCTCTCACCTAGGTCCTATGTGATATCCCCAATAGTTAGAAATACGGTGCCCCACTTTGGACAACTGAAGAATTGGCATTATCTTTTACCCAAATAAATCACAGGTAATAAGTAATAATGTTTTCCTGCATCCTTTTTACTTTATCCTCTATTTCTGCAGCATGCTCTGAAGGTTTTTCTGTGGGAATAAGGAACTACGCGTGGCTCTTGCTTCTTCTGTTCAAATGAGTCCTTGGTAATTACCAGATCGGTTTTGCTGGCATAGAGAGAGATGTCAGCAATGGATCAGGTGCAGTACAAGGACATTGGGCGAGTAAGACTTCAGTTTAGATGGGACAAATCGGACCATTTACTGATGTAATGAATGGGCAGTGGTCTGCAAAATAGAGCCTTAAGGTGGCATTCACAAATAGTTTGCTTCATTTTTTACCCATTCATTGTAATTACCCTTCACCTTTTCACTTCTCTCTCAAAAATGAATATATTCAGTGCCCAGATTTACAGCTTTGAGAAGTACGGATAGTTCTGCATAGTATTTGGCACTTTCTTATGTACAGACCTGAAGCAGTAGGACTCTATAAATAATAACGTATGCTGCTACCTCAGCATGTCAGTTCATTTAATGAGACACATGTGACAGTCTCACATGCTTTACAGAGTGTGTCTAGAAGGAATGTCTTGTCAGCACAGCAAAAATATCTGCATCTTCCAGCAATGTGAGTCCGCTCCAGCCTGGCACTATTTCAAAGCCTGGAACCCAGGAAAACACTGTTTCTAAACAAGACACACCTGAAACAATCACCTCCTTTGAGGTTCTGTCAAGCCATGGTGTGCTGTCACACCAAACTGCTGACAAAACTTGTTACATCAGATAATGTCTGATATAACTGAAAAAAAACCCTTACACAACATAGGCTAACAGGACTCAATTATGTGTCTCTCTTTTTCTTTTCTTTTTCCCCAAAAGAGAATGTGCTGTCTTTAAACTGCTGTGTGCTCACTTGCTTATCCTTCATTTATCTGTAAAACACTGACTCAGAGTAGTCACACATTGTCAGGGATGCTGGACTTTTATTTTTATTTATCCTTTCATTCTGAGCATCTAGTTTTGGTGGGGTTTTATTCTGTTTATTTTTGGGGTTTTGTTTGTTTGTTTGTTTTGGGGTTTTTCTATTTAAAACTTTTAAGAGCAGTATCAAAGATCCATGGCTGAAAGACAACAAACCTTCTGAGAATGTGCCGGAAGGGTATTGCAGGGTATTGGCAGTTGAGGCTGACAGAGTACCTCTCCAGGATGCATTTTGAGTGGCACATGGGGCTGGTGCTCATATTCTGTGGGTTTTTTTTAAAGTTGAGGAAGAACCATGACAGGCATCTAATTTCACTCTTCATACAACATGGGGCAAAGCACCTTCAATATTTACATATCCAAACATTTGAACTACTTTTTTTTTTTTTTTATTACAGATATTTGTACAAATTAAAGAGCTCCAAGTAATGGGGTAACCCATCTGTACAATCTCTTCCTATGTACCTCCCATGTTCATATAAAACTGTTGTGCATTTCATACCCAGCTTAATTTCCCCATTGCCAATATCATGCATAAAAAAGGCGTGGGCATCTTTTAATTCCTCTTCTGATACTTAAGACTTCAATGTTCATAGTTTAAATGTGTTTTGTGTGTAGTCATTGAGGGACAAAAGTAAATTTTTGTGGGTTTTTTTTGTTTTATTTTGTTTTTGTTAGTGGAAACAGATGCTAGGAATGAAATAATTACAGCAGTTGGAGGCTTTATAAAAAATCCCTAGATCGTGAGACTTGCATTAGAGGTGAAAGAAATCACATCAATTAAAATCACTGAAACTTATGTAGCTTCTGTTCCCATCCACTGGCAACATCTTGCAGTGTCGTCTTTTATTAGCTTGAAGAAACATCTGGTGTCCTATTTAGTTGTTTGGGTTTTTTAACCTGTAAGTATTTGTAAACCCAGATAGTTTATCCATTAGAAGATTACAAAATGATCTAGGATCTCTGTTTTCTAAACTTGTCACTTGGCTGATGTTAAGCAATAGCTGCATTCAGAATCACCACAAAGCTCTTGCATGTGTGCAATTGCCCCAGAAAGCACGAGAACTAATGTATCACACTCAGACTGCACAGGCACAGCAAGTCTAACACATCCTGGTGGCCCTCACCTGGCTCAGATCACTTGGACAGGTCTAGTAACTTGGAAACACCTTGTTCAGGTAGATTTTAGAGAAACTTCACATGATCTGGCAGGATAAAGTACAGCCCAACAAGTATCCCATTTTGCAATTAGTCTGTTACAGTGTTAACCACAAGCAGACTAGCTCCTGTCTCTCTGAGCCATCACTATAAAGCAAGTACACTTCTAGCGAAACTCAGCACAGTACATTCAGTAGTTTCATCAGTCTTTCATGTAATTCATCAGTCTTTCATGTAATCTGTTAGGTTCAGTTGAGCTAATAGTACCAGGTGTCTCTCCTAACATGCTATTTTAAAGTTTTCTTCTTATTGCATAGCATTCTGGTATAAGTGTAAAAACAGTCTTTCAATGTGGGTTAGAATTTCACCGCACTTCAAAATTCGGTTGTGACAGTGGGTAAATCATGTAATCATTTTGTGCCTCAGGTCTCCCTCTGTAGGATGGTAATACTTTTGCTGCTATGGGATGGGAGAAACTATTGTGAAAATAAACCCGTAAGCACTTGGAATGTAATGGAATTTTGCAATTACAGATGCTAGGAAAGATCTTACTAATAACAAGTGGAGAATCCTTGCTGGAGATACAAAAGTTCTCAGGTCTGAATCCACATTTTAACAGGACAACACACACCCTCTTTTAAAAGTAGCTTGGGTTGTGTTTCTTTGTGCTGTGCAGAATTCATACACAGTAAGGAATAAAATGGATGGATCATAGTGATACTGTGCACTTCATGTCTCCTTAGGCACTGACCTTGGATGAAGTTGTTTAAGAGGGCAAGTTCAGCCCTAGTTCCCTCAGCCTGTGTTAAAACTTTGAATAATGCACAGCTTTGTTGAAACTTTCAGTGAATTTAAGGTTTCCTTACAAATTTTTGTCACGAGTTTAATCCATGGGTCAAACCACAAGATGGAGTTTGTGCAGTTTGTCAGAGAGGCTTGTGCTTTGGTTGGATGCCAGCATTGTCAAATTCATTTAATGCTGTGTTATAAGAAGGATATTAACGTTCACACTCCTATTTCCAGGTTAGCAATGGCAGACCTTAAGAGAAATTGCAGTAAAATATACTGTGCTAGGAAAAATTAAATAATAATAATAAAATCTAGTTCAGGAGTTAGCCAGGATAGAATGCCCCATGTTTGCTGGGAAATGATATATGAGGTGGAGCTGAAATGTCCCAAATTTATTTTATTACTCCTTGGAACTGCCTTTGTTTAAAGTTCCTAATTTGTGTGTAAATGTTTTGTTTCAGAGAGAAAGTGAGAAGGAGGGAAATGATGTGACAGGTTTAATTATATTTAAAAGAATACAGAGGAGATCAAAGCCAAAGAGATAAAAGCTGCAACTACTGTATGGGCTGGAAATTTCTTCTTAATCATAAACACCCTTAAGTATAGTGCTTCAGAGACAGCCGCCCTGAATTCAGGACAGAGTCACAGCTGAGATGGAAATCCTCTATTACAGTGTTTTATGACCTGCATTGGCTGCTGCTGGCGAGCCCCATACTTACACAGGCACCAAAATGTCTGGGAGCATTCACGAGAAAACAGTAAACCAAACAGTGCTGCCTAGGTCAGCGGCTCTAAAATAACCCCCCACGGGCTGTATTGCTGTGAACTGTTTGCAGAGATGGCAGTTGACTGTGGGCCAAGAAAAATCAATCTTGTATCAACAGATGTAATCAGAACCCCTATGGTGGTAATGACTGTCACAGTTTTCATTAGCTGGGAATGCTTTAGCTTTGGGAAGAATGGCTTCCCCCCCCCCCCAAATGAAGAGGTTGGTAGTATACGCTATGGAAGACAATATCTTTATTATATTGTTTAGTAAGTATTTGCACTGAGCTTCTCTTGTCTCCTCCTGACATCACTTGCAGTATTTTTTCTGTATTCTGAAATAAAGAGCAGGTTGTCTCCATTTTAGTTCTCCAAAGTGATGACTGCAGTCACACAGCTCATCAGGAAGAACTGTCACTTCCTTGGGATAGAGGTATCACACTTTACAGAAGAGCACGTTTTGAGGAACGATATTCAAATGTTTGTAATGATGATGCCCTCATGTTCAGTTCTGACAGAAGAGTGAGCGCAGGGTTTTATCTCTGTGGTCCGAAACAGGTCAGCTCACAGTACTGACCTAGCAGAAATCTGGGTGACTGTTAACCATAACACACGGTTATATTTTTACAAAATTATTCTGCCCTCTGAACCTTCCACTGACATCCCGTGGGAGTTGTCCCTGTGTATCTGACAGCTGAATTGGTCCTTGGTGAATTTTTTGCACATGGAGCTGTGCACACAACTTTGGTTAACAATAACATGTTGCTATGGGAGCTCTGTGCACGCAACTCCCTGCTTACTGTGCCGAAAATTGCGCTGGAAGGCAAATGTAAGTATGTCTGGTATTAGCCTAATTATTAAGCAGAACTAGAATCTGGTGCTCTATGAATATCAACAAGAGGAGGAGCGTAGCGTGAATAAGGATGCTCACCAGCAGTGGCTGAGGTGCTTCTTCTGCATTCCTTTAAACGGAAATCACATCCATAGCCGGGAGACTAATTATTTTGGAACCTAAGGGAAATGCAGCCTATATAAGAGAGAGAGTGATCTGCAGTTAAGGATCAGTGAGCCAGCTAATGGCTGGTTAGTCAGGAGGGTACAACTCCAGAATGTTAATAAAACATGTCTGAAGTCCAACACCTCAGGGAAGAGGCTGAGTGCTGTGGAAGATATATGGAGACAGAGGCTCTGTTGTTTTCTGCCACTGAACTACTCCTTTAAAGCAGGTTTTAAATCTGTTTCAAGACTTGTTTATGAATTTCAAAATACCAGCAGGATAACAAAACAAAACTCATTGTGGCCAAAGCAAATGCAGCTTCTAAACCCAAAATATTACCACTTTGTGAAGTGCATAAAACTTGCTTGGTGCTCAGTGTGCAGGTGTACAGTACAGTACTTTTAATAGTAGAGGCTTGGCTGGTTTTCATCCTGCCCATGCTAGTACAGTTCATGACTTATTAACCAAATCAGCATGTAACATTTTAAAATATCATATAAATGCTAGCTGTTTATTCCTCACAAGAAGTAACTCGGGTCAATACCATAGCTTTATTCTGTGGACAGAGAGAACAAAGTAGAAAGCAGCTAAAGGTTTTGACAAGAAAGCCTGTAGGAAATATCAAATTGCTACTTAGGGTGTATTACATAAAAAGGTTGTTATATTATTTTGCTTGATATAGTGCATGCAGCTGTGGAGTAAGTGCTGCAGACTAATATATTCATAAACACAAGAGAACGCCTTGCTCCTTAAAATGTCCCCCCTCAGAGGACCAACTACTGTGATCCTACAAGCCCCATGTGCAGGCTTGGATGGGGCTGAGGGCCACAGGGTGGACACCACACACTTCAGAGACCTGAATGGCAGGGAAACTGCAGGAATGGTTCAAAGGCAGGTGACAGTACAGCTCCTTGGGGTGCATCTGGAAGTGGATGCAGCTGCACGTTACGGTGGCCCAGCCACACAGCCTCCACCACTCCATCTCATCAGGCTGCAACAGGAGACCCTGGCTCAAATCCTTCTGTCCACTGACCTCTGAGAGACTTGTGCCCACCACAGAGCCCTGTTATAATTGTGACAAGAGGGAGATACGTGTTTTGCAAGACTTTTACATCTCAAACCTCAGCACCCATCACTTTGCTTAAATATATCTGCTGTTGGCAGAATCACCATAGTTTTCTGAACAACAGAGACAGGCGTTCTTCATCTGAGAAAGGTGCTGGTGAGACTGTGATATCGTCCCAAGGCATTCTGTAGTGTCACCCTTATAGAAGCAGTTCTCAAGAAAAATGAAACTTTCTATATTAGACCTTGGAGATGACTACACCCATGCTTAATGTTATGTTGTTGACACCACCCTCTGCAAATAATGCTATCACACAAGTAGTCCTTCATAGTCTAATCTCATCTACAAGCATTTGTAATGCATAGTCTAAACTAAAGTCAAAATAAAAACTTATTTGGAAGGGGGCAAGAAGTTTTTATACCAATTACATTGGTGCAAGAACTCAATTGTTATCAATAGAGTTATTCTAGTTTACAACACTCTAAATTTGCTCTTGAGCTGCCTAAGGTACCCACAGGGAAGATGCGTCAATGGGTATTTTTGCAGTTTTCAGCTTCTGAAAACTGAGATATTTTAGTATGTTAGTCTTTTTACTGACAACGTATAATATTTAGATAAAGTATTTTTTAGGAGTTAGGAACACTTCAGAATAGATGTGTGTATACATATAAAAAGGTGGTAGGAGAACTCACAAGCAGTCCAGAGCCACTGAAGGACTTCTGCTCCATTGAGAAATATTAAGTGTCCAGTTTGGAAGATTTAACAGTGGTAAGTTTTAATCTAGGAAGGAAAGTAAAGTGGTCAGACCATGGTCTCCACACTCACATGGTGCAACGCCAGATCAGATGATGAATTTGCACCTGCAAGGAGCAGGGCAGTACCAGCCTCTAATGAGGGCTCTTGCTAATGGCTGTGCCATTAAATGGTATCTTTGTTACCTGTTGGATATGCATTACTCGGATTGTTGGCATTTTGTAATACCAGATATGTTATCACACTCCTATAGAGATTTGGATTAAGAATGTCCAGAATATCCCATACAACCAGTAAGAGACAAAAGTTTGTCCTTGTTTCTGCATTCTTTTGCTTTCAATAAGCTCTGGCATCTTTTTCATATTTGTAATCCCACATTGGTAGAGATGGATATAAATTCGAAACAATACTTTGGCATACTTCCAAAAAAAATGAGTTCATACAATGAGAAATGGATTCCTAACAGAAATTGCATGTTTGTAATTGGTTTTGACCTGTTTTCGTTTCCACGTCATTTGTAATTTTGTAACAATGAAGTCTGCAAGAAAAACTCATAGAGTGTTTACAGTGAGACCCTTCCAAGATGCAGTCAGTGTGTTTGGTATTCAAAAACACAGCCACAGCTCATGAAGCCCCAGAGTTAAAGGAAATCTGGACTGAGTTTTCAGAAGTGGAAAGCAGAGATCTGCACACAGAATTGGGTGTTGGGTTGCACAGCTGCAGTGGGACAGTCTGTCCCCTGACTGGGAACCAGAGCAACCAGCCAAAAACTGGAGCTTGCTTGTGCTGGTGTGCTGGTGAGGAAATAATGGCCTCCATAATTTCAGCGATGCCATGGTGTATTTGTTATTTTGAGATGATGTAAGAGATCCTGCTTGCTTAATCATGGGGAAAATGAAAGGCCTGTGGGCAGTTTCCTTGCTCTCAGCCACCTATAACTTCCCTTTCTGAACCTCTTCTGGGCTGTGCTAGCAAGTCCTCAGGTGGTGGAGATGACACCACAGCACACTTTTACTCCACTAACTGCCCCAAAGAGTGTCTTTACCCAAAATGCTTCCAATTCTTGAGCAGACTAATGTTTCCAGTTTGACTTACGACTTTCTATGTCCAGTCCCTGAGGGCATTTTCAAGCCCTACTGTCCCCAACAGGCTTGCCAGGGACCTCCATGCACCCACCTCCACCCAGGGCACTGGAGCCTGTTTTGGCTCAGCCATGCCCCATCCCAGCCATGTCTCTGTGCTGTCTGCAGCCATGGCTGGGCCCAGCACCACAGGGAGCTTGTCTCCTGGGCTCACTGCTTCCCAAAGGTGTCACGGGCTTTTGGTGCCTGTGGGACGGCACCCATCAGGGGTCAAAGCCAGCCCTGGGGTCTCTGCAGCACCCGATTCCCCGGCCCCCTCATGGGGCAGCCTCGCTCCTGCTGCACCCCACAAAACACCCGTTTTTCTCAACAGCCCTAGCTGAGGAGTAGGGATAACAACCATAGGTCTCACCTGAATATAACCAGCCCAAAACAAGTGCGGCTTCCCAGATGGACCAGGCGCTGTACCTTCTGGTTGGGAGTCTGGAGGAAAAAATTCAAATTTGTCTTTTTCACCATTGTGATTATGTTCACAGACGTGACTACACAGATGGTTTCTGTGTGTCCAAGCAGTTTTCTACCATATGGAACTGCAGTTTCTTTTGATGTTTGTTTTCTTTTCCACTTTTTTTTTTTTACCCTGTTCTTCAAACTTCATCTGCTGGTGCAATATACACGTTCCATTATCTCTGAAACCATAGTGCTCATAACCTAGGAACCAAACCCTCACAGAGGCCAAAGATTGCATCCCTCATAGTTTCAGTTCCTAAATCCTAAATTTTGCATGGATGCTGATGGCTTGAGGGCTTCTGTCTAAGAAGATGACCAAGATGAATTTGATGGTTTTTTAATCACATTAAGTTCACTATACTCTTCTCTAAACATGGATGGTTTATTTCCTCAGCTGTTCTTAATTGCATTACTTAAGGAGTAGTATTGTGTCTCCAGTCTTCACTAAACATTGTTTGTAGTCCGCACTTCTAGCCTGCAGTGGACAAGAAAATACGTTTTCAAAGACCAAACGTCAATGATGAGTTATTACAGCTGATGCAGGAGAGCTATAGCTCATGTTACCGCCGCCTTTTAGTCCATACAACTTTCTGGCCTATTCCACTCAAAAATCTGTTTTCCTCACAGACTGCTCAAAGGCAATCTTCATTGGATTTTTGATCAAGACAATGCAGCAATCTTTGAGCCTCAAGACAGAGAAAAACATTTTTTACAAAAATACTATTTTGTTTTACTTTACAAAAATTGGAAGCTGTTGTTCTCCTGTCCTATGGACAAAAGGGCTGGGAAGTAAAAGGATAATGTTTGACAGAATAGTTCTTTATTGAAAAATATCTGTGAGTGATCCAAGGGGTGTTGGTTGAGATTTGGCTGACCTACCAATCCTTGAAAATGGTACCTTGTGCAGAAGAGGGAATTGTTGTTCTTCCCCCATGCTGAGAATGGATCTAAGCTGTGTGGGGAACAGCCATGCATCCTGAGGACCACGTGGGGTTCAGGGCAGTGGGGCAGCAGAGCATGTGCTTAGGGTGCAGCCATGCAGGGTGCCAAGTGCTTCTCCTAAACACTGAGCACTCTGACCACCAACTCATGTGGAAAATTGGTGATGGAGCACATCTATTTGTAACATCTTACAGGACCAGATCAGGACTTTTATGCCCTAACACTTTACTGTTCGGATTACATCAATTTAAAAACCTACTATGCAGCATTTTCCGTACTTGTCTGTGTCATTCTCTGCTAAGATCTTACTCTTGTCAGCAAATTTGCCTATTTCTGCTCCGTATGGACTTGAATGGTGTTACATGAGCTAACTTCATGTTACTTACGTAGAGAATTAAATGTGTCTCAGCAATAATTCCTTCACAAATGGCCTTTTCCTCTTTTCCTATAGATCTAATATGGGCCACATCCTTCCATTTATCCACCATAATTCCCATTGACACAGGCCAATATAATATTATTGCAGAAAATTATGGCTTTTTTTCCCCAGTACATATACTGCTATTGTTTTACAGAGGTTTTGTAGCCTGCATAATCCTCTGAATTTATTAAAAAATTTGTTGGTGGTTTAAGATAATGCATCTAAAACATTTCTTGTTTTCAGGGTATTACAATTTTTAAGGGCATTATGGCAATAAGATCTTTGTCCATAAAATATGCTTACATTGTGTTTTCCTTAGTACTTACCACATTTGATCTCTTAACAGCTTTTGCAAACTTTCTCAGTTAGTGAAAAAGCAGTTTCCTGTTGTATTGCCATTTTTATGTTTTTGCCTCCACCTCTTTTCTGCGACAAATATTCACAGATATATCATCCTCTTGCATCAAATAAACCTATTCATTGCCATTTATTCAGTCATTTTTACTTTCCTCAAGTGGATAGTCTTTGTTTTTTGTGAAACAATGTCATTACAGGAAGAGATGCTAAATGGCATATTTTGAAATATGTCTTAAAGGTAAACATATGGTTGCCTTTCAGTATACGCCCAGCTAAGGTCTAAAGACCGCTGCCACTGACTCCTTGGAGTTAAAAGTAGTAGCGGTTTCAACCTTCCTGGGAATTAATTTTGTTTAGGTTATATTACTTTACAGAAAAGAAAGAATAACCCTCCCCCCAAGTCCAAAATTAGTATTCTGAGTGTGTTGTATTTCCCCCCTACCATAAATTACAGTAGGTCTATGACAAGGGAGTTTTGAGCACCTACAGTCTACTACTTCAGCTACTCAGAAGTTAATGCACCAGATTCTTAGCTGAGTAGGTTCTGTATTTAACACCATGTTAAAATAAAGAAGGTAAGTTTGCTGTATCTGGGAAACTCTCGGTATGAAAGCTAAATACACTTTCTTGGTTTTGCTTCCTCAAGTATACGTTGGCCTCTGCTTGTATGGTATGTAATAAGACAAAACTGGAATTATTTACTCCACCATTGCACTGGATAAAAATGGCCCAGGTATGTGATTTCAGTAAAGAATTGTTCTTCATCTGGATCTGCAAGGCAGTCAGGATGGCTAGAGACCGTCTTCTGCAGGGGATGGTCAGAGCACCCCACTGATCTAGGGTGAGGATTTCAGCCTGTAACTTGGCTATAGTCGCTATCCAGTTGGAGAAGCTGCCATAAGCTGATTCCTGTTTCCCTGCAGAGGGAACCATGGCCTGGAGTATCACACAAACTGCAACATCATCTTTAATGGGTGAGAATGGGACATGGATGTCACACCAGGGCTTGCAGCCTCTTGCCCAAGACAGGCTCCCGATTTATTATATCGCCAGGCATGTGCTCCAGATATACATGTGTACACTGCAACTATACTTGTACCCAGGTGAGGTTCAGAAAAGCACTACAGCATAGGACTTGGATGTGATTAATGTGCCTTATTCTAAGAAGTCATGTAAAAAAAACTACCTGCAAAACATATTGTATGCTACTGACATCACCAGCATGCTAGACAACCCTTGAACATGCTTGTTGCCACACAAGAGCATGTAGTGCCGCACACACAGCGTAGTCAAAGTGATGGGACACCAAGCTATAGGCTGTCCTTTGCCTCAAAAGATCTAGTCTCAGTTCCTTAACCACAGGCTTGCAGGCACTGGGGAGTTACTGAGTTCTGCTCTGGCTTCCCAGGATTATTTATGTATTTGGCTAGGTGTCTTCCCTTTTCTGGCTGACTGCCCTACCCCCTAGGCTTTTATTTGATGTTTCTTCTTGCCTGCCTTCCTTCTGGCCTCATAACTCCTGCATTCCTGCCTCTGCCGCAACCCAGGGGTAGAGGATGTGGCCCCCACTCAGCCGCTCTCCACTTACAAGGCTCCCCGGGAGAGTCGTGCTGTACCCCCCCACCCTACAGCAGCTCTCAGCCCACCTCACTTAAAATTTCTCCCTTAACACTCAGACTGTTTCTGAAAACGAATTCAGACTCTCAAGTCAGAGCAGATTGGGCTGCTGAAGCCCTAATGAGGGGTGAGGGCTAAAGCACAGCATTTCCAGCCCAGCTGTGAGGAGGTCCCTGATCAATACTGGGGGTCTAGTAGGTTGTCTTTTGCATTTAGTCATTTAATTTTAAGCATTTCACTCCATATTTTTTTGGAACACCCCTATGTGTCCAGGCACCTAATCTGCTGGTGAGACCCACTCAGGAAGCAATAAGGCTCCTTTCTGGATCATGCCAGGCTTGTCAGATCCGTGCTGCATTCAGAAACACAGCAGCCAGGTCGCCCCATGCCTGCTGCCAGCATTGCGGTCCAAAACCCATTGCCAGGTGGGGTGTGACGACCATAAAACATCCAGCATCGAGTGCTACATGATCCCTGAGGACACTGGTTCTTGCAAAGAGAGGAGCTCCTGCCTCCTTAGAGGATTTCCCAAGGGGTGGATTTTCTCTGATGGTTTGTGGATTTTTTTTCCCCTTACGACACCTTGCAGTAGACTTTCTAGCTGCAGTGTTAGGGTTTTGACATTTTTCAGTACCATGAAGATGTGATAAAAATAGTGAGGGAGAAGAGCTAACCTCTCTATCAGTAATATCGTCCAAGCTGCATTGTGGTTCATTTATTATTTTGTAAATTATTTGATTAAATTAACTTTTCTTTAAAACCTGCTATGAATAGAGATGTGTCTTTTTCCTATATAGGTGACACCGCTTTTGCTTCACATAAGTAATTTAAGTAATTTTGCCTTTTTCCTTATCCTTTTCCAGTTGTTGGGAGGGGAGGGGAGGGGAAATTATTAACAAATACAACGTGCAGTCAAGTAGGAAACATAATTCCATTCTGATATAAACAGAACTGAGGAAGATGCAAATGCCCTTTTCTCAGTCCTTACATGTAGTGCAAATGCAAATGATATCTGGGAAAATACACCCGAATGCTGCAATGTTCCCAGCCTGCAGTTGCTTTTCTAGTAGATACGGAGAAAATGTTAGATGGTTCTCGGAAGACCTGAATGATATTAGGAATAATGAAAAAAATGCATTTCAATAATATCCTAGTACTGCAGCTGTGGAGTGGGCAAATATAAAAATCCATATCGAAAAGCTGTACTGGCTTCTTTTTGTTTAAGACAACGAGCCTTAGCAAAAGGCAGTACAGAAAACAAAAAATTATTTTTAATCTAAAAGTTGGTTGAAGCAAGCTTCCGAGGCAGATGTGCCTACAGATGATCTGAGACAGTAACATCAATTTTTGTGCAGTGTTCCAAAAAATTAGTCCTAACCCTAGTTTTTCCCTTAGTTGTAAATTTCTTCAGAGAAGGAGGATTTTTACCACCACATCCCGGGACCTGTCTCTCATGTTACCACTCATGATAACAGCCAGGTGATGTCTGTCATGGAAATAAATACCGATTTTTGCAGCTGGTCTGCTTCTTGCTCCCGCTGCTGTTGCTGTGCTCCAACAGAGCTTTCTCAGACATATGGGGAGTCAGGATCCAGTCCTGTTTAAGGGTGAGACAACATGGAGCAATTTTAATTCCAAGATTCACCCCAAAACAAAGTTGAGGTTAGATTACGTTGGGTTAGGTTTTACCCACAGTCATACCAAGCATTTATCTGTCCTGACAATTGCTTTCTTAGAAAATAAAGGTTAGAGGAAAATTGAGCTTAATCATCCTTTCAAACAGCGACATTGCAGCCCAAGTCCTCAGTTGCAGTGCAATAAGGAGAATTAATTCCTCACAGCTGTCCAAGCTTTGCTGTCCTGGAAATCCTTAAAATGAGAAGAGGGAAGAGTAGCCATCCTAACTAATTTGAGAGATGGAGAAGTCCCTCCCAGCCTGCTCCAGTCTGTATAACTGGTGCATAGCCTCAGCTTAACAGAACTGATCTATAGAGACAAACTTAACTAAACATATATACCTAGTAGCCATTGTTATAACAACTTCATTGCTGGTTTGGGCTTTTTTTCCACCCTGAAGCATAATTCATCTAGTTTGCTATGTACAAAGCAGTCTATTTTCCTGGAACTGTTTATGCCACTGTGACAAGCAATAGATTTTTTTGTCTAAGCCCAGTCTCTAAATGGCTGAGAACATACCTGAAAATGCCAGTGCTACAGTGACAGGGCACTGCTAATGCAATTTTATGCATGCCTTGCCTACCAAGGTCAGGGGAGTTTTGTGTCAATTTTGATAACATGGCAGAATCTTTTCTCTCTAGTTTATGTCTGCGCAAAGGATTAAATGTGATACGAACTCTTTAGGCAGCTCAGAAACCAGGTTGAAATGCCGGAGTAAGTTTGTAGCTGTCCTTGATGCTATGTCTTTTGAGATGGATGTAGATCATGCAAATCTCACTGTAACAATTCTTGAAGCTGGCTGACTTTTGAATGCTTAATCTTTTGACCTTTATGATGCATTAATGTTTTCAACATATTTATCTAAACTTTTAAGGAAAAGGCATCTCAAATTATGTGCGGAGGGAAAAAAAAGAAAGGAAAGAAATCTGGAACCAATAAACTTGTGGAGCTTGTAAATTCCTTCTTTCCAAGTTATTCATCCTAAAGAGGGTACGAGCTCTGCTTCTTAGAAACAAAAATGCAGACAGAGGAATGGGACACTTAATGAGCATAATATATCTGGAGGCTTCGGGCTGAGGACAACCTATGCTAACTATCTGCCTTTCCAGTCAAATCTCTTAAATTTTTTTCCCAAAATGAAAAGTTCCTACTACAAAACAAGTGAAAATTAGTGAAAAAATAATCAAAACCTGACTGGAGGACATTGGCCTTTGGTGCAGGTTATGCCCATGTTCACTTTGCTGTGACTCTCGGTTTGGGAGGTTTAGTCTATGTGGAAAACTTTTTTTTTTTTCTTTTTTTAACCATCACCACTTCAAAAGTGGATGAAAGAACATTGTAAAAAAAGACTTAGGAAAATCATTTAGGGGCAAAAACCACAGAGAGGAAATTTGAAGCCACAGAGTATTTTTTTAAGAAAATTGATCACATGAAAACAGGAAAGAAGATGATTAAACTGAAAATATTTGGCAACCTTAAGTATAATAGACACCAGTAATCATTTGCTGCTGTGCTTACTGTATAAACTGTATATGAACAAGCTAAGTATACACAATACACAGTCAGATTTCTGGCATGAGCCAGGTTATGCGTGCATTGCCGTATGATTCACACCAATGTGTGTTTTCTCATCAGTGTTTCCAAAATCCTGTGAAATACGGAGACTATGGGATTGAGGCTACAGACCTTAAAGCTGAAATACTGCATCAATAAAGCAGGGTGAGCTGCCCTACTGTTCATGCATCCCATCGCCTATGGGAAATGTATAGCCACGAGGCCCCAGGCTTCATATTGGGGTCTCTCATTCAATCTCAAAGCAGCAGCATGAAAAGACCTCGCTGCAAAGGATCAGAGGGATGATGTTATTTGTCAGTTCTATCAATGGCTGATAATTTCATGTTCTGTATGAACTGGGCATCTGGATTATGTGCAGCCTACCCCTTGAAGTGCAGAAGGAAAGGCAATGTGTGCCTGACTCCACTGCTTCTGCTCTCTGCCTGTATCCCTGAGTGCAACTATAGCTGTTTCTGCAGGATGGTAGCATTTCATAGTTTTTTTAATAAATTTCTGTAAGTTAAAGTGGATTTTATTTAGCTTAGAAACAGTCAAATATAAGATACCAGAAAGGGAATACTGGCAATCCTTGTAAATGTTGGAAGACAGAAATGCTCTAGCAGATTCTCAAATAATTGATACCTTCAAAGTTAACTGTATCTTTGAGAGGGGGAGATTTAACCCAGCTCCATGGGTCCAGTGGCCTCACAGGGATTATCTGCTGCTGTCAGAGGAGAAGGGCTGTATTATTTTACTACAGGCAGTCTCCACCCTTTAAGTGACTGATCATCAGTCTGAACACTGATGTTCCTGAGAGGTGACTGAGTATCTCTCCAGTATAAGTGGTTTTGGATTTCCAGGGGGAAACCCCACGCAACAAAACAGGCTCCCAGGGGCACAGCACGCTTGGGGACCCCAACTCTGCCACGTTTTTTCCACCAGCAGTCACAGCACAGTGATTCCTGTAGGATCAGTACAGTGAGATGCTGCCAGGCTAGTACTGCTCATTGTATCCTGCTAGTTAGGGGACACTCAGACTGCAGCACCCAAGAGGTCCCTGAGGAGCAGACAAGGAAGGTACTGAGCTCTGGCCACTGGTGGGACAACAGCCACACACTGCCCCTGCCTCCTTAGCAAGAAAAAGTGAAGTGTTTCTCCAATTACTGTTTCAAGTACAATTTGGCCAGGGGCAAAAGCATCTAGGTGGAATTTGGTTGGTCTCCTCAGTGTTGTAGGCAATGCCATGATTTCCAGTGCCACTGGGAACACAGACGCTCAGGTCTCTTTTAAATCCCATGACCAGATGATGCCATCCCTGATGGTGATGGGCGGGTTTCTCTTGCACCAAGATTTCTTTAGAGTCCCCTACAACTTCAGTCATAGGCCTGAGCCTCCATATCTGGGAAGAGGAAGGGGAAGGGGACGGGGACGGGGAAGGGGAAGGGGAAAGAT